>CM062814.1:586414033-587014033 GCA_031772625.1 Pinus tabuliformis | reverse complement strand
ATTAGACCTTTAAAGGCAATGTCCATAGCACGTTGAAATGTGGCACCAACATTAATGAGTCATAAAGGAATCTTCTGATAGGCATATGTTCCTCACTTGGTCCTGAATGTTGCCTTTAATCTGTCATCTGGATGCAAAAGAATTTGATTATATCCTGAGAATCCATTTAGAAAAGACATTAATTCGGAACTTGCAACTGATTGCAATATCTGTTCCATAGTAGGCAAGGGAAAATTATCTTTTTGACAAGCTTTATTTAGGTTTCTAAAATCAATACAAATCCTAATATCACCGTTCTTTTTCCTTACGGGTACCATATTCGATACCCACTTAGAATGTCTAACAGGGAAGATTATTTTGGCCTTTAGAAGCTTGTTTAATTTAGATTTGATTTGACTCTCAAGGTTTGGGTGAATTTTGCGAAGCTTCTGTTGAACTGGCTTTTCATTCGAAGTCATAGGTATGGTATGTTGAATTACAGAGGTATCGTAGGTCTTGAGATCTGCGTAATCCCAGGCAAAGACACCTTTGTACATTTTTAATAACCTAATGACTGATATTCTTTCTTTAGATGATAGGCCAAGACCTAGGTTAACATTTTGAGGTTTTCAGTTGACCCTAGGTTTACTACTTCAAATCTCAAAGTAGAACTTTGAGTTTTGGAGTTGGTAATTTTTTTGAACCTATCCTTTAGATCATAAAGATATTCCATCTTAACTACATACTTTGGGATTGGGTTTTGATCATGATTAAGTTTGATTTCTAGATCATGATCATGTTCATCTATGATCTGTTCTTCATACGACCCTTCTGATGTAAGGAAATGAACTATATCCGCATCATTGTTGAATACTCTCCAATTTGTTACATTGTCGGGAATAGATGGCCTAAATATTAACTCTATTGAAAATCTGTCTGGACTAAAGTCTTCTAAGGGTATAAGCTTGGATGCCACATTAGCAAGTAAGTTAGCACTTGTGTTTTGCAGTTTAGGGACTGAAGAAATGCTAAAAGCTTAAAAATGAGAAGTCAAATTCTAGGCTAACGATTGATAATGTTTAAGGTGCCTAGAGACACAATGAATTGTATTTCTCACCTGTTTTACAATTATTTTATAATCACCATAGACTTGTAGGCATTTGACATTAAGGCTGATGGATTTATACAATCCTTGGATCAATGCTTCATATTCAACGATATTATTAGTGCACTGGAATTCAAGTCTACAGGCTATCATGGTTTTCTCTCCTTGTGGATTGATTAAAATGCATCATGCACCTGCGCCGTCTTTAGAATTAGAACCGTCAAAATACAGAGTCCATAAAAGAGAATTATTTGAAACTTTATCTACTAAATTTAGACATTTGGAAGCATCTGTTTGTGAAAAATTTTCGATTTGAGAAACTACAGCGTTATCTAGAAAGGGAGACCTTTGAGCATTAAAGGATCCCAAAAATGACTCGGCTGAGTAATTTCCAATGATATTATTGGTGAAGGCAATAGGTTCGTTGCTTCCCTCGAGGTCAATGACTGTATATTTCATGAATTTCTCTTGGTCTACCCTGATTTGGTTTGGTTTACCATTGTGTGGCAACCACATGTGAGACTAATCAGTTGCAAAATAATCGTGCAACTTTTCAGACCAATCGCTAATTAGAATTAAACAATAAAATTCAGGGATATCAACCAACAAAATATCAATTATTTGTGAAACTTTTGGATTAGAGGAAAGCCTAATTGAAATTGCTGCTATCTCTCCAAGCACCTCTACTTTTGTCCTGTCTAACTGAACTATGTGTACTGCGGATTTTTGAGGGGTAATGTTCAATTTGGTACACACAGCTCTTGGCATTATATTTGAGGAGGCTTCTGAATCAACAAGGCAGTTAAGAACATTCCTGTTGAAAATTTCATAAGTGAGAAGAAATGGAGGAATATGAGAAATAGATCTATCACCAATTAGAACTAGATATGAAGGATCTACTTTGTTTGAGGATGAGGGAGGCTTTCCCATATGGTAGGAAACTTGAGTAACTACAGTAGATGGCAGAGGAGTCCAGCGTAAACCACTTGCCTGTTTACGCTTGCTTTCTCTACTTCGAGCTGTTGCTTGAGCTATGCAATCCTCTCCTCTTTTTCCCTTAACAAAGTAGAGACTTCAGTAGCTTTTTCCATAGTGGCCAATGCATATGCTCCTGTGAACTGTGATAGTCTAGTTAAGTTCTTGGCCGAATTGAAAGGAATGTCCTTCCAAACAACGTTCATTGGCTCGTTTCCAGGTGGGAATTCGGGTGTGTCTACCCTTTTCCTTTTTCTCTGCCTTCTTACTACAGCCTTATGGAGAGGGCTATAGAACACATCAAGTGGAGGTATTTTATTTACTTTCAAAACAATTTCTGATGTGGGCAGAGCAAGGATAATTTCAGTATGCAGGGACATTGTCGCTTGTTTCTCCATAGGCTTGGACTGCTCAATGATAGACTTGGGCTCTAAATCCCTATGAACATGCAGAGGAGTTTTATATTCCACTGTTTCTTGGGTATTTTATGCTTTGGGAGTGCCTTAAAATTTCTTATTAAACTGATCCCACTCCTACTCCAAACTAGTGCCTTTGACCTTTGAACTGATCTCTATAGTCAGGGTGTTCGTCACTTTCTTCTCAGCTGACTTCCTGCTAGAATCAACTGTTTTATCTATGTCTTGGGGTTTCCCTCTGTCTGATGTCTTCTCAGTATTCACCGGAGAGTCTACTCAAGAATTACAACCTTCACCATCAATAGTGACACTCAGTGTAGGATTATCCTCGAGCTTTAACAAATGCATTGGGATCACTTCGAGCCTTTCATTTCTGAATTCCTGAAAGCTTTGAAAATCGTCAGGTTTCATATTCACCTTTGCCCATTTGAACGCTTGTTCGAAGGATTCAGCCGACTATAAAAAGTCTTCAAAATAGTTATCCTCATGGTTGTATGGCTTGAGCTTTACTCTAGTAGTGACATTATATGCCACATTGTTTGCATCAAAGTTCCTCTTAGGAAATGTATGAAGCTTGAGGGCTTCCATATGTGTTGACTCTTTAGTAGCATGAAAAAAATTTGCTAAAGCAAAAGAACTGCACTTGACAGGGAAATAGGGCCATAACGACTTCTTGCCATCTTTGAGAACTTTAGTTAGGCCTTTTCCCATGGTTTGGTAGGCAATATCTCTTGCTAATAATTTATCAAAAACATATAAAGGAAGGACATGTGGATCGGCTGTGCTACCAAAATCCCTAATGTAGGTGAAGCAGTCTTCAATGAAATATTTGCTGACAGTAAACAGTGCTGTTGCGGCTTCTTGGGAAAACCTGGGGGCTTTCTTATTGAAAATTATTTGATGTAGGGGAAACACAACAACATGAAATATCTTATAGAAGTGAGGTATATAATGCGATTCCCATATTTTTTTATGATTGAGATGGATTGGATAGGGCTCCTGTAAGATCCATTTCCAACCCATGGTTGGAAATGTTGTGCAAGAATAAATGCCATCCATAATGTAGGCACTAAAATAGCAAGGAGGGAGGTTATCTAGAGAGGAGGCTCTCTTTTGTCGATATTCGGTGATGGTGGTGGCTAGGTTATTAGATCGGATGGAGGGCCAATTCATGATGTGGGAATTAACACATGCATCAATTAGAGGAATCCATTCAATTGAAAACTTAGTATTATTGGGTAACCCATGTAATCTACATAACATAACTGCTGCATAGTTGTAGGGGTTTGCCAAAGAGGCTATAGCATACATACCCAATTTGACATATTTGAATTTGTTATCTAACACTCTCGAACCCTTAATCAGCTTGAAGGGGTCTGGGTTCTTCTTTGCGAATTTTTCCACAAATGTGATGTCGTAGATATCCTAACGGTTAGGTATGTGGTACATTTTCTTCAAGTCATCTACTCTAAACGACCCTATGAGCCCCATTCTTGAATTCTTGAATTTCCTATCTTCAATGATGAGGTTTTCAATCACCCACTTGATCATATCTGTGTATGGGAGGATTTTAGCTCTTGCTCCTATCCTATGAAGGAAAGAACAAGAAGCATCTTTGTATTGAAGTCCTGAAGGCCTTGTTGAGTAAGTTGCTGCTCTGATGACATTGATTTTAGGACGTTCGTCCTCAAGACTATTGTATATGACCTCCCAATCTTTTACGCCTCCGGCAACATCACAAACTATATCAGAGAAAATAGGAGCCATATCTGTAAACTCAGATTCAGCAATGGTTTGCTTGCTCTATTTCTGCATCACCTTCATTAGTGACATGTCTTTTGTAGCTTGCCTGAAATAGACAAGATATATCAGTGCAGACAGTATCGGGTAATTAAGACTGAAAGCTTCTCTAAAATGACTTTGGATCGTGAGAAAGGTTTAATGAGATACTTGATATTAACTACCCATAACTTGGAAAATGATTATCCTTTCTCGGGCCACTAAATATTTATTAACCTGTCAATTTGTTCATTTTGATATTTAAAATGTAATTATTTCACATGTTTTACTACTCTTAATCGCACATCCCAATCTTTAAATGGATAAAATATAGCTGTACTAGATGCATAAAGTGAAATGCGATTACGAATATCCTAATATCATATTTTGTAAATCACTAATGGACATTTTAATGGCATAGCTAAATTTCTTGTGAAGTTTGCGAAGTGCAAAATGCAATTTGCGAAATGACAAGGTGCTATTTTTTGGGCTATTGCATCGGGATATTTGATCATAGATCGCAATTGTTTGAAGATGTTTTAAGATAGTCACAGAGAAAAGTGTGATTTGCGATTTGCGATATAGATTTCATCCTTAGTTCATTTTGCAAGGTTTTCCTAGGTATCTTCTTAAAGTTAGGTATTATTATCCTAAGCCTAAAAATTTAAAAGGTTCCCCATTTATAACTCTAACCTTAGCTATTGTTATTTATAAATGGGGGGGTTGTTTTGTAATACAACACTCCGCCACTGTTCAATATGTCGAATACCATGAAGTTGCCTGTTTTCAAGGGCTTGGGAAGTGAGGACCCGTATCAGTTTTGGTTTGTTGCGAAGGTTGTATGGAAGGCACAAAATATATTACAGAGGATCATATAAAGAAGGCACAGTTGGTTACTTCTCTACAAGATCGTGCATTGACATGGTACATTAAGTATTGCATCGATAATGCACTGGTATCATTAGCGGACACTCAAACTGCTCTGAATAAGGAATTTGGTAGGCCCAAGTCAGAATCACAATCAGTCATTGGATTCAAGGAAATCATGATGAGGCTCGGTGAAATGCCCTGGGAATTAGATTAAAGATTGAAGTGCCATGTCCGCGAAGCTAACATGAATCTCACAGATAGCCAACACCGCGAATGGTTTGTAGCCTCGCTTCTTCCCCACCTAAGTGTTGCTTTATCACAAAAAAAGATAGGGACCTAGGTGAAGCCTTGGAAATTGCGATGAGATTGCATGAAATGCCTATTCAGGATGCTGATTTGGGAATTTAGCAGATTCATGTGGAGTTGCAGAACCTTTGCTTGGAGTTGCAGAGCTTGAAGAAGGAAAAATTTGCTCATACAGAGGTGCGCGAAGAAGTAAGGTGCCTAAAATGTAAAAGCCAGGGGCATGATAAAGATCACTGCCCTGTTTTTGCAAATTATATTACAGGGGAAGGGCCAATACCCCTTAGACAGGAGGATGCCACGGGACCAAGTACAGGGCCCACGCTGTGGTGTGCTATCTACCAGGTAGTTGGAAAACATGTAACAGACAATTGTCACTTGCTGCAAAAAATTGTATATTTTCCACAACATTTATTTTTCAATTTCTGTAAATCGGTGGGCCACGATGAGCGTAACTGTCGTAGCTATGAATTGATGATGGAAAGAACGCCCACGTATCGAATGCAAATAGAAACTCGGCCTCTAGATCAAGGCATTGGGGAGTGCACGGAGGATATCAGGAGCACAGACGAGGCCGAGGAGGAGGAGGACCTAGTAGAGGTCGAGGGCAAGTTATTCGCTATAATTGCTAAGTGCCAGGACTCTACGCGCAGGAGTGTACGAGACAGACATGCCCATCATCTCGATACTGTACTTAGTTTTACCATGCAAAAGAAGAATGCCCTATACTGATAGCTAAGATGCGGGAGAAGAAGGCACAACCTTAGCAGCCTACCTAGAATTTATAGATGATGAGGGCCGAGCCCCACAAGGAGGATCCCAATGTGAATATTGCGCTGCGAAGTGGAATGATGACTGGTGATGATAAAGGAAATAAACCTAAAGAAAGTGATTGGGTTCATAAGGCTCTAGAGAAGGAGTTTTGGTTTGATCTGGAGCATGCGAAGGAAACATTTATGGAAGCAAAGAAAAGCTTCGTTGAGTCCTCTACCTCAGGAAGTCAGGACATGCTATCTGAAGAGGTTGACCCCTCCATGCTTACTACCTTATTGGAGACTTGTATGTAGCTACTGCATGATAGCAAGGCTATGGAAGGGCTTCAAGAACTAATAAATAAGTGTGCTGGTAAGGACGGTGCTCCTGAAGGACATCGCGTAGTTAGAAAGATAGGCAAACACAAGACAAGAACATGTCGCGAGATGAGGCTTACTGCACAAATAGGAGAGTATGAGATGGAACAAGTTATTCTGGATCTGAGGTCGGATGCGAATGTTTTTCCTAAATAGACATGGAAAAGAATGGGGAGACCTGCGCTGCAGTGGTCTCTGATTCAATTAAGGATGGAAAATCAATAAAAGAGTATCCCTATGGGGAAATTTCATGGAGTGACTGTAGATATAGAAGGTGCAAGTGCGTTGGCCGATTTTGAAGTTATAGAGATTGTTGATGACAAAAATCCATATCCCTCACTCCTGGGAATTGATTAGGGTATCAACATGAATGGGGTAATTAATTTGAAGAAGCGGACGATTTCGTTTGAAAGGAAATCGCTCTATGTAGTAGTACCATTGGACCCTACAGAAGGACTACACTATACTGAACCTGTCCGTGACTATGAGGAAAGCGATGATGATTTTCAATAGATCTATAAAATAATAGTGCGAGACCAAGATTGAGTTAATCCAACAGCCGATGAATGAATCACATGGGACCGCGATATCTCCTGTATCTCATATTTGGGCGAATAATTGGAGCACTAGCAGAATAGGTTGCATGAAGTATCTATGTTGCACTGTAATATGATGACTAAATCACTACGATGTGTGTCATCATAGGTAAGAAATTTACCTTATTATGATGGTTTGACTGATGTAGATAAATTTTTGGATGCATTTAAAAGGGAAGTGCCTGAGAAGCATCGTGTCCGAGCATTGGATTTGGCGTTGTGCGCTACACTTGCACGGTGGTGGGGTACGCATAAAGATAGTTTTGATGAATGGCGTGAGTACAAAAGAATGATGAGATTACGGTTTGGTCACCCAAAAGTTTGGCTAACTGAAAAATATGATGGAAGAAATGATCCGTGTGATCATTTAGCAAAATGGACTAAGATTTATGGAATGAAGCCGCAGCCAGAGTGGGTGCATATTTTTTGTCACACTTTGGACATCATTCCTATGAATTGGTACCTGGAAACAGAGCTCCGCCATGGTACCGTGGAGTGGGACATCTTAAGAGAAGGATTTTTGATGACCTTCAGCTTTGAGGATGGGTTCAAAAGCATCGACGAAGCACTATAGGAGGTTAAGGCAACAATCTTCAGAATATTGGATCCTTTAGAATTGATTCAACCAGATTGGAGCACCCAGCCGCGTCATGCATTAGAATGCTATAATGTGATGGCTGAAGGAGATGATGAGGATAAAAGGAATATTAACACTCCAGAAGCATAAGGCCACCGCGAAGTTGAAGGACTGCAGATAAAGAATCCAAATATCATCACGCCACTGAAAACTAGGCAAGTAAACATTAGCACAAAGGCGGAGCCGAAGTTTGCAAAGATTGAAGATTACTGGGATGATGCTACAATAGATAAAGTCGCTGAGTTGCTCTGTGAATATCAGGACTTATTTCCTACCAAATTTTCTAACTTAAAAGGCATCATAAGCAATTTGGGAGTGATGAAAATAACTTTGAAACTGGACGCGAAGCCCGTTAAGCAAAGGCCATATCGCCTTAATCCCAAATATAAGGAAAAGTTCCGCTTGGAGTTGGACAAGATGCTTGTAGCAGGTATTATTGAACCGGTGGAGGAATCTGATTGACCGAGTCCAATGGTAGTTCAAGAAAATAAGCAGAAGGATGAAATAAAGATTTTCATAGATCTCAAGAAGCTTAACGATGCTTGCATTCATGATCCTTTTCCAACTTCATTCACAAATGAAGTACTAGATAATGTTGGAGGGCAGGATGCCTATTGATTCATTGATGATTTCTCTAGATACCATCAGATTAAGATCATGCCATAAGAGAGGAGTAAGACCACCTTCGCGGCAGAGTGGGGATGTTTCCAGTATACAGTGATGCCTTTTGGACTTAAGAATGCGCCGACAATCTTCTCGCACATAGTCATTGCGACATTCAAGGAATTCATTCACAAATTATTGGAAGTATATTTCGATGATTGGACAGCGTTTGGGCTGGTAAAGTGCCATGTAGCCAACTTGTGCTTGATGTTGGACACATGCCGAAGGTATCAGATTGTGCTAAACCTGAAGAAGTTCTTGTTTTGTGTCCCTTTCAGGATCTTGCTGGGTCATGTGGTGTGCAAGAAAGGACTAATGATGGACCCTGCTAAGATCACGACCATAGTTAATCTGGAGGTGCCAATAAGTGTTAAACAACTACGCGCAACGATGGGTCATACTAGATATTATCGGAAGTTCATCAAAAGTTATGCTTAGATTACTGCGCTTATGAAAAAGCTACTAAAGAAGGATGCTACATTCTGTTGGGATGAAGAATGTCAGTGGAGTTTGGATGTATTGAAGGAGAAAATGGTCACCACACCGATCTTAGTCTTCCCGGATTGGAAGAAGGAATTTCATGTGCATGTGGATGCCTCGTGTATTGCGCTAGGAGCAGTGATGACATAGGCTGGTGAAGGATATATGGATCAACCTATAGCATTTGTAAGCAGGAAGTTGTCAAAAGAAGAAAAGAATTAGTTGATGACAGAGTGCGAAGGGTTGACTATGGTGTACGCGCTCTAGAAATTCATACATTACCTGCTAGGCGAACATTTCAAGATGTACACAGACCATTCTGCATTAAAATATCTAGTTAATAAGCTTGTGATGGCTGGGAAAATATGCAGATGGCTATTGGTGTTTCAAGAATATGATTTTGAGGTAATTGTGAAGCCAGGGCGATTGAATGCAGGTCCAGAGCATCTGTCACGCATTGAAACAAGAGAGGAGCCTACTAATTTGGAGGAAGGGTTGCCTAACGCGTAGCTCTTCATGGTAGGCATAGTGGATAATCACGTCGTGGATATTATCCATTTCTTGACCATAAGAATGGCTCCAGAAGGATACACCAGTTAGCAGAAGAAAGAATTGGTGGTGCGTGCGATAGATTTCTTTATGATTGTAGGCGATTTGTATAAGATGGGATCAGATGAGATACTTCAACGTTATGTGCCTGATTTTGAATGAACCAATATCCTCGCTGAAGCTCATGAAGGAGTTGCGGGAGAGCATTATGTGGGAAAAGTAACAACGCAAAAGATTTTTCATGTTGGGTTGTGGTGCTCGATGCTGCATAAAGACTCTAAATCATATTATAGGGCGTGTGACGCATGTTAGAGGATGAGCAGGCCATCACGAAGGGATGAGATGCCTTTGACTCTACAGGTGTCATTGCATCCATTTAAGAAATGGGCAATTGATTTTGTAGGACCGATTCAGCCTCCAGGCAAGAAAACAGGTGCATGGTATATCATCACCGCAACTGCATACTTGACCAAATGGGCAGAGGCACAACTAATGAACGACTGTATAGGGGAAACAATAGTGAAATTTCTATTTGAATATGTTTTAACCAGGTTTGGTTGCCCAAAGGTACTGATAAGTGATCACAGTATGCATTTTCTCAATGAAACGATCAACACGCTAACCAAAGAGTTCTAGGTTTATCACCATAAGAGTATGCCATATCATCCTTAGGCCAATGGAATAGTCGAGGATTTTAATAAGATATTGGAGAATGTGCTAATGAATGTTTGCAACACGCAGCGGAATGATTGGGACTTGCGCATACCAATAGTATTATGGGCTTACAAAACTACTTGTAAAAAGCTTACTGGTTAGACACCTTTTAGGTTGGTCTATGACATAGAAGCTATGATGCCTATGAAATACATTGTGCCTAGTCTACGCATGGTGGCTTCCATAGGAATAGAGGACCACGGAGCCTTAGAAGAATGGCTTGCACAGCTAATGGAGCTCGAGGAAGATAGGTTTTTGGCTGGATTCCATTAGTAGGTTTAGAAGGAACACGAAAAAGCTTGGCATTATCGGCACATCAAACTGCGCACCTTCAAGGTAAATGATTTGGTTTTATTATATGATAGTAAGTTTGATAAATTTCCAGGGAAATTTCAGATGCATTGGCTGGGACCATATGTTATCAAAGAGATTACAGATGGTGGAGCAGTTCAGCTCACAAAGTTGAATGGAGATCCATTTCTAGGCAGGGTAAATGCAAGCCGATTGAAGACATATAGAGGGGATTCGACCCAATGACTACATGATGGTAGCATAGTCTTAGTGCTCCAGGGAGCTACAAGGAGGCAGGGGACTATAAACTACATTTCTCGGGTTGTAGAGCTACGCGATAAAGGGGGATGCGAGAAATAGGATGATGTCACAATATCAGAAGAAGCATGAAGGGAGTTGTGCTATAGGGGGAGAGACCGTGCAGCACAGCCAGAAAGTGACCGTTACAGTCACTGTTCATGATTTAATAGTGAGGAGATGGTTAAGAGGAGTGGTGTGGCGACATTTAAGGCTGAATTTAAGAGTAAAATATTTGGAAATCTGCCGCCAAATCATCATTTATGGATGGATTTTGGGGGGAATGGTTAAATTTGAATTTGAATTCGCCTATAAATTATGTGTGGTTGTCTAGCGAAAAACACTTTGCATCCTTATAATTTCTGTGTTGAGTTGTCGATTGTTTATGAATCCTTAGGTTTTCACTGATTTGGTCGCTAGTTCTGTATTTGATAAGTTACCTGAGGATACCCAGCGGTTTATTCTCAGCACGATGTTTGGACCAGGAGAGACTGTTAGTATTGGAGGAGTTGTCGCCTCTGAGGGAGCTTCTCCAGAGGTAATGAGCATGGAGGCTCCAGCTGTTGTGCCTACGATGCCTAGGTGACCTAAGCCAAAGCCTACACCAGTAAGAGAAGTTCCCAAACCCAATAAATACAAGCAAAAGAAGCCCATGGCAGTGCACGAGTCATCGAGGAAGCATGCTACTACCCAGGCCCAGAAGAAAGAAAAACCAAGTGCAAAGGATAAGGGGAAGTGGTGGATTTGGAGGCCGAAGAGGGCATGGAGGACATACACACCGAGGGGGTGGATCTTATATCCAAGTTGTCAGATTATATCCCTCCATGCAAGGGAAACGTAAAAATCACCAAAGATCCTGACGCCGAGAAGTTCTTGATTCACACACCCCTATTGCCGAAGAGCGTTATATTTGAAGGTCCACGCTTGGCACAAATTCCACATTTAAACCTGTAAGACTGGGATTTGGCGGACCATGAGAGGTTCTTGGCGACAGAAAAATACATGAAAAGGGTATTTTATAAGGAGTCAAGTGTCACCACACTGGATCCTATGGAATGGATTTGTGAAGTGAACCAGTCAGGGTTTCTAAACCTGTTATGGGTGCCCCACTACCACCGCTCCAACATCAACCTCATAGTTATCAAACAGTTCCTGACCTTGGTGCATGAAAGATTCTTGTGGCTGAGTGCGCAGATCCCTATTACTTATATGTTGATCCATTGGATCACGCTGTTACCGCACTCAGGGTTGAATCCGTCCAAGGAGTTTGGCGGAAATACGAGCGAGCGCGACCTCGCTGAAAAGATGAAGGAAAAATTCAAACTAGTGAAGAAGCTGTGTGGGTACTCTATTACATCTATCACTGACCCCACAGTGAAAATAGAGACACAAATCTTAGCCAGAAAAGTTATGAGAAAATGTTGAGCGGACGAGGTTCTGGCGCCAGTGATTTCTTTGGCTGCATAGTGCGCGGAGGGCGTGCAGTTCAATTGGGCGCGCTACCTTTGTAGCGAGTTCCTCGTGAACTGTCGAGAGGCATAGGATGAGAGTAAAACATTCCACTATACATGGTTATTACTCTCCATCGTATTAGTTGCGTGGGATCTGCCGATAGACAGTCAGTTTCCTCCTGTGGACAAGGGATTGCCGAAGGCTGCACAATTTGCATCCCTTTGGACCACAAAAGATGTTGTGCAGGTCATAGAGTCCAAAGTGTTCTAGGTTTTGATGGAGCTGAGTCTACGCATGGCCATCAACCAAAAGTTGTGGTTGTCTCTGACGGTGTTTGAAAAACTCTTGGAGTATGCAGAGTTCAACGCAGATTTCCACCATGTATACATTAGGGCACGAAACGATCCGTAACAAAAATGCTTTGACTTGCCATACTTGGCCACAGACGACATCATCTAGGAAATTATTAAGCACTGGACGACAGATTGGAATTCTCCATCCGATATAGCCACAGGCACCAAAAAGTTTGTGGAAAAGAAAAAGGAGGAAGCGAACAAGTAGAAGGTCTAGCAGTTGACCGAGAAGCATAGCAAAGAGACCGAGGAGAAGGCTTGGGTGGAAGCGGAGTGCGTCACGAAGCAGCAGTCCGAACATGAAGAGCACGACTTAGAGTGGAGTGGTAAGTCCCCTTCACCCCAAACAGAGGAGGAGGAGTAGTCAGAGCAGGGTGGCAGTGGTCAGGAGGAGTAGAGCACTCCCTTTTGGATCAAAAGGTACATGGAACAAGGAAAGGAAGGGCCACGGAAGAAATCAAAAGCGACAAAGCCGTCGTTGGATCTGATCACTCTGACAGACGATGACCTGGACGAAATAGGTGACAAGGTGCATGATACCACACTGGAACTGCTCCAGCAGTTCGAACAGCAGGAACAATAAGCGCTAAGTACTATTTAGAAGGATCTACATGAGCTGCAAATTCGGAAAAGTAGGATCCAGGTAGACTCATGGTAGATCAATGCTCCATCAACTAGTTTGGCACCAGGGACCACTTAGGCAGTAGATATGGTTCGATCATTGGATCTTAGGGCATTCGCACTGCCAGATGGATCCTTGAGCACGGAGGTGGCTGATGACAAAGTCATCATGAGTTCTCTGAAGAACATCAGCCTCAACCTGGCCACACTCCCCAATGAGTACCTTCACACGCTGCAGGCAGGTGTGACAATAGAGTTCAGAGCTCGGGAGCAATGCGCACTAAGCCTCATAAGTGAATATAGAGTGAACAATGAGCAAATGTTCGGTGAGAAGTCAAAGGCGTTGCAGGACATGGAGAAAATTTAGGCGCAGAGTGCCCAGTTGGCGGCTGCAATGACAAAAGCATGAACAATGATGCTAGAATTGCATATCCCATAGAAAGCACCGTTGGAAGCAAAGATTAGAATGCTTGCTGCGGGCATGTGTGATGCCAAGCCTGAAGTGGCTAGAGTTCAGTTCGAGTTAAACATGAAGGTAACTAAACTGGATTTGAAGTCATAGCCTTCAACCCCGCCATAGGTAAGGGAACAACGCAAAGTTGTTGTTAAAGATGGAGTCACGACGGTGGATGACATAATGGTGAACTGTGTCGCGTTGTTTGAGCAGGCTATGGAGGTAGTCACAACCCTGCAGGAAGATCCCACCCTACAGGTCTTAAATACAAAAGTCCGCGAGCTCCAGGAGCAATATGATGAAGTGAGGGTGACAACGTGCACCGTTGCTACAACACAACCCCTTAGCATGGTGCAGGAGGCGAAGCAGTTGCTTACACAGGTGGAAGCAGTGTAGAAGAAAGAGGTCATTCTTAAGGCCAGATTGGGGCCCTGGTTGGATGAGGCCTACATTGTCCCCACAAATATTTAGGATAAATTGGCGAACTTGCAAAGTATGCAACAGAAAATCAAGTAGGACAGTGCAGGACTAGCCACAGAGTAGATGGTGGAACAGATCAAGTAGGCATCCACACAGAGTACAGTTGAAGTAGCAGTTGCACAAGTGGAGTTGGAGGATCTTTGCAGCAAGATCTTCGTGCCAGTCGAGTGACTTGAAGGCGAGTCACAATCTATGTGTTGGGGGCCTATTGGGATGGGGTCCCCTGGGTCAGCTTTGGGGAAAAAAGCCCAAGTTTTGATGTATAAAATATAAAGTATTTGCAAATTGTGGTCGCGGAGCACGTAGATAGTTAAAGAGTCATAAAGGGTTTTACCCTTCTTTATGTAAGTTGAGTCGGCTTTTTGTAGATATACCCATGGTCTGCGGACCATGGGATTGTATAAATAAGTGTGCCTTAGAGAGTCTAAGGTAGTAATAGAAGATGAAGATGAATGTAAGGGGTTAGTAGAAGGAAGCTCGTAGAAGTCTTAGAGTAGAAGGAAGGCTCTGCAGCTATGTGCACAAAGGCCTAGAGTAGAGTCCGCAGCTAAGCACGTGGACCCCTGTAGCTAAGTGTGTAGGGAAGTCTTGAGTTTGTAAGTTGAACTGAATATTAATAAAGAAAATTGTTGCAGAAATACCCGTGTTTATCTCTTTACTTCTATTTTATAAGAGTGCGCTTTATGTTGTTATGGGTTTATGAAATAATGATGTATTGATGTGTGACTTCACATTATTTATATTTTTATATGAACGCAATTGATATTAATTGTTTATGCAAATATTATCTTGTTGTATGTTAAAGTTATTGAACACTTAGGCCCATCTGAGTAATTGTTGGGTTAAGAGTAATCTTTGATGTGCATAAGTAGCTGATTAGCCTGTTTAGGGTCCACAAAAGCCAGTTGTAGACCTTCGTGGAGGTCTAGAGGCCGATTCAAGGAAGTTATATCAATAAGCCTTTAGGTCTTATTGATCTACGTGAAGGAATATTTAGGGCATAAAACGACATCACGCTGATCTATGGGTGCGGAAACTTGGTTCCAACATCCCCCCCATACTGCTTTGAGTGAGACTTTAGTCCGTTCTCCGTGGATTGATGCCGAAAGGGCCAGTGAATATAGAGTGAACAATGAACAGATGGTCAGGAGAAATTGGTGAACTTGCAGAGTACGCAGCAGAAAATCAAGCAAGACAGTGCAGGACCAACCACATAACAACTTATGGAATAGATCAAGCAGGTAGCCATGTAGAACGCGGCTAAAGTAACAATTACACAAGTGGAGATGGGGGATCTTCACAACAAGATATCCGCACCAGCCGAGTGACTCGAGGGTGAGTCGCGATATTTGTGTTGGCGGCCTGTTGGGATGGGGTCCCCTAGGTCAGTTTTGGGGCAAAAATCCCAAGTTTTAATGTATGAAATGTAAAGTCTCCACAAATTGTGGTTGCAGAGCACGTAGATAGTTAAAGAGTCATAAAGGGTTTGACCCTTATTTATGTAAGTTGAGTCAGCTTTTGTAGATCTACCCATGGTACGCGGACCATGGGATTATATAAATAAGTGTGTCTTAGAGAGTCTAAGGCAGTAATAGAAGATGAAGACAAATGTAAGGGTTCAATAGAAGGAAGATTGTAGATGTCTTAGAGTAGAAGGAAGGCTCTGTAGCTGTGTGCATAGAAGCCTAGAGTAGAGTCTGCATCTGATTGCGTGGGCCCCTGCAGTTGAGTGCACGGACCCTTGTAGCTGAGTGCACAGGGAAGTCTTGAGTCTGTAAGCTGAACTAAATATTAATAAAGAAGATTGTTGCATAAATACCTGTGTTTATCTCTTTACTTCTATTTTATAAGAATGTGCTTTATGTTGTGACGGGTTTATGAAATAATGATGTGTTGATGCGCGACTTTACATGATTTGTATTGTTACATGAACACAATTGATGTTAACTATTTATGCAAAGATTATCTTGTTGTATGTTAAAGTTATCGAACACTTAGGTCGGTCTGAGTAATTGTTGGGTTAAGAGTAATCGTTGATGCACGTAAGTAGCTAATTAGCATGTTCAGGGTCTGCAAAAGCCAGTCGTAGACCTTCATGGAGGTCTAGAGGCCGATTCAAGGAAGTTATATCGATAAGCTTTTAAGGTTTATCGATCTACGCAAAGTTAGATTTAGGGCATAAAACGATGTCACGTTGATCTCTGGGTGCGGAAACTTGGTTCCAACATCCCCCCATACTGCTTTGGGTGAGAATTCAGTCCACACTCTGTGGATTGATGCCGAAAGGGCCAGTAGTGTAGGGATTTGTTTGGCACAAATAACTCTAAACCTGGGTTAGGACCCACTAATCCAATAGTACCTATAGCCAACTACACCAACCAAGACTCTGCATGCACTTGTTTATTCAAGGAACACTTATCCACCAGGTCAGGACTGACATAACTACAGTTATATCCAGGGTCAATCAAAATAGAAACAACGTGATCATAAAATTTACCTTCCATCTCGATAATATATGCATGATGATCAAATTTCCTATTATCCAATGTTGCATAAATACGAGGGATAATTTGTCCAACATACCAAACTGTCTGTGCCTTCTGAGCACTATAAATTTGAGGTCTTCCACCATGATACTATGGACAATATCTCTTACAATGATCCTTTCCACAAGTCCAACACTGTAAAGGCTTCTTGCCATCACCCTTGTTCTTCTCCTCAGACTGAAATCCCTTTCCTCTATTAGATGCATTGAACTTATTTTGTGGTACTGCATTCTCCTTGTCATATGTATCCCCAATTTTTCCTCTCTTCTTAGCCCACTTCCTTTATTCTTCTCATTACTTTTCCAATCCTCCTTAGACTCAGTCTTGCGCTTCGATTTCTCATAACAATGCTTCAACTTTCTGATGGCTTCCTCTTGTGATATAGGCTCATTAAACTCAATTATATCTTTGAATGATACCAATAACCCACTGATGAATCTTTGAATCTTTGCTTTATCCTCCTTAATATAAGGCACATATCTCAATAAATAAAAGAATCTGCTAGTATACTCCTCATCAATCATAGAACCCACCTTTAACTCATAGAACTCCTTTTCTATGTCATCATAGTATCTTTTAGATAGATACTTCTTCCTTAAAATTATCTTGAACTCACTCCAAGTCATCTCTCCTTCTCGAATTCCTCTGAAATTCTTCACATATTCCCACCAAATGTATGCTTTCCCTTTAACACTGAAAGTAGCTATACTAGCTTTCATATTTTATGAATAATCATGCAATCTGAAAAACTTATTCATCCCAAGAAACCAAGCTTCTGCATCTTGTGACTTCTTCATTTCTCCATAAAATGTAGGAGGCTTTTCTTTCTTGAACTCCTTTGGAAAATAATGCTTCTCACTCCTCCTATACAGATGGTAGTGGTGATGAAAATGATGTCTCTCTGAACTAGAAATAGAATAGAACCCATGCTCATTACCCCTCCTATCAGGTGTATCCAAGAACCTACCATCTCTGACTGTGTCATCCCTATCAAACATGTATCCTAATTGAGACTTGTTGTCATATGCCCCATTAATCATTTCCTCTTGTCCATGACTGATCCTAAGCGATCATTGTCTCTAAAAATCTGATATACCCTAACTTCCACTTGCTTTTCCTATGCTCTGGAAAGTATTTCATGTGACTGAGTGATCTTGTCATTATCCATCTTGCAACTTTTGATCTATGCTTTAAAACTTCTCAATGTATTTGTTATGTCAGGGGAGTAATCATCTTCCTGTTGTTCATATGATCTATAGAGAGAATCACATGAACTATAGTCCACCATTCCGTTATTCATATTGAGCTTCTTCTTCCTATAAACATACTATGTTAGATAAACCAAATATAAACATGATCAAACATACCTCAGTGAAGTTCAGGGGAGGCTATCTCATCTACACAGTCAATCTAGATTAACAAAATATATATGAAACATTAACACATAATGACACCATGACGAAACCAACTGGAATATTGACCATCAAATACATGCATGACAAACATATTTTGCCCATCTAGTCCAAATGATGAACCTAGGAGCTTTGATACTAATCTTTAACCACCCCTCCCGCATTTACCGAATTTCACCAGCTTACCAGGGTAAACATGAGATGAAGAGTTACTATGACATGACTTGACCTCCAAGCTTCCGTTATGGAAGTGGGGCTGACAACTGATAACTCACAAACATTCCTCAAGGTTTACAGGACACTTAAGGGCTAAATAATCACCCCAGGTGACAAAACCCTGAGTTTGGGTTGCTTTTCAGTGACATATACTCCCAACCTCACCCTTGACATTGGTTGCATGCAGTTGTGACCTAAGTTTCTCAGTTTAATGCCTATGGTCCTGTTTAAGCCCTGAAAATTAGGACTACAACAAGGGGGATAACCACCCGGTCCGGACCTTCAAAGTAGCTCATTTTTCGTTTGGAATAGTGGCTCCGACTAGGAGTGATGGGACCAATTTCCCAATTTGTTTATGATAGTACACTAAGGGGATGATGTTTTTCTCTTTTGAAAGGTTTTATGGGGAGAATGCTTTATTCTAAATCTAATCTAACATGTGCAATTTTATTCTAATGAAGGAAAACATCTAATTTAACTATCCCAGGAGTAATGCTTTGTTTATGCGATCTAGAATAATTTCCAACAGCAATTGGTAATAAAGATCATTCGATTACTACAAGAAAAGAATATGTTAAAGATGATTGTTTCGTATAACAAATTAGCTGAAACAATTATGATAAACACATCTCATAATAAGTCATTCATACACTTGACATAAAATAATAGTTATCACCGTACAAAAGTGCAAAATTGATAACTGAACATTTAGGTTTCCATATATAAACAACTGAAAATAATATATCACTTGGCCTATAAGAAAAAAGTATTAAGAGATAAAAGTACCATTGATAATAGGTTCTACTCATGAGCTTCAGCGATATAGATTTATCTTCAAATAATTCAACATCTACTAAGAGTACAGAAGTGCATTTCAGTAGTAGACATTAAACTCAGATATAAATAAATCTCATTCCATTCATTTATCAAAACCTCCTCAGAGGGGGCAAAAGTGCATGTTCTAAAGAATTGTTTTTGACAAATTTCTGGACCCCTCTCTAAATGCATGAGAGGGGTTTAAATACTACTCTAATGAAAACTAAAAATAGTTATTACAAAAATGTAGGAGGAGGTTTAAAATGACCATCCTCATTCAAAGCAAAAATAAGATGAAATTAAACTAAAAATGTATCTAGGATTAATTATGCATATGTTCCCTTAAATTGAAAATGTCTAGCATTGGCTTCAGGAGTGTCGGTTGGCCAACCTCGGATTTCAATTGACCTGTGAAAACGGAATCAACAAGTGCTGGAGCTATCTTCTCAGCGGAAGTTGTAAGGCACTTCAGAGTCATACACTGACTGTGTGGTTTTACTAGATACTGCCAGTAAGTGTCCCAATTTAACTTTGTTATCTTCTTAATTGACTCTGTTTTTTCTTCTCCTGTCTGTTTCCACCTTGTTTGCAGCTACTGTGCTTTTGGAAGGAATCCTGGAGTGGTTTCTTATATTAGATTGGCTCTGTGCAGATTTTCATTGATACAGTCAATGATATTGCTTGCCGTTGTCGCTGCCTCCTCCATTGCCTGCTCTGCTTCTTTAAGCTGTGCATCCCATTTATCAAATAGAATTTCTTTATGGGATTCATCTATCTTGGGGAATTCTGCTCTTTTCCCTTCCTCTGTCTTCTGCCAATTCATGAAGTCAGAAACTTTCTTAAACATCAAATCATAATCAAGTCGTAAATCTATGACTTGATTTGTAATATTGTCGCTTTTCTCGCAGTGGGAATTCCATTGCGATATTCTTTGGCAAAGCATTTCCTACTGTTGTAAGAGTTGGTTGTTCAACGCAAGGGCTTCTGTGACAAATTCTTCAACTTTAGGGTCGTCCTTGTGTAGTTCGATTGTGGCTTGTAACTGGTGTTCCTTATCGGCCAGATTATTCTGAAATCCTAATTGCATTTGTTGGAAGTCTTGTTGTAACTTTACCAATATCTCCTCTGCTTCCCAGTTGATGCTGGATTGCTATAGTTGTTGTTTCAAAAATAGGATTCTATCTTATTTTTCCTTAAGTAACACTTGAATTTCAGATGCTTTATCAATTGTAGCAGAAGCATAAGCTCCTGCGATTTGAGAGAGTCTGGTCAGGTTCTCTGATGGATCAGTAGTTGGGTCTTGCCAAAGGACGTCCAAAGGTTCTGCTTCAAGTGAGAGCACACTGTCTATTTTTCGCTTCTTTCTCTGTCTCCTAACAACAACTTTATGCTGTGGACTGTAAAATACATCCAGAGGAGGAATCTCCTCTATCCTCAGTACAATTTCAGATGAAGAGGCTATAGGAATGTGCTCAGTCTGTTGAGTATTAACAACCCTTTCAATCATCATTTCTATGGTTGTATGTACTAGATTCCTTGGTGGCTCTACACTTTGCTCATCAGTGTTAATTAACTCATTAAATTTTTCCCATTCCTTCTCCAGATCTACTATGATTGGCTTTGTTGGCTTTGTGAAGGGAGTGGGGGTCTCAACCTGTTTTGGGGACACAATCTGCTGATTAGGATTCTCTCTAGACTGAGTTGTATCTTTGACTGACCCTTCACTTCTGTTGTGTTCACTCCCTGACTGTTTATTATACCTTTCAGCCAATTCCCTTTCAGACTTTGATTTATACTTTCCTTGTCCTGAGCTTCCACTTATGCTAATGCTAGGAGTGGGCTCCCTTATTGGTTTTATACGCAATTTGTCCAATGGGATATTTTCCAATCTATATTCTCTGTAGTGAGTGAAATCTTGAAACTTCCCTTGATCAAATTGAAGCTATGCCATATGTATAATTTCTTTGAGAGAGCTTTTCTACTGAAAGACATCATCGAAGAGATCGTCTTCCTTGGTAAATACTTTTATTTTGACCATGGTTGTAAATTTATTTATAACATCAAAGGGATCATATTGCCTCCCTAGGAATTTTGGCAATTGTAAACACAACATATTATCCACCTCCTTAAAAGCATGGCCCATGTCAAATAATGCAAAATCCGCACAGACTACAGGGAATTGGGGCCAGATGGCCTTTTTCTTATCCTTAAGTTCTCTACTCATCCCTCCAATACCATAGGTCTGGTAAGCTATTTTTCGGGCCATAAGTTTGTCAGGAAAATACAAAGGAAGCACATGAGGTGAGGCAATGCTCCCAAAAATCCTAATGTAGGTAAATGACTCCTCTTCAAACCACCTTCCCACAGGGAGAATGTCAATTTCTGCTTCTGGGGAGAATCTATGGGCATCTTTGTTATACAACATTTTATGAATGGGAAGCATTACTCCATGACAAATTGTATAGAAATGTGGGATGAAATTGGATTCCCACAGCTCTTTATGGTAGACTTGGATGGGTAGGGGGTTCTGTATAGTCCATTTCCATGCCATGATGGGAAAATCAGATACGAAACAAATGGCATCCATGACATAGGCAGTTAGAAAGAAGGGAGGATAAAACCTCTGGAAAAGACTTCTTTTAGTTCGATAATTCAGAATAGCAGAAGCTAAATTATCAGACAAAATTTGGGCCCAATCCATTATGGTGGCATTGGTGGCTGCATCCAATAAAGGTAACCATTCAAATGAAAACTTATTGATATCAGGCATTCCGAATAGCCTACACAACATTGCAGCAGCAAAGCAATAGGGAGAGGCAAGGGAGCCAGTAGCATGCATACCATTATTATCTTTCTTTAATGGCTCCTCCTTCGCAGACCAGCCTTTTGTGGTGTTTGCCAAATCCTCGTTCTCCTTAACGAATTTCTCCACGAACTGTTTGTTATAGCTAGCCCGGGGCTCTGGCAAGTGATACATGCGCCTTAAATTATGTGGGGTAAATGACCCCATGACTTCTTGGTTCCGCGTCTTGAATTACCTGTCAGATATCTCAGCGTGGTCTATAACCCATTTTACCATATCTATGTAAGGGAGTATCTTAGTCCTTGCTGCGACACAGTGTAGAAGCGAGCATGCAAGCTCTGTTAATGATGCTTTAGATGATCCTTGTCCTTCTGCCGTAGCTTTAACCTCCATTATTCTTGGGTTTTCTTTTTCTAATAGTTGATACATGCCTTCCCAAGTAGATATCCTTGCTTCCCTGGTACAAGTGGTGTCCGTGAATAGTGGATTCATCTCTGATTTTTCAAATACTGGAAATTTTCCTCTCTTTCCCATTACGTTCTGCATACTACTCCGTGTGTTGTTCTGCGCACTGCTCCTACAAGTTCACAAGTAGAGAACGAAGACACAATAAGGAAGATAAGAAATAATGATCGAAAATAAGGTGACGGGAAAGCTTTTAATTTTAAAATCATATCAAAGATATCACCTTACATGGAATAATACTTTAAACCAGATCTGATTTGATTTTAATAAATATCATGAATGGCTCATTAAGAAAACATTAATGTTCATAACTCTTGCATCGAATGACGGAAAATAGTATCATTGAACTCTGAGCCCCTAGATTTGCGATAAAGCGATTTGCTTCGCAATATCGCAGATCGCGATATCGTAAAACCTTTTATTTTTTTAACAATCATTCATTTAATCATGCGGTTGCAAGATGTGATTTGCGAGAGCTTTATCGCATTTCACAATATCTGGGCGTTTTGTATTAAGTGGTGCTGTGATTAATGGAATCTGCAATATGAGGTAAGTTTATAAGACTTGCGATCTCACAGTCTTGCATTCTCGCTTTTCAAAGAGTTTCTTAATAAACAATGCTCGCCGTTACCCTTTTGTGATGCGATGTGATGCGATGCTTATCCTTAAAAGATCGGGTGTTAAAGCTTTTTGCTTAGTACTCAAGACTTTCTGCTTACAAGGGTTTTCTTAGCTTTGTGATTGTGTTGCGCTTTTTTCATAAGGAAGCGTTTTTTATGTGCATGAAGCACGAAAAGGTAGGAATTCATATTTTTTGGAAATTTAACCTTGATACCATGTTTTATTGAAAATAGAAATATAATCTTAAGTGCTAAGTTTTTATTTTTAGAAGGGTCCCCATTTATTAATGTTATTGCTAATGCTAATAAAAAGGGGGGTTGTTGATGGTCACAACAATTGGTGATTCGCTTGAAAGAACCAGTTATCTCTGATAGTTTTTTGAATTTTCTAAAACTTCTAAAATAAAAATGGTTTTGGAAAATCAAACTTTATTGTAGAAATATAAGGTACAAAGCGCTATTTGCTAACAACATTTTCTTCCAGCTATCCTAATTCTGATCCTCTTCTTCCTTAAGCTATTCATTATACTTACATCAGTCATTACTTGGTTTATAAAGATAAAAACAAAGACATCTCTGTAGATCAGTTTTAGGTGTACTCATTTGTCGTAGGTAGAGCCTCTGCTGCCAGCAGGCATTCATAGCCTCGACAGGGTTACCTGTTACCTAGCAATGATCCAGTATCCCACTTAAGAAGTATGCAATTTTCAAAGATAAATCCTCATCTACACTTATTACTTTTTCTTTTTCTTTTAATTTCTTAAAGAACAATGTCTTGGTTTGGTGGCCAATTTTGATAGTGCCATTGACTTGATTTATAACTGACTGAACAAGCTGGCTCGTGATGAGACACCTTGTCTTTTGATTGAAACAATCTCGAGTCATTACCCTGTTTTGGTATGTAGTTGGCAATGTCAACTAGTTATAATCTTTATGATCATGATAAGCCCGGTCTTGATGAGACCTCTTATTCTTTAAGTTTATAGTGCTAACTAGATTATTCTTCAAAAGTTGCAATTCCCTAAAGTGGGGAGGAAGTCATTGGCTCCTTAACAGTTCTCCTGGACGACAATTGTAGAGTTTTAGAAGTAGCTTTTCTATAGAGAATCTTTGTCTTATTATTGATGCTTTTCATGACTGATATAACACAAATTCCTACTAAAGGTTGTTTCTGATAAAAACTTGTGAAGTTGAAACAAAAGACAAGTAGAATCTTCAGAATTATATAGCACTTGACCATATTTTTCAAGAATAAAGATTAATTTTCCTAACCATTTCTATTTATACAAGCGAAAAAACAAAATTGAAAAGAGACATTAATATTTTTCGTGGAAACCAAAAGGTAAACCTTTTCAACCTGTTTTATTATCAAAAAGAAAAATAAACTAAAAATAATATTTTACAAAAATAGAAGAGGTCACCTTCTATGGAAAGTATTTTTTAAGGATCTGTCCATTAACAGGTAAAGACTCTCTTTTTCCTGCTAAGTCTTGTAACATAAAAGTCGATGGACCTATGATTTCAACAATTTGGAATGGTCCAAGCCACATCCGTTGGAACTTAGTATGTTTGCCTTTCTCTTTGTGGGCTTTATCCCATTTCAATACTAAATCTACAATTTGAAAATCTTTTCTGGATACCATGTTTGAATCAAAAGAAGCTTTTACTAATTATTGATGATGTGCATGGGTAATTTTGGCTTGTTCTCGTTCCTCTTCTAGCTTAAGGATCTGTATTTGTCTTAGTTGCAAGGATGAAAGAGTTTCCTCAATGAACTGAACTAAAGCTAGAGAAGGAATAGCTAGATGTGTTGGAAGAACTACTTCTTTCCCATAAACTAAATTAAAGGGAGAAGTGCCAATAGAGGCTTTTTGAGTTATTCAATTTGTCCAAAGAGCATACATCAAAGATTTGTGCCAATTCATATGACTCTGATCAATAGTCTGTTTAATGATTCTGGTCAAATTTTTATTTGTTGACTCGGCCAATCCATTCCCTTGGGGTAGTAATTGGCAGAATACTTAAGTTTAAAACCTCTTTTAAGTGCAAATTCAGTCATAACATTACCAGAAAAATATGATGCAGTATCGAACATTAAAGCAGAAGGTAAGCCAAACCTAGTAATTATGAACTAATCTATGAAATAGATGATATTTTCAGAGTTGGCTATCTTGAGAGGAACTGCTTCTACCCATTTAGTAAATTAATCGGTAGCTGCAAGGATGTACTTATGTTGTTTAGAAGAGTGAGGAACGATCTCACCTATTATATCTAATCCCCATTGCTCAAATGGTTGATCGATATTAACCAGTTGTAATGGAAATGATGCTTTCCTCTATCTTCCGGCAGTAGTTTGACAAATTTGACATCTTCTTACATAGCTATGTGCATCCTTAAATAATTTTGACCAGTAGTAGCTTGCACAAAGGATTTTGTGTGCTGTTACATCTCTTGCGTAATGTCCACCTGCTGGTCCATCATGAAGTTCTTGCGACACTTTTTCAGCTTCAGATTTCTCAAGGCATCTAAGAAGAACAAACTCATAATTCATCCTAAAGAGTACATTAGTTACATTTTGATATTGCTTAGCTTTTAATATAAGGGCTCTCTTCTTTGTATGATTCAAATGTAAAGGAGCATAGCCATTTTTTAGGTAAAATATGATATCAGCATATCTTGATTCAATATCGTTTAGGCTTACCTCATACATTTGTACTTCATGATCAGGGGATGGTATTTCTGATATATGCAATGCTCCAGCCAATATGCAATGCTCCAGCCAACATCCTGCAAAAACCTTAACCTTTTACAATATTTGCTGGCTTGATTTCAACATCATATTCTTGCAGGGTCGTGACCCAATTCACTCTATTTTCACCCACATCTTTCTGTACCAAAAGGTTTCTTACCGTTGGAAATGGCACTATTATTTTTGTATGGGTTTTGAGAAGAAAGGGTATAAAGTGTTTGCTTGCTTTGAAAATAGCATAAGCCTGTTTTTTAACGTTGGAGTAATTTAATTCGGCCCCTTGCAAATTTGAACTGAAAAAGGCTATTGGGGCTTCTGCTTTGTCTTGATTGGCTTGCGTGAATATTGCAACATATGATTTTTCAGAGGCAAATGTATACAAAATGAATGGATCAGAGAAGTTTGGAGTCGCTAGAGATGGTGCATTTATAATTGCTTGTTTAATCAGGTTGAACACTTCATGTTCTACCTGACCCCATTTGAAGAGGGAGTTTTTCTTGATCATTTCTTGGAGAGGTGACACAATTCTTGAAAAGTCGGGGACAAATCTTTTAACAAAATTGATTTGACCAAGGAAGGATTGCATTGCTTTTTTGTTATGGGGTAAGGTTATCTTAGAAATCTCTTTAATCCTCTCTGGATCAATATGGATTCTATATTTAGACACTATGAATCCGAGGAGTTTTCCTTCACTTAATGAAAAAAATGACTTTTTTGGATTAAGTGAGATTCCATACTTTTGGCAACGTTGAAAGATCTGATTTAAATCTTTGAGGTGATTGCTATGTTTTTTAGAATACATTGTTATGTCATCTAAGTAAATCACCACTGATTTATTCACTAATCCTTTAAATGAAATATCCAAATGACATCTTTTGATATGCATATGTGCCCCATTTGGTTCTGAATGTTGTCTTCAATTGATCATCTGGATGGACTAAAATCTAGTTATATCCCAAGAAGCCATCTAAAAAGGACATCAATTCAGATCCTGCAACTGACTGTAATATCTATTCCATAGGTGGTAAAGGAAATTGTCCTTTTGACAGGCTTTATTAAGATTTCAAAAGTCAATACAAATCCAAATGTCTCTGTTTTTCTTTCTGACTGGTACCAGGTTGGAAACCCATCTAGAATGTCGAATAGGAAAAATAATTTTGGCTTTCAATAATTTATTCAGTTCAGACTTAATATGGCTTTCTAGATTAGGATGGATTTTCCTCAGCTTCTGCTGGACTAGTTTTTCGTTAGAGATCATCGGGATTGTATGCTATATGATTGAAGTATCATAAGTTTTGAGGTCATCGTAGTTCCAGGCAAAGACATTTTTATACTGCTTTAAAAGTCGAATGAAGACTGATTTTTCCTCTGGAGTAAGACCAAGACCTAAGTTGATATTTTGGGGCTTTATGTCAGACCCTAGATTCACTAATTCATATCTTAGAGATGAACTCTGAGGTTTTGAATTAGTGGACCTTTTGAATCTATCTTTTAAATCATATAGGTCTTCTAAAACATTATTGGTGCTTTATTGTTGTAGTTGCTTGTCATGTTGGTCCTCATCAATTATCTGATTATTGTAAGAGCCTTATGAAGTCAGAAAACTTACAATATCGAGGTCATCGTTAAAAACTCTCAAGTTGGTAACATTATCGGGGATGGAGGGTCTAAAGATCAATTCGATTAAGAATCTTTCTAGAATATAGTCTTCTAAGGGAATGAGCTTGGAAGATACATTAGCCAGAAGGTCAGCACTAGCATTTTGGAGTCTGGGAATGGATGAAATATTAAATGCTATAAAGTGTGCAGTCAGGT
Source organism: Pinus tabuliformis (assembly GCA_031772625.1). Classification (NCBI taxonomy): domain Eukaryota; kingdom Viridiplantae; phylum Streptophyta; class Pinopsida; order Pinales; family Pinaceae; genus Pinus; species Pinus tabuliformis. Next base: position 586,986,447 of record CM062814.1, on the reverse strand, counting down.
CTTGTAATAATGATTGATAATGCTTTAAATGACCTGATAAACAATGTATAGTATTTCGTACCTGCTTAATAACAATCTCATAATCCCCAAAGACTTGTAGATATTTGATGTCAAGTTCGATTGCTTTGTATAACCCTTGAACCAGAGCTTCATATTCTGGAGTATTATTTGTGCAATCGAACTCGAGTCTACAGGTTAGCATAGTCGTCTCTCCTTCTAGACTAATTAATATACAACCTGCTCCTGCTCCATCATTAGACTTAGAACCATCGAAAAATAATTTCCAAAAGAAAGATTTATTTACAAGCCTGTCTACAAAACTAATGCATTTAGAAGTATCCGTTTGAGAAAAATTTTCTACCTGAGATAAAACTGAATTTTCTAAGAACGAGTCAACAGAATAATTTCCAATTATATTATTGTTGTACGCTATAGATTCATTTTCTCCTTCTAACTCCATTACTATGTACTTTTGGTGTCTTTCCCGCTCAACCTTCATCTGATTCAGTTTACCATTGTAAGGGAGCCACATGTGCGACTAGTCGGTCGTGAAGTAACTGTGAAGATTTTCTGACCAATCCCTGCTAAGAATTAATCCATAAAAATTAGGAATATCTGAAACAAGAATATTAATGACTTGACATACCTTTGGATTTGATGAAAGCCTTATGGTCACTTGATTTAGTTCACCAATGACTTCAACTTGAGACCGGTCCAGCTGCACTATGCATACTGTAGACTTTTGAGGTTGGACGTTTAACTTTGCACAAACTGTCTTAGGCAAAATATTAGATGAAGCACCAGAGTCAACCAAACAAAATGCAAATTTTTATTGAAAACTTCGAAGGTAAGGAGGAATGGAGGAGTATGGGATTTTGACCTACCTCCAATTAAAGCAATGTCATTTGGATCAACTTTATTTGACATACCAGTTGGAGGTCTCCCCATTTCATGAGTAGCTTGTGAGATTACAGCGGCAGGAAGAGGTGCAATAGGTACTGCATGCAGTTCTTTCAAAAGTAGTTTTTGTTGATGCTTCAATTTACTCAGCTCATGAAAAGTAATATTGGCCCTAGTCTTCTTCATGTCTTCAACAATATTATACTCCATTTCGTCAGAAATGATAAGTGTTTTAGATGGAGCTGTTGAATCAGATTGCACTGGGTTAGTCTGAGTCGCTTTAGGTGATGATTTCTTACCTGCAACTTTATCTTTGGAAGCTGAGCTTGAGTTTTTATGTTTAGAACTGGATTGTGGAGGATCAAGTTGATTTTTGCTTCTGGTAGTGACTGGTAATGCATCTTGATCTTCTTCATCTAGAAGAATGAAGTCCCACATTCCTTGTAGTTCAACAACCTCATCGTCATCAATATGTTCCTCATTCGAAGCTTCCTCTTCTTCTCCTTCCGATTCTGCATTTGTTATAGCGTTGGGAGGCTTTGGATCGGTTGAAGGATTCCTTCTGAAAGGCTTATAAGGTTTCTTAGAAGAGGTCTCTGCCACTTGTTTTTTAATATCAACCATTTCGTTAGACATGGTTTTTAAAACTTTCTGTAACCCTTCCAAGTCAAATGGGTCCTTTGATTGTTTTTTCTTAGGGTCATCCTTAAAAGAAACTTTTTTAGATTTTCTTTCATCGATATCGTTTTTCTTCTCTAAAGCTAAGATACGTTTTTCCACTGCTATTGCTTCTTTCATATTTTCGGCCAATAATGGCTTAGCGGCCCTATCTACAAAGATTGTAATGTTCGAAGGTAGGGCAGATATGTACCATTCACTTCAAACTTCTTCGTTAGGCTTGGATGCGGTAGGGATCTTATTTAAGAGTTTATTAAATCGCGAGTTGAAATCTTTGATGGGTTCTCTTGATTCAGTTTTAAGATTTGAGAGGTCATTGATCAATGTCGTTGTAGACCTATCATCACCGAACTTTGTCAAGAACTGCTCTTGGAAAATATTCCAACTAGTAATGGATCCTGAAGGTAATGAAAAATACTAGGACCTAGTCGCTCCTTGTAAGGTATACGAGAAATTCCTAACAACAGTGTCTTCTTCAGTAACTCCATTTAAGTTTATGGACAACATAAAGTTGTTTATGTGTTCTTCTGCTAGTATTCATGCATTTGGGTTAAATTTTGGGAGCCATTTCTCAAGATGGGCTGGAAATTGACTCAAGGGTGCAGGCATTGTGACTACCCCTGGATTGTTCCATGGCCTCTGGGCCATTGTTGAGATACTAACAGAGGAAGGTGCAGATGAGGTTATGAGTGCTTTGGAAGACAATGATGCGGTCCCAGTATCCTGTTGAACAACGATATGGAGTTGGGGGGTGGATGGTTGACTTTGCAATGGATTAGATGAAATGGATGATGATGATGAAAGACTCTCACTATCAAACCCTTCCAGTGTCTTCCTTGCTCCTTTTATTTTTGGCAAAGGGAATTCTGTTGGTTCAATACCAAGCTTTTCACTCTGTAATTTGGTAAGAGGGTGGGAATGAATGTATTGCGAAGTCACACTGCCTTGAGATAACTCAGACTTCTGCGGTGATATAGAAAATCCTTGAAGTTTATGTATTAAAGACTGAACTTCAGGAGGTTCAAGACTAGATTTATCTGACATGTTCAGGTCTTTAGAAGTGGTTGTTATTTTCTCAACTTCTCGCTTAGAATTTGGAGATTCAGAATGCGATGGAGAAGTCAGGGGGGATGTTGAGGGTGATTTACTCTCAGAATGGGTTTTAGATTTAGGTTTTCTCACCATTCATAGTTCAAGCACTCCTTCTAGTGCCAAATATGTTGAAGCCCCGAAAATCAGGTCTACAACAAGGGGGATAACCACCCAGTCCGGACCTTGAAAGCAACTCCTTTTCTGTTTGGAATAGTGGCTCCGATTGGGGGTGATGGGAACAGTTTCCCAATTTGTTTATGATAGTACACTAAGGGGATGATGTTTTTCTCTTTTGAAAGGTTTTATGGGGAGAATGCTTTATTCTAAATCTAATCTAACATGTGCAATGTTATTCTAATGAAGGAAAACATCTAATTTAACTATCCCGAGAGTAATGCTTTGTTTATGCGATCTAGAATAATTTCCAACAACAATTGGTAATAAAGATCATCCAATTACTACGAGAAAAGAATACGTTAAAGATGATTGTTTCGTATAAGAAATTAGCTGAAAAAATTGTGATAAACACATCACATAATAAGTCATTCATACACTTGACATAAAAGAATAGTTATCATCGTACAAAAGTGCAAAAATGATAACTGAACATTCAGGTTTCCATATATAAACAACTGAAAATAATATATCACTTGGCCTATAAGCAAAAAGTGTTAATAGATAAAAGTACCATTGATAATAGGTTCTGCTCATGAGCTTCAGCGATATAGATTTATCTTCAAATAATTCAACATCTACTAAGAGTACAAAAGTGCATTTCAGTAGTAGACATTAAACTCAGATATAAATAAATCTTGTTCCATTCATTTATCAAAACCTCCTCAGAGGGGGCAAAAGTGCATGTTATGAAGAATTGTTTTTGACAAATTTCTGGACCCCTCTCTAAATGCATGAGAGGCATTTAAATACTACTATAATGAAAACTAAAAATAGTTATTACAAAAATGTAGGAGAAGGTTTAAAACGACCATCCTCATTCAAAGAAAAAATAAGCTGAAATTAAACTAAAAATGTATCTAGGATTAATTATGCATCTGTTCCCTTAAATTGCAAATGTCCAACATTGGCTTCAGGAGTGCTGGTTGGCCGACCTCAGATTTCAATTGACCTGTGAAAATGGAATCAGCAAGTGCTGGCACTATCTTCTCGACAGAAGTTGTAAGGCACTTTAGAGTCATACACTGACTGTGTGTTTTTACCAGATACTGCCAGTAAGTGTCCCAATTTAACTTTGTTATCTTCTTAATTGACTCTGTTTTTTCTTCTCCTGTCTGTTTCCACCTTGTTTGCAGCTACTGTGCTTTTGGAAGGATTCCTGGAGTGGTTTCTGATATTAGATTGGCTCTGTGCAGATTTTCATTGATACAGTCAATGATTTTGCTTGCCGCTGTCGCTGCCTCCTCCATTGCCTGCTCTGCTTCTTTAAGCTATGTATCCCATTTATCAAATAACATTTCTATTATGGGATTCATCTATCTTGGGGAATTATGCTCTTTTCCCTTCCTCTATCTTCTGCCAATTGACAAAGTCAGACACTTTCTTAAACATCAAATCATAATCAAGTCGTAAATCTACGACTTGATTTGTAATGTTGTCAATTTTCTCATAGTGGGAATTCCATTGTGATAGTCTTTGGCAAAGCATTTCCCATTTTTGTAAGAGTTGGTCATTCAGGGCAAGGGCTTATGTGACAAATTCTTCAACTTTAGGGTCGTCCTTGTGAAGTTCGATTGTGGCTTGCAACTGGTGTTCCTTATCGGCTAGATTATTCTGAAATCCTAACTACATTTGTTGGAAGTCCTATTGTAACTTTGCCAATTTCTCCTCTGCTTCCAAGCTGATGCTGGCCTGCTATAGTTTTTGTTTCAAAAATAGGATTTAGCCTCTTTTTCCTTAAGTAACACTTGAATTTCAGATGCTTTATCAATTGTAGTAGAAGCATAAGCTCTTGCGATTTGAGAGAGTTTGGTCAGGTTCTCTGATGGATAAGTAGTTGGGTCTTGCCAAAGGACGTCCAAAGGTTCTGCTTCAGATGAGAGAACACTATCTATTTTTCACTTCTTTCTCTATCTCTTCACAACAACTTTGTGCTGCGAACTGTAAAATACATCCAGAGGAGGAATCTCCTCTATCCTCAGTACAATTTCAGATGAAGGGGCTACAGGAATGTGCTCAGTCTGTTGAGTATTAACAACCCTTTCAATCATCGTTTCTATGGTTGTTTGTACTGGATTCCTTGGTGGCTCTACACTTTTCTCATTAGTGTTAATTAACTCATTAAAGTTTTCCCATTCCTTCTCCAGATCTACTATGATTGGCTTTGTTGGCTTCATGAGGGGAGTGGGAGTCACAACCTATTTTGGGGACACAATCTGTTGATCAGGATACTCTCTAGACTAAGTTGTATCTTTGACTAACCCTTCGCTTCTGCTGTGTTCGATCCTTGACTGTTTATTAGACCTTTTAACCAATTCCCTTTCAGACTTTGATTTATACTTTTCTTGTCCCAAGCTTCCACTTATGCTAATGCTGGGAGTGGGCTCCCTTATTGGTTTTATACATAATTTTTCCAATGGGACATTTGCCAATCTCTGTTCTCTATATTGAGTGAACTCTTGAAATTTCCCTTGATCAAATTGAAGTTGTGCCATATGTAAATTTCTTCGAGAGAGCTTTTCTGCTGAAAGACATCATCGAAGAGATCGTATTCCTTGGTAAATACTTTTATTTTGACCATGGTTGTAAAGTTCTTTATAACATTACAGGGTTCATACTACCTCCGTAGGAATTTTGGCAATTGTAAACACAACATGTTATCCACCTCCTTAAAAGCATGGCCCAGGTCAAATAATGCAAAAGCCCCACAGACTACAGGGAATTGTGGTCAGATGGCCTTTTTCTTATCCTTAAGTTCTTTGCTCATCCCTCCAATACCATAGGTCTGGTAAGTTATTTCTCGGGCCATAAGTTTGTCATGAACATACAAAGGAAGCACATGAGGTGAGGCAATGCTCCCAAAAATCCTAATGTAGGTAAATGACTCCTCTCCAAACCACCTTCCCACAAGGAGAATGTCAATTTCTGCCTTTGGGGAGAATCTAGGGGCATCTTTGCTATACAACATTTTATGAATGGGAAGCATTACTCCGTGACAAATCATATAGAAATGTGGGATGAAATTGGATTCCCACAGCTCTTTATGGTAGACTTGGATGGGTAGGGGGTTCTGTACAATCCATTTCCACCCCATAATGGGAAAATCAGATACAAAACAAATGGCATCCATGACATAGGAAGCTAGAAAGAAGGGAGGATAAAACCTCTGGGCAAGACTTCTTTTATTTTGATAATTCAGAATAACAGAAGCTAAATTTTTAGACAAAATTTGGGCCTAATCCATTATGGTGGCATTAGTGGCCGCATCCAATAAAGGTAACCTTTCAGATGAAAACTTATTGATATCAGGCTTTCCGAATAGCCTACACAACATTGCAGCAGCAAAGCAATAGGGAGAGGCAAGGGAGCCAATAGCATACATACCATTCTTATCTTTCCTTAATGGCTCCTCCTGCGCAGACCAACCTTTTGTGGTGTCTGCCAAATCCTCGTTCTCCTTAGTGAATTTCTCCATGAAATGTTTGTTATAGCTAGCCTGGGGCTCTAGCAAGTGATACATGCACCTTAAATTATGTGGGGTAAATGACCCCATGACTTCCTGGTTTCGCGTCTTGAATTGCCTATCAGATATCTCAGCGTGGTCTGTAACCCATTTTACCATATCTGTGTAAGGGAGTATCTTAGGCCTTGCTGCGACACAGTGTAGAAACGAGCATGCAAGCTCTATTAATGATGCTTCAGATGATCCTTGTCCATCTGCTGTAGCTGCAACCTCCATTATTCTTGGGGTTTCTTTTTCTAATAGTTGATACATGCCTTCCCAAGTAGATATCACTGCTTCCCTAGCACAAGTGGTGTCCGTGAATAGTGGAGTCATCTTTGATTTTTCAGATACTAGAGCTTTTCCTTTCTTTCCCATTACGTTTTGCGTACTGCTATGTGTGTTGTTCTGCACACCTTTCTGCAAGTTCACAAGTAGAGAACGAAGACACAATAAGGAAGATAACAAATAATGATAAAAAATAAGGTGACGGGAAAGCTTTTAATTTTAAAATCATATCAAAGATATCATCTTACGTGAAATAATGCTTTAAACCAGATCTGATTTGATTTTAATAAATATCATGAATGGGCCATTAAGCAAACATTAATGCTCATAACTCTTGCATCGAGCGATGGAAAATAGTATCATTGAACTCTGAGCCCTTAGATTTGCGATAAAGCGATTTTGTGATTTTGTGATTTTTGTGAACCTTTTATGTTTTTAACAATCATTCGTTTCATTGTATGGCTGCGAGATGCGATTTGTGAGAGCTTTATCACATTTCGCAATATTTGGGTGTTTTGTATTAAGTGGTGCTGTGATTAATGGAATCTGCGATATGCGATAAGTTTATAAGACTTGCGATCTCGCAGTCTCGCATTCTCGCTTTTCAAAGAGTTTCTTAATAAAGAATGCCCGACGTTACCCTTTTGTGATGTGATGCGATGTGATGCTAATCCTTACAAGGGTGTTAAAGCTTTTTGCTTAGTACTCAAGACTTTCCACTTACAAGGGTTTTCTTAGCTTTGTGATTGTGTTGCGCTCTTTTCATAAGGAAGCTTAACAATTATAACATTTTTTATGCGCATGAAGCGTGAAAAGGTAGGAATTCATATTTTTTGGAAATTTAACCTTGATACCATGTTTTATTGAAAACAAAAATATAATCTTAAGTGCTAAGTTTTGATTTTTAGAAGGGTCCCCATTTATTAATGTTATTGCTAACACTAATAAAAAGTGGGGATGTTGATGGTCACAATAGGTCCTAAGATATGAGCCACAATTCTAGGACAGCCTCTAGATTCTTGCCTAGAACTAAATGAGACTTCTCAGAATAATAAATAACATAAGGATGATGTTAAACATACAAAATTTGAACAAGAACTTGACCTAACCTGGCCTAACCATGATAGTCATTTAATCATACATATGGCGAACATGTAAACTACATGTCATGAATGCATATATGATCACAGGAGTTTGAAAATTATTTGAGAATCACCAAGAAGGTCTAATGCCCTCTCATAATAATTGCAATAACATTTGTTAGTCCATGCATTCATCAACCATTCATACATTCATCGAAACATGTCAAGATCCATAAGTAATATAAATCACATAACCAACATGTAACCAACAAATAACCAACATAGAAACCATGGAAACTCCGTGATAATGTCACCAACATAATTGCTACAAATATACATGAATCAGAATAGAAGAATAACTTTTATTTACATATGAAAATACCAACCAATTCAGAGACTTCCATGTACCACCCAACCATAGATTAGGCTGAACCAAATCTCTCTTTCAACTAATCACCCATGTGCCATATTCCAAGAATGAATGTGGGATCTCATGGAATAAACCAAAACAAAACCAAACCATGGCTTCTAAAGGAAACACCACCTCAACCCTTAACCACAATGATTCCACCTCTGTTTTCTGACATCATTAACACCAACCAGATCAGTCTCTACCTAAGTTGCCCAGGGCTCCAGGAACTAGTAACTCAATCCCATCCTTCTAGGGATCCAAATCATTTTTCCAACCCACCTTCAGGGACTAGTAACTCAACCCACCAAGGGCTCCAGATAATTTTTCCTAACCTAGGCTCCAGGACTAGTAACTCAAACCAAGTTGTTCTAAGGCTTCTAGAACATTTGTTCCAACCCACAACCATAAGTAATTATGAGCACAAACAAGAAAATAATTAAGTGGAAAAACCCACAACACCATGGCTATCAAGGAAATGGCAAGGCAAGGCTAAAATGACTGTCAATCTAGGAAAAACTCCTTGCCAATGACAACACATAACCAAAAACTCACATGCATATACCATGCATTCATAAACGAACAAGGAAATCATACATGCAACCGATTAACTGCATGGCAACCTGGTTGTAGTCGTTGATCCACCCGTTCCCGTGCGCCTTCCTGCTTTCCCTTTTCCTTCTTTCTCCAATCCAGGTGAAAAGTAGAGTGCTCCAAGAATGCTCCAAGAATGGTTTAAGTGTGAAAAAGTATGAGAGAGAGAGTGAATAGAAGAGAGCTCCAAACTTGAACTGTCAAAAGCTAAACTAGAAAAAAGATCCACTGTCAAAAGCTGTGAAGTGAACCTCATAAGACCTTTTATCATTGAGGCCTCTATTTTATTCATTTTTCCTTCAATTTTCCTCTCATGAAAATATGTGACCCTTCATCTCCCTTTTCTCCTATTTTCCTTTATTTTCATTAAAAAAATGCCATTTATTTCCACTTTGCCTTTGCAAATTTCTGTAGCCATTAATTAATCACCATTGATCCCCATCACTATGTTTTTCCCAACATTCATCTTGGAATATGTGTCCCATGACCTTCATCTTATTTTTATTTACATAGGAAATCAACTAGGGGATATTACACTTGCTCTTGTTGTGACCCAATTATATTTGTTTGATTGAGATTTTTAAGAATGTCTCTAGGATAATTCATATGCATGTTTAGTGATTAAAATCGAAAAGGTGATAATTCGTCCACCCAAGAATTATGCAATTCCAATTTTATTTTTTGTTGTGTGTTTCTCTAGAATATTACATATTAGATTGGTATCTTTACAATAAAGGGCTACTTATAAGGAAACATTTTCGGATAGGATTTCTATATAAATTTGTAGTTCAATTTGATGCCTTGAAGTTTTTAGATATAATTTGTCATTGACGGAAAAGATAAAGCTAGGTGTAGAGATTTGGGAGCCATTTTTAGTATAGAAGATAATATCAAAAGCTCTTAGAAGTTGCTGAGATGGATGGAGCTTAGAAATCCCTTTCAAATGGTATTCCAAAGTCTAAAAAATGATTCATGCATCAAAACATATCGTAGGTCAAAGTTCAGAAGTTAAAAGAGTTTAAAAGAGTCAACAAGTCAAGGTTCCAAGTCAAACCATCAAGCTAGTCAAGAGATAGGATAATTGGGTTGGTGCACAACAAAGAAATGAGATGAGTCCCCCAACCCCCAACCATGTGGGACCCAGTTAAAAATTATAGATGGTGATGATGTGGAAGCACAAGTGGAGGCATGGTGACACATGATGTCAGCAAACGTAATCATAGGTGACATGGAAGTACAAACTAAGGACCCATGGTATGCTGATTTGGAATTTTTGCATGGCCAAGTGGGTTAAAATTGGGTGACACATGACACATATGATAAAAGTATGAAATCAACATGGTGATGTGGTAGTACATTGAAAGTCATGCCAAGGGTGATTTTCAGTGAAGTTTTCCATTGTTAATGAATTTTAGCTTAGTCGGGTCTCTGTGCATTCGATGGAGAACAAAACATGTAAAGCCTTGACCTTGTTTATCCCCCAACCTCATTTAGGTTGTAGTATCAACCCTTGGTTGATGGGTAAAAGGGCCAATGTATAGGTTCCTGAGAAATTCGACAGTTTGGACATTCAGTGATGTTTTTGGTAGGTTGTGCTAGAGTTCGAAATCTAGACAAACCTACTAGAATCATGGAAAATTTGGTGTCTGGCCTAAGATTGGAGGAGAAAAGAAACCATTCAAAAATGCACAAGTTTATTGGTGGATGGACACCATGTATCAACCCTAAATCATTAGATAAATTACAGGGGTCCATGCTTTCCCAGGGATTAAATGAGAAGAGGGTTCTTGATGGGCAATATTACCCAAACCACTAATAAGGAATTCAACAACACATGTTAAAAGTGGGATCCACCCATTAACCATGAAGCCACATAAGGGGGGGATCCACAAAAAATCGTCGGTCATAAATGGTTTAGTGGCACAATGAAAACAAGGCTTCGAGACACTATGACATCGAGGTGGCATAAAGCGATAAAGAAACAGACAAACTAGAGGTGCACAAGTCATGGAGAAGCAGTCCCACTGGGACACGTACACCTGGAGGATTTAACCTGGAATATTTGTAAGGTGAAACAATGCCTTTTGCTGGAAAAATAAAAGCAGGGGGCTAAGGCAAAGCTCCAGGGCTCAGTCTCTGTGAAGGTCAAGTGACCGAGGGTGCGAAAGGATTGATGAATGGTGGTTAAGCCCTTTGGGCTATAACACATAGAGGCCCAATGTTGGTTACATGTGGAGGTGCTATGATAGTTGTCATGCACAAAACCATTCCACAATTATGATTTAAGCCCATACGAGCCTATACTAAGGGCCTATCATGTGAATGGGTCGACAACTATGAATTTGGCACTATTGGGCTATACTTGGTGAATTTCACCATAACCAGCAGTGCACTAAACTTAGGAAAGCATAACATGAAAATGTTGGTAGCATATTTGGTGGAAGAGACATAATCAAAAGCTTATTTAGAGAATTTGCCAAATTTGGAGTTAGCCAAATTTGGAAGGTTATAGTTAAACCCTGATATTTTTCCAAAAATGCAAATTTGGGTAGTTTAACTCAGAGTTTCACATAGGGATAATATATTAGAGATTGAATACTTTAGGAAAAAATTTAGAAGACTTGGTAGAAGTGGGACAAAAGAAAAAATAATAGTTTATGCATGAAGAAGAGCTTAACTCAACTAAAAGTTCAAAGCTTTTGGGTGTGTGTTATATTATTTCCATGACCAGCTTCACGTGTAGCGGGGCGGTCATAGGGGGGTGGCAGTAGCCCCCTTCCATGGGGTTTGGGACATCGTCCCCTGTTTTTTTTTATGTGGACCCAATAATAATTGGGCTGACCCAAGGATTGGGGGGGGGAAGATGGTGGATGGACCTACCCATGGCTTTGTGCATGGGTTTTGTACATGGTTTTGGGCATGATGTTTTTCTTCCCATGGTATTTTGTAGATTCGGGCAAGGGAACTACATTTATATTCTAATATAGGTTTAGCGGATTGGGGTTTATGAATGCCTCATCATGTATATGTATATATATATATATATATATATATATATATATATATATATATATATATATATATATATGGATATATAGTAACATTGAAAGGAATATAATGAAAAATAAACCTGGTAGTCTCGATTTTGGGATTCAGGGGAAAATCTCTATGTATATTTGTTTTAGGTTCTCACCATTATATATTCTTTTGTTTTAAGAATTTGTTTGCAGATAATTTCTATACAGGGTTAAAACCTACAAAAACTAAAAATATCAGCTCTAATTCTATGTAAACATAATTGAATTTGTAAAGGGTAATTTCTTCATGGATTGATACTGCTGATGTGAATGGTGGATTGATCAGTGATAAGAGATTTCATGAGGTGATTTTATGGTGTTTGGGGTGAGTGATTGAGGTGATATTTCTTTTTTTCTTTTTTTATGAAAGGAAGTGGCCTCCATGGTTTGAGTTAGAAAATGGAATGAAAGACGAATAACGGAGGTAAATCAAGTGGCAGCTTGTAGATCAGGGGTTGTAGCTCCTTCCAGTAGTGGATGGTAAACAATTAGGGGTTGGAGGGTCTAAAGATCAATTCGATTGAGAATCTGTCTAGAATATAGTCTTCTGAGGGAATGAGCTTGGAAGATACATTAGCCAGAAGGGAAGCTCCAAAGGACGTCCAAAGGTTCTGCTTCAGGTGAGAGAACACTATCTATTTTTCACTTCTTTCTCTGTCTCTTCACAACAACTTTGTGCTGCGAACTGTAAAATACATCCAGAGGAGGAATCTCCTCTATCCTCAGTACAATTTCAGATGAAGGGGCTACAGGAATGTGCTCAATCTGTTGAGTATTAACAACCCTTTCAATCATCATTTCTATGGTTGTTTGTACTGGATTCCTTGGTGGCTCTACACTTTGCTCATTAGTGTTAATTAACTCATTAAAGTTTTCCCATTCCTTCTCCAGATCTACTATGATTGGCTTTGTTGGCTTCATGAGGGGAGTGTGAGTCACAACCTATTTTGGGGACACAATCTGTTGATCAGGATACTCTCTAGACTAAGCTGTATCTTTGACTAACCCTTCGCTTCTGCTGTGTTCGATCCTTGACTGTTTATTAGACCTTTTAACCAATTCCCTTTCAGACTTTGATTTATACTTTTCTTGTCCCAAGCTTCCACTTATGCTAATGCTGGGAGTGGGCTCCCTTATTGGTTTTATACATAATTTTTCCAATGGGACATTTTCCAATCTCTGTTCTCTATATTGAGTGAACTCTTGAAATTTCCCTTGATCAAATTGAAGTTGTGCCATATGTAAATTTCTTCGAGAGAGCTTTTCTGCTGGAAGACATCAATGAAGAGATCGTATTCCTTGGTAAATACTTTTATTTTGACCATGGTTGTAAAGTTCTTTATAACATTACAGGGTTCATACTACCTCCATAGGAATTTTGGCAATTGTAAACACAACATGTTATCCACCTCCTTAAAAGCATGGCCCAGGTCAAATAATGCAAAATCCCCACAGACTACAGGGAATTGTGGCCAGATGGCGTTTTTCTTATCCTTAAGTTCTTTGCTCATCCCTCCAATACCATAGGTCTGGTAAGTTATTTCTCGGGCCAAAAGTTTGTCATGAACATACAAAGGAAGCACATGAGGTGAGGCAATGCTCCCAAAAATCCTAATGTAGGTAAATGACTCCTCTCCAAACCACCTTCCCACAGGGAGAATGTCAATTTCTGCCTTTGGGGAGAATCTAGGGGCATCTTTGTTATACAACATTTTATGAATGGGAAGCATTACTCCATGACAAATCATATAGAAATGTGGGATGAAATTGGATTCCCACAGCTCTTTATGGTAGACTTGGATGGGTAGGGGGTTCTGTACAATCCATTTCCACCCCATAATGGGAAAATCAGATACAAAACAAATGGCATCCATGACATAGGAAGTTAGAAAGAAGGGAGGATAAAACCTCTGGGCAAGACTTCTTTTATTTCGATAATTCAGAATAACAGAAGCTAAATTTTTAGACAAAATTTGGGCCTAATCCATTATGGTGGCATTAGTGGCCGCATCCAATGAAGGTAACCTTTCAGATGAAAACTTATTGATATCAGGCTTTCCGAATAGCCTACACAACATTGCAGCAGCAAAGCAATATGGAGAGGCAAGGGAGCCAATAGCATACATACCATTCTTATCTTTCCTTAATGGCTCCTCCTGCGCAGACCAGCCTTTTGTGGTGTCTGCCAAATCCTCGTTCTCCTTAGTGAATTTCTCCACGAAATTTTTGTTATAGCTAGCCTGGGGCTCTAGAAAGTGATACATGCACCTTAAATTATGTGGGGTAAATGACCCCATGACTTCCTAGTTCCGCGTCTTGAATTGCCTGTCAGATATCTTAGCGTGGTCTATAACCCATTTTACCATATCTGTGTAAGGGAGTATCTTAGGCCTTGCTGCGACACAGTGTAGAAACGATCATGCAAGCTCTATTAATGATGCTTAAGATGATCCTTGTCCATCTGCTGTAGCTGCAACCTCCATTATTCTTGGGGTTTCTTTTTCTAATAGTTGATACATGCCTTCCCAAGTAGATATCACTGCTTCCCTAGTACAAGTGGTGTCTGTGAATAGTTGAGTCATCTTTGATTTTTCAGATACTAGAGCTTTTCCTTTCTTTCCCATTACGTTTTGCGTACTGCTATGTGTGTTGTTCTGCACACCTTTCTGCAAGTTCACAAGTAGAGAACGAAGACACAATAAGGAAGATAACAAATAATGATCAAAAATAAGGTGACGGGAAAGCTTTTAATTTTAAAATCATATCAAAGATATCATCTTACGTGAAATAACGCTTTAAACCAGATCTGATTTGATTTTAATAAATATCATGAATGGGCCATTAAGAAAACATTAATGCTCATAACTCTTGCATTAAGCGATGGAAAATAGTATCATTGAACTCTGAGCCCTTAGATTTGCGATAAAGCGATTTTGCGATTTGCTTCGCAATATTGCAGATTGTGATATTGCAAAACCTTTTATGTTTTTAACAATCATTCGTTTCATTGTACGGCTGCGAGATGCGATTTGTGAGAGCTTTATCACATTTCGCAATATTTGGGTGTTTTGTATTAAGTGGTGCTGTGATTAATGGAATCTGCGATATGCGATAAGTTTATAAGACTTGCGATCTCGCAGTCTCGCATTCTCGCTTTTCAAAGAGTTTCTTAATAAAGAATGCCCGATGTTACCCTTTTGTGATGTGATGCGATGTGATGCTAATCCTTACAAGGGTGTTAAAGCTTTTTGCTTAGTACTCAAGACTTTCCACTTACAAGGGTTTTCTTAGCTTTGTGATTGTGTTGCGCTCTTTTCATAAGGAAGCTTAACAATTATAACATTTTTTATGCGCATGAAGCATGAAAAGGTAGGAATTCATATTTTTTGGAAATTTAACCTTGATACCATGTTTTATTGAAAACAAAAATCTAATCTTAAGTGCTAAGTTTTGATTTTTAGAAGGGTCCCCATTTATTAATGTCATTGCTAACACTAATAAAAAGTGGGGATGTTGATGGTCACAATAGGTCCTAAGATATGAGCCACAATTCTAGGCCAGCCTCTAGATTCTTGCCTAGAACTAAATGAGACTTCTCAGAATAATAAATAACATAAGGATGATGTTAAACATACAAAATTTGAACAAGAACTTGACCTAACTTGGCCTAACCATGATAGTCATTTCATCATACATATGGCGAACATGTAAACTACATGTCATGAATGCATATATGATCACAAGAGTTTGAAAATTATTTGAGAATCACCAAAAAGGTCTAATGCCCTCTCATAATAATTGCAATAACATTTGTTAGTCCATGCATTCATCAACCATTCATACATTCATCGAAACATGTCAAGATCCATAAGTAATATAAATCACATAACCAACATGTAACCAACAAATAACCAACATAGAAACCATGGAAACTCCGCGATAATGTCACCAACATAATTGCTACAAATATACATGAATCAGAATAGAAGAATAACTTTTATTTACATATGAAAATACCAACCAATTCAGAGACTTCCATGTACCACCCAACCATAGATTAGGCTGAACCAAATCTCTCTTTCAACTAATCACCCATGTGCCATATTCCAAGAATGAATGTGGGATCTCATGGAATAAACCAAAACAAAACCAAACCATGGCTTCTAAAGGAAACACCACCTCAACCCTTAACCACAATGATTTCACCTCTGTTTTCTGACATCATTAACACCAACCAGATCAGTCTCTACCTAAGTTGCCCAGGGCTCCAGGAACTAGTAACTCAATCCCATCCTTCTAGGGATCCAAAGCATTTTTCCAACCCACCTTCAGGGACTAGTAACTCAACCCACCAAGGGCTCCAGATAATTTTTCCTAACCTAGGCTCCAGGACTAGTAACTCAAACCAAGTTGTTCTAAGGCTTCTAGAACATTTGTTCCAACCCACAACCATAAGTAATTATGAGCACAAACAAGAAAATAATTAAGTGGAAAAACCCACAACACCATGGCTATCAAGGAAATGGCAAGGCGAGGCTAAAATGACTGTCAATCTAGGAAAAACTCCTTGCCAATGACAACACATAACCAAAAACTCACATGCATATACCATGCATTCATAAACGAACAAGGAAATCATACATGCAACCGATTAACTGCATGGCAACCTGGTTGTAGTCGTTGATCCACCTGTTCTCGTGCGCCTTCCTACTTTCCCTTTTCCTTCTTTCTCCAATCCAGGTGAAAAGTAGAGTGCTCCAAGAATGGTTTAAGTGTGAAAAAGTATGAGAGAGAGAGTGAATAGAAGAGAGCTCCAAACTTGAACTGTCAAAAGCTAAACTAGAAAAAAGATCCACTGTCAAAAGCTGTGAAGTGAACCTCATAAGACCTTTTATCATTGAGGCCTCTATTTTATTCATTTTTCCTTCAATTTTCCTCTCATGAAAATATGTGACCCTTCATCTCCCTTTTCTCCTATTTTCCTTTATTTTCATTAAAAAAATGCCATTTATTTCCACTTTGCCTTTGCAAATTTCTGTAGCCATTAATTAATCACCATTGATCCCCATCACTATGTTTTTCCCAACATTCATCTTGGAATATGTGTCCCATGACCTTCATCTTATTTTTATTTACATAGGAAATCAACTAGGGGATATTACATTTGCTCTTGTTGTGACCCAATTATATTTGTTTGATTGAGATTTTTAAGAATGTTTCTAGGATAATTCATATGCATGTTTAGTGATTAAAATCGAAAAGGTGGTAATTCGTCCACCCAAGAATTATGCAATTCCAGTTTTATTTTTTGTTGTGTGTTTCTCTAGAATATTACATATTATATTGGTATCTTTACAATAAAGGGCTACTTATAAGGAAACATTTTCGGATAGGATTTCTATATAACTTTGTAGTTCAATTTGATGCCTTGAAGTTGTTAGATATAATTTGTCATTGACGGAAAAGATAAATCTAGGTGTAGAGATTTGGGAGCCATTTTTAGTATAGAAGATAATATCAAAAGCTCTTAGAAGTTGCTGAGATGGATGGAGCTTAGAAATCCCTTTCAAATGGTATGCCAAAGTCTAAAAAATGATTCATGCATCAAAACATATCGTAGGTCAAAGTTCAGAAGTTAAAAGAGTTTAAAAGAGTCAACAAGTCAAGGTTCCAAGTCAAACCATCAAGCTAGTCAGGAGATAGGATAATTGGGTTGGTGCACAACAAAGAAATGAGATGACTCCCCCAACCCCCAACCATGTGGGACCCAGTTAAAAATTATAGATGGTGATGATGTGGAAGCACAGGTGGAGGCATGGTGACACATGATGTCAGCATAACGTAATCATAGGTGACATGGAAGTACAAACTAAGGACCCATGGTATGCTGATTTGGAATTTTTGCATGGCCAAGTGGGTTAAAATTGGGTGACACATGACACATATGATAAAAGTATGAAATCAACATGGTGATGTGGTAGTACATTGAAAGTCATGCCAAGGGTGATTTTCAGTGAAGTTTTCCATTGTTAATGAATTTTAGCTTAGTCGGGTCTCTGTGCATTCGATGGAGAACAAAACATGTAAAGCCTTGACCTTGTTTATCCCCCAACCTCATTTAGGTTGTAGTATCAACCCTTGGTTGATGGGTAAAAGGGCCAATGTATAGGTTCCTGAGAAATTCGACAGTTTGGACATTCAGTGATGTTTTTGGTAGGTTGTGCTAGAGTTCGAAATCTAGACAAACCTACTAGAATCATGGAAAATTTGGTGTCTGGCCTAAGATTGGAGGAGAA
This sequence comes from Pinus tabuliformis, assembly GCA_031772625.1. NCBI lineage: Eukaryota > Viridiplantae > Streptophyta > Pinopsida > Pinales > Pinaceae > Pinus > Pinus tabuliformis. The sequence continues at coordinate 586,968,355 of CM062814.1, read as the reverse complement.
AAGAAACCATTAAAAAATGCACAAGTTTATTGGTGGATGGACACCATGTATCAACCCTAAATCATTAGATAAATTACAGGGGTCCATGCTTTCCCAGGGATTAAATGAGAAGAGGGATTTTGCTGGGCAGTATTACCCAAACCACTAATAAGGAATTCAACAACACATGTTAAAAGTGGGATCCACCCATTAACCATGAAGCCACATAAGGGGGGATCCACAAAAAATCGTCGGTCATAAATGGTTTAGTGGCACAATGAAAACAAGGCTTCGAGACACTATGACATCGAGGTGGCATAAAGCGATAAAGAAACAGACAAACTATAGGTGCACAAGTCATGGAGAAGCAGTCCCACTGGGACACGTACACCTGGAGGATTTAACCTGGAATATTTGTAAGGTGAAATAATGCCTTTTGCTGGAAAAATAAAAGCAGTGGGCTAAGGCAAAGCTCCAGGGCTCAGTCTCTGTGAAGGTCAAGTGACTGAGGGTGAGAAAGGATTGATGAATGGTGGTTAAGCCCTTTGGGCTATAACACATAGAGGCCCAATGATGGTTACATGTGGAGGTTTTCTGTTAGTTGTCATGCACAAAACCATTCCACAATTATGATTTAAGCCCATACGAGCCTATACTAAGGGCCTATCATGTGAATGGGTCGACAACTATGAATTTGGCACTATTGGGCTATACTTGGTGAATTTCACCATAACCAGCAGTGCACTAAACTTAGGAAAGCATAACATGAAAACGTTGGTAGCATATTTGGTGGAAGAGACATAATCAGAAGCTTATTTAGAGAATTTGCCAAATTTCGAGTTAGCCAAATTTGGAAGGTTATAGTTAAACCCTGATATTTTTCCAAAAATGCAAATTTGGGTAGTTTAGCTCAGAGTTTCACATAGGGACAATATATTAGAGATTGAATACTTTAGGAAAAAATTTAGAAGACTTGGTAGAAGTGGGACGAAAGAAAAAATAATAGTTTATGCATGAAGAAGAGCTTAACTCAACTAAAAGTTCAAAGCTTTTGGGTGTGTGTTATATTATTTCCATGACCAGCTTCACGTGTAGCGGGGCGGTCATAGGGGGGTGGCAGTAGCCCCCTTCCATGGGGTTTGGGGCATCGCCCCCTGATTTTTTTTTATGTGGACCCAATAATAATTGGGCTGACCCAAGGATTGGGGGGGGGGGGGAGATGGTGGATGCACCTACCCATGGCTTTGTGCATGGGTTTTGTACATGGTTTTGGGCATGATGTTTTTCTTCCCATGGTATTTTGTAGATTCGGGCAAGGGAACTACATTTATATTCTAATATAGGTTTAGTGGATTGGGGTTTATGAATGCCTCAGCATGTATATGTATATATATATATATCTATATCTATATATATATATATATATATATATATATATACATATATATGGATATATAGTAACATTGAAAGGAATATAATGAAAAATAAACCTGGTAGTCTCGATTTTGGGATTCAGGGGAAAATCTCTATGTATATTTGTTTTAGGTTCTCACCATTATATATTCTTTTGTTTTAAGAATTTGTTTGTAGATAATTTCTATACAGTGTTAAAACCTACAAAAACTAAAAATATCAGCTCTAATTCTAAGTAAACATAATTGAATTTGTAAAGGGTAATTTCTTCATGGATTGATACTGCTGATGTGAATGGTGGATTGATCAGTGATAAGAGATTTCATGAGGTGATTTTATGGTGTTTGGGGTGAGTGATTGAGGTGATATTTCTTTTTTTCTTTTTTTATGAAAGGAAGTGGCCTCCATGGTTTGAGTTAGAAAATGGAATGAAAGATGAATAACGGAGGTAAATCAAGTGGCAGCTTGTAGATCAGGGGTTGTAGCTCCTTCCAGTAGTGGATGGTAAACAATTAGGGGTTGGAGGGTCTAAAGATCAATTCGATTGAGAATCTGTCTAGAATATAGTCTTCTGAGGGAATGAGCTTGGAAGATACATTAGCCAGAAGGGAAGCTCCAAAGGACGTCCAAAGGTTCTGCTTCAGGTGAGAGAACACTATCTATTTTTCACTTCTTTCTCTGTCTCTTCACAACAACTTTGTGCTGCGAATTGTAAAATACATCCAGAGGAGGAATCTGCTCTATCCTCAGTACAATTTCAGATGAAGGGGCTACAGGAATGTGCTCAGTCTGTTGAGTATTAACAACCCTTTCAATCATCATTTCTATGGTTCTTTGTATTGGATTCCTTGGTGGCTCTACACTTTGCTCATTAGTGTTAATTAACTCATTAAAGTTTTCCCATTCCTTCTCCAGATATACTATGATTGGCTTTGTTGGCTTCATGAGGGGAGTGGGAGTCACAACCTATTTTGGGGACACAATCTGTTGATCAGGATACTCTCTAGACTAAGTTGTATCTTTGACTAACCCTTCGCTTCTGCTGTGTTCGATCCTTGACTGTTTATTAGACCTTTTAACCAATTCCCTTTCAGACTTTGATTTATACTTTTCTTGTCCCAAGCTTCCACTTATGCTAATGCTGGGAGTGGGCTCCCTTATTGGTTTTATACATAATTTTTCCAATGGGACATTTGCCAATCTCTGTTCTCTATATTGAGTGAACTCTTGAAATTTCCCTTGATCAAATTGAAGTTGTGCCATATGTAAATTTCTTCGAGAGAGCTTTTCTGCTGAAAGACATCATCGAAGAGATCGTATTCCTTGGTAAATACTTTTATTTTGACCATGGTTGTAAAGTTCTTTATAACATTACATGGTTCATACTACCTCCATAGGAATTTTGGCAATTGTAAACACAACATGTTATCCACCTCCTTAAAAGCATGGCCCAGGTCAAATAATGCAAAAGCCCCACAGACTACAGGGAATTGTGGCCAGATGGCCTTTTTCTTATCCTTAAGTTCTTTGCTCATCCCTCCAATACCATAGGTCTGGTAAGTTATTTCTCGGGCCATAAGTTTGTCATGAACATACAAAGGAAGCACATGAGGTGAGGCAATGCTCCCAAAAATCCTAATGTAGGTAAGTGACTCCTCTCCAAACCACCTTCCCACAGGGAGAATGTCAATTTCTGCCTTTGGGGAGAATCTAGGGGCATCTTTGTTATACAACATTTTATGAATGGGAAGCATTACTCCGTGACAAATCATATAGAAATGTGGGATGAAATTGGATTCCCACAGCGCTTTATGGTAGACTTGGATGGGTAGGGGGTTCTGTACAATCCATTTCCACCCCATAATGGGAAAATCAGATACAAAACAAATGGCATGCATGACATAGGAAGCTAGAAAGAAGGGAGGATAAAACCTCTGGGCAAGACTTCTTTTATTTCGATAATTCAGAATAACAGAAGCTAAATTTTTAGACAAAATTTGGGCCTAATCCATTATGGTGGCATTAGTGTCCGCATCCAATAAAGGTAACCTTTTAGATGAAAACTTATTGATATCAGGCTTTCCGAATAGCCTACACAACATTGCAGCAGCAAAGCAATAGGGAGAGGCAAGGGAGCCAATAGCATACATACCATTCTTATCTTTCCTTAATGGCTCCTCCTGCGCAGACCAACCTTTTGTGGTGTCTGCCAAATCCTTGTTCTCCTTAGTGAATTTCTCCACGAAATGTTTGTTATAGCTAGCCTGGGGCTCCAGCAAGTGATACATGCACCTTAAATTATGTGGGGTAAATGACCCCATGACTTCCTAGTTCCGCGTCTTGAATTGCCTGTCAGATATCTTAGCGTGGTCTATAACCCATTTTACCATATCTGTGTAAGGGAGTATCTTAGGCCTTGCTGCGACACAGTGTAGAAACGATCATGCAAGCTCTATTAATGATGCTTCAGATGATCCTTGTCCATCTGCTGTAGCTGCAACCTCCATTATTCTTGGGGTTTCTTTTTCTAATAGTTGATACATGCCTTCCCAAGTAGATATCACTGCTTCCCTAGTACAAGTGGTGTCTGTGAATAGTGGAGTCATCTTTGATTTTTCAGATACTAGAGCTTTTCCTTTCTTTCCCATTACGTTTTGCGTACTGCTATGTGTGTTGTTCTGCACACCTTTCTGCAAGTTCACAAGTAGAGAACGAAGACACAATAAGGAAGATAACAAATAATGATAAAAAATAAGGTGACGGGAAAGCTTTTAATTTTAAAATCATATCAAAGATATCATCTTACGTGAAATAACGCTTTAAACCAGATCTGATTTGATTTTAATAAATATCATGAATGGGCCATTAAGCAAACATTAATGCTCATAACTCTTGCATCGAGCGAAGGAAAATAGTATCATTGAACTCTGAGCCCTTAGATTTGCGATAAAGCGATTTTGCGATTTGCTTCGCAATATTGCAGATCGCGATATTGCAAAACCTTTTATTTTTAACAATCATTCGTTTCATTGTACGGCTGCGAGATGCGATTTGTGAGAGCTTTATCACATTTTGCAATATTTGGGTGTTTTGTATTAAGTGGTGCTGTGATTAATGGAATCTGCGATATGCGATAAGTTTATAAGACTTGCGATCTCGCAGTCTCGCATTCTCGCTTTTCAAAGAGTTTCTTAATAAAGAATGCCCGATGTTACCCTTTTGCGATGTGATGCGATGTGATGCTAATCCTTACAAGGGTGTTAAAGCTTTTTGCTTAGTACTCAAGACTTTCCACTTACAAGGGTTTTCTTAGCTTTGTGATTGTGTTGCGCTCTTTTCATAAGGAAGCTTAACAATTATAACATTTTTTATGCGCATGAAGCGTGAAAAGGTAGGAATTCATATTTTTTGGAAATTTAACCTTGATACCATGTTTTATTGAAAACAAAAATATAATCTTAAGTGCTAAGTTTTGATTTTTAGAAGGGTCCCCATTTATTAATGTTATTGCTAACACTAATAAAAAGTGGGGATGTTGATGGTCACAATAGGTCCTAAGATATGAGCCACAATTCTAGGCCAGCCTCTAGATTCTTGCCTAGAACTAAATGAGACTTCTCAGAATAATAAATAACATAAGGATGATGTTAAACATACAAAATTTGAACAAGAACTTGACCTAACCTGGCCTAACCATGATAGTCATTTCATCATACATATGGCGAACATGTAAACTACATGTCATGAATGCATATATGATCACAGGAGTTTGAAAATTATTTGAGAATCACCAAGAAGGTCTAATGCCCTCTCATAATAATTGCAATAACATTTGTTAGTCCATGCATTCATCAACCATTCATACATTCATCGAAACATGTCAAGATCCATAAGTAATATAAATCACATAACCAACATGTAACCAACAAATAACCAACATAGAAACCATGGAAACTCCGCGATAATGTCACCAACGTAATTGCTACAAATATACATGAATCAGAATAGAAGAATAACTTTTATTTACATATGAAAATACCAACCAATTCAGAGACTTCCATGTACCACCCAACCATAGATTAGGCTGAACCAAATCTCTCTTTCAACTAATCACCCATGTGCCATATTCCAAGAATGAATGTGGGATCTCATGGAATAAACCAAAACAAAACCAAACCATGGCTTCTAAAGGAAACACCACCTCAACCCTTAACCACAATGATTCCACCTCTGTTTTCTGACATCATTAACACCAACCAGATCAGTCTCTACCTAAGTTGCCCAGGGCTCCAGGAACTAGTAACTCAATCCCATCCTTCTAGGGATCCAAAGCATTTTTCCAACCCACCTTCAGGGACTAGTAACTCAACCAACCAAGGGCTCCAGATAATTTTTCCTAACCTAGGCTCCAGGACTAGTAACTCAAACCAAGTTGTTCTAAGGCTTCTAGAACATTTGTTCCAACCCACAACCATAAGTAATTATGAGCATAAACCAGAAAATAATTAAGTGGAAAAACCCACAACACCATGGCTATCAAGGAAATGGCAAGGCGAGGCTAAAATGACTGTCAATCTAGGAAAAACTCCTTGCCAATGACAACACATAACCAAAAACTCACATGCATATACCGTACATTCATAAACGAACAAGGAAATCATACATGCAACCGATTAACTGCATGGCAACCTGGTTGTAGTCGTTGATCCACCCGTTCCCGTGCGCCTTCCTGCTTTCCCTTTTCCTTCTTTCTCCAATCCAGGTGAAAAGTAGAGTGCTCCAAGAATGCTCCAAGAATGGTTTAAGTGTGAAAAAGTATGAGAGAGAGAGTGAATAGAAGAGAGCTCCAAACTTGAACTGTCAAAAGCTAAACTAGAAAAAAGATCCACTGTCAAAAGCTGTGAACTGAACCTCATAAGACCTTTTATCATTGAGGCCTCTATTTTATTCATTTTTCCTTCAATTTACCTCTCATGAAAATATGTGACCCTTCATCTCCCTTTTCTCCTATTTTCCTTTATTTTCATTAAAAAAATGCCATTTATTTCCACTTTGCCTTTGCAAATTTCTGTAGCCATTAATTAATCACCATTGATCCCCATCACTATGTTTTTCCCAAGATTCATCTTGGAATATGTGTCCCATGACCTTCATCTTATTTTTATTTACATAGGAAATCAACTAGGGGATATTACATTTGCTCTTGTTGTGACCCAATTATATTTTTTTGATTGAGATTTTTAAGAATGTCTCTAGGATAATTCATATGCATGTTTAGTGATTAAAATCGAAAAGGTGGTAATTCGTCCACCCAAGAATTATGCAATTCCAGTTTTATTTTTTGTTGTGTGTTTCTCTAGAATATTACATATTAGATTGGTATCTTTACAATAAAGGGCTACTTATAAGGAAACATTTTCGGATAGGATTTCTATATAACTTTGTAGTTCAATTTGATGCCTTGAAGTTGTTAGATATAATTTGTCATTGACAGAAAAGATAAAGCTAGGTGTAGAGATTTGGGAGCCATTTTTAGTATAGAAGATAATATCAAAAGCTCTTAGAAGTTGCTGAGATGGATGGAGCTTAGAAATCCCTTTCAAATGGTATGCCAAAGTCTAAAAAATGATTCATGCATCAAAACATATCGTAGGTCAAAGTTCAGAAGTTAAAAGAGTTTAAAAGAGTCAACAAGTCAAGGTTCCAAGTCAAACCATCAAGCTAGTCAGGAGATAGGATAATTGGGTTGGTGCACAACAAAGAAATGAGATGACTCCCCCAACCCCCAACCATGTGGGACCCAGTTAAAAATTATAGATGGTGATGATGTGGAAGCACAGGTGGAGGCATGGTGACACATGATGTCAGCATAACGTAATCATAGGTGACATGGAAGTACAAACTAAGGACCCATGGTATGCTGATTTGGAATTTTTGCATGGCCAAGTGGGTTAAAATTGGGTGACACATGACACATGTGATAAAAGTATGAAATCAACATGGTGATGTGGTAGTACATTGAAAGTCATGCCAAGGGTGATTTTCAGTGAAGTTTTCCATTGTTAATGAATTTTAGCTTAGTCGGGTCTCTGTGCATTCGATGGAGAACAAAACATGTAAAGCCTTGACCTTGTTTATCCCCCAACCTCATTTAGGTTGTAGTATCAACCCTTGGTTGATGGGTAAAAGGGCCAATGTATAGGTTCCTGAGAAATTCGACAGTTTGGACATTCAGTGATGTTTTTGGTAGGTTGTGCTAGAGTTCGAAATCTAGACAAACCTACTAGAATCATGGAAAATTTGGTGTCTGGCCTAAGATTGGAGGAGAAAAGAAACCATTAAAAAATGCACAAGTTTATTGGTGGATGGACACCATGTATCAACCCTAAATCATTAGATAAATTACAGGGGTCCATGCTTTCCCAGGGATTAAATGAGAAGAGGGTTCTTGATGGGCAGTATTACCCAAACCACTAATCAGGAATTCAACAACACATGTTAAAAGTGGGATCCACCCATTAACCATGAAGCCACATAAGGGGGGATCCACAAAAAATCGTCGGTCATAAATGGTTTAGTGGCACAATGAAAACAAGGCTTCGAGACACTATGACATCGAGGTGGCATAAAGCGATAAAGAAACAGACAAACTAGAGGTGCACAAGTCATGGAGAAGCAGTCCCACTGGGACACGTACACCTGGAGGATTTAACCTGGAATATTTGTAAGGTGAAACAATTCCTTTTGCTGGAAAAATAAAAGCAGGGGGCTAAGGCAAAGCTCCAGGGCTCAGTCTCTGTGAAGGTCAAGTGACCGAGGGTGCGAAAGGATTGATGAATGGTGGTTAAGCCCTTTGGGCTATAACACATAGACCCCCAATGATGGTTACATGTGGAGGTGTTGTGTTAGTTGTCATGCACAAAACCATTCCACAATTATGATTTAAGCCCATACGAGCCTATACTAAGGGCCTATCATGTGAATGGGTCGACAACTATGGATTTGGCACTATTGGGCTATACTTGGTGAATTTCACCATAACCAGCAGTGCACTAAACTTAGGAAAGCATGACATGAAAACGTTGGTAGCATATTTGGTGGAAGAGACATAATCAAAAGCTTATTTAGAGAATTTGCCAAATTTGGAGTTAGCCAAATTTGGAAGGTTATAGTTAAACCTTGATATTTTTCCAAAAATGCAAATTTGGGTAGTTTAACTCAGAGTTTCACATAGGGACAATATATTAGAGATTGAATACTTTAGGAAAAAATTTAGAAGACTTGGTAGAAGTGGGACAAAAGAAAAAATAATAGTTTATGCATGAAGAAGAGCTTAACTCAACTAAAAGTTCAAAGCTTTTGGGTGTGTGTTATATTATTTCCATGACCAGCTTCACGTGTAGCGGGGCGGTCATAGGGGGGTGGCAATAGCCCCCTTCCATGGGGTTTGGGGCATCTCCCCCTGATTTTTTTTTATGTGGACCCAATAATAATTGGGCTGACCCAAGGATTGGGGGGGGGGGGAGATGGTGGATGGACCTACCCATGGCTTTGTGCATGGGTTTTGTACATGGTTTTGGGCATGACGTTTTTCTTCCCATGGCATTTTGTAGATTCGGGCAAGGGAACTACATTTATATTCTAATATAGGTTTAGTGGATTGGGGTTTATGAATGCCTCAGCATGTATATGTATATATATACATACATATATATATATCTATATATATATATATATATATATATATATATATCTATATATATATATATATATATATATATATATATAGATATATATATATATATATGGATATATAGTAACATTGAAAGGAATATAATGAAAAATAAACCTGGTAGTCTCGATTTTGGGATTCAGGGGAAAATCTCTATGTATATTTGTTTTAGGTTCTCACCATTATATATTCTTTTGTTTTAAGAATTTGTTTGCAGATAATTTCTATACAGGGTTAAAACCTACAAAAACTAAAAATATCAGCTCTAATTCTATGTAAACATAATTGAATTTGTAAAGGGTAATTTCTTCATGGATTGATACTGCTGATGTGAATGGTGGATTGATCAGTGATAAGAGATTTCATGAGGTGATTTTATGGTGTTTGGGGTGAGTGATTGAGGTGATATTTCTTTTTTTCTTTTTTTATGAAAGGAAGTGGCCTCCATGGTTTGAGTTAGAAAATGGAATGAAAGATGAATAATGGAGGTAAATCAAGTGGCAGCTTGTAGATCAGGGGTTGTAGCTCCTTCCAGTAGTGGATGGTAAACAATTAGGGGTTGGAGCTCCTTTTAGTAGCAACTGATAAATTAGGGGTTGTAGCCTCTTTCAGTGGTAGCTGATAAACTAGGAATAGTTTCTTCTTTGAGTAGTAGCTAGAGGCAGAGAGGTAGAAAGACGGGGAAGATAGAAATGAAGAGAGATAGGTAGAGAGGAAGATATTTAGGGACATAGAGAGAGATGGTGGGAGATACTGGGGGAAGAGGGTAGAGAGAAAGGAAGAGAGAGGGGCGTAGAGAGAGTGAGAGAGTAGGGGAGAGATAGAGAGTGAGTGAGAGGGGGGAAGAGGAGGGAAGAGAGAAAGGAAAAGAGAGTGTGGGGAGAGAGAAGTGGAGAGAGAAAGGAAGAGAGGGGGTGGAGAGAGAATGGTAGAGGGAGGGGGAGAGAGGGGGATAGGAGAAAGACAAAGAGGGATAAAGAGGAGAGATAGAAACTAAGAGATATATGGGAGGATATATAAATATATAGAGAGAAAGGAGGTGGAGAGGGTAGAGAGAGGGGGAGAAGATAGAGAGATAAAGGAATAAAGAGGAGAGGGGGAAGAGGGTAGAGATAGGGGAGAGAGAAAAACAAATATGGGAGGGAGGGAGGGGGAAGAGATAGAGAGGGGGATGTGAGAGAGAGGAAGAAAGAGGTGGGGAGAGAAGGAGACAAAGAGGTGGGGAGAGATAGTTAGGGCGTGGAGAGAGAGAGAGAGAAAGGGAGAGAAATAGGGAAACGTAGAAAGAGGGAAGAGATAGGGAGAGAGATGGGGGGAGTGGTGGAGAGAGAGAACACAAGAGAGGGTGAAATATGGAGAGGGAGAGAGAGAGTGGGAGAGGGGAAGAGATAGAGGCAAGTGAGGGAGAAAGAGTGCAGGAGAGAGAGATGGGGGGGGGGGGAGATTGGGGGAGGGAGTGAGAGAGGGACAAAAAATTGATATAAATAGAGGGAGATAAAGATATGGGGTGGAGGGAGAGAGATGGAGAGGGAGGTGTTACTGCTTAAACTAGGAGGGGACCTATAGGGGATCCCCTAAAGGGAAAATGCTAGGCCAAGGGAAACAAATGGAGACTTAGCCCACTGTCACCTCAGCTAAGGCTCCCTTCTATTTTTGGAATTTCACCGATGGGAGGAGACCTAACATGTATTGGAGTCACTAATGAATGATAAGTCAATGGATATGAGTGAACTAAACTAACCCTTTCCTAGAAAAGTTTGAAAGATGGAGCTTGCTTGCTTACTAAGCAAGGTAGTATAGATTCTAGGGAAAGAAAGAGAGGATTTTTGGGCTTAGGTGTATGGGAATAGGATTTTTGAAGGAGTTCCCCAAACCCTAAAATCGTTGTTAGAATTTGTGTCTCATGTGGTTCTTAAAGAATGGTCCTTTGAATGAGTGGGACTACACAGGGCCGAGTGGACCCAGTCTAGGGTATGAGGAAGGTATGAAATAATCAATGATTCTATTACCCTAAACAAGGTGGGAAGTATCAAAGAAAGTATTTTCACTCAATGATGTTTCTTTGACCCTGGGAAGTACTATCCTTGGGGATGGCAGGGCAAGTTTTTGTCCTGGAGCTAGGGCTTGTATTTTCTCCCAAGTATGCCATCATAATGTCTTCAAATTTGGAGGAGGGCTACAGGAAAGACCATCATAGGAGACCTAGGAGATCGAACTTCTTCAGTGGCTAACTTGTCAAGAAATTGATGCCCTAGGCACCCCAATGTGGCTAGACTTGGGAGAAGATGAAAGAAAAGTGTTTTGGTGACCACCCTTGGTAGATCAATGTCTTAATCCTTGGTAGAATGTAGTCTATGTTGATTATGTGTAATATTTCTTGGTTCACAGTCAAGGAGGCCTCAAAATTACTTCACAAGCCCCTCTAGGTCAAGTGAAAGAAATCTTGCAAATTTTTTACTTAAAATGTACAAGAGGAATGGTTTATCAAGGTTAGATTTACCCCTAGGAGATTTTTCTCATACTATATGGGCCAATACATGGAGAGAACTTTATACTAGAGACAATCCCACAATATTAAGTAATAATTTCCATCCAGCATATGTGACAAAAGTAACAAGAATAACATCAAAAATTCGTACTTACATGCAGTAGAGTATATCCAACAATTAAAAAATGACAATAGAGAAGCTCCTAGAGAAGATATAACAATAACCATACATCAAAATTCATCCATAAATGCTTAAATTCATCCTCTAGAAAAAAGTGTGAAATTCTCTAAAGAAGAGAGAGATCCAATCCAAAGTAATGATTAGAAATAATCTCACCTCACTTGTATTTATACACATATAAGGAGTTTGAATTAGCCTCATTGGCCTACATAAGCCCCAAAATAAAATAATGTGTTAATAATACAACTTTTGATGACAAGCCCACCAAACTAGCTCGTGAATGAAAAGATAAGCCTCTCAAGAGGTCAAATAATGATATATGAATGTCGTAGGGCCCTCTAAGACGCCTAATGGGGTCCATGGGTGCAATAATGAAAAGAAGGACACATAAAAGAAGTGGACAAGGGGGTGGCCCCTTGTGATAACTTGTGGTTATTCAAATGACATCTAGGAGCACACAAGTGTCCTAATAGGTCTCCAATCAAATCAAAGATTCTTGTAGGTCACCCTCAAGGTCTAGGATAATGGTGTAGGTGGTACTACATTATCATGGAAGTCTTGTATCATATTCCAAGTGTATGGTTTATATCTAGGACTAACTAGGAATGATGGATCAAGTGCATCCTCCTCATCCAAGAGGTGAACCACGAGCAATATTTGAATGGCTGTGGGGATCCATGGAGTGTAATGTGCTACTGTGGAGGCCCATGGCTCTCAATGCTCACCCTAGATGTGCTAATGTATCCTTCTAGAGGATTAGGACCCCGTATAGGGAGACCAAACCCCAAATGGAAACCAGTTGCAATCCTGCATAAGGTCTGATGCGTCCCCTAGCCTTCCATTACAACAAGTCATTAGAGAAATTGAAAAAATGAACTTACCTAATCATGGACCATAGGTGGGGACTTCATAATGTCCTGACCTTCCATAATGGGCTTTAGGATGTGCCAATGTCTTGTAAACTTTGAATGGGTTAGCTAAGCACCCTATTAGTGTTAGAAAAAATATTATATATGACAGAGAAATGCAAGACATATAATATGCGGAAAAACACAAACACATAAAACTAGAGAGACACAGATATAAGTGGTTGAACCAGTTTGGGCTATGTCCACCCCGAACAGCCAGTCCTTCCTTTATATTTTCTGCCAAAATGAAGAGACACAACCTACAACAGATCAGCTGTAATATCCTCTGTTTTCTCTCACAGTCTCACCTATCTGTTTCTCACTGTAAGAATACACATATATTCCACAGCCTCAATACAATACCCTCATACAAAGAGAGGGGTTACCTTCTACGGAAAAAAACTCTAAATTAAACATAAATTCTACTGTTAGATCATCCACCTAATGAACGCCCTAGATTGACTAAAAATTACTATACTTTTACAAGGCAATTTTACATCTGTTTTTAGCTTCGGGGTATACATTTGGCTAAAACAAAGACCTCTAAATTAGGATGATAATCATGCTCCACACCCAACAATTAGGTGGTTTCTACCTCTAGAGGGGATAATACAGTCAAGGTACATCCGTCAAAAGGTGGTGGCATGTGACAGATAGGTGAATGAAGTAAGGGATGAGAAGGGGCAACTTTGTGTCACATGCTAGGGTACAAGGGTAGCTAATAAGAGCGAAGCCCACACTTTGGGTTTATAATGTGTATGAGGGAGAAATTGCGGTATGGGAGGTGCCCCGAACTTGGTTTTTACACACTTATTTATATGCCTTTTTCCTTTTATGATTTTCTTTGATTAATTGCTCGGGGCTCAAGGGGTTAGAGCATGATGTGTAAGATATAGCAGTGGAATCCACCCTTTAAGTTGGGGTGGTTGATCACCCACCAGGGGTTGGGACAATCATGGGTTCCTATATGATGAAGAAGGCTAATAGAACCTGTAGGAACTAGGGTGATGGCCAATGATAATGGGGTAGAGCTCATGCATTAGCTTTTTCCCATGTGCTAAAATGTTTTTCCCCAGCCATCTTTTGCATTTTGTGGTACTTTTCTTGTTGAATGTGGCCATATATTCTTTTTTCTTTTCAGCTGCATCAACTTCTGGGCTTCATTCGAGGCCATGACCCAAGGTGTGGGAAAGGGGAAGGGGTAGGCTAACCTTATATGGACCCAATGGAGGAATGCGGATCTAGGAGGGAAAAATTATGGATGGGATAATAATGAGTGGAAAAAGGGTAATATAATAATATAAGGGAGCAAGACCATGCTACCAAAATTTGGGTTTCCCATGAAATTCCATCCCCGAAACCAAATGGTCAGTAAAAGAGATCCCACAGGACAAGAATCCAAGGTTAATTCTTAAAAGGGGTCTAGGGTACAGAAGCACAGACCTAGCCCATTACTTTTGCCAAATCCCCTCATTAATCCATGCCCAAAAGTGTCGATGATAAGCAAACTACAAAACTCAATCTCAAAATGACAAGCCATACCTTTAGATTCGGGAGGCTCACATTCAAACATACGATCATGGCAGATGGGCGAGGGACCACATGGATAGCTTAGGTGGCGGAGAAATCATAGAATGAGCTAGCTAATGGCTGAAAGGGGTTGCTTGCTACCATTTGAAGACCATCTTGGAGAAAAATGTTTCTCTTAGGTATATTACCCACAAAATGGTGGGTAACATTTGGCTCCAACTGGGATGTGATTCCTCGAAGAAGTGGGAGAAGCTACTTGAACGAGAGGTCAAGAGAACTCCAGGAATCTCTTGGTTACCATAGACCTGTCACCTGCACATACAATATATGGAAAATCATGGGGTAGCATGATTTTGTGACGTCTCATGATCACACATGCTAGTATGTTAGGCCATAAAATCAATAGAAAATAAACATATGAAAATTTTAATCTAAGTGCAACTAATCTGCCATGAGAAATATCATATGATGTTAGTAATAATGAGAACATAAATATGCAATGCATCCTAACCTAACATGCATATAGTAAGGATAATACTAAGTAAATCATAAAGCCAGTGCAACCAACATATCAATCCATAAATATACACATGTATAATGTATGATTACTCATGTAGCGACCCCCAAATCGAATGTGGACATAGTCACATGATGGATGAAACATGTGGGAGGATGGAAAATATGATATCCATTTGATATAAAGGGAAGTCCTAGGAGAAAGAAAACTGGTCAATCTAGAGGTCCTGAGCTTTGCTTCTATGTACAAAATGGTGGAATGAATGATCACTCGCGAGAACTCCTCATCACAATGCTTTGAGGATGTCACACATTTGTGATGAGAGGGGAACGAAGGGTGAGAGAAATAAGGAGTGAAACAAATAGGTCTCTCAATGTGATGGTCACATCGGAGATGGGAGGTCGTGGGGCGATCATAATCCTGAGGATGGGTCAAAGGGGATAAAGTATATTCAATAAAGGGTTCTTTCTTGAAACCATATTTAGAAAGGGAAAAAGGGGCATGGTCACTTGAGGTCATATCAAAATAGATGGGGGGATTACTTGAGGAAGACTCAAGGTTGTGAACAAGCGAGAAAGGTAGAGGTGAAGTATCATATTCAACAAGATTTCCCTCCCCACACTCTAAAGGCTCAGGTGATTTGAATACATAGTCATAAGGTGAGGCTATAAGGATCAAATATTGGGATTTCATTAAAAGGAGAATCAATTGCTTCCAATTGTCCTTCTTCATGTAAGTGAAAATAATAGTTCTCCTTCGTAAAGGCATCAATGTATATTTCATTGCGACTAATGTCAAGGATAAAGGAAAAACCAATCTCAACCTCATCTTCCTTATTAGTATCATAAATGGTAGCACAATCAAATTGGGGCCCAACAATCTCCCTTTTCTCCTTTTCAATGCAGAAATAATCTCCAATGCCATTCTCTAACGAGCTCACATGATCACCTTCCTCAAGGTTTTCAAAAGGAGAGTCATCAGTAGTGGTATCCTTGAGAAAAGTAAGTCCAGTCTTGGCCTTACTTGACATAACTTCATTTTCCTCAACACGTGTTCTAAAAATAATCCTTCCCATATTGCAGCCCCAATGAGGACTCATCTTCCTCCTCATCACCAAGGTCCTCAAGGTCATCTTCATCTTGGTTTGTTGACCAGCAACACCTCTCTTCTTCTCTCTTCTCTTGAAGAACAATGGCTAAGGTATTTGTTACACGATTCTTGTAGTATTCTTCTAGGAGGAGAGAATTAGTGAGGTTCTCTTTATTTTCACATTTCTTCTTATGAAGCTTCACTTCATCATATAAGTAGGAGAAAAATTCATTCGAATTATATTCCCTTACTACATCCCCACATGACCTATTATATTCATCCATTCTTTCTTTCGTGACTTGGAGGTTCGTGGGATCCAATTATTTGTCATCCTTAGAGGAAGTATTCTTTTTCACCTTGTTATTGATGAGGTTATCCAGAATCTTCACAACACAAGTTATGTGAGCAAGGTCAAGGAGACGACTAGGAAAGAATAAAACACAACCCAACATTCTCCCACTTGTTATCTTTCCACAAGGGGCCACAAAAGAGCTTAGTCATTGATCCAACCCTACAACATGCATTGTTTCTCTGCACCAAGAGAACTTCTCAGTGCTCACAGACTTTGTCAATGCATCTGCAATATTATTCAAAGTGTCCACCTTTACCAGCAACACCTTTTTGTCCTCAACCATATCCCTCACAAAGTGATACTGAACATCAATGTGCTTTGTCTTTAAATGATAAGCAGGGTTCTTTGCCAAGAAAATTGCACTTTGGCTGTCACAGTCTATTCGTATAGCTCATTGTACTAACCCCATACTTGAACACAATCTCTATAGCCAAACTACTTCCTTTGGTTGCATGAGTGGCTGCCATGTATTCTGCCTCTGTAGTTGAAAGTGTTGGCATTATGATGCATGTGTTGTACTTCATGGCAAACAACTCATAGAAGATCAACTCACTTATATATATCTAGATGAATCTACGGAAGAGATATCAGATGACAATTCTCAGTATGACAAGTCCAAAGGGGGAGATTGTTGGCATTATGAGACAAGTGTTGTCCTTGATGGCAAATCACACAAATGATAAATTATAGTGCAGCAAATTTATTTGATAAATTATAGTGCAACAAAGTTTCCTTCATGTAGAGAAAAGTTCACACACTTTTATGCAGAGAAAAGTTCACGCACTTTTATGCAGAGAAAAGTTTATTCCATGTAGAGAAAAGTTCACGCACTTTTATGCAGAGAAAAGTTTTAGAGAAAAGTTCACGCACTTTTATGCAGAGAAAAGTTTATTTCATGTAGAGAAAAGTTCACGCACTTTTATGCTGAGAAGAGTTTATTTCATGTAGAGAAATGTTCACGCACTTTTATGCAGAGAAAAGTTTATTTCATGTAGAGAAAAGTTTACGCACTTTCATGCAGAGAAAAGTTCCCTTCATGCAAGAGAAAAGTTCACACACTTTCATGGTTGGTTCATGGTATTAGTCCGACAGTTTTTGATCCTATGGTTTTGGTCCGTGGTATTGCATCCAAAAGTGTTGATCTCACGCACTTTCATGGTTGGTTCATGGTATTAGTCCGACAATTTTTGATCCTATGGTTTTGGTCCGTGGTATTGCATCCAAAAGTGTTGATCTCACGCACTTTCATGGTTGGTTCATGGTATTAGTCCAACAGTTTTTTTGATCCTATGGTTTTGGACCGTGGTATTGAGAAAGGACTAAGGCTATAAAAGAGGAAGGAGATCATTTGGCAAAGTATCTTCTGAATGATTGAATATCTGATAAAGTGCTAGATCTGGAATATGGTGATTGGGTTATGGTGCAGATCTGGATCTGAATGAAGAAGGAACCTGAGCGTAAGGAGAAGAATAAGTTCTATTGATGGGTCAAAATCTTAAGGCTGGAATAGTGGTATCTCTATATGATTTTGATCTGTGATATGTGGCACACGGTTGATCTATAACTCTAATAATCTAGGTTAACTAATGACTTTATAGATCTGAATTATTGATGCATGTTTTATTGTACACATGTTATGATCTGGGTATGTCTGATGTATGGAACAACTGCAAAGTTATAAGGAAATATTTGCAGATCTATATGCGGGTTGGCTTTGGTGAAAGCATTAATATAGTGTAGTTGATGGGTTTTTGATGTTCTTGGATCCAATCTGAAAATTAATGAAAAGTGGTCCTTGAAAGAAAAGAAGTAGGGGGTTGTAGCTCCCTTCCAGGAGAGACTGGAAAACGAGAGAGAGAGTTGTAGCTCTCTGCAGGTTGTAGCCAGCGTACTGGTAAAGGACTGCACCAGTACAAAATCATTGTAAAAGAAGTTTCTTATTGAAAGAATATAGAGACATATTGCAGCAGGTGGTTTTCACCCACATTGGGTTTCCACCTTATATCTGGTGTTCTTTGGTGTGACTATCTGTTTTTCTTGTTCATGCTCATTATTTTATGGTACTGACATACAATAATTCAAAGTATAAATATATTGAAAAAGAATTAGATAATACTGATTCACCCCCCCTCTCAGTATTATTTCCAACAATTGGTATCAGAGCAGGTCCTTCTGAAGGAGCTTGATTGCTTGAAGGAAGATTTATCATCATGAGCAACTACGAGAGGGACGCATCAATCAGGCCACCGATTTTTGATGGGACAAACTTCGTGTATTGGAAGGTAAGAGTTACTGCCTATCTTTAATCTTTGGGTACAGAAGTCTGGGACATCGTAGAAACAGGGTATACTTTTCCATTAGCTACTCCTACAGATCCAGCTGAGAAGAAGAAATATGAAACAAATGCAAAGGCAGTCAATACTCTTCTAGGATGTCTATCTCAATTAGAATTTGTGAAAGTTATGCAGTATAAATCTGCAAAAGAAATATGGGACAAGATTGTTCTGAGCTATGAAGGAGATGATCAGGTAAAACGTGAAAAACTTCAAACCCTCAGGATTCAATATGAAAATCTCAATATGTATAATGATGAAAGTGTGGCTAACTATTTTCTTCGTGTGGATGAGATTGTTAATTGTATGAAAAATTTGGGTGAAGAAATAAAGGAGGCTGTTGTGGTTGAAAAAGTTCTAAGATCTTTGTCACCTAGGTTTGAATCTAAAGTTTCTGCTATAGAAGAAAAGGAGAATCTACAACATCTTAAAATGTCACAACTACATGGAATTCTAACTTCTTATGAAATGAGAAAAGGAGGTCCATCTGACAGGAAAGAAGCTGCCTTCAAGGCTTTAGGTAAAGGAGAGTACTATGAATCAGGACATGGGTCAGAAGAAGAAGAAGAATCAAATTTTGTCAGAAATCTTCAACGGGGTGCTGGACGATTCAGAGGTAAGTTACCCTTCAAATGCTTTGCTTGTGGAAGAGTAGGTCACTGTGCTGCCAAATGTCCTCATAAGGATAAGATCGACAAGGGAAAGGAACCTATTAGATGGAACAAGAAACATAATGCAAATAAGAAAAGCTACTACACTCATGAAGACAGTGATGGTCTATCAAATAGTGATGAAGATGAACGAGGTAATGACTATAAACTTTTAATGGCCTTTGAAGATGATGATTACATGGATGCTATAGATGTGTATATTTTTTATGAAGAGATTTCTAGACTCAAGACATGTATAGAAGAAAAGAATGTGATCATTGATACTCTACAATTTCAAATTGATGAAAAAGAAAAATTTCTTGAAAAGTTAGAATGTGAAATTGTTGGCCTTAGAAAAGAAATTGAGAAAACAAAGACTATTAATCTTAAGTTTGTCAAAGGATCTGAAACTCTGGATGAGATCATCAATGTACAACGTTCTCTGCTAAACAAGACAGGTCTGGGGTATAATGGAGAAACATATCAAGCATCCACCTCAAAGAGTTATCTTGATGCAGCAAGAAGGAATGAGCAAAAGCACAATGGAGATCACCAGGTAAAGCAGGGACGAATTACATCAAGAACTAACAAAGACTACCAGGTAAACTAGAGGCAATCTGTCTTAAGGGTGAACAAAAGCTACAACCAGCCACAGGTAAAATCTTCTCAATTTGCTTCAAGAATGGATGACAATAAGAATTACAATCATTTGGGCGGTAGATTTGATAACCGCAGAAGTTTCTTCAATGGCCAATGCTTCTCTTGCCATAACTTTGGTCACAAAGCAGTTCAATGTGTTGCATATAAAACAATCATGACTAGAGAAGCTAAAAAACAAAGAAGTATGATCGGGATTACAAAAAGGACCTATAACAACTTTTTGGCTCTTGAAAATGAAGTTGAATGTTCTATTTGCAATAACTTTGGTCATGAAGATTCTGAATGCAGGAGCAGGTTTCAGCAGACAAAGGAACAAGCCTCAAGCACCAGAACATGGAGAATAAAGGAACCAAAAATAGAAAGATGTGGGATAGCATTTTATGCAGAAGGACAAGAAAATCTATGGTACATTGACAGTGGATGTTTGAAACATATGACAGGTGATAAAGAAAAACTTGAATCATATTCTGCTTTAGAAAAGGGAAAGAAAGTTTCTTTTGGAAATGATACTCCTGCAGCTATAAAAGGAAAAGGCACTGCTCAGTTAAAAGAAAAGGTCAAAGCTGGAAATGTTTTGTATGTTGATGGATTGAAGCATAATCTTCTAAGTGTCAGCCAGATGTGTGATCAAGGAACCGAGGTGATATTTAGATCAAACGGATGTTGTGTTCGTGATCTTGATACAGGTGAAATAGTGATCAAAGGTAGAAGAACTCCAAATAATCTATACATATTTGAAGAAGGACAACAACAATGCTATTTGAGCAAGGATGATGAACACTGGTTATGGCACCGGAGGTTGGGGCATCTAAGCTTTTCACAAATAAGGAAAGCATGCAAATATCAGGCAGTTCGTGGTCTTCTAGATATCAAAATTCTAGACAACACCATATGCAAATCATGTCAGTTTGGAAAGCAAACTAGAACTAACTTTCTAGAGAAGGAAGGATCAGCTAGCATGCCTCTTGAGCTAGTCCATACAGATGTATGTGGTCCATTTAGGAAAAGGACACCTCGAGGAGAAGAATACTTGATATTATTCATTGACGATTTCTCCAGGTTTGTTTGGTTAGGACTTATGAAGCACAAAGACGAAGCATTCGAGAAATTCAAATCCTTCAAAGCCTTGGTTGAAAATGAATCAAGTTACAAAATTAAGTGCCTCAGGGTTGACAGAGGTGGGGAGTTTACCTCAAATGAATTTTTCGATTTCTGTGAAGAACATGGGATAAGAAGAGAATTCTCTACAGCTAGAACTCCTCAGCAAAATGGAGTGGTGGAAAGGATGAACATAACAGTCCAACAAATGGCTCGTGCTATGCTGGATGAGTCTGGAACTCCCGCAACTTTCTTGGGTGAAGCCGCATATGCTGCAGTTGTTATTCTCAAAAAAACAAATGTTCGAGTGAACAGAACTCAAACTCCTCATGAGCTCTGGTATGGTGAGACTCCTTTGGTAAAGCACTTCAAAATCTTTTGGAGCAAATGCTATATTAAGAATACTGATGAGCAACTTGGCAAACTTGAACCTAGAGCAGATGAAGGCATTATTCTTGGTTATTCTCCACACAGCAAAGCATATAAGTGCTACAATAAAAGACTTGGAAGAATTGTTGACAGCATTGATGTAGTGGTTGATGAAAATGGATACATTCCTAGGCAAGTAAATCATGAAAATATCGAAGAAGATGAAGACTACCCTCAAAGACAAAATGATGAAGAAGAAGAACCTCAAGGAGCACTAGAGGAACAGATAAGAATAGAAGAGAAGACTCCATCCCGGTACGTTCAGAAGAATCATCCAGAATCTCAGATTTTGGGGCAGAAAGAAGTAGGTGTACAAACAAGAAGAACAATTGCAGAAGCTTCAAGCTATTTGGCATTACTCTCCTCCACTGAACCACAAAATGTAAAAGAGGCATGCAAAGATGAATGTTGGGTCAAAGTAATGGATGAAGAACTTGAGCAGATCGAAAGAACAACACTTGGGAGTTGGTTCCTAGACCAAAGGATAAGAATGTTATAGGGACAAAATGGGTCTTCAAAAATAAGTTGAATGAAAATGGGGAAGTAATTAGAAACAAGGCAAGACTTGTTTGTAAAGGGTATGCGCAGCAAGAAGGAATAGATTTTGAGGAAACTTTTGCTCCTGTTGCAAGACTTGAGGCCATCCGAATGTTCCTTGCTCTCTCAAGCTTTCAAAAGCTCAAAGTATTTCAAATGTACGTGAAATCAGCCTTTCTGAATGGAGACTTAGAAGAAGAAGTATACATTGAGCAGCCAGATGGGTTCATTCTTGGAAATGATCCAAATCTTGTATGCAGACTGAAAAAGGCTCTCTATGGTCTTAAACAAGCTCCAAGGGCTTGGTACTATCATTTGGACAAATATCTTCATCAACAAGGTTTTTCAAAAGGATCAACAAATAGCAATCTTTATATAAAAATTGAAAATGACAAATTGCTAATACTTGTTGTGTATGTAGATGACATTATCTTTGGCAGCAATGAAGAATCTATGAGTCAAAGCTTTGCCTTGGTGATGCAGAAAGAATTCGAAATGTCCTTGCTTGGAGAATTGACATATTTTCTTGGTTTGCAAATCCAACAAAATGAAGGAGGGATCTTCTTGTCTCAAACCAATTATCTCAAGCAGATTTTGAAGAAATATGGTATGGAAGAAGCAAAACCAGTATGTACACCCATGGTCACAGGATGTAACCTCAGTGCAAATGATGAATCAGCAGCAGTGCATCAACCAACTTACAGATCTATGATTGGAAGTCTACTTTATTTGACAGGTACCCGACTAGACATCATGCATGCAGTGGGAATAGTTGGAATATTTCAGGAAAATCCAAAGGAAACTCATCTTCAGGCAGTGAAGAGAATCTTCAAATATCTTCAAGGGACTCAAAACTATGGCTTAAGGTATCCTAGAGATACAAATCTCACACTTCATGCTTATACAGATGCAGATTGGGCTGGAAGCATGGATGACAGGAAGAGCACAAGTGGTGGTGCATTCTTTATGGGTTCCCGATTAGTATCTTGGTTCAGCAAGAAACAGAGTTCAATTGCTTTGTCTACAGCTGAAGCGGAATATGTGGCTGCTGCATCTTGCTGCACTCAACTCCTTTGGATGATGCAGACCTTGCAAGATTTTCAAATCACTTGTACACCACCTATCTCCATATTATGTGATAATACAAGTGCAATCAACATTTCAAAGAACCCAGTCATGCATTCAAAGACCAAGCACATACCAATCAAATATCACTTTCTACGAGAACAGGTGCTTGAACAAAAGGTCAAGTTGGAGTATGTTCCTTCTAAGGAACAAGTTGCTGATATACTCACCAAACCATTGCCCAGGGAGACCTTTGAATACCTCAGGCAAAAGCTGGGGGTTGTTGATGTATCATCTTGTTGTTGAATCTCTTTTGATTATTGGTTGTATGCAAGGTTCATCTGAAGTATATGCGTACATTGGTCGAAGATCGAATGGCACGGGTTCAGGGGGAGCATATCATGCATTGTTGGCATTATGGAGGAAGTACAGAAGGAGATCATGGATGTTTGTCTGAATATTGCTGCAATACTTCTCTATCTCTTTCATGATGTATAAGTCTTGGTTCTTCTTGAAGAAAATCTTTTGTAGATCTTTCCTACAATCAGGGGGAGCATGAACAACACAATTTAGAAAGAGAAGAGCTTTCAGCATGTAGCATGAACAGATTGGTACACCTTGGCATATACAAAGGGGGAGCTCATTCAGAGATTTCAATAGGTACTCAGGGGGAGTATGAACAGCGGAATGCCTTTCTAGGAAAGAGAATATCTTGGTTCGCCCTTTGCCCTTGATGTCAAAGGGGGAGAGTGATTTGGTATTGTTGCCATCAAGTCCAAAGGGGGAGATTGTTGGCATTATGATGCATGTGTTGTACTTGATGGCAAACAACTCATAGAAGATCAACTCGCTTATATATATCTAGATGAATCTACGGAAGAGATATCAGATGACAATTCTCAGTATGACAAGTCCAAAGGGGGAGATTGTTGGCATTATGAGACAAGTGTTGTCCTTGATGGCAAATCACACAAATGATAAATTACAGTGTAGCAAATTTATTTGATAAATTATAGTGCAACAAAGTTTCCTTCATGTAGAGAAAAGTTCATGCACTTTTATGCAGAGAAAATTTTATTCCATGTAGAGAAAAGTTCACGCACTTTTATGCAGAGAAAAGTTTATTCCATGTAGAGAAAAGTTCACGCACTTTTATGCAGAGAAACATTTTAGAGAAAAGTTCACGCACTTTTATGCAGAGAAAAGTTTATTTCATGTAGAGAAAAGTTCACGCACTTTTATGCAGAGAAGAGTTTATTTCATGTAGAGAAATGTTCACGCAAAAGTTTATTTCATGTAGAGAAAAGTTTACGCACTTTCATGCAGAGAAAAGTTCCATTCATGCAAGAGAAAAGTTCACACACTTTCATGGTTTTTTCATGGTATTAGTCCGACAGTTTTTGATCCTATGGTTTTGGTCCGTGGTATTGCATCCAAAAGTGTTGATCTCACGCACTTTCATGGTTGGTTCATGGTATTAGTCCGACAGTTTTTGATCCTATGGTTTTGGTCCGTGGTATTGCATCCAAAAGTGTTGATTTCACGCACTTTCATGGTTGGTTCATGGTATTAGTCCAACAGTTTTTTTGATCCTATGGTTTTGGACCGTGGTATTGAGAAAGGACTAAGGCTATAAAAGAGGAAGGAGATCATTTGGCAAAGTATCTTCTGAATGATTGAATATCTGATAAAGTGCTAGATCTGGAATATGGTGATTGGGTTACGGTGCAGATCTGGATCTGAATGAAGAAGGAACCTGAGCGTAAGGAGAAGGATAAGTTCTATTGATGGGTCAAAATCTTAAGGCTGGAATAGTGGTATCTCTATATGATTTTGATCTGTGATATGTGGCACACGGTTGATCTATAAATCTAATAATCTGGGTTAACTAATGAATTTATAGATCTGAATTATTGATGCATGTTTTATTGTACACATGTTATGATCTGGGTATGTCTGATGTATGGAACAACTGCAAAGTTATAAGGAAATATTTGCAGATTTGTATGCGGGTTGGCTTTGGTGAAAGCATTGATACATTGTAGTTGATGGGTTTTTGATGTTCTTGGATCCAGTCTGAAAATTAATGAAAAGTGGTCCTTGAAAGAAAAGAAGTAGGGGGTTGTAGCTCCCTTCCAGGAGAGACTGGAAAATGAGAGAGAGAGTTGTAGCTCTCTGCAGGTTGTAGCCAGCGTATTGGTAAAGGACTGCACCAGTACAAAATCATTGTAAAAGGAGTTTCTTATTGAAAGAATATAGAGACATATTGCAGTAGGTGGTTTTCACCCACATTGGGTTTCCACCTTATATCTGGTGTTCTTTGGTGTGACTATCTGTTTTTCTTTTTCATGCTCATTATTTTATGGTACTGACATACAATAATTCAAAGTATAAATATATTGAAAAAGAATTAGATAATACTGATTCACCCCCCCTCTCAGTATTATTTCCAACAGAAAGTGCCACTACAGACTGCCTCTCATTCATCCAACTAACTACACCTCCAAATAGGTTAAACACATACCCACTTGTAGATATTCTCTGATCTAGATCTCCAGCCCAGTTTGCATCAACAAAGCCACAGTGATGAGCACCAATATTGCAGCAAAAATGCTACAACTCTTGGGCTACTAGATTTACTTTATCAACCCGGGGTTCGTACAAACTTGGAGGTGACAGTTCTATATACACAAGTAAAAGTGATGGTTCTGCCTTTTGTCACTGTTCAGCTAGCAAGATACCACTAGGGTTTCCAATCCAGACTTCTATGGATTCAAAAGAATCTTGGTTCCTTGATGAAAGAAATAGAAATATACTCTAAGAAGAGTTGATCTACTGCAATAATGAAAAACACTGAAATTCAATGCTAAGGCACACCATTTCCTAATTAATTGCTAAGAGCTATGCTTTGAAATGATGCTAAATTAACATGAAAAAAATTCTACTATCCTAAGCATGGAAGTTAAAAACATCAAACACAATTGTTATGAATGTAAAGGACTGTAATAAATCTGTCTTGTCTTTTTATGCTTTTCATGAAAAATCAACTGTGCAAACTAATCTCTTTTGGTGATGTGGCAGGTGCTTTGGGGATGCTGGTGGATGGCTAGGAGGTTCAGGAGATGTTTGGAAGGTTTGGGGGACCCTTGGGTGACCTTGGGAGGATTCCTAGAGGTTTTCCCTCAATTCAGCCTCAAAACAAGCCACTACAGGAAAACCTACAGGATGTACTAGAAACCTACAGGATTCTATGTCTTTCTACATGATGCAGCTGTGAGAAAAACGATGGGTGTTGGAGGTGATGGAAGGCTTAGGTAAGTTGGCTTATGGGTGGAATGGAGTGAGAAAAGGCCAAGGATCACTTAGAACCCAAAACCAAGTTTAGGAGATGGTTGGATTCGCTCAAAATGCTTGAGGAAATTTCTATGTAAAATGATGAAATTGGTGAAGGTTTTGATTAAAAAAAAGGAATGCCTATGGGTGAATGAAGTTGGAAGGTGGTTGCTTGCTATGAGACCTCTGTATACTTGTGAAGCACCTGCTCTACATCAAACATGTGAAATTTCCAAAAATTCATGTAAACAAGAAGAATTCTCATGAGCTAGAAAAACAGAATTTAATGAACTAACTGTCTACCTTATGCATGAAGAAATTGTTAATAATCTACTGCAAGAATGAAGATAGAATAGATGGCGATGAAATCCTAATTTGCAAAATTGACCAAATGTTAGTTTAAGTACAACAAACTCTAAATATCATGAAAGAAATGGAAATCTGTCTTTTTGGGCTGCATAAGGGTCTTTTCCTCAAATCATGATCCTAGAAAGAAGAAGTGAGGCCAAGACACCTATTGACAGGTTTGTGGAGCCTCTTTTAACCCTTCTAACCTGATACTAAAGTAAGGCAAAAATGGAAGCAAACTAATAAACAATTAATCAAATCTACACTACTTGCAATGAAATACTTCTAAAAACAATTTAACCATGAATCTACGAAACTAAGCTAAGCATAAAGATACAAGAAGAGGAGCCTTTTCTGCTAGGGTTGGGTCCTAACCCAAGAGCTTCAGCCCTCTGAGTTAACTCAGTACTGAATCGATAAAAATATCATTCTTATTACCAAAACAAGAAATTACATCAAAAAGTCTTCCACAAGTTTGGAGCTCGAAAATAGTTAGAGTTTTTGCAACAAAAATTTGAATCCTAATGAGGCTCTAGGCCTCTCTACTTATAAAATTTAAGTATCCAATGACTTCCTTAAATTTAGGGAGGCTCGGCTCCCAAAATCACGATGAACTAACTCTTTGTCTATCACTTTCTTGGCTGCCTTCTATTCTTTATGACTTGGCTGCTTGCACTCCGAGCTAGTGGGATTAATGGAGGAATGTTCGAATGGGGAATGAGTAAACGAGGAGGATTTACCAACTACAATCTCTCTCCCTTGTCCCATTCGAGTTTCAAACCTTAGTCTTTGCAAAAATTCCTTGATTTTCTCTTCTAAACATGCATTCAATGCATATTAGTCCACTAGGCATGATATCTCACTTAAACTCATCTCATTAAACAAAATATAGTCAAAACATGTAATAAGTTGTGAGAAAAGTTGGTTTGACTAAGCTAGGAGGTGAATTAAGGCTCATATAATTATCTAATGATGAGGCTCATCATCACCCCCCTACTAAAAGTGTTGCTCATCCTCTAAGAAACACAATCAATATCCATGTCTTTCATAGCTCTAGTGGCCTCTCTGACATCCCATGCCTCTGTTGTGGTTTCCTCTTCTTGTTCATAGAAACCTGCTTTCTTTTCTACCTCCTCACACTACCCCTTTTCTTCTTCCTTTCTTCCTTATAGCATTCCTAAGAGAAGTGGTGGACTGAGTTTCAAGCCAATCCAATTGATTTTGAGCCTTTGCATAGATTTCTTGTACATGGGTGTCTTGTTCAGTGCTTCTCTCATATTCCTTCTCTTTCTTCTCTTCTTCCTCCTCATTTGTCTCATATCCTTCCCCCTCTGCTTCTTCTCCATCTTTTTCAGTTTCTTCCTCATCCTTTTCATTGACAATAGGACTATTGTCATACGTGAGGGCTTCGATATCTTCATCTATCTACACATATTTGAAAATTTTCCATTGGATAGGAATTCTGAGGTTGTGGAGGGCATATTCTATGATGATTCTTATTAACCCATGGTAGGCTAACTGTTGGTGGTTTCCCTCCTGCACCTTTATGCTTGTATCTATTAGTGATTGCAGAAGGAAGTATGGTATGCTGAGCCTATGGTGAGGAGGTGTTTCGGCTCCAAACCTCAATTATTCAAGAAGCCTAAAATGATACCCATAAACCACACTATACCTACCCTCACATGATATGTATTTGATAAGGTGGTAGCTCACCTCATTCTAGGGGTATGGTAGGCTTTCTCTCCTTACTCCATTTTTGTCCTCAATGGGCTCTTCTCCC
This sequence comes from Pinus tabuliformis, assembly GCA_031772625.1. Classification (NCBI taxonomy): domain Eukaryota; kingdom Viridiplantae; phylum Streptophyta; class Pinopsida; order Pinales; family Pinaceae; genus Pinus; species Pinus tabuliformis. The sequence goes on along the minus strand of CM062814.1, from coordinate 586,939,933 downwards.
TCTAGAAATAATTTCTTCTTGGAAATATGACTATCTCCCTTGTCTTCCTATCTCTAAGGTACCCCTAGGGGAAGTGTGGTAATTCTGCTTATGAGTTCAGGGGTGATCTCTATGGAGAGGCATCTCACCATAGCAGTGGCATGAATTCTGGTCAGTGGAATGAGGGAGAGAGAAAAATCTCGAGCCACTTCATCATCATACCCTCTTAATTTTTCAAAATACCCCATCCAATTATGCCTTGTGAAGATTTCTAACACCTGAGGGTGTTGGTTGATTCTCACAGTATTAATGGGCTCGCTTCTATTAAACCCCCCTATCATTTTGTTGGTGAATTTGGAGGAGTTGATATGGTTGACAAATTTTTTTGAATGAGGAAGTAAATAATTGAAAGAACTATCGACACAATTCCTTTACACAACTGCCAAATTCACTCACTACTACGGGATTTTCTATTCAATTCACTTTGAAAAAGGGAAGGAATTTTAGAGCCTACCTCTTCATAGCATTTGTTGTAGCCAACCCCCGTGTTTTCCCCTCTAAAACTCCTCTCGGCCAATCTTGTAGACTATCTGTCTCTATCCTGTAGGATTCTTGTGAGATCTTGTAGGATTCCTGTGAAATCCTGTAGGATTCCTGTGAAATACTGTAGGATTTCTTGTGTAATCCTGTAAGATTTCCTGTGTAATCATGTAGGAGGTCCTGCGTAGGAGACAGATGGAATTTTCCTCTTTTGTATTTTTCCTAGGTATTAGAGTGGTTGTTGCTAGAGTGAGCCTAGAGGAAATGCATGCATGAGTGCATGGGGATCAAGTAGTATTTCTTCTTATGGCCGAGTTATGTGAGGTGGTGTGCTAGCAGTGGAGGTACATTTTCTATTTTTGGACCGTTGGTCCCCACTATCACCTCATCATTCCCCTCCCCTCGTAATCAACTCCCAGTTCATGCCCCCGTAGACTTAACTGTTTTTTTCCTTCTCTTCTCCTTTTTGAATTGACTATTGCCACGTGTGGGAGGACCAACTGTTTTTTCTTCGTTGACTAAACGAAGGTGGCCAAGTTAATTGGCCACCTTTTGCTTATAAACCAACTTACTTGTAACCTTTATATCTTTTGACTACATTATGCAAATGAGAGAGTGAGCAAGATACTTACCTGTGGTGCTAATACCTTGTTGCAGTTGTTGAAGACCTGAGGTGCTTGCTGTGTGTTGGCTGCATGCTATTTCTCCTTCCTTTTTTTATTTCTCTCTGATGATTCCTTCAATGTGCAGGTACCTGGTGTTAAAGATGATGGTGGTGGTGTTGCTCTGGAGCTCCATCTGCCATTGGATCTTGATGCTAGAAGCTTGCTGCAATCATGATTTATATTCTGTGGGATAGGTTGCTACAAGATTTCCTACATGATGTCCTGTAGATTCTTCTCCCTCAAAAATTTTAATCATACACTCTGTTGGGATTTTGAGGATGGTGCCATGGATTGAGAGGAAGACTAGGAGTGTGGAGAAATAAGAAATACTTAGGTGTTGCTCCCTTCTGCTCCCTGTTTCATTTTTTCTTTCTGTGTTTTCTCTTGAAGATTGCAAATTTTTATTTTTTAAAATTGATTTTTTTAATGATGATTGCAGGGGTGATGAAAGTGAAGACAAGTATGGTAATGAAGTTGTGATGTAGGGATGTCATTATTTTGACATGGCAGGTCATTTTTTCGCCCTAGGGTCACTTCCTGTAGGCTTCTCGATTCATAGTAATTCCTATAGGATCATCCTGTAGGTTTATAGGGGATCCTGTAAAAAACACAGTCCCCTTGTAAACTGAAGCAAAGGAGTGAAAAAAATGAAAGAAATGGTGGAGTGATGAATGACAATGAGTGGAAAAATAAAAATTTGAGTGAAATAGGTCCCTTTTTTATCCTCCTTTGTTCTCTGATCATCCTCCTTGTTGACCTGCAAATAGAAATTTTCATGATTTTTTCTCTTTCTTTTTTTTGAAAACAACTAGACTGCCTTTGAGAGGTTTTCATCCTAGCTATTTTCCTTGGGCGCCTCAAGAGAGGTTTTCACCTAGGGATCTTTTTTTTTTTACACCATTGGGCTGCCCCAAGAGGTTTTCAACCCAATAGTGGGACTCAAGTGCCTCATGGAGGTTTTCACCTGAGTCCTTATTTTTTTTTCCTCAGTGATTTGATGAGGCAGGAGCTGAAACTTGCTCCACCACCATCACTGTTTCATTGATACCATCAATGAACTCTTGCTTTGTCAATGGTCTTTTGTAAACTTTCAGTTGGTGTCCATTAACAAGTAAAGGAATGGCCTCTTCATCTATGGTTCTGATCTGCAATGAACCATTATCATGACATCTTTCTATAACAGAAGGTCCTAGCCATCTTGTCCTTAACATGCCCTTAAAGTCTTTATATCTGGAATCATATAACAAGGCCCAATCACCTTCTTGAAATTGCTTATCCTTGATGTTCTTATCGTGCTAGATATTCCTCTGAAGTTGAGTTACATCTGTGTGTAGAAGGGTCTACATTCTGAACTCATCTAAACCATTTAATTGAAGCAATCTCTTTTTTTGTGCACTGTTGAGATCTAGATCTAGTTGGGCTGCAATCTCTAATGTGTTATACTCAAACTCAATGGACAACAAGGCCTTTTTCCCATAGACCAGCTCATAGAGTGTGAATCTAGTGGTGGTCTTTCAAGTGGTATTATAGGCCCAAGTGGCCTCAACTAGTCTATCTACCCAATCTTTCTTGTTTCCGCTCACCACTTTGGTCAAGATGCTCTCTAGCACTCTGTTGGTCACCTCCACTTTCCCATTAGCTTGTGGGTGATAAGGAGTGGAGGTCCTATGCTTGATATTGTGCTGGCTAAGTAAGCCTTCAATCATGTTGGAGGTAAACTAGCTACCTTGATTAGTGACTAGCTCTCTAGGGTACCAAAATTTGTAAAATACATTCTCCCTTAAGAACTCAACTACCTTCCTATTACTGCCTTAATTGCCTTGGTTTCAGCCCACTTAGTCGGATAGTCATTGCACACAATGATGTATTGTTTTTGCTTGGAAGGAGGGTGAATAGGTCCAATGAGGTCCATGCCCCACTTGTAAAATGGCTTGAAAGTCACTTGAGGCTATAGAGGAATTTCATCCCTTGGAGTAGGCTTTCCCATCCTTTGGCACCGATCACACTGACTAGTATATCTTTTCACATCTTGATGAAGAGTGGGCCAATAATAGCCTGCTTGTAACACTTTGAATGTTGTCCTCTTTGGTGTAAAGTGACCTCCAAAAGGCCCATCATGATAGGTCAAAAGGATGTCACAGACTTCCTCCTCCCTCACACACCTTCTCAAGATTTGATCTAGGCCAAGTTTGAAGAGATTGCCCCCAATCCAAGTGAAGGGGGCACTCTTCCTTATAATATTGCTTTTCTCTTTGGAGGACAAGTTCGGTGGGAACTGTGCAGATACCAAATAGTTTTCTATGTCAACAAACCATGGAGAGAGAACTGAAATGGTGAACAAGTGATCATCCGATAACGATCATCAACCATTCCCTCTTCAACTGTAGGCAACGTTAATCTAGACAAAAAGTTTGCAACAACATTTTCCTTACTAGGCTTATCAACAATAGTTAGATCAAATTGTTGTAATAAAAGTAACCATCTTATAATACGAGCATTCACATCGGGTTTATTCATTAAATATTTGATTGCAGCATGGTCAGTATGGACAAATGTTTGATAGCCTGTAATATAATGCCTAAATTTGTTTAATGAATGCACAATAGCTAGGAGCTCCTTTTCGGTCACTGTGTAGTTCAGTTCAGCCTTTGATATATTCTTACTGATAAAGTAAATGGCATAAGGCAATTTTTCATCTATCTGACCTAGGGCTGCTCCTATGGCTTTGTGTGAGGCATCAACATGAATGTGAAAAGGAAGGGCCCAATTTGGGCCTCAGAGAATTAGAGCAATGGTTAACTTATTCTTCAGGATGTCCAAGGCCTCTTGACAACTTTTTGACCATATAAACTCAGAGTCTTTGGCCAACAACCCAAATAAAGGAGAGGCCAACTTGTTGAAGTCCTTTATGAACCTTTGGTAGTATCCAACTAATCCTAGGAAACTTTTGACATCTCTCTGCTTTTGAGGAGGTGGGACCCTTTGGATGATAGCTATTTTGTTGGGGTCCACCTACAGTCCTTGTTGAGATATTGAATGACCCATCACGGTCCCTGCAGTCATTAAGAATTCACATCTCTCTAGACTGAGAGACAGGTTCATCTCAATTCATTTGTGCAGTACCTTACATAAGTTGGACAAACCTCCTCGAAATCACCCCCATAAGGTGTGAAATCATCCATATAGATTTCTACCACATCATGGATCAACTCAGCAAAGATACTTAGAACTACTCTATAAAAAGTGGCAGGAGCATTGCATAGGCCAAAATGAAGGACCCTATAGGAAAAAGTACCCCAAGGACAAGTGAAGGTGGCTTTATCCTGGCCTTTCGAGCTAATATGGATTTGATTGTACCTGCTGAATCCATCTAAGAAAGAGAAAAGATTTTTCCCTGCTAGGCCATATAGCACTTGGTCGATAAAAGGTAGAGGGAAATGGTCATTCTTTGTGTCTTTGTTCAACCCCCTGTAATCGACACAAATCCTCCACTTACCATTTTTCTTGGGAATTAACACCAAAGGAGAGACCCACTCACTGTCAGAGATAGGATAAATGAATCCTGCATCTAACAGTTTTTGCAGTTCTTCTTTGACTATATCTTTAAGAGCTGGATTAATCCTCCTTTAGGGTTGTTAGACTAGCTTGCAACCTTCTTTGATGTAAATGTGGTGGGTACACACTAAGGGGTATACTCCCTTCATTTCTTTGTAACTCCAAGCGACGACATCTAGATGTTCCTTTAGCATGTTGCACACTTCTCCTCTTAGAGAACAAAAAGAGATGGATTGATTTTCAAAGTTCTCTCAGGACCAAATTCTATGGTTTTGACATGGAGAGGGTTGGAAATGGCCAAGTATAGATCAATTTGATGGTTGTTTTGGGTTTCATTTACTACTTCTTATAAGGAAAATGTACTGGGAGTTGGACTTTGGAGTAGGTGTTCAATCAACTCATCTTCATCTTGTGGTCCTCCTCCCATGGTTGTTTCTGAGGTATACAAACAGGTAGAATAAACTTCATCTTCTTCCTCCTCTTCCAGCCATAAAGGTAAGTCATGCTCTAGAGATGGCTGAGAAGGAGGGTATAGGACTAACTGCTTGGACATATGCCCATTTTTGATGGTCACATTCCCAGCTCTGCAGCTGATGTAAGCATTGGCAGTGGCCAACCAGGGCCTCCAAAGGATGAGAGGGTAACTAGTAAGCTTAGCCTTAGGCTAGAGAACTAGGAAATCTGTAGGGTACTCCCAAGAGTAAATGGAAACCATCAAATCCTCCACAATCCCCTCAGGGGTCACTGTGGAGCGGTCTGCAAGTTGTAGGACTATTGTGGTCTTTCCCAATGAACCTTGGAGGTTGAGCTTGAGCATAATTTACTTGGTCATCAAATTAATGGTAGCACCAAGATCGATCAAAGTGTGTGGGACAATGGTGCCATTGATGTGCATATCTACTACATGGCTTTCAGGGTCCAAATATTTTGGACAGATTACCTGCCCCAACATTAAGTCGGACAATTGTCCAATGACATTAATGGTAGGGGCATCTCTTTTTCAGCTCCATAGATGCTTGAAACAATTCTCCTTAATCAACTTGTTGTAAATAGGTACATCCTTGATGGCTTGGAGAAGTGGAATCTTGACACATAGGTTTTTCAATTCTCCCAGAATTTCAGTCTCTTCTGGGGTAGGCTAGAGTGGTTGAGTTAATCTCTCAGGAAAGGGTGGATTTACTCTAAGAATTCTTTCCTCTCTTTCTTCTTCAAACTCCCTAGGTGAAGGTGGAGGTTAGTTATCCAGGAGAACTGTCCCAAATCTCAGGTTAATTTCCTGGATCTCCACAACATAAGTTGGATATGATGTCTCTCTATTGTATGCTTATTGTGCATGTCTGTTGTTCGGGTTTGGATTTGGCTGGGCAGGCATCTGGGTTTGTTTAGGTGGAGAAAAGTGTAACAACTGTGGTTGGGCAGGTGGTGAAGGCAATAAAATAGGAACATTGTTGTACTGGGGCCTCCACCCCTGGGGTGGTGCATTCCACTGAGGTTGTGGCAGAGCATATGGTTGAAATGACTGATTGGTTGGATGAGAATGATATTGAGATGCAAAGGACCCAGGAGGAGGTGTAGACCATGAAGGACGAGTAGGGGGTCCCCAAGAAGGTATGGATGTGGTATGGTTGGGTTTGTAATATGCATGGGATGACCCTTTCATGTCATGTTGGTATGGCCTAGGCCCATGAGGTCTCCTTTGGTTTATGTAGCAGAAATGCTCAGTGACCCCTTCAACTCCTTGATATACAACTTGGAGTCTAGGCAAAGAAGGGCACTTGTCTGTGGAGTGGTTTTCTTCACAGACTGAGGAAATTTCGATAGAATTCAATGGACATTCATTCCTAGGGTGAATCCTGGTGCATCTAGGATAGAAAATGGCCAAGGCTCTCTCTACTTCCTCCTGCTTTCTCCTAATGTTCATAGTGTCCACATGTAAGGCAAGGGTTTGCAATATCTCACTCTTGAAATATTCCAGCATGTTTCTAATTTCACCCTTGATGGATGAATTGGAAGAGGGTGTACTGACCATAGGTTGATTTCCCCTACCCTTTTTAGTAGCTGCCCTAGAATGGTTTCTAAAGATAGTCTTGATATCCTCATAGGGTAATTGGTATATATCTCCTCCTGCTAACAAGTGTAGGGTATCCAAAAGGTCTTCCCTTACTCCTCTAAGAAGGACTAGTTTCAGGGACTCAGGGTCAAGTGTGTACTTGGCCCTTTTGTAACTAAGCTGGAACCTTTCTTCATAATCCTCTAGGGATTCATCATTACCTAAGGTCATCCTAAAAATTTCTTCTTTGGTATCCTTAAACCTACATTAGTCTCGATATTTGTTGTTGAAGGCTTGTTGTATCTAAGCCCAAGTTGTGATGCTATCCCTAGGTAAACCCATGAACTAGCACAAAGCTACATCCTTGAGGGTAGATGGAAATAGTTTCAACTTCTGCTCATCATCTGTATAGTCATAGGTTCGGCATATAACAACAAACTCAAATACGAAAGTATCAGGATCTTTTATGGTCAGGCCATGGAAATGAGGAAGGGAAGAAGGGCTTATATTTTTTATCTTAGTGTCCCCATTGGTTTCCTTGATGGGGAAGGCACCCTCAACTCTCTCTCTATTCCCTCTGTCATTTCTATTTTCAGCCATTTGCTCTGTAGGAATGGGTTCTTCTTCTTCCCCTGTAGGTTCTTCAAATATGTTTGGTTGCTCACCTAAGGGTTCCCCTAGTTCACAGCCACCGAAGAAGAGGGAAGGTTGGTTGTTTGATTGAGTGGGGGTATTTGGAAAAAATTTCCCTAAGTTATCCCTATTCCTACAGGGCATGAAAGGAAATGTTTGGTTTGGTTTTGTGTTTTTTTCAAACTTTGAAAGTGTCTTGTAGAACTGAAATTGCAGATTGAATGAAAACTACTGACTGAATGAAAAACCAATTTCTGAATCGAAATCTAACTTGTAGAATTGAAATTGCAGACTAAATGAGAACTATTGGCTGAATGAAAAGATGAACTACTTGCTTGAAATATAACTTGCAGGATGGAAAGGAAAGAAAAGAATGCACAATGAAAAGGAAGTAAACTAAATTACTTTTGTAGAAATGAAACTAATGTCAGAATATTAGAAACAAGAAATAGAAGAAAGAAAGAAGTAATCACATATTACTTAGACACCTCCTTGGCAACAACACAAAAAAGTGATGAGCACCAATATTGCAACAAGAATGCTACAACTCTTGGGCTACCAACTTTACTTTATCAACCTAGGGTTCGTACAAACTTGGAGGTGATAGTGTTGTATACACAAGTAAAAGTGATGGTTCTGCCTTTTGTCACTATTCAGCTGGCGAGAGACCACTAGGGTTTTCAAGCCAGACTTCTATGGATTCAGAATAAGCTTGGTTCCTTGATGAAAGAAATAGAAATCTACTCTAAGAGAGAGTTGATCTATTGCAGTAATGAAAAAGACTGAAATTCAATGATAAGACACACCATTTCCTAATTAGCTGTTAAGAGTTATGCTTTTCAATGATGCTAAATTAACATGAACAAAATGCTACTATCCTAAGCATGGAAGTTAAAAACATCAAACACAACTATTATGCATGTAAAGGACTGTAATAAATCTATTTTGTATTTTTATGTTTTTCATGAAAAATCAAGTGTGCAAACTAATCTCTTTTGGTGATGTGGTAGGTGTTTTAGGCATCTAGGTGGATGGATGGAAGGTTTAGGAGATGATTGGAAGGTTTGGGTGACCTTGGGAGGCTTCCTATAGGTTTTCCCTCAATTCAGCCTCAAAACAGGCTAGTACAGGAAAACCTACAGGATTCCCTGTATTTCTACAGGATGCAGCCATGAGAAAAACGATGGGTGTTGGAGGTGATGGAAGGCTTAGGGAAGGTGGTTGATGGGTGGAATGGAGTGAGAAAAGGCCTAGGATCACTTAGAACCCAAAACCAAGTTTAGGAGATGGTTGGATTCACTAAAAATGCTTGAGGAAATTTCTATGTAAAATGTTAAAATTGGTGAAGGTTTTTATGAAAACAAGGAATGCCTATGGGTGAATGAAGTTGGAAGGTGGTTTCTTGCTATGAGATCTCTATCTACTTATGAAGAACCTACTTTGCATCAAACATGTGAAATTTCCAAAAAGTCATGTAAACAAGAAGAATTCTCATGAGCTAGAAAAACAAAATTTAATGAACTAACTGTCTACCTTATGCATGAAGAAATTGTTGAATAACATGGAATCATGGATGAGATCTACTACAAGAATGAAGATAGAAGATATGGAAATGAAATCCTACTTTGAAAAACTGATCAAATGCTAGTTTAAGTACAACAAACTCTAAATATCATGAAAGAAATGGAAATCTGTCTTTTTGGGCTGCATAAGGGTCTTTTCCTCAAATCATGATCCCAGAAGGAAGAAGTGAGGCCAAGACACCTACTAACAGCTTTGTGGAGCCTCTTTTATCCCTTCTAACCTGCTACTGAAGTAAGGCACAAATGGAAGCAAACTAATAAACAATTAATCAAATCTACACTACTTGCAATGAAATACTTCTAAAAACAGCTTAACCATGAATATATGAAACTAAGCTAAGAATAAAGATACAAGAATGTAGGTTTTAACCCCGTACATAAATTACTTGCATACAAATTCTAAAACAAAAAAAATAAACAATGCGAGAGCATAACACATAAAACACATATACACAGAGAATTTCCCCTGGATCCTAAAATCAGGACTACCAGCTTGATTTTTCATTATGTTCCTTTCAATGTTACAATACATATTTATACATGCCGAAGCATCCAATACCATGGACCGAAAACCACCGCGTCCAAAACCATGTGCGAAAATCATGCAGAAAACCATAGGTAGGTCCGCCCAACCTAATATAGTCGTGGAAATAATATAACACAACCTAGCATTCACTCACTTGTTGTTTTCTTTCGATAGGGGGCCACGGGAGAGCTTAGTCATTTATCCAACCCTGCAATGCCCATTATTTCTCTACACCAAGAAAACTTCTCACAGCTCATAGATTTTGTTAATGCATCTGTAATATTCTTCAAAGTGACTACCTTTACCAACAACACCTTTTTGTCTTCTATCATATAACTCACATAGTGATACTAAACGTCAATGTGCTTTGCCTTTGAATGAAAAGCAGGGTTCTTTGCCAAGAAAATTTCACTTTGGCTACCACAGTATATCCTTATAACTCCTTGTACTAACCCCATACTTGAACACAATCTCTGCAACCAAACTGCTTCCTTGCTATCATGAGTGGCTGCCATGTATTCTTCCTCTGTAGTTGATAGTGCCACTACAGATTGTTTCTTACTCATCCAACTGACTGCACCTCCAAATAGGTTAAAAACATACCCACTTGTAGATCTTCTCTGATCCATATCTCCAACCTAGTCTGCATCAACAAAGCCATGAATATCCAACATTTTGTCCAATCCTAGTCTTCCTTTGTAGCACAAACCATAATCACTAGTGCCACGCAAATACCTGAAAAGCCGCTTCATTACTGTCCAGTGCTCCTTCCCTGCTTTTGACATAAACCTGCTCAATACTCCCACTGCATGTGCAATTTCTAGTCTCATACAGACCATTGCATACATTAGGCTACTGACTGCACTTGCATATGGAACACTGGACATGTCCTCTTCCTCTTCTTGTGTCTTGGGACACTATTCAGCAAATAACTTCACACCTACAGGAATAGGAATCTTTACCGATTTACTATCCTGCATATTAAACCTCTGCATTATTGTCTAATATACTTCCTCTAATTTAACGAGAGCTTCCTCTTTGCCCGATCTCTTTTAATTTCCATGCCCAAAATATAGTTTGTAGCACCAAGATCTTTCATGTCGAATTTGGAGGACAATTGGGTCTTGAAATCCTGGACAATTTCTTTGTCATTTCTAGCCAGCAAAATATCATCCACATACAAGACCAGATAAATAGCACGGTCTCCAATTAATTTAAAATAGACATAGTGATCTTCGTTGCTTCTGGTCAAGCCAAGTCCCCGTATAAATGTATCAAATTTTTGATACCACATCCTTGGTGACTATTTTAACCCATACAAAGACTTTTTTAACTTGCACACCAGTTCTTTCTTACCCTTCATCGCAAAGCCTTCAGGTTGCTTCATGTAGATCTCCTCTTCCAAATCCCTGTGAAGAAATGTTGTCTTCACATCCATCTATTCTACCTCAAAATCAAAAACAGCAACAACAGATAAAAGTAATCTAATAGAAGCTACCTTGGCAACAGGAGAAAAAATATCACCAAAGTCAATTCCCGGCACCTGAGAATAACCTTTTTCTACGAACCGAGCTTTGTACTTCTCCACCTTTCCTTCTGCATTTGTCTTCTTCTTGAACACCCATTTGTTGCCAATGGGTTTCCTTCTAGCCAGCAACTCCACCAGATCCCAAGCCTTATTTTTGTGTTATGATTCCATTTCATCAACCATGGCCTCTTTCCAGAGTTTTCCATCCTGTGAATCCACTGCTTCCTTCACAGCTCTGGGATCATCATCAGTAATAGATAAAGAAAAATTTGAACAAAAAGCAGATGGACTATACCTTTCTGGCTACCTTCTTTCTCGAATTGATCTTCTCACAACCAGAGTTTGTGGCTCTTCATCTTCTGATTCCTCTTCTACTGTAGAATCTGATTCTTCCTCCTTTAGCTCAAACTCTATCTTCTCAAGTTCCTTTGATGGGACTGCATGTTTAATAACATCTTTCACTTCCATGAACACCACATCTCACTTGTACACAACCTTCCTTGCTATTGGGTTCCAAAGCTTATAACCCTTTAAACCATCCTTATACCCATTAAAGATGTACATTTCAGATTTACTATCCAACTTTGTTATTTTCTCCTATGGAACAGGTACATATGCATCACATCCGAGTACCCTTAGATGTGAAAGAGAGAGTTTCTTACCAGTCCATACCTCTTGTGGAGTCTTATCCTCCAACGCTGATGAAGGTGATCTGTTGACAAGGTAACACACTATCTCCACTACCTCTTCCCAGAATTCATGTCCTAACACGACACCACTGAGCATACTTCTTGCCATTTCCATCAACGTGTTGTTGATTCTTTCTGCAACTCCATTTTTCTCAGGTGTGTATGGAGTAGTCTTCTACCGTGCTATACCACACTTCTTACAGAATTCTTCAAATTCCTTATTGCAAAATTCTCCACTGTTATTTGTCCTCAACACCTTTATCTTATTTTCTGTTTGGTTTTCCACTAGAGCCTTAATTTCTTTAAACCTCTCAAAGACTTTAGATTTCTTCTTAAGGAAATATATCCATGTATTCCTTGAGAAGTCATCTATAAATGATACATAGTACACAGACTTACCCAGTGATGGAACCTTCACAGGTCCAAACACATCACTGTGCACAAGCTCTAATATTTGTTTCACCCTCTTATCACCAGAGGGGAAACTCACCTGATTCTGCTTCCCATAAACACAATTTTCACATAAATCAAAATCCAGAGAGCTATTACTCATTCCTTCTACCATACCTTTACCATGAAGTATTAGAAGGCCCTTATCTCCAATATGTCCAAGCCTTTGATGCCATAGCATGGTCTTCTCTCCAGAGACCACTAGATTTTCTGCTCCACTTTTAGGAACCACAAAACTGTTGCACCCATCAACAACAGTGCTACCTTACAGCTTGTACAGAGCTCCAATCCAAACTCCCCACATCAATACCAGTGCTCCCAAAACCATCTTGCAGGTATCCTTCTCGAACACTGTTTTTACACCTGCATCAACCAGGTTGCTTACGGAAATCAGATTTCTGGCCAATGCGGGAATATGCAGAACACTCGGAAATGTTCTAACTCTTCCACTTTGAAACTTCAACTTTAATTTTCCACGACCAACGATTCTAGCCTTCCTATCATCCCCTAAGAAGACGTCACCACCATCATATTTCTCATACTTGCAGAACCACTCTCTATGGGGAGTGAAGTGAAAGGATGCACCTGATTCAATCAACCATGCCTCATGATCTACATGTGTACTTGAAAAATAAAAGTACACATCCCCAACTTCATTTGAGGTGGTTTTCGTCCCTGCAGAAGGAGCATCATCAGATCCCTTTTCTTTGTGAGGAGCTTTAGATTTATAGTCCCTTTTGTAGTGCCCTTCCTTTCCACATTTCAAGCACACCACCTTTATAATTTTTCCAGAGATTTAGATCTCCCTCTAGATTTAGATTTCCCACTCGATGAATTATTTTTGTTTTTGTTCTAGGATCCGTGGCGAAGTAAAATTATGAGTGCAGATACAAAGAATTCCTCTAGCTCGATAATGGGTCTAGCCACAACCGATACATTCTATGGAAGATTTCTTTAGGTTAGAACCAATTAAGAGGGCCTACCTCTTAGTACGCTTATCCTGTTTGATGATGTCCTTGCTTGCTCACTTCAGCTATCTCTCATTTCCTTCTTCAAACACCTGAAACAAGTAAACAACAACTGTGATAATAGACAAATTGTAATTCAACCTACTTAACAAGTCAAGAAACATTAAGCCATGAACATGTAAGATGACACATCATGTAGGAAATCAATCGATAGTTGCATATATATTGAATCAAAAAGAGATTACAACCATTGTCTTGACGTTGTCGTTATCCTCCGATAAAGCCACGTTCCCATACACTTCTGCTAACATTCCATGATGGCCTCAACAATGATAGTTTTAAGGCTCTTCCCTTTAGGCTTCACACTAAACCAAATTCACACTTCTCCCTCACACAACTAGAGATCTACAACTATGAATAACTTGTTGTTTACTCCAAACTTAATTAGCACTAACACACCAACCTTAACACTAGCTTGTGCTTGGGAAAAAGTGAGCTTTATATAGCATGAATGGATGGGAGATGGATCCTCTTCTCATGGGATAAGGTCTTATCTCTCAAGGAATTTCCGTCCTTATAGGAAAAACGAGCCCAAACTGACATCCTTGACCCCATTCGGCTAAACCATTCACTAGACTTCCGTTACGAAGCTTCTGGAGTTGGAAGCTTCGACTCCTTATTTAAAAAAAATTCCATAAGAGGATCGGCGTGAATGGAACAAAGCTTAGTCACTTCGGTCAGTGCTAGGGACAATTTTAATCCCTGCATATCAGTGCGAGGAGGAAAAGGGTCATTACCGCCAGTCTTGTTAACTCGAAAAAACAGAAGATTTTGGGGAAATGGTGCAAAAGGGAATTGTTCTTCTCATGAAGAGGGACACAATGGGAGTTTCTTCATGAAGGGAAAGCATGTAGGGTTCACTGTAGAGGTCCCCCAGGATCAAGGAATGGGGAGTACAGGGATAGCGACAAAATTTTGTGTAACAGATGCCCCCTAAACCGTGAAGGCCGAATTAGAGTGAGGGATGAAATGCTTTATGAATCAGTGCGGGGAAGCGTAGTCTGTCGTCAGAAAACCTGCAAGCTAGTATAGATACATATACATAATTGAAAACTTTGTCAAATGATACAGGAACTGTGGTATGGATGCAACCATCCAAAGAATGATCATCGAAATGGATCCAGGCATGGGCACAACCATTTGTTAAAGAGGATCACAATGAAACCAAGGTATGGTTGCAGCCATCCATCTAAGATAGACATGTATATAAACATAATCATGTCACACTGCCTTGCAACCTTGACTTTGGTAATTTGAGCCCAGGGTCTTGTGCTCCAACACGACCTGATTGAAGTACAAATTCTAACATGTGAATAGATGTGTTAACGTCGAACATGCTAGAAAGTCGCTTGATTATCAATCAATGATGTAAACTATTAACAAGCGCGAAAAAAACTACCAATAGTGACAATGGTACTCAAGGTACTATCAACACAATCCACGAAATGTGAATAGAAGAACTGAAGTCAAACACCCATGAAATCACTCGATCGAAAGCCAATCATGTGAACCTATCGTCGAGTGCAGAGAATTTTCCATTAGGGCATGCAAGCTCTAAGGTAATGGAAGGGAGTCTCTCGGTCAACTTTCCGGATAATCAGTTGAAGTTGAAAGTAAGTGACCGTGTTGAAGGAGGGCCATAATGTATCCCACATCATCGACACGAGACAAAAGGATGCAAAATGATTTTGGATGATAAAGAGAATCAAAGGTAAATGTAACTGTAGAAGGACAACTCTTGAACATATCGGCGACACAACTGGAAGTTTGGTAGCTTTTGGATCCATAGGATCGGTGGTCATGATGATGTGGCAGAGATCAAATGGAAGGAAAAAATGAATGGCCCAACCTAGGAAGGTCAACGATACAAAGGAGGATATCCCAACCCGAGACGAAGCAAAAAGTGTCATGTTCAAGAGTGAGTTGCCGACACAACTGATTGGATTTCAAAATATTCCCCCACCATTTCTAGTAGGTACCCCAATTATGTTTTAGTCACAAGTTTGAAGGGGATAACATATGCTTGCACTGTAAGTTCATCCTTCGGACGAATCCGACCTAGTAAGTTTAACAAGCCCTAGGAAGGATAAGTTCATGTTCGTCATGTTGATGAATCCGATGTCGTTTAATATTTTAACGAGTCTGACAAAGGTGTAACTCGATATCTTTTTCATGTTTAGAGAGTTTGAAAAAGACATGGAAAATAAAAATCCACATGGTCCCTTTTCATACATTTGTGTCTCTCAAGCCCGAAAAGGTAGAAAACTATACTCGAGAGATCTGCTTGACCATTTTAGTCAAGGAGTACCTTTTTTGTAAATAGTGAATCCCAACCCGAAAGAGGGGTAAACGTATACTGGGCGCACGACCTTTCACATTCGTTAATGAGTTAGAAACGACAAGGGGTTAGCTATCTTTTAATTTTTAAAGGGTCAAAAAAGAGCTTGAAAGCAAACCCCCCATTTTATTTTCTTTTACGAGTCAAAATGGAAAAATACTCGACAATATTTTCATATGAGTTTTACGAGTCAAGAAAAGAGCTTAAAGGTGACTCGTCCTAGGGGAATGAGTGGTATAAAGGGTAGAAACTAGTTCCAGTAATGGAGGAACTGCTCAAAACACGTAATGGTCAAGAGGCTGGCTAATAAAACCACTCATTATTGTGGTTCCTCAGGAAAGGAAAAACAACCAAGTGAAAGCATATGATCGGCCAAAGAGATGGTGGCAATGGAATAAAACAACCAAGGCTCATCTAGTATAAATCAACTGATAAAAATAACAATCACGAGATGTAAATCGGGCGTGGGTTCATTTTTGCACAAGCTTGAACCATGGAGAACTCTACTTGGATTCGGTTTCATGTTTACACAAGCTTGAAACGAAAAATTATGCTTGCTATAATTTTGCATGCCCCTGGCATAACGATTCAATCGAGGTACATGCCCCCCATGCTTCATTTAATTCAGCTAGGTGGATGGAATGAAGTTTCACTTTCTAGATCTTGGAAAGAATCGACTGGGATTTTATGAGATTATAAGCAAAGACTCGATTTGGAAAAGGGAGTTGCTTCATTTTTTAACGAGGTTGACACAGTAAAAGAACTATCCTCATAACTCCTTGTTTCAATTTTTAAGGAGCTTGACACAAGACCAGGAACCATGCTCCGACTCCTTGATTCATTTTTTAATGAGCTTGACACAAGACAAGGAACTATGCTCATCCCTTGTTTCATTTTTTAACGAGGTTAACACAAGACCAGGAACTATCCTCATCCCTTGTTTCATTTTTTAACGAGGTTAACACAAGACCAGGAACTATCCTCATGACATCTGTTCATGACCCATAAGAGAACATGGCTCCAAAGAGGTCTTCACTAGACAAAAGAACCATGCTCTGGGAGGAATACATGTCATTTGGTACCAAAGACAGATCGGATTCCAATGCCCCTAGTACATAATGTACGATACCATCTGTGTGATCAACAACAGATGCGAGGATGGAATGGGTAGCCTGGTTCCTCCGTTGAAAGGCAACATATTTTGATTGACAGGCACAAGTTGTGGGGAACCCAAAGCTTGCCAAGTAGTAGAAGACATGATGCTGACAAATGAGCCTTCATCTAATATAGTGCCAGGTACTACCATATTATAGGCTTGTATTGTGATCTGGAAAGGCACATAAGATGGGAGGCAGAAAGTGGTCAAGTGACTCCAATCAAAAGAAATGACAAAACTACTTGGTGGAGGTATCATATGATTACCCCATTCCTAACAGGAGAAGGAGAAGGACTCTCCTGAACAACAGGGACAAGAGGGTCACTCTTCGATTCATGAGAATCTAAGGAGACAAGAAGAACATAAATAGTATGATCACTATGCTTTTCAAGAACAGAGTGAACAACTGAAGGTAGAGCCAAGTCGACACTCTTTTCGACCAATGGTTGGTCAGGAACAGACACAAGAGAGTCACGTTCAGGAAGAGAAAGACGGGCAAGATCTGAATCCAAGTCAATCTCTTTACCAACTAGGAGAGGGTTAGAAGAAATACTCTGATAACCAACAAGAAGTTAGGGTTGAGGAGCTGTAATTTTTTCCAAAACTTTGGATGCTCTATCCATAAGAGGACAAAGGTGAAGAAGATGCTCTCCTTCACATAACCTACAAGGGAACTTATTTTTCCCCTTCTTCTTACCATCGCTAGCATGTAGCATCGACATGATCTCCAGAGGTCGATGGGGATGGTTGATCCATAGTTTGAGACCATACCTCTAAGACTCTGAGAATGCTAGGATAGTCTCGGAGGAAATGGTCACCCTTACACAACTTGCAAGGGAATTTGACCTTCTGTAGAGGATTAGAAAGTTTGTCTATAGGAGGTGCATTTGGAGTACCAACTGCATGGTTGGCCTCTCGCTTAACTGAATTCTTATTCTTCGTCGTCTTCTTCTTCTTCTTCTTAGCCTCCTGGTTACTGGATTTCAAACTTTCACTAGGCGAAGTAGAAGAGGAAGAGAAAGAAACAAGGGAAGAATGGGAGAGGTCAACCTTAGAATCAACGTGATGTGATTCAAATGAAGGAGATGATGGGGCAAGATTTGGGACACTTGGGACCACCGAGGTTGAAAATAACCAGACAGGTAAACCAATGGTTAACCCAGGGAGGGACAATATTGCCATATAAGGAGCACCAGAAGTTCCAAAAGAAGGAAAAGGACTAGGATTCCCATCCGAGGGTAACCCTTGACTAGTAGACTCCGGGAATGTTTCCATTGGAATCAACCCTAAAGAATCACTAAGGAAGATAACTTTAACTAGGAATATTTCGTGGGCAGTTAATTTTAAGACACTGAAACAAAACTTTTCCTTTTCATATTTTAAGAGTCGAGAAAAGGAAAAAAGGTGACTCTAGTCTCTTTTGGAATTAATGAGCTTGAAAGGACAAGTGCTTGATGATATTTTCAAATTTAAAGACCCAGTAAAGATAAAAAATGACTACTCAGGGTAATCTAGGCAAAAGGATTACCAGGCAATCGTGAACTGTAGAATACCTCCTGGCGAACCGAGAAGTATGGGCAGGCAATCTCCCCAAATTCTATGTTCGGTGTATCACATTTGAAAGGCGACCAACTTAGCTTCCTATGGATAAAGGATTGCAGCCTAGAGGGGTCCCCCTTCATATACACGACGGTACGAGGAGCACAAGTCCGTACTAGTGTTGTCTAATGCCGAAGCTAATGATAACTGCTAGGTTTAAAGACACCAGAACATGTCTCTAGCCTAGACCTTTTTGATGTGATCGTTAGGTTTCAATGCTTCCTTAGGTTAATTCAATAAATTTTAACGGTTGATCTTGAATTAGGTCTCAATTTCAAGGCCCTACCATTGTCATCTGAAATACTCCTACATGCAGCTATATGAGAAAAGAGATCTTTGTCTTTGATGAAGGTTATCACTAATTGAGAGACAGAGAACACAAAATTAATGCAACAATCAAATAATAAAATATTTCTCTAATAAATCTCCTAAATGCACTTAATCTTCCTATCAACAACAAAATAAGGTGCATTTCATTTGCATGCCTATGATGATGCAGTTCTAGCTTCTCAATAATGCTACTAATGCAATATTTTTTCTTAAGTAAACTAGAATGATGTTCTTCTTTTCATCAAATGCGAAATAAATCTTTCACATAAAACACTTTAATGAAAATTTTCACAATTCCGAACAAACAAGCATTGATAAAATCCAGAGCATGATAAATGAAACTAAAAACAACTTATTCCCTGAATCGAACAAACCAAACACATAAATGCTTCAATCGAGAAACCAAGCAATGTAATCTATGCTTGGAAAGAGAAAAGAGACACTCGAAATAAGAGAACAAATGAGACTCTTTCACTCATTCAATTGAAAATGAAGCAAACAAAGCATCCTAGTCACTTCTGGGAGGAAGAAGAGAGTCCGAGGGTCAAGACACACTGGCACTGGAATGGGAGAAATTATGATTTTTTCCTAACTCAGATACTAGAGCGATTGCCTAACTGATAACTAGCACCGATAGGCATGACTGACCAGTACTACAACTAGCACTGATGGCCTGATTGGCACGGCTACCTAACTGACAACTAGTGCTAATCGAGGGATTCAAAGAAAAAATAAAAAAGAACTTCAC
The DNA here is from genome assembly GCA_031772625.1 of Pinus tabuliformis. Taxonomy (NCBI): domain Eukaryota; kingdom Viridiplantae; phylum Streptophyta; class Pinopsida; order Pinales; family Pinaceae; genus Pinus; species Pinus tabuliformis. Next base: position 586,920,536 of record CM062814.1, on the reverse strand, counting down.
ATATGGCCAGATTTAACACATCAAAGGGTGGGATAAACTAAGAAAGCACACAAACCAAGCTAAATAAAGCTTTCTAGTCAGGGAGAATATAGTCTAAATGGCTTACGAGGTTGAAATCATGAGATCAAAACACACTAGCCAAGATTGGGGACAAACCCTATTCTTCACTTACATGCATCGGCGTGACTTCCTAACTGAAAACAAGTGCCAGAGGGAGGTCGATGTGATTGCTTCTCAATATATCACACTGATCGGCGCAACTGTCAGCAAATTAAGTGCGCCAAGTGAGGGAGCCAAGAAAAAAAATAAAATTTTTAAAGCTGGGACTAGATTTGCTACTATGAATTTCAAACTTAGACTAGTAAGAAGAGGAAAACAAACAGAATCAAAGAGAAAAAGTGGAACTAGAAAAGTTCACCCAAAACCATGAAATCTCAAACAAACAAATAGAAGGATTGGCTCCCCAGTATGCTCTTCAATTTGTGGTGAGGTAAAATTATGAGTGTAGACATAAACAATTCCTCTAGCCTGATAATGGGTCTAGCCACAACCGATACATTCTATGGAATATTTCCTTAGGTTACGACCAATTAATAGGGCCTACCTCTTAGTATGCTTATCCCATTTGATGATGTCCTTGCTTGCTTGCTCTAACTATCTCTCGTTTCCTTCTTCAAACACCTGAAACAAGTAAACAACAACAAACAACAACCATGATAATAGACAAATTGTAATTCAACCTACTTAACAAGTCAAGAAACATTAAGCCATGAACATGTAGTATGACACATCATGTAGGAAATTAATCGATAGTTGCATATATATTGAATCAAGAAGAGATTACAACCATTGTCTTGACGTTGCTGTTCTCCTCCGACAAAACCAGGTTCCCACACACTTCTACTAGCATTCCATGATGGCCTAAATAATGATAGTTTTAAGGCTCTTCCCTTTAGGCTTCATACTAAACCAAATTCACACTTCTCCCTCACACAACTAGAGAGCTATAACTATGAATAGCTTGTTGTTTACTCCAAACTTAATTAGCACTAGCACACCAACATTAACACTAGCTTGTGCTTGGGAAAATGGGAGGTTTATATAGCATGAATGGATGGGAGATGGATCCTCTTCTAATGGTAGAATGTCTTATCTCTTGAGGTAGTTCCATCCTTATAGGGGAAAGGATCCCAAACTGACATCCTCGACCTCATCCGGCCAAACCATTTACTAGACTTTCATTACGAAGCTTCTAGAGCTTGAAAATTCGACTCCTTATTTAAAAAACCTTCCATAAGAGGATCAACATGAATGGAACAAAGATCAGTTGCTTCAGTCGGTGCTGGGGACAATGTTAATCCCTGCATATTGACGTGAGGAGGATAAGGGTCATTAGCACCAATCTTGTTAACTGGGAAAAATAAAGGATTTTGGGGAAATGGTGCAAAAGGGAATTGTTCTGCTCATGAAGAGGGACACAATGGGAGTTTCTTCATGAAGGGAAAGCATGTAGGGTTCACTGTAGAGGTCCTACAGGATCAAGGAATGGGGAGTACAAGGACAGTGACAAAATGTTGTGTAATAGGATCGTCCTCGTACAAACAAGGCATCACCATTCTGGCTTTCCATATTTTTCCGTCTCATCTCCTCCGTCAACAAGGATGAGACTATTTCATAAAATTGTAAGGCAGTTGCATTGATACCTATTGCAATAACAAAACTATCCCATGAATCTGGTAGAGAACACAACAAACTGATGCACTTATCTTCATCTGAAATTTTAATATCAATAGATATTAACTGACTTACCACAGTATTAAATGTGTTCATATGCTCTGTCACCGAGTCTCCATCTTTCATCTTCAAGTTATATAGCTTTTTCCATAGGAACAATTTATTCACCAGAGACTTTGATTGGTACAAAGTCCCTAACTTGTCCCACAAAGCCTTCATCATAGCTTCCCCTGATACATTCAATAATCCTGAATTTGAGACACACAATCCTATTGTTCTCTTTGCCTTCCGATCTAACTTCTTCCATTCTTCATCGAACACTCTCGTTGGTTTAGTACATAGATCTACCATGATCCATTGATCTTTATCCACCAACAGATCCTCCATCTTGAGTTTCCATATCTCAAAACTCTAACCGTTAAATTTCTTGATCTCTATCTTTCCACTACTCGCCATATTCTTTCACAACTAGAATTGATCCCGCAGATCTCCCATTGAACACGGTTTGCCATAGGCTCAAGTGAAACCCCTCAACAACAAGGGTGTCCCCTTGAAGCCAAAATAGCTCTGATACCAAATGTAGGTTTTAACCCCGTACAGAAATTACTTGCATACAAATTCTAAAACATAGAAAATAAACAATGCGAGAGCATAACACATAAAACACATATACACAAAGATTTTCCCCTGGATCCCAAAACCGGGACTACCAGCTTGATTTTTCATTATGTTCCTTTCAATGTTACAATACATATTCATATGTGCCGAAGCATCCAATACCATGGATCATAAACCATTGTGTCCAAAACCATGTGTGAAAACCATGCACGAAACCATAGGTAGGTCCACCCAACCTAATATAGGGTCCGAAAAAAATTTCCCTGGGGCGTTGCCCCGGACCCCTAGAGGGGGGATACCTGCCTCCTTCAAAACCCCTAGTAGGGGGAGGTTGTCGCCCCCCTTGTGACCCCCCTACTACGGAATTGGCGCAACGAAGTTGTGGAAAGAATATAACACAACCCAACAAAGAAAAGGAGACTTTTCTATTAGGGTTGGGCCCTAACCCAATATCTTTAGCCCTCTAAGTTAACTTAGTACTGAATCAAGAAAAAGCTCATTCTTATTACCAAAATAGGAAATTACATCAAAAAGTATTCCACAAGTCTGGAGCTCGAAAATAGCTAGAGTTTTTACAACAAAAATTCGAATCCTAATGAGGCTCTAGGCCTCTCTACTTATACAACTAAAGTCTCCAATGACTTCCTTAAATTTAGGGAGGCTCGGCTCCCAAACTCGAGATGAACTAACTCTTTGTCTATCACTTGCTCGGCTGCCTTCTAATATTCATGACTTGGCTGCTTGCACTCCGAGCTGGTGGGATTAATGGAGGAATATTCGAATGGGGAAGGACTAAATGAGGAGGATTTACCTCCTCTAATATATCTCCCTTGTCCCATTTGAGTTTCAAACTTAGTCTTTGCCAAAATTCCTTGATTTTCTCTTCCAAACCTGCATTCAATGCATATTAGTCCACTAGGTATGATATCTCACTTCAACTCATCTCATTAAACAAAATATAATCAAAACATGCAATAAGTTGTGAGAAAAGTTGGTTTGACTAAGTTAGGAGGTGAATTAAGGCCCATATAATTACCCAATGATGAGGCTCATCACACAAATTTCATTCCTAGTCTTCCTTGGTAACACAAACCATAATCATTAGTGCCACACAAATACGTGAAAACCTGCTTCACTATTGTCCAATGCTCCTTCCTTGGTTTTGACATAAACCTATACTCCCAATGCATGTGCAATGTCTGGTCTAGTACAGATCATTTCATACATCAGGTTACCGACTGCACTTGCATATGGAACATAGGACATGTCTTCTTCCTCTTCTTGTGTCTTCAGACGTTGTTCAACAGATAAGTTTACACCTACAGGAATAGGAACCTTCACCGGTTTACTATCCTGCATATTAAACCTCTGTAGTATTGTCTCGACATACTTCCTCTGGTTTAACCATAACTTCCTCTTTTCCTGATCTTGTCTAATTTCCACGCCCAAAATATATTTTGCAGCACCAAGATTTTTCATGTCGAATTTGAAGGACAATTGGGTCTTCAAATATTGGATAATTTCTTTGTCATTTCCATCCAACAATATATCATTCACATAAAAGACCAGATAAGTAATAAAATCACAAATTAATTTAAAATACACATAGTGATATGCTTTTCTTCTGGTGAAGCCAAGTCCCTGTATAAATGTATCAAATTACTGATACCACATCCTTGGTGATTGTTTTAACCCATACAAAGACTTTTAAATTGCATACTAGTTCTTTCTTACCCTTCACCACAAAGCCTTTAGGTTGTTGTAGATCTCTTGTTCCAGATGCCCATGAAGAAATGATGTCTTCACATCCATCTGTTCTACTTCAAAATCAAAACTAACAACAACAAATAAAAGTAATCTAATAGAAGATACCTTGGAAACGAGAGAAAAAATATCACCAAAATCAATTCTCGACACCTGGGAATAACCTTTTGCTACCAAATGAGCTTTGTATTTCTCCACCATTCCTTCTGCATTCATCTTCTTCTTAAACCCCATTTGCTGCCAATGGGTTTCCTTTCATCCGACAACTTCACTAGATCCCAAACCCCATTTTTGTGCAAATATGCCATTTCATCAACCATGGTCTCTTTCCAGAGTTTTCCATTAGCGGAATCTACTGCTTCCCTCATAGTTGTGGGATCATAATTAGTCATAGATAAAGAAAAAATTGAACAAAAATAAGATGGACTATATCTTTCTAGCCGCCTTCTTTCTGAGTTGATCTTCTCACAACCGTAGTTTTTGGCTCTTCATCTTCTGATTCCTCTTCTGCTCTAGAGTCTGATTCTTCCTCCTTTAGCTCAAACTCTATATTCTGAGGTTCCTTAGGTAGAAATTCATTTTTAATAACATATTTCACCTCTCTAAACACCACATCTCAGTTGTATACAACCTTCCTTGTTTATTGGTTCCAAATATTATAACCTGTTAAACCATCCTTATACCCAATAAAGATGCACTTTTTAGATTTACTATCCAACTTTGTTCCTTTCTCCTTTGGAACATGTACACATGCATTACATCCAAATACTCTCAGATGTGAAAGAGAAGATTTCTTACTAGTCCAGGCCTCTTATGGAGTCTTATCCTCCAACACTGATTAAGGTGATCTATTGACCAGGTAACACGCAGTCTCCACCGCCTCTGCCCAAAATTCTTGTCTTAACCTGACACCACTGAGAATGCTTCTTGCCCTTTCCATCGACATCTTATTCATTCTTTCTGCAACTCCATTTTTCTCAGGTGTGTATGGAGTAGTCTTCTACCATGCTATACCACACTTCTTACAGAACTCTTGAAATTCCTTCTTGCAAAACTCTCCACCGTTATCTGTCCTCAACACATTTATCTTCTTCTCTGTCTGGTTTTCCACCAGAGCCTTAAATTCTTTAAACCTGTCAAAGACTTCAAATTTCTTCCGAAGGAAATATATCCATGTATTCCTTTAGAATTCATCTATAAATGATACATTGTACACAAGATTTCCCAGTGAAGGAACTGACGTAGGTCCAAACACATCACTGTGCATAAGCTCTAATATCTGTTTCACCCTCTTACCACTAGAGGGGAAACTCACCCGATTCTGCTTCTCATATACACAATTTTCAAAGAAATCAAAATCCAGAGAGCTATTACACATACCTTCTACCATACCATTACCATGAATTATTCAAAGGCCCTTCTTTCCAATATGTCCAAGCCTTTGATGCCATAGCATGGTCTTTTCTCAAGAGACTAATAGCTTTTCTACTCCACTTTCAGGAATCACATAATTGTTGCACCCATCAATAACAATGCTACCTTGAATCTTGTACAAAGTTCCAATCTGAACTCCCTGCATCAATACCAATGCTCCTTGAACCATCTTGTAGGTATCTTTCACGAACACCGTTTTTACTCCTGCGTCATCCAACTTGCTTACATAAATTAGATTATAGATTTGAGGCTTCTGCGATCTTCATTTTGTGTAGTGTTGTCTTACGGATTCATCGCATTCATGATTTTATTTTATCGACGTTTCAAACCAACCTCTATGGTTCATAATCTAATCATGATGACGAACCACATAGGTTGGTTTGAAACATCTATAAATAAAATCGTGAATGCAATAAATCAAATTTCTAGCCCATGCAAGAATATGCGGAACACTCGGAAGTGTTCTAATCCTTCCACCTTGCAACTTCAACTTGACTTTTCCACGATCAACAATTCTAGCCTTCCTGTCATCCCCTAAGAAGACATCACCACCATCATAGTTCTCATACTCACAGAACCACTCTTTATGGGGAATGAAGTGAAAGGATGCACCTGAGTCAATCAACCATGCCTCATGATCAACATGTGTACTTGAAGAAGAATCCAAGCACACATCCCCACCTTCATCTGAGGTGGTTTTTTCCTCTATAAAAGGAGAATCATCAGATCCCTTTCCTTTCTCAGGAGATTTAAATTTATGGTCCCTTTTGAAGTGCCCTTCCTTTCCACATTTCCAACACACCTTTATAGGTTTTCTTGGAGATTTAGATCTCCCTCTAGATTTATATCTCCCACTCGAGGACTTACTTTTGTTTATGTTTTGGGACTGTCCTTGTACAGACAAGGCATCACCATTTTGGCCCTCCATATTTTTTCGTCTCATCTCCTCTGACAAAAAGGATGAGACTATTTCATCAAACTGCAAGGAAGTTTGCATTGATACCTATTGCAACAACCATACTATCCCATGAATCTAGTAGTGAACACAAAAAACTAATGCACTTATATTCATCTAACATTTTAATATCAACAGATAATAACTAGCTTACCACAATATTAAATGCGTTCAAATGTTCTGTCATTGAGTCTCCATATTTATTCCTCGGGTTATACAGATTTTTCCGTAGGAACAGTTTATTCACCAGAGACTTAGATTGGTTCAAATTCCCTAACTTGTCCCACAAAGCCTTCACCGAAGCTTCCCCTGATACATTCAACAATACTGAATTTGAGACACACAATTTTATTGTGCTCTTTTCCTTTTGATCCAACTTTTCTCAGCCTTCAGCTAACATTGTTGTTGGTTTAATAACTGGATCTACCGAGATCCACTGATCTTTATCCACCAACAGATCCTCCATATTGAGTTTCCACAACTCAAAACTCTGACCATTAAATTTCTTGATCTCTATCTTTCCACTGCTCTCCATCTTCTTTCTCCACAAGAATCGATCCCACAGATCTCCCACTGAATAGGGTCTACCACATGCTCCAGCAAAAACCCCTTAGCAGTAAAGGCGTCCCCTTAAAGCCAAAACAATCTGATACCAAATTTAGGTTTTAAACCTGTACATAAATTACATGCATATGAATTTTAAAAAGCGAAAATAAACAATGGCGAGAGCATAAAACATATATACACAAATATTTTCCTTGGATCCAAAAACTGGGACTACAAGATTGATTTTTTATTATATTCCTTTCAATGTTACAATACATATATATAAATGTCGAAGCATCCATAAACCCTAATCCATTAACCTTGGATTAGAACATAACCGTAGTTCCCTTGAATGGATCTACAAAATACCATGGATAGAAAACCATCATGCTCAAAACCATGTGTGAAATCCATGCACAAAACCATAGGTAGGTTCACCCACCTAATATAGGGTCCAAAAAAATTTCCTGGGGCACTGCCCCTGACCTTGTGCAAGGGGGCTACCTTCCCCCTGCATACCCCCTAATAGGGGGGGCAGTTTCCCCCTCTGTGACCCCCCCGAAAATGCCCGATGCAAAGTACCTTCCCCCTGCGTACCCCCTAATAAGGGGGGGGGGGGTGGGGGGGGGCAATTTTCCCCTTGTGACCCCCCTGCGCGTGGGGTATTTGTGGAAAGAATATAATACAACCCAATAGATATGTCGTATGACAAACAAAACACACGTCTCGTGTCCTCGGAAACGATGCCAAAATGTTATCGGTCAAACTAGCAAGGGACCTAAGAGGGATCCCTTAAAGGGAAAATGTTAGGCCAAGGGAAACAAATGGAGACTTAGCCCACTGGCACTTCAGCTAAGGCTCCCTTCTATTTACGGAATTTCACCGATGGGAGGAGACTCAATATGTACTGGAGTCACTAATGAATGATAATTCAATGGATATGAGTGATCCAAACTAACACTTTCCCATAAAAGCTTGAAAGATCGAGCTTGCTTGCTTACTAAGCAAGGTAGTATAGATTCTAGGGAAAGGAAGAGAGGATTTTGGGGGTTAGGTGTATGCGAATAGGCTTTGTGAAGGAGTTCCCCAAACCCTAAAATACTTATTAGAATTGGTATCCTAGAAGGTTCTTAAAGAATGGTCCTTTGAAGGAGTGGGACCACACAGGGCCAAGTGGAGCCGGTCCAGGGTATGAGGAAGGTATTAAATAATCAGCTATTTTCTTACCCTAGATAAGGTGGGAAGGATAAAAAAAAGTATTTCACTCAACGATGTTGCTTTGACCCTGGGAAGTACTAGCCTTAGGGATGGTAGGGAAAGTTTTGGTCTCAGAGCTAGGGCTTGGATTTTCTCCCAAATCCATCGTCAGAATGTCTTCAAATTTTGAGGAGGGCTAGAGGAGAGGCTAGTGAGGAGAGGCTAGCGAGGAGACACTAGGAGATCTAAATTTTTTAGTTGCTAACTTGTCAGAAAATTGATGCCCTAGGCACCCCAATGTGGCTAGACTTGGGAGAAGGTGAAAGAATAAGTGTTTTGGTGACCACCCTTGGTAGATCAGTGCCTTAATGCTTGGGAGAATGGAGTCTATGTTTATTATGTGTAAGATTTCTTGTTTCACAGTCAAGGAGGCCTCAAAATTACTTCATAAACCCCTGTAGGTCAAGTGAAAGAAATCTTGTAGCTTTTGTAATTTAAATGTACAAGAGGAATGGCTTATCAAGGTCATATTTACCCCTAGGATATTTCTCTCAGACTTCATGGGCCGATAAATGGAGAGAATGTTATAATAGAGACAATCCCACAATATTAAACAACAATTTGCATGCATCAGTTAGCCTTAAAACAACGAAAATCCCATCCAGCATATGTGAAAAAAGTAACAAGAATAACATAAAAAATTCGTACTTACATGAAGTAGAGTATATCCAACCATTCACAAATGAAAATAGATAAGCTTCAAGAGAAGATAGACCATTTTTCAAACATCAAAATTCATCCATAAATTCTCCAATTCATCCGCTAGAAAAAAGGGTGAAATTCTCTAAAGAAGAGAGAGATCCAATCCAAAGTGATGATTAGAAATGATCTCACCTCACTTGTATTTATACACATATAAGGAGTTTGAATTAGCCTCCTCGGCCTGCATAGGCCCCAAAAATAAAATAATGTGCTAATAATACAACTTTCGGTGACAAGCCCACCAAACTAGCTCATGAATGAAAAGATAAGCCTCTCAAGAGGTCAAATAATAATACATGCATGTCTTAGGGCCCTCTAAGAGGCCTAATGAGGTCCATGGGTTCCATAATGAAGAGAAGGACTCACAAAAGTAGTGGACAAGAGGGTGGCCCCTTGTGATAAGTTGTGGTTCTCCAAACGACATTCAGGGGCACACAAGTGTGCTCATCGGTCTCCAAAAAAATTGAAGATGTCTGTAGGTCACCCTCAAGGGCTAGGATGATGGTGTAGGTGATGCCACATCATCTTGGAAGTCTTGGATCAACTGTCAAATGTATGGTGTAGATCTAGGTCCAGTTGGGCATGATGGATAATGTGCATCCTACTCATCCAATAGGTGAACCACGAGAAATCTATGAATGGCTTTGGGGATCCATGGAGTGTGCTGTGCTGTTGTGGAGGCCCATGTCTCTCAACGCTCACCCTACATGTGCCAATGTTTCCTTATGGAGGATTAGGACCTCGTATAGGGAGACCAAACCCCAAATGGAAAACATCTGAAATCTTGTATAAGATCCAATGCATCCCCTAGCCTTCCAGTACAACAAGTCATTAGAGAAATGGAGTAATTGAGCTTACCTAATCATGGACCACAGGTGGGGACTTCATAATGTCCTGCCCTTCCATAATGGGCTTTAGGATGTGCCAATGTCTCCTAAACTTTGAATGGGTTAATCAAGCACCCTATTAGGTGGTTTCTACCTTTATAGGGGATAATACAGTTAAGGTACATCCATCAAAAGGTGGTGGCATGTGGTAAATAGGTGAATGAAGTAAGAGATGAGAAGGGGTAGCCCTGGGTCACATGTTGGGGTACAAGGGTAGATAATAAGAGGGAAGCCCACACTTTGGGTTTATAATGTGTATGAGGGAGAAATTTTGGTACATGAGGTGATATGACCTTGGTTTTTACACCCTTCTTTATATTCCTTTTCCTTTTATGATTTTCTTTGATTAATTGCTCGGGGCTCAAGGGGTTAGAACATGATGTGTAAGATATAACAGTGTAATCCCCCCTTTAAGGTGGGGCAGTTCATCACCCACCAGAGGTTGGGACAATCATGGGTTCCTATATGATGAAGAAGGATCATATAACTTGTAGGAACCAAGGTGATGGTCATGATAATGGGGTAGAGCTCATGTATTGGCTTTTGCCCAGATTTTAAAATGTTTTGGTGCTGACCATATTTTTCATTTTGTGATACTTTTCCTGTTGAATATGACCATATATATGCTCTTAACTTTCTTTTCAGCAAGATCAAACTCCAAGCTTCATTCTAGGCCATGACCTAAGGTGTGGGAAAGGGGAAGGGTCATGCTAACCCTATGTGGACCCAATGGAGGAATTTGGTCCCAAGCGGGAAAAATGATGGATGGGATAATAATGAGTATAAAAAGGGTAATATAAGCAGATACGGGAGTGGGACTATGCAACAAAAATTGGGCCTTCCCCTGAAATACCATCCCTGAAACCAAATGGTCAGTAAAAGAGATCCCATAGGACTAGAATCAAAGGTTAATTCCTAAAAGGGCTCTAAGGGATAGAAGAAAAGACCTAGCCCATTCTTTCTGCTGAATCCCCCCATTAATCCATGCCCAAAAGTTTCCATGACAATAAAAATACAAAACTCAATCTCAAAATGACAAGGCATACTTTTAGATTTGGGAGTCCCACCTTCAAACATACAATCACGACAGATGGGCGAGGGACCACGTGGTTGGCTAAAGTGGAAGAGAAATGCACAATGAGATAGTTGATGGCTACAAGGGGCTTTTGGCTACAGGCTGAGGACCATCTTAAAGGGTGGGAGGGAGAGGGGGAGAGAGAGAGGGTGGGAGAGAGAAAGGGAGAGAGAGTGTGTGATAGAAAGTGGTAGAGAGGGAGGTAGAGAGAGAGGGGGGAGGGAGATAAGGATGGAGAGAGGTGGGGATGTAGATGGGGGTAGACAGGGATAGTGGAGAGAGATGGAGGGGGGGGGGTAGGGGAGGATAGATAGAGAGAGGAGGGAGAGAGAGGGCGAGAGTGGGGGGAGAGAGGGATAGGAAGAGAGAGAGAGAGTGGGAGAGACAAGGTGTGAGAGATAGTGAGAGAGGGGGGTGAGAGGGAGGACAAAGAGAGGGTAAGAATGAGAGGGGATAGAGAAAGAGGGAGAGAGAGAGAGAGAGAGAGATGGAGGGAGGGAGAGGTCAGAAGGAGAGGGAGAGAGAGTGAGAGGGAGGAGAATGATAGGGGGGAGAGAGTGATAAAGGGAGAGATAGAAATAGAGATAGGGAGGGAGGGAGATAAAGTGTGTGTGAGAGTGAGGGAGAGATAGAGAGAGAGAGAGAGAGAGAGAGAGAATGAAAGAGGGCGTGAGAGTTAGAGAGAGGGGGAGACAAAGGGTGACAGAGAGGGAGGGAGTTAGGGAGAGAGTGAGAGAGATAGAGTGGGAGAGAAAAAGGGAGAGAGAGTGTGTGAGATGTAGAGAGGGTGAGAGAGATAGAGAGAGAGGGAGGAAGAGAGAGATGGAGACACAGAGAGAAGGAGAGAGAGGAGGACGGGGAGAGAGAGTGTAGGAGGTGGAGAGGGGGAAAGAGAGGGAGAGTGAGAGAGGTAAAGGAGGGAGGGAAGGTGTTTGGATCTCAAGAATGAGCTCCCATGCATGCCTCGAGTGAAATTTTAGATGGAGAGCACAGTGGACTATCCATTGCAAGGAATTTGACAAAATGTGACATTTTAGGGTTTTTGCGCAAAGTTAAGGAAACTTGCCAATTGTTTGAGCTAGAAATTGAGGAGTCATACATTGGCATGGAGAGTTTGGGCACACGTAATTAAAGCATTCCCCATGGTGAATTGAGGCATGGTGAATAGTAAAGAGTGGACGTGCCTACACCACATGAGGTGGAATGATGGGAGTGCATGACCAACGTGTTTAACTGAGAAGAAATCACTAAGACATACTAGCTAAGGCAAAGAAAAAAAATGTGTGGGTGTAGTGGGATTAAATGGAAAAATTTATGATGTGGATTTGTGACAACTATAGGTTGGCCCAAGGAGCTAAGGGGTCATTGTTGGGTGTAGTTTTTGTACCTATATTCTATTCTTTCTTTCCCATTTTTGACCCTTTTCCCTCTAGACCAATAGAAATTTACATGTTAACCACATTTTTCCTTATTATGAACAACATATTTTTCTATCATGTTATTTTGCCATTTTTTCTAGATATAATGATGCAATATTCCTTTTTATGGCTAATCAGGGTAAGCGTTGGAGAAGTATTTTGGATCCTTTCATCTTTTTCAGGTGTTTCCCACAAGAAAAAAGTTATGGAATGAGCATCCACATCGATCGATCTAAGAATAGGATGAAACATATTGTTGTTACACTCTGTGTGTTGCTACAAACCTTGTTGTTACACCACTATGTTGTTATAGACCTTGTTGTTACACCGCATTGTTGTTACATATTATTGTTGTTACACCCTAGGTGCTATTACAAGGTTGTTGTTATCCATTTTTGTTGTTACATCCCAAACCGTTACTTTACTGCAGGGTGCTGTTACACCGTAGCTATCAAAGTCGTGGGTACTATTCCACGCAACAACTATTGGAAATTACGATTTGTCTATTACAAAGTGACAGATCCCAGTGGTTATGATTTTAATCGATGTATTTGAAGAGAACTCGTATTTAGGAACTAGTTATATAAATTTCTATTTTATGATCAACATGAGAACCATGAGATTCTCATGATTGATCTGTTCCTAATTTTTGTGTATGTAATTTCTATAAGAGAAACTTAATCCCTCGGGCATGGGGCATGACATAGAGAGTGTTGTTATTTCGATCCTGTAACTTTTAGTTATTCTTAATATCAAAGACATTGTGGTGATGTTTTTGTTGTTTCCAAGTTGAATTCTTAACTAATCTTGAGTTCATTCCTGCACCCCTGCTAGGGAGGAAGGGCCCTCCTCTTTAGCAGGGATTGCAGTGGTAGAGTAGTTGTATATTAGTGTTCCTTTCTTTTAGTGTTTGTATGGTTTTCTGTTGTCACTATATAATTTGTAGAATAAATCTAATTCAATTCCATATTTACTATATGTTGTTACACAGATTTGGTTAGCAGTATGGTAGTTGACCAGCTGGTGTAGTTATCAGTACAGTGTGTGGCACACCTTTGTTCTGGTAAATGTGAAGTGTGATTCCATTCCTGTCGAGTGTTTTTTATTTCTGAATGAATGTTAGTTTCTTCAATTAATTCAATGAAATTCTTTACAACTTTTTATTTTCACTCTTGGTTGTAGTGTATCAAGACAGATAATGTAGACTCCATTGAAATAATAGACCTAACCTGGGTTGACAATCAAATGGTTGCAGTCTTGGTCAATTAGGATTGATTAATACAACACTACATTTTGGCGTCGTTGTTCGAGATGACAGTTGACGATATAATCAACCAAACTATTTGTTTGATGATAGAGTGTTCCTAGTCCACAATCGTCGTGCGGTAAGACGAGAGGTAAGAACCTGCACATTGCTCTAACATACATGGGCAGGCTCACCACTGTGATCACTAGGGAACTTAGGGTGTGGCATTTTGGTATTTTCTTAAAACGTGTCTTCAGCTCTTTAGTTGTTAGGTGGTAAGACGAGAGGTAAGAACCCACGCATCACTCTAACATATCTAGGCAGCCTCACCACTGTCGAAACTAAGACGCTTAGGGTCTGAATCAATACACATAGGGTCCATGTGTGAAACTGTAGGAATCATAGAAATACCAAAAATACCCTGCCACTCTAATTAGTCATAGGAAAAACGGGTTGTAAAAAGGAAAAGAAGAGTGTAGAGTTGGGAAGGAAAACATTTATGCATGAACTGATCTCAAGGGCAGAAAAATAACAGTCAAGTTCTCAGAGGGATGCAAGGAAAACAGGGCCACAAAAATCTGTTACTCCCATAACAAGAACATAAGCCTCTGATTCCTCTATCTTTGGACCATATCATTCTAAAGCTAGTGAGAAAACTCCCAAGACTAAGCATCCAATTGAGGAGTAGGAGGGGGAAGCTAGGGACAAGGGGAAACTGAGGGGGAGAACCAGAAGCCTGAAATAGGAGAACATTTATTAGTTTATCAATAACCAAATTCGGGAAGCGTAGTGAAATAGCTAGCCCTGAAGCAGTTTGAGCTACCAATTTCACCCATAAGAAAATCACTAGAACTGTCTAAAGAACACCTGTTACAGCAAGGATCAGAAGGGTCAACAATGGGGGACAAAAATAACAACAACTCTAAAACTGATGCTATTGTCACCACCTTTGAGTTCCTAATTTGGGATATCAAAGGTGAGGCTCCCATGAAAAACATTCCTTTATCATCTCTACCATATTTTCAAGGAATGACTGTAGAAGATCCTGACACCTTCTTGTTTGAATTTGATGTCTTGTGCAAGAGCTATGACTATGTTTCAGATGCTCAGAAACTAAAATTATTTCTTACTACTCTAAAAGGAGAATCCCTGAGATGGTTCATGGGGTTATGATCTGCTTCTATTCAAACATGGAGCGACATGAAGGAGACATTTTATCAAAGTATCAAGATTATTGTAGAACCAGGGATTTAAGAGAGGAAATATTCAAGATGAAAAAAAAGGAGGACGAGAGCCTGGAGGACTATGGGGAGCAATTTCATTACAATTTGCAGAGATCTAAACACAGTGATTTAGATCACGATACCTTGAAGACCATATTCATAAGGAGAATGAAGGATGACTGCCTTGATACCCTGAACCTATTAGGGAAGGGGGACATATCTCAGGAACATTTCACCAAGATAAGAAAGCTCTGTTTGAGATACTCTAGAGGATCATCAAAGGGAAGAAGCACAATCTGAGATTCCTCTGCCCAAATACAAAAATATGAAACTGGAAGAGTAACCAGAGCAGAGATCGGGAATTTATTTGAAAAGTTCAAAACCGACCTCCTCAGTACTTTATCTCTCGAGATAAGGATGACACAGATCAAGAAGGCATAAGGGGAATCTGATACAACTTTAGCTGTGTTCTTTCTGAAATTCAGAAAGAAACATCCCTTGAGGGATGGTGAAATGAACAACATCATCTTGTGTAATATTTGTGAAGTGGAACATCCTACAGGTCAATGTCCGAAGCTTCCTAGACTGAAAGCAGTTCTTAGCGAGTTGAGTGAAGAAGTTCAGTCCTCTTATTTCATTGGGCCCCGGAGACCATGGCAGCCATGACCCTCAGGTATGCCCCAATATTTTTCTTCTTTTAATTCGTGGAATAATCCATATAATGCTTAGTAATATCCATGGCAATACTTCGCTCCTTCTCCAGCAAAGTTTTCTTCGCCTTGGAACAAGTGGTCCCCCTCTCCGTTTATTCAGTATCCTCCATCTCAATCATATCCTTGAAATCAAAGTTCGAGGGGGAATGCCCAAAGTCTAGTTCCCTCTGCATTACGAATGTAGTAGCAGCTACAATTTCCCCCTTTCCAAACTCCTATTCCTACACCTCCTATGCGATCCCAATTACCTATGTAACCTAACTCTAACCTGAATAATAAAGCAGCCCAGAGCATAGAGGCTCTGACTACCTTCCAGACTTACCTTATCACTCCCATCAGACTTAATGAAATTCAACTACGGTCGGGTAAGGTGATTAAACCAAATCGCTTCCCTATCATCACCGAGGAGGAATGTGAGTCTTCTGGGGTAGATATAGTAGATCTTGAGGCAACTGTTACACCTGTAACAACCGATACAGAGCGGACTGTTACACCTGTAACAACCAACCCGAGAAGAATTGTTACTCCTATAACAACCAACTCGAGTAAGGCTGATACACCTATAACAATCGATTCGACTGTTATGACTTAAGATCCTCCATATCCTCAGATATTAATTAAGACTAGAATGACCTCACAAACCGAATCTGATTTTCTTAGGGAGTTTCAAAACCTACACGTACGGATCCCACTGCTGCAAGCTCTTAAGGAAGTACCTAATTATTCCAAAATAGTACGAGACCTGTGCATTAAGAAACCTGGAATGAAGCTTAAGGACCCAACTACTATACACATAATGGGGAAATTGTCTGAATTAATGATTTCTCAGCCTCTTTTAACCAAGTATAATGATCCTGGGAACCCTATGGTTACAGTTTAAATTGATGGCCAACCCATAACTAATACACTGATTGATCTTGGGGAAACCACTAATGTAATGAAAAAGGACCTCTTTACCACCCTGGGGCTACATGGGCTTAGACATACTCCTACCATACTCGAATTAGCAGATAGATATCATGTTAAACCCGAGGGTGTATTAGAAGACGTAGTAATCATAATAGCTTCCTGGAGGTATCCAACAAAATTTCTTATCTTGCAAACCAAATCCAACCTAGGGGGACATCCTTTGATTTTAGGGAGACCCTGGTTGGCCACTGGGGATGCGTTTATACAGTGCAGATTTGGATCTATGATGATTTCAGATGGCCAAGCTACAAGTAACCTTAACCTTTATCCCCCAGCAAAACCAAATATGGATTTGAACAATCCCTGGTGGGATGAATTTGAACCTGAATCAAATCTTTCCCTATCACTCCTCACTCTTGGAAAAGCCCAGTATTTCAAGGATGAGACAGAGGATGATATCATTAATGGCTTTATTAGTAACTCACTTTCTATCACTTCTATTGAAAATTCAAAGGAGGAAGAGGAGGTAGATGATGTAAACTTTGAACAAATGAGAACCACTCCGCATACTGACAACAATCCAGTTGAAATAGAACCAGGGAAGTATTTGAATATTAATCCCAACCTGACTACTGAGAAAAATAGACTTTTGTTACAATTGTTACAGATATATAAAAAGGAATTTTCATGGGACTACATAGATATGAAAGGGATTCATCCCAGCCTGTGCACTCACCACATTTATTTGAAAGGTGGATGCAAACCAATTAGACAATCGCAACACCGCATGAACCCTGCACTGAAGGAGGTAGTGAAAGAAGAATTACAGAAACTCCTAAACGATAACTTCATTTATCCAATATTTGATAGTTAGTGGGTGTCTCCACTTGTCATTGTCCCTAAGAAGAATGACAAGTGGAGAGTCTGTGTGGATTACAGAGAACTCAATAAATCCACTCAAAAGGACCATTTTCCTTTACCATTTATAGATCAGGTCCTTGAAACCCTCTTTGGGAAAAAGTTTTTTCATTTTTATGTGGGCTTAGTGGCTACAACCAGATACAGATTTCCTCAGAGGATAAGGATAAAACGACCTTTACTTTCCCTTGGGGAAATTTCGCATACAGAGTACTCCCTTTTGGACTCTACAATGCGCCAGCAACTTTTCAGAGGGCAATACTGGGAATTTTTTCTGATTTGTTGAATGACTACCTTGAAATCTTCATGGATGACTTTACACCTTATGGTGATGCTTTTGAAACAGCATTAGTTAATTTAGAAAAAGTGTTGGAATGTTGTATATAGAATAATGTTGCTTTGAGCATTGAAAAATGTCACATGATGATGAATGAAGGGATCATGCCGGGACACTTCATTTTTGATGACGAGATCAATGTAGACCCTACTAAAATAGAGGTAATCCTGAAAATTCCATCTCCCAAGACGCAAAACTAGGTACATAGTTTCTTGGGGCATGCAGGGTATTACAGAAGGTTTATAGAGAATTTTTCAAAAATTGCATCACCTCTATTCTCCTTACTTATGAAATATGTGGAATTTGTGTGGATAGGAAAATGTGAGCAGGCCTTTTTGAGGCTGAAAGGTTGTGTATCAACAGCTCTTATTTTATGTGGACCCAATTGGGAACTTTCATTTCACATAGCTATAGATGCATTGTACATTGTTGTAGGTGTTTTTTTGGCCAACTGGAGGATAGGAAACCCTACGTTATTTATTATAAGCAATAATTTTACTCCGGCTGAGCTCAACTACACAGTGAACGAGAAAGAATTCCTAGCAATAGCGCATGCCATAAACAAGTTTCGACATTATATTACTGGGTATCAAGTATTTTTACACACTGACCATTCTACCATTCATTTTTTAATGAATAAGCCAATTACCAATGGTAGAATTACACGCTGGTTATTGTTGTTACAAGAATTTGATATCACAATCTTAGATAAATCTGGAAAAGATAATGTAGTAGTTGATTTTCTTTCTAGGTTAACTATTGATGACAATTTCATTCCTACTGAGGATTATTTTCCTAATGAGTATCTCTTTTCTATTTCTATTCACTCATCATGGTATGCAGATATAGCCAATTATCTTACTGCAGGAAGGTTTCCACAATCTTATCCTCCAAGGAATAGAGGGGAATCTCTATCACACTGGACCAGATTTTCAGATCAAACGTTGTGTTAGGGAAGATGAGATCTTTGACATCCTTAAGGCTTGTCATGAGGAACCTTGTGGAGGGCACTTCACAGACAAGTGGACAGGATACAAAGTCCTCTTGACAGGATATTATTGGCCAACAATATTTCAGGATGCTAAGAAGTTCATGAAAGGGTGCAATAGCTGCCAAAGGATGGGCCAACCGCTGCAATCAGATGAGATGTCATTACAACCTCAAATAGTCTTAGAACCATTTGAGAAATGGGCCTTGGATTTTTTGGGACCAATTAATCCTTCATCTAGACAGAAGTCCTACATCTTGGTCTGCACCGACTATGTCACAAAATGGGTTGAGGCAAAATCACTAACTAGAGCCACGGAGTAGGCTGTTTCAGACTTTCTGTTTGAAGACATCTTTGTCCATTTTGGGATACCCAGGGAGATAGTGACAGATGGAGGGCCCCAATTTACATCTCACTTGATCCAAAAGTTGGTTGAAAAATATAAAATCCATCATATAATCATGTCACCTTATCACCCACAAGAAAATGGCCAAGTGGAAAGCACCAACAAAGTCATTTCTGGGATTCTTACAAATACTGTGGTTAGTCACCGAAGGAATTGGGCTGATAAACTTCTAGAAGTGTTGTGGGCATATAGAACTACATGGAGAAATACTAATGGGATTCTCACCATATGAACTTATATATGGTAAAAATCCTTTATTCAGTATAGAGTTCGAAATCAAGACATTGAGAACAACATTGCAGGTAAATCTGGATCTGGCTACAACACAAAAGAAAAGGTTGAACCAATTCAATCAATTAGAGGAGAAACGACTGGATACTATCCAGAAAATAGAGATTATCAAGCAGCAGAGAGCTAAGTGGCATGCCATGTTTATCAAAAAGAAGAAATTTCAAGAAGGAGACTTGGCTATCTTAATGATTCGAGATTCAAGGACTTCAAGGGTAAGCTCTGCACTAGATGGCTAGGCCCCTATGAGGTAGATGTAGTCTTTGACAATGGGACTATGAATTTGGTTACCATTGACAGTGCGAGGACACTATTACTTTCTAATGGGAACCGTCTTCGATTATATCATAAACTTGTTTCAAGGAATTCATTTGTTAACATTGTCATGAATTCAGACCTTCAAATTATGAGAGCAGGGGAAAACCCCCTTGTGCTACAAAAATTCTAATTTTTCAATAAGTGTAACAACTGAAAACCAACCTATGTTGGAGGCTGTTACACCTGCTATATATATATATATATATATATTGAAAATAATATGGCTGTGAAAACCTCTTTTTTAGGGCACAGACAAACAATTTTTGTGACAATTGATAACCACTCTATGGCGGATGTTACACACTTTCATTGAAACAACATTTGTCATTTCAGGCATATCTTACAAAAATGTTGTTACATGTCTATTTTTAGTTCTTTCTTTTTATCTTTTGTGGAAACTAATAGTACATATCTTAAAAGAAATATGCCAGTCGTCTTGGCTTTTACATCTGGAATAGCCGATGACTTCTAAAAAATGATCCAATTGAATTATCTATCACAATATACAACATGCATTACCATGACTCGGGAGCAATTTCCATGATCGCCAAATTAATTTCATGCACCTCGTCACCAATGTCTTCCCTCCACATCATACCAGGTACGTCATGAAACGATAATATTGTTGTCCTCTTTTATTTATCAATTATGTCCATTTATTGTGATATCCTTTTTACGCCCAAGGACGACTGTCACACTTAAGCCAAGGGGAGGATGAATTACATAATGACATGACCTGTGCATGCCCCATGAGCATTAAAGCCAAGATTAAAGTATAATGATCCCGTAATCATTATCATTTATAACCATATTTGTAAATTTTTATGATTGATCATGCCAAAAACAAAATTATACCTCAGACTAAACCTTCCATAACTTAGCATTAATGAGAAAGTGATATTGCGTAGTATGAACCCTAATTTGAAATCCCTACCTTTAACCTCAATGCGTCACCCTACCATGACCCACTACTGAAGCGTTGTATCCTCATTCAGAACTCTCAGATAGAAGTAGAGGAAAACAATTTCTAGAGCCAGAACAACTGAGCATTGTGCCGTTACCTCAGAATTTCTCAAAGAAGAGAATAATGTGTTGTAACAGCATAGCAATGGGTGGGGCGGCAATTCGACATGAACCAGAACCAACCAAGGCATTAGAAAATTGTCTTGAAGCATGCCAAATTTTCAAGGATGCAGGTTGGTTTGGGCTTTTCCAAAGGATGGAGGGATCAGACAATGCAATTGCTATGGAATTCGCTAAGAATTTGAAGGAGTATCAAATGGAGGTCAAGGGATTGCAGATGGAAGTTACAGAGGAGTTAATTTCTCATGTGATGGCATTGCCAACAGAGGGCAAGAAGTGGTTCAATAGAAAAATAAATGACCCCTCTTTGAAGGAGGATTTTATTTGAGGGGAAGAATGTCTGGAAAAGAAATGAAGAGGAATTGACAGGTTCTCGCTTCCCCATCCATGGGAAAATGTTTCCCTTTACCTTATTGGGGCTTGACCCAGGTTCGGAAGTGTTTTAGCCAAACAAATCCCACACTACCGGCCCTTTCAACAATAATCCATGGAGCGCGGACTGAAGTCTCACCCGAGGTAGTATGGGAGGGTGCTGGAACCAGGTTTCCGCACCCTAGGGATGTCTTGATGAGGTTTGGAGGGGTTGCGAACCGATCTACGTACTCGCGCTACTCTGCACAGTTGCGTTGCATGCATGTCAGCAGGGCACTTCCTAGATTCCTTATTATTATTTCAGTTTATTATAGATCTGATCTAATTCTGGGAGTATTAATTAAGCATTCAATAGTTATAACCAGTGTGTGCCACCATAAGTCTTAAAGATATGCATAAGACCATAACATACGAATAGACATACAGATCTGCGAGCAGATGCACAATAATTCAGAAATACTTATCTTTATTAATCTTATCTTTCAGTACAATCCAATTCTGCTGTGCGCACTCAGCTGCAGGGGTCCGCACACACAGCTGCAGACTCTACCAGGCCTCTGCACACACAACTGCAGAGCCTACTCTAACTACTACCTACCATGTCTTGGACTTATAGACTCATAGCAATATTTCGCTTTACAAACCCATACACTTTAGATCTTAAGCAAAAGTTACCTTCTACCCTTAGAGCCTCGCTCTATTTATACATTCCCATGGTCTACGAACCATGGGTAGGCCGACATATTCTATATTAACTTTACATTATTTTCGGGTGTATAACCCCTTTGACCTGACTCATTACAATTCGCGCTCTGCGCACTTCACGGAACTTTTACAATATCAATACCCAAAAACTATTATGCGGATGATCCGCTGCCAAACAATGCAGGTTGGTTTGGGTTTTTCCAAAGGATGGAGGGATCAGACAATGCAACTGCTATGGAATTCTCTAAGAATTTGAAGGAGTATCAAATGGAGGTCAGGGGATTGCAGCTGGAAGTTACAGAGGAGGTAATTTCTCATGTGATGGCATTGCTAACAGAGGGCAAGAGGTGGTTCAACAGAAAAATAAATGCCACCTCTTTGAAGGAGGATTTTATCTAAGGGGAAGAATGGTTGGAAAAGAAAGGAAGAGGAATTGACAAGCTGTCACTTCCCCATCCATGGGAAAATGTTTCCCTTTACCTCATTAAGTACATCACCTATGAGGGAAGGGCAACAATTGTATTTAATTATCACTTCTCTTTGTTAAATCACCTCCAACATCAACAAATGATAATCCTCCCATATTTTCTGTTGGAGAATATCAGACATATGGCTACGGCCGTGAAGATAGTTGCACACCCAGAGAACTTTATCACAAACCATGGTCTCATAAATCTAATTGTGTTAGACACCCTAAGTCACCAGGGAAAGAGTTGGGATGAATTCATGAGGAAGAAGGCTAGGAATGCCTGAAGGAAGCGAGATGGGAATTCTGAGGAAGCTCCGGTGGAGACCTAGAGTCCCCATTCATATATGAGAAAGAAGGAGACAAAGCAAGAAAAAGAAGAGCAGGCTTCAATGGAGGGACCCCCCTCACTCGGTAAGGATGAGACCCAATCCTTGCTGCTTAAAATTGAAAATTTAGAAAGATAAAATTAAAATTTAAGACAACAATTAGCCAAGGACAAGGTAGAAGAAAGGGTCTTAGGGTTAGATACCTTGGCTGACGCTGCAAATAGGGGCATGAAGGAAAATGTTTTGGGTTCCGTGTGCACGACCTGTGCTAAAACACTAGCAGCAACAGGGTATAGAGCATGTATGGTGAACACCTTTTCGAGGGAAACACAAATTGAGTCTTGGGAAGCTGACACACAAGAACTTGTTGAAGACGTTGCTGATACACAAGAAGCAGTAGCTAAAACCGAGCATCCCACAGAGAATAACTTGGAAGCTGATACACAGAAACCTTTGGATGACATCGTTGTTACACAAGAACCAATAGTGGAAGCAGAAGCTAACCAAAGGGAAACAGAAGAAGTTGATATACAAGAACCTTTGGATGATACTATTGCTTTCTAATGGAAATCGTCTTCGATTATATGATAAAATTGTTTCAAGGAATTCATTTATTAACATTGTCACGAATTCAGACCTTCAATTTACAAGAGCAGGGGAAAACCCCCTTGTGCTACAAAAATTCTAACTTTTCAATAAGTGTAACAGCTGAAAACCAACCTATGTTGGCGGCTATTACACCTGTTGTATATATATATATATATATATATATATATATTCTATATATATATATAATGAAAATAATATGGCTGTGAAAACCTCTTTTTTGGGGCACAGACAGACAATTTTTGTGACAATTGAAAACCACTCTGTGGCAGTTGTTACACACTTTCATTGAAACAACATTTGTCATTTCAGGCATATCTTACAATAATGTTGTTACATGTCTATTTTTAGTTCTTTGTTTTTATCTTTTGTGGAAACTAATAGTACAATTCTTAAAAGAAATATGCCAGTCATCTTGGTTGTTACATCTGTAATAGCTGACGACTTCTAAAAAATGATCCAATTGAATTATCTATCGCGATATACAACATGCATTACCATGAATCAGGAGAAATTTCCATGACCTCCAAATTAATTTCATGCACCTCGTCACCAATGTCTCCCCTCCACATCATACCAGGTACGTCATGAAAAGGTAATATTGTTGTCCTCTTTTATTTATCAATTATGTCCATTTAATGTGATATCCTTTTTACGCCCAAGGACGACCGTCACACTTAAGCCAGAGGGAGGATGAATTACATAATGACATGACCTATGCATGCCCCATGAGCATTAAAGCCAGGATTAAAGTATAATGATCCCATAATCATTATCATTTATAACCACCTTTGTAAATTTTTATGATTGATCATGCCGAAAAAAGAATTATACCTCAGACCAAACCTTCCATAACTTAGCATTAATGAGAAAGTGATATTGCATAGTATGAACCCTAATTTGAAATCCATACCTTTAACCTCAATGCATCATCCTACAATGACCCACTACTGAAGCATTGTATCCTCATTCAGAACTCTCAGATAAAAGCAAAGGAAAACAATTTGCAGTGCCAAAACAACTGAGCATTGTGCCATTACCTTAGAATTTCTCAAAGAAGAGAACAATGTGTTGTAACAACATAGCAATGGGTGGGGTGACAATTCGACATGAACCAGAATCAACCGAGGCATTGGAAAATTATCTTGAAGCATGCCAAATTTTCAAGGATGCAGGTTGGTTTGGGTTTTTCCAAAGGATGGAGGGATCAGACAGTGTAATTGCTATGGAATTCGCCAAGAATTTGAAGGAGTATCAAATGGAGGTCAGGGGATTGCAGATGGAAGTTACAGAGGAGGTAATTTCTCATGTGATGGCATTGCCAACAGAGGGCAAGAGGTGGTTCAATAGAAAAATAAATGACTTCTCTTTGAAGGAGGATTTTATCTAAGGGTAAGAACGGATGGAAAATAAAGGAAGAGGAATTGACAGATTCTCGCTTCCCCATCCATGGGAAAATGTTTCCCTTTACCTTATTGGGGCTTGACCCAGGTTCGGAAGTGTTTTAGCTAAATAAATCCTGCACTACCAGCCCTTTCTGCAACAATCCATAGAGTGCAGAATGAAGTCTCACCCGAGGTAGTATGGGAGGGTGCTGGAACCAGGTTTCCGCACCCTAGGGATGTCTTGATGAGGTCTAGAGGGGTTGTGAACCGATCTACACACTCGTGCTACTCTGCACAGTTGCGTTGCATGCGCATAGCGGGACAATTCCTAGATTCCTTATTATTATTTCAGTTTATTATAGATCTGATCTAATGCTGGGAGTCTTAATCAAGCATTCAATAGTTATAATCACGTGTGCAACCATAAGTCTTAAAGATATGCATAAAACCATAACATACGAATAGACATACAGATCTGTGAGTAGATGCACAATAATTTAGAAATACTTATCTTTATTAATCTTATGTTTTAGTACAATCCAATTTCGCCATGCGCACTTAGCGCACAGAGCTGTGGACTCTACTAGGCCTCTGCACACACAACTACAGAGCCTACTCTAACTACTACCAACCATGACTCGAACTTATAGACTTGTAGCAATATTTCCCTTTACAAAACCATACACTTTAGATCTTAAGCAAAAGCTACCTTCTACCCTTAGAGCCTCACTCTATTTATACATTCCCATGGTCTGTGGACCATGGGCAAGCCGACATATTCTATATTAACTTTACATTATTTTCGGGTAGATAACCCCTTTGACCTGACTCATTACAATTCACGCTCCATGCACTTCGAAGAACTTTTACAATATCAATACCCAAAATTGTGGGCTTTAAGCCCAAAAACCATTATGCAGGGGATCCGCTACCCAACAATGCAGGTTGGTTTGGGTTTTTACAAAGGATGGAGGGATCAAACAATGAAATTGCTATGGAATTCGCTAAGAATTTGAAGGAGTATCAAATGGAGGTCAGGGGATTGCAGTTGGAAATTATAGAGGAGGTAATTTCTCATGTGATGGCATTTCTAGCAGAGGGAAAGAGGTGGTTCAAAAAAAAAAAAATGACCCCTCTTTGAAGGAGGATTTTATCTGAGGGGAAGAATGGCTGGAAAAGAAAGGAAGAGGAATTGACAGGTTTTCACTTCCCCATCCATGGGAAAATGTTTCCCTTTACCTCATTAAGTACATCACATATGATGGAAGGGCAACAATTGTACTTAATTATAATCCTCCCATATTTTCTGTTGGAGAATATCAGGCACATGGCTGCGGCTGTGAAGACAGTTGCAACCCAGAGAACTTCATCACAAACCATGGTCTCATAAAGCTAATTTTGTTAGACACCCTAAGTCACCAGGGCAAGAGTTGGGATGAATTCATGAGGAAGAAGGCTAGGAATGCCTGAAGGAAGCGAGATGGGAATTCTGAGGAAGCTCTGGTGGAAACCAAGGAGCAGCCCTAGCCCTCGAAAGTAAGGGCTGGAAAGCAGAGAGTAAGGGTTAGTGGGCACCTAGAGTCGCCATTCAGATATGAGAAAGAAGGAGACAAGGCAGGAAGAAGAAGAGCAGGCTCCGATGGAGGGAGCCCCCTCACTCAGTAAGGATGAGACCCAATCCCTGCTGCTTAAAATTGAAAATTTAGAAAGATAAAATTAAAATTTAAGACAACAGTTAGCCGAGGAAAAGGTATAAGAAAGGGTCTTATGGTTAGATACCTTGGCTGAGGCTGTAAATAGGGCCACGAAGGAAAATGTTCTGGGTTCTGTGTGCACGACCTGTGTTAAAAAACTAACAACAACAGGGTATAGAGTATGTATGGTGAACACCTTTTCGAGGGAAACACAAACTGAGTCCTGGGAAGCTGACACATAAGAACTTGTTGAGGGCGTTGTTGATACACAAGAAGCAGTAACTAAAATGAAGCATCCCACAGAGAGTAACTTGGAAGCTGATACACAGGAACCTTTATATGACATTGCTGTTACACAAGAACTAATAGTGGAAGCAGAAGCTAACCAAAGGGAAAAAGAAGAAGTTGATACACAAGAACCTTTGGATGACACTGTTGTTACATAAAAACCAGCATTGGAAGAAGAAGTTAACCAAGGGGAAAGAGAAGACGCTGATGCACAAGAACCTGTGGATGACACTTCTTTTACACAAGAACTTGTAGTGGAAGTGGAAGCCAACCAAGGAGAAAAAGAAGTTGTTACACAAGAACCCATTGATGACTCTAATGTTACACAAGAACCCATTGATGATGCTACTATTACACAAGAACTAGCAGCCAAAATGGAGTAGCTCCACCCTCAGGAGGCTTTTACACCTTCAGTTTTTAGTGCATGCCAGAGAACGTAGGGTTCTAATGAAGGATGGTGTTTGGAAAGAATCTTGTTGATACAAGAATTACAAAAATGGAAACAACAGGCACTCTCTCTGCAAGAGGGAGTGATCTTGCTCAAGGCACATAAGAAAACTACAAATTCACTTTGGGAGCAGTGGTTAAAGAAAGAGTTGGCAAAAGAGTGGGAAGAGCAGAGGAGTAAATAAGCTATGAAGAAGAAAGAGGAACAACCGCAGTTTTTACAATGGCAGTTTCTGGAACTAAAAAACAATAAGACAAATCTTTATGATCTTTCCTTGAACCTATTAGGCTGCAGGAGGCCTTCACCATCATATCCAGTTTTCCTATGGGAACGATATTATTTGTTTCAATTAAAAGCAGTTTTTGAAAACAAACCATATCTAGGTACTTCTAACCACACTTTTCTGGAAGTTTTTC
This sequence comes from Pinus tabuliformis, assembly GCA_031772625.1. Classification (NCBI taxonomy): domain Eukaryota; kingdom Viridiplantae; phylum Streptophyta; class Pinopsida; order Pinales; family Pinaceae; genus Pinus; species Pinus tabuliformis. The sequence continues at coordinate 586,893,008 of CM062814.1, read as the reverse complement.
GTGCTTGCAACTTTGATGGACAAAGCATACTTTGTGAGCTATTTTACATAATATGATTTGTGAATATGTTAGTACAAATACGGTGGAAACTATTTTCTCTTATATGGGGGACTTTTAGTTGCGAGCCTTCATTTATTTTATGAGGAATCAAATCAAATGGCACTTGGCCATGAAGTCAGTTGAAATTAATGATGAAAAGAAGCATTGTGGATTAGGGAAGAATAGGAATGGTCATTGAATTGAGGCATGAGTTCAAATTGTTCTTAAGTACCCCGGAATTTAGGGAACAATCAACCACTTACAGAAAGAGGATTGTGGGGTTTTTCATTTATATTTATGCACAAATGAAAAGACGAGCACTAACAGGGTGCCTCAAGCACACATAAGCCAATAGTGATGGATTACAAGAAGAGGATCCTTTCGGGTTCTAGAATTTTGTGACTGTTGTTACACGAGTACCAAAATATGCCCGGGTGGTCAAAACACTAGGAGCCTTATGGATTGGGCTTAGGTTCAGATATCCTCTATTACGAAGAAGAGTCCTAACCATGACAACTAATGGCTACTCAAGGATACAAGTCTATTGTTGAAGACACTGTTGTTGCTTATAATTTTATGGAATTGCATTAGAGATATAGCAGTGGCAACTGAGGTTTTACATGAGGACATGCAATTTATTCAGTTGGGGGGAGATGTTGGGTGAAGTTTTTTTCTACCTATCTCCCATTCTTTCTTTCCTCGTTTTTAACCTTTTTCCCTCCGGACCAATAGAACTTTACATGTTAACCACCTTTTTCCTTATTATGAACAACATATTTTTCCACTTTTGTTAGACATAATGATGCAATATTCATTTTTATGGCTAACTGGGCTAAGTGTTGGAGAAGTCTTTTGGACCCTTTCCTCTTTTTTAGGTGTTTCCTGCAAGAACAAGGTTATAGAATGAACAGTCGTGTCGATCGATCTAAGAGCAAGATGAAACAGATTGTTGTTACACTCTGTGCGCTATTATAGACCTTGCTTTTACACCACGATGTTATTATAGAACTTGATGTTACATCACGTTGTTGTTACAGATTACTGTTGTTACACCCCAGGTGTTGTTACAAGGTTTTTGTTATCCAATGTTGTTGTTACATCCCAAACTATTACTTTATCGCAGGGTGCTATTACATCATAGTTGTCAAAGTCGTGGGTACTATTCCACACAACAACTATTGGAAGTTATGAATTTTCTATTTAGAAAGTGACAGATCCTAGCAGTTATGATTTTAACCAATTTATTTGAATAGAACTCATATTTAGGAACTGGTTATAATAGTTTTTATTTTATGATCAGAATGAGAATCGTGAGATTCTCATGACTGATCTGTTCCTAATTTTTGGGTATGTAGTTTCTAAAAGAGAAACTTAATCCCTCAGGCACGGGGGATGACATAGAAAGTACTCTTATTTTGATCCCATAACTTTTAATTATTCTTAATATCAAAGACACTATGGTGATGATGTTGTTGTTTCCAAGTTTAATTCTTAACTAATCTCGTGTTCATTCCTGCGCCCCTACTAGGGAGGAAGGGCCCTCCTCTTTAGCAGGGACTGTAGTGGCAGAGTAGTTGTATACTATTGTTCCTTTATTTTAGCATTTGTATGGTTTTTTGTTGTCATTGTATAATTTCTAGAATATATCTGCTTCAATTCCAGATTTATGATATGTTGTTAAACATATTTGGTTAGCAGTATGGTAGGTGACCAGCTAGTGTAGTTATCACTACAATGTTGGGCGCACCTTTGTTCTGGTAAATGTGAAGTGTGATTCCATTCCTGCCAAGTGTTTTTTGTTTCTGCAATTAATTCAGTCACATTATTTACTGTTTTCTATTTTCACTCTTGGTTGTAGTGTATCGACACAGATAGTGCAAACTCCATTGAAATAACAAACCCACCCTGGGTTGACAATTAAATGGTTGTAGTCTTGGTCAATTATGATTGATTAATACAACACTACAGTCATGACCCTTCGTGACCCTCCACCCTAACACATGCATATATATGATGAGCCCCAAATTTGGTAACTTGTTGGGCTCATTTGGCCTAATTATCCTTGTTCAGTCCTTGTTCAATCCTTCATTTTTCATAGCTTATGCATTATTTTTCAGTATGTTTATGTCATTTGTACGAATAAGGGTAGTCACTCTTCCTAGGTGGCTAACACGTGCTCATTTTAGGTTTTTTGACACATGTTGGAGCAAAACCGAGCAATCTTGGGCTAGAAGACAACCAAGCTTGAGGTGAGGATTCGCAGGGGGGTTGTCTATGGCATTAAATAGCCCTTCCTCGTGATCTTCACCCCCAACTCCGAGGTCCAAAGGCCACAAAAACCGGATCTAGAAGGCAGCCAAGCAGATTTTGGAAGGGGTTGTCTACTCACAGTTTGGACAGCCAAGTCCCATAGATTTAGGAGGCCAGCTAGGGCCCTTGTGGTGTATAAATGTTAAGGCCTCAGCCTTCGTAAGGGACTTTTGAAACCATTGCATATTTTTCACTACAGTGTTGTTAGCTTTACTTTGTTCTCTTGTAGCCATTTTGGCATAACTCTTGACTTATGACTATTTTTTGATAATGAGAAGCAGTCTGATTTTATATCAACTCTGAGTTTTCTATAGGAGCCATAGCTCTTAGGTTTGGGCCCAACCTAAGAGCCTAGGGCTTCCTTTTTGTACTGTTACCTTTCCCTTATGCATCGTTGTTTTCCTTTTATGCATTTGAAACGTATTTCTGTTGGGCAGATTTAGTTGTGTTGGTTAAATAGGTCACTGTTTATGAATAGAATTGCTTCAGATGTTTAAAATAGATTGGTAGGATAATAACAGGAAAAAAGGTCCAAGAAAAGGGTCAACAACACTCTCATTTTCACCTCATCCTTATTGGATCAGGGGCTGGAATTGAAGAAACAGTGCTGCCCCAACAAAAACACTAGTTTGCTTGACCACGCAATCCTTAGTGTATTGTTTTCATTTACAGAAGTTAGTTATGGGTTCAGATCTCTGAAATGTTTCTTTGCATGATTGATGTACATGGTTTTCTTTTCAAATAAAGCTGTTGTTCGTTCGTTTTATTGACAGTTAGATTAGATTAGCTAGGATTTTGATTATTTGTAAGACTTTGTTGATTCAGTTAAATGTACACTGTGCAGGGCATCTCTACCACTCTCTCATCCACCTAAGCTTCATCAGAGCTAGCTGTTCCATCTCCTAGCTAAGTTCCTCGTCTCACACCTATCCTTTTGCCCACATAACCCTACCTTCTTGCTCCATCATTGTCTTAGCCTTCTTTAAGCCAAGTCAGCCTTCTACACCCTCTCACCACTCCATCCACCATTCCCTGGGTCACTCCAGGCCCCTATCCTACCTCCCTATCCATTCATGCATCTTCCCTCACTCACCCATCCTCTAAAATCCACTTTTTAAACATCTTGTAGAAATTTCTGAACATCCTGTAGAAATCCCTGAACATCCTGTAGAACCCCTGCAGACTTCCTGTAGAAGCTCACAAATGAGGTTTCTTGATAGCCAAACTTTTTGAAACTCTCTGGAAGGCTGATAGGGACTCCTTAGACCCTCTCTGAACCTTCCCAACCTTTTCCAAGCATTTCTCCTCCATGATCCACCCCTGCACAGTAAAAAGCCAGTTAAAAGCACATGCATGATAATTCTAATAACTTATTCAAAAATACAAAAAGATGTTTTCTTCAGGTAGAGGTAGTCTATACACATGTATTTTACCTTCATAGAAGTAATGGCATCCCTTCCAGTAGTTTTCATTCTCTCCTTTGCATCAGTAGGACTAGCTGGTAGAATTAGGGTTTGCTAGGGTTTGCGTTACTTTTTGGCTTTCAGTTTCTTCCCGCAAGTAGATTAGCTTCCTTTGAGTTATCTTTCATCCATCAGTTAAAAAGCTTCTTCTAAGAGCTCATAGAAGTTGGCTTAAGCCCCTAGTGGACTTGTGCCAGCTGACTAAGTGATAGCTGCGGCAAGAGCTAGTACTTGTGCATACAACACCATCGCTTCCAAGTTTGTTACGAACTACCGGGTTGATAAAAGTAAAGAAGGGAGTCCCAGGAGTTGCAGCATTATTGCTGAAATACTGGAGCCCACCATATTTTTGGCACTGTTGCCGGGGAAGTGTCAGAGTATTGGTGATTGTTGCTTTTCTTCTATTTTCTCCTACAACCTTCTGCTAAGTAGTTTATTTCATTTCATTTCCGCAAAAGTAGAGTAGATATTTCCTACTTTCATAGATTAGCATTTCAATTCCACAATTTCAATTCTGCAAGCGTAGATTAGTGTTTCAATTCAGCAAGCGTAGACTAGCATTTAATTCCTGCAATTTCATTTGAGCAAGATAGATTAGTCCTTTCATGCTTTCATTTCAATTCCGCATTTTCATTTTAGCAAGATAGTTAGTTGCAGTTCAATCTATTTTAGTTTTGCAGGTACTAGAAGAAATAAAACAAAAGCAATCAAAAGTCTTTCCATTTCATGCTTCGTAGGAACAGAGATAAAACCGGCAAATTCTTACCCAACAACCCCACCACATCAATGAGTCAACCTTCTCTCTTCTCTGGTGATAGTGAGCCAGAAGAACCTATAGGTGAAATTCTTGAGATATACGAAGATCCTATAACAGAAGAAGAGTTAGAGACACTTTATCTGAAGCCATGGCTGAAAATCGAAACGGTAGAAGAGAAGATGAGAGAATAGAAGGTGCCTTTCCCATCCGGGAGACCAATGGAGACATGAAAATGAAAAACATAAGCCCCTCCGCTTTACCTCACTTCCATGGATTGACTATTGAAGACCCTGATACCTTCCTGTTTGAGTTTGTTGTCCTTTGTCGAACTTATGACTATGCTGAGGATGAGCAAAAGTTGAAACTCTTTCCCTCTACCCTCAAGGACGTAGCATTACACTGGTTCATGGGGTTACCTGGAAATAGTATCACCACTTGGGCTCAGATGCAGCAAGATTTCAATGCCAAATACCGGGACTACTGTAGATCCAAGGAAACTAAGGGAGAAATCTTTCGGGTGACCATGGGAAGCGATGAATCTTTATAAGACTACGAGGAAAGGTTCCAACTCAGTTATAAACAGGCTAGGTGCACACTTGACCCGGAATCTCTGAAGCTGGTTCTGCTTCGAGGAGTCCCTGAAGACCTTCTGGACACCCTTAACATGCTGACTGGAGGAGACATCTACCAACTACCTTATGAGGACATAAAAACGTGTTTAGAAACCATTCTAGGGCGGCCTGGAAGAGAGGTAGGGGGAATCATCTTTCAGCTAGTACCACCTTCTCCAAGCATGAGTTTTCTAACCAGATGGAAGACCTCAAGAGTGAGATGAGACAGACTATTGCCATGCAACTTGATACCTTCCAAATTCAGCAAAAGAAAGAAGAAGCTGAGAGGGCTTTGGCCATTTTTTGTCCTAGATGCACGAGGAAGCATCCCAAGAATGAGTGCCCATTGCACTCAGTAGAGGTATGTTTCGTTTGTGAGGAAGACCAACCCACCAACCAATGCCCTACCTTGCCTGGATTTAAAGCCATGTATTTAGGGGCTGAGGTGGCTACTGAACCTCTCTACTACCTCAACCAGAGGAGGCCACATGAACCCAGACCTTACCAGCAGGGGATGCAAGGGACATCCCAAGCTTATTATAACCCCAACCAATCTGCTCATATACCTTCTTGGGGCCCCCATGCTCATCCTTCCTGGTCCACACCTCCTCCGTGGTCTTATCCATCTCCATACCATACTCAACCTCCTTCTCATTCGTTTCACTCACATGCCCAGCCACAACCTCAGTGGAATGCACCTCAACCGGGGTGGAGGCCCCGGTACAACACTCCTCCCGCCATTTTGTCTCCACCACCGGCTCAACCACAACCATTACCTCTTGCTCCTCCAAGACAACCACAGATGCCTGCTCAACCGAACCCAAACCCCAACAACAGACAGGCCCAATAGGTATATACTGGGGAGACAACATGCCCTACCTATGTTGTGGAGATCCAGGAGATCAACCTGCGATCTGGGAAGGTCCTTCTGGAGCGCCAACCTCCTCCCCTAGAGGAGGAGGAAGAGAAACAGGAAAGTGAACCCCAAGCCATTCCACCCTTTCCTGAGTAACTCACAGTAACCACACAACCCAACCCAGAAGAGAATGAGCTTCTGGGAGAACTCAAGCAGTTGTGTGTGAAAATACCACTTCTCCAGGCCATAAAAGATGTACCGATATACAACAAATTGATTAAGGAGAAGTGTTTCAGGCACCCAGGCAGGCGAAAGAGAGATGCCTCAACCATCAATGTCATAGGACAACTGTCCGATCTTATGTTGGGGCAAGTAATCTGTCCAAAGTATTTGGACCCTGGGAGTCCTGTAGTTGATGTCCACATCAATGGCACCATCATACCCCACACCTTGATTGATCTAGGGGCCGCCATTAATGTGATGACCAGGGACACCATGCTTAAGCTCAACCTTCAGAGTTCCTTAAGGAAGACCTCGATAGTGTTGCAATTGGCAGACCGCTCCACCGTGACTCCCGAAGGGATTGTGGAAGATTTCTTGGTCTCTGTTGACTCCTGGGAGTACCCTGCGGACTTTTTGGTCCTTCAGCCAAAGGCGAAACTCATGGGATATCCCCTCATTTTGGGAAGGCCTTGGCTGGCTACTGCGGATGCTTACATCAACTGTCGAGTAGGAAGCATGACCATAAAAAATGGGCCTATGTCCAAACAGTTGGTCCTATACCCTCCTGCCCAACCTCTGCTAGAACATGACTTACCCCTCTGGTTGGAAGAAGGAGAAGAGGATGAGGTCTACTCTGCACCATTATGCACAGTAGAGGCCACCAAGGGAGGTCCTCAAACCGAGGATGATTTGATTGAGAACTTAATCCAAAATCTCCCCCTGGTGCACTATCCTTGGAAGAGTTGGTGGAAGATACCCAAGCCAATGCTTTAGTGGACCTATGTGCAACTGATTCGACCACTCCTAGAGTTAAGAATGTGGAGTTTTGCCCTGAAAAAACTTTAAAGATCAGCTCCTCTCTCTCTCCCTTTCAGGAAAAGGAGCTATGTAGCCTCTTGACCCACCATTTGGAGGCTTTTGCCTGGAGCTACAAGGAAATGAAAGGAATCCATCCCTTGGTCTGTACCCATCATATTTACATTAAGGAGGACTGCAAGCCAGTCAGGCAACCTCAGAGGAGAATGAATCCAGCCCTTAAAGAAATTGTTAAAGAAGAAGTGCAAAAATTGTTGGATGAAGGATTCATCTACCCCATATCAGACAGTGAATGGGTTTCCCCTCTGGTGTTGGTACCCAAGAAAAATGGGAAGTGGAGAATCTGTGTGGACTACAGAGAACTAAACAAAGCCACCAAGAAAGACCACTTCCCTCTGCCTTTCATAGACCAAGTGTTGGATGGACTGGCAGTAAAGAAGTTTTTCTCTTTCCTAGATGGGTTCAATGGGTATAATCTGATCCAAATCAGCCCGGAGGACCAAGATAAGACCACCTTCACTTGTCCATGGGGTACCTTTGCCGACCGAGTCCTTCCCTTTGGGCTATGTAATGCCCCTGCCACTTTCCAGAGAGTTGTATTGAGCATCTTTTCCGAGTTGGTTCATGATTCGGTGGAAATCTATATGGATGACTTTACTCCTTACGGGTCTAGCTTCCAAGAAGCCTTGTCCAACCTGGGAAAAGTTTTAAGCAAGTGCACTGAGATGAACCTGTCCCTCAGCCCTGAAAAATGTGAATTCCTGATGACTGAAGGGACTATGTTAGGTCATACCATTTCTCGCCAAGGATTACAGGTGGATCCTAATAAAATTGCTATCTTCAAAAAGGTTCCACCTCCTCAAAAGATAAGAGATGTTCGGAGTTTCTTAGGCTTAGCGGGATATTATAGAAGATTCATTAAAGACTTCAGTAAGCTAGCCTCGCCATTGTTTGGCCTCTTAGCAAAAGATATTGAGTTTAAATGGACTGACGACTGTTAGAGGGCTTTGAATGAATTAAAGGATAAGTTGGTGTCCGCCCCAATTTTGAGAGGCCCAAACTGGGCCCTACCTTTCCACATCCACACTGATGCCTCGAACAAAGCCATAGGGGCAGCCTTAGGACAAGTTGAAGAAAAACTTCCATATGCCATATACTTTGTCAGCAAAAACTTATCCAAGGAAAAAATGAATTATATTGTAACTGAGAAAGAGTTCCTGGCCGTGGTCCATTCCCTGAACAAGTTCCGACACTACATCACTGGCTATCAAACATTTGTACATACTGACCATGCTGCAATTAGATATTTAATGAATAAGCCTAATGTGAATGCTCGTATTATTAGATGGTTACTTTTGTTGCAATAGTTTGATTTGACTATTGTTGACAAACTAGGTAAGGAAAATGTTGTTGCTGACTTCTTGTCTAGATTGGATGTGCTTGCAGCTGAAGAAGGAACAGTGGATGACCAGATGCCAGATGAACATCTGTTTGCTATCTCAGTACTCTCTCCATGGTTTGCTGATATAGCAAACTATTTGGTCTCATCACAGTTCCCTCTACATCTATCCTCAAAGGAGAAGAGCAGAATCATGAGGAAGAGTGCCTCATTCACTTGGATCAGGGGCAACCTGTTCAAACTTGGCCCCGATCAGATGTTAAGGCGTTGTGTAAGGGAGGAAGAAGTCTTTGACATCCTCCTAACCTGTCACGATGGGCCTTGTGGAGGACATTTTGCAGCCAAGAGGACTGCCTTCAAAATTCTACAGGCATGCTACTATTGACCCACTCTTCATCAAGATATCAGAGATATATTAGCCAATGTGACCGATGCCAAAGGATGGGGAAACCGACTCCAAGGGATGAAATTCCTCTCCAACCTCAAGTGACTCTTGAGCCATTTGAGAAGTGGGGTATGGATTTTGTGGGTCCTATCAACCCTCCTTCAAGGCAAAGGTCTTACATCATTGTGTGCACAGACTATCTGACAAAGTGGGTGGAAACCAAGGCAATCAAAGCAGCAACAGAAGAAAAGGTGGCTGAATTTTTAAGAGAAAACATCTTCTACAAATTTGGCTACCCAAGAGAGTTAGTCACCGATCAAGGAAGCCAGTTCACCTCCAACTTAATTGAAGACTTGCTCGCTCATCAGAAGATCAAGCATAGGACTTCCACCCCATATCATCCTCAAGCAAATGGGCAGGTGGAAGTCACCAATAGAGCATTAGAAGGGATTTTGACTAAGGTGGTGAGCAGCAGCAGAAAGGATTGGGCAGATCGCCTGGTTGAGGCCACTTGGGCCTACAACACCACTTGGAAGACCACAACCAGTTTCACACCTTATGAGCTGGTCTATGGGAAGAGAGCTTTGTTGTTAATCGAGTTTGAGTACAACACATTGAGGATGGCAGCTCAGATGGACCTAGATCTCAGCCATGCTCAACAAGAAAGGTTATTGCAGCTGAACGAGTTAGATGAACACCAAATGCAGGCCCTCCTCCACTCAGAAGTGGTTCAACTTCAGAGGAAGATATGGCATGACCGGCACCTCAATGGCAAAAAATTCTAGCCAGGAGATTGGGCACTACTGTATGATTCCAGACATAAGGATTTCAAGGGGAAGTTGAGGACAAGATGGCTAGGACCATATGCAGTGGAGAAGTGTAATGACAATGGTTCTATCCTTATTCGAACCATTGATGAATAAGCCATCCCCATGCTCTTCAATGGGCATCGACTAAAGATCTACTGGAAACCTCTTTCGAGGCAAGAGTTCATCAAAACTGTGGAAAATCAGTGCTAGTCATAGAGAAGGGTTCTGCCCCTGTTTTGGGCACACCTTGAGCATCATTATATCTATATATATATATATATATATATATATATATATATATATATATATATATAGATAAAGGATCCTTGGGTGAAAACCTTTTTGAGGCGCCCAAGGCAGATGGTAGGGGTGAAAACCTCATTGAGGTGCCCCTGTTGTCTCTTAAAAAAAAGAAAAAAAGAAGAATAAAAAAACAAAAAGAAAGAAAAAGAAAAAAGAAGAAGGAAGAAACAGAAAAAAACAAGTTTAATCTCTGGAAATTGTTGCAGGTTGCAGGAACACAATGCAAAAAGGAGGCCTCTCAACTCAAGGACAAGGGTCCCTACCAAGCTACCAGGCAACCTCACATACACTCCCTCCATGAACACTCATTTTTTCCAAGGTTTGGACACAATCTGGTCATGGTTTAGCCTTCTACAGGAAGCTACAGGACTTTCTACAGGAAGTTCTGTATTTCTACAGGAAACATCCTGTAGAGCCTTTGGGCGGGCCAGGATCGATTTTGGAGAAGGATTTGAAGCTTGAAGTCTGTTGAGGAGGCATGCAACCACTCTTTTCTTCCATCCTCCACTTGTTTCACCTCCTTTCACCACCATTGCTGCCATCTGGTTGAATATACCTGCACAGTCATACCAGAACCCTGTTTTCTCAGATAATTTTTTTTTTTTTAAAGTGGGAAATAAAGCATGCAGAGGCTCGCACACTTTACCTATCAAGGCAACCTCAGGACCTTGCACCTATGAACGTGACTCATTTATTTCGGCATGCACCCCAGGAGGAGAACCGGCTACAGGATGTCCTACAGGAATCCTATAGCAGCTGATCCAGCTGGAGCACATACCATGGAGACACCAGCAGCTCATGAAGCCAGTGCATGCAGCATTCACCACCAGGAAATCGGGTCTCAAGGTCTCGTAGCCAGCAGCAGCCAATGAAAAGGAGCTCCAGCACCCGTGCACGAAGCAACAGCAAGCAGATCTAGCATTCTTTGTCCCGAAACCTGAAAAAACCACATCCACGGCCGCACAGGTAAGTGCCTAACCTTATTTCGTCAAATTACATAAGCTATACTCTAAATGTGCATGACTGTGAGAATGGACGGATTGAAAAAGTCTGGTAGCCATTCAACTAGCCTCCACAACCAGTCAGACGACCTCGTAGGATCCGAATGGGCTTGGTTATGTCGAAAAGACTGGCAATTGACATGTGGGAAGTGTCCAGTCGGGGAGAAGTGACAGTATGACAGGAATGGCGGTGATGAATGCAAAGGGAAGAATTCGGTGGTCAGGGACACGCCGACGAATGATGGCTGTGACTCACCCCCGCGCCATGAATTCCGCAGCAATTCAAAATTGGCCGGTTGAATAACTTATGATACACAGCCATCATTTACACTCACAACCGTTTTGTAGCCGAGTACGCATCCTCCTCCTCTGCAAAAAGTTAGCCCGAGTTCTCGGTCTGTTCCAACATCCTGCTACTGCTCAGACTCATCCAGAACCACCGTAACGTCCTCCAGAAGCCGTGCACGATTTGTATAGGAAGCTGCGCTACAGGGAGCCCGACATTACGAAGAAGCTTGGACTGTTCACGTCGAGGGTGGCAATTCTCAGTGAGGTAGGCCTAAACATAACTTTCCCATGCAAATAATTCAAAAGGTGGTGAATTCGACGTGTTGAGGGGGTAGGGAAAATGTGAATGCAAGTTTGTCTATGAATTCAAAAGCCGTTTTCTTATCACTGCATGAAATTGTCTTCGTAGTCTGCATGCGATATTTTCTCCAGGGTCTTGAATTAAATTCCCTCCTGTAGAAAAATTGAGACACTGTCAAGGCTCACCGGTGAAAGATTGTGAACTTTATATGACTATGTGCATAACGGAGACATAGCTCTACGCTCTGTGTAGAGAAATCCCGAAGTCCTCCTTCTGTACACAAGCAGGCAAGTTCAGAACAACAAAAATAGAGTTTTTTACCATGCCGGGAGGGTTCATTAGAAAAGAACCTTCGGACTCCAAGAAATTACGGGAAACCCCTGAGGTGGTGGACTTGTTTTCCTGTGCACACTGGATGTCATTATGTGACAAGCTTCAAGGTCACGATGATGAAATTACAAAAGAATTCCTAAGGTCCTTGAAGCCGAAGTCAAAGACATTGGCCATTGTCAACTTTAGAGGATTGACCCTCAGACTCACCCCACAGCTCATTAGTAGAGTAACTGATCTACTGATGGGGGTACCCTGGGACAAGGAGGAGAGAATATTGGGTCAGAAAGATAAAAAAGAGTTCTTCTTGCCAGAGGAACAATTTTCAGAGGACAAGAATGGAGTTCGAAGAACTAGCCTACAACCATTCTGGAGTGAAGTCACCCTCCAAATTATGAAGTATATTACGTGTGAGGGGCGATTTAGCATCGTGTATGGCTATCATTTCCGGTTGCTCACAGAACTCAGGCACCAAATGGACCTACCATCAGAACAAAAATTGAGCATTCCTTACTTCCTCCTGCAATCCATGATTGAGTGTGCCACCAAACTGAGAGAGGGGACAGCAGACCAGCTAGCCCATCATGGGCTTATTAAGCTCCTCATGGAAGATGCACTCCACACTTTGTTGGAAATATTGAGAGGGGGGTGAATCAGTATTTCTTTTTCTCACTATTGTTTTACTAGTTAAAACATATATGTTCAGAACACAAAATGAACAGCAGGAATAAATGCTTTTATTAATATAACTGTGCAGTAAAATAAATACAATAAATAGAATGTCACAATTGGTTGCCAAGCTCCAACTTGGACTTTGGTGAGGCTCCAACCTCCTGAGCACCAACTCTATTTTGCCAAGACACCAATCTTGGACTTAGGAGCACCAACTCCCAAGGACTTCAATCCTTTTCAATTCTGAGGCTCCAACCTCTTTGGTATACACTGGTGTGTTGCTGCGCTCTTTTCAACTTCCACTGCTTCTGCTGCCCCCTTTTCTTCTACTGCTTCCACTATCTCATGCTCAAGTTATGCCATCCACCAACAACCACTTCAGTTCTCTGTTTTTGCTGCTTTTATATGCTCCATCCCCCTGTCCATTCATTTCCTCTTACATGCTGACTCTTTGGCTTCCTCCTCACTTGATTGCTTGACACTTCGGCTTCCATTCCTTTGCTTCTTCTGTCTTACAGGATTTATCAGAAGCGTTCTTTAGGCCGAAAGCCTTTTATAACCATGGACTTACTAGGAATCGAAGCCACTTTTTATCGGTGCTTTATAATCAACCATCGGAAGCCACAAACCGAGCCTTTAATCAACCATCACCGAGCGCTTTAATCAACCCGCCACACTTATAGACATATATGGAATTACCATAAAATCCCTCATGGCCATATGTAACCATATAATATCAATACACAGAACTAGCATAAAAACCGCTTAACTCAATGTACGCGGATCTCAAGGATTATATGGCTGCTTTCATAAATTCGGCGGGTCCGGATTTCGCAACCATAGCAAAACTCTTAAGGCCTGACCTCCGATGAGGAGCGGACCCGATGCTCATTTAGACTCCATTCTATACTGAATTCAGGTCTGGGATATCGGCAGGTTCGCTTTGGCGGATTTGTAACGCGAAGGTTTAGTGGACCTGATCTCCCTTTAGGCTGCTCTCTAATATGATTTCGGCGATCGCTATAAAGAATAGACCCATTCCTCCGATGTAACACAGACCCGATGCCTCCTTACATTTCTTTCTAAAATGACTTCGGGTCCGGGATATCGGGGTTATCACGGCCTCTTGCGATGCGATAGTTCTGCGGACCCGACGGCCCATTCAATTTTTCTGTATATTATTTCGGCTCCTTTTATGGGCGTACAATCCTAAGCTCTTGTGGACCCGATAACCTTTAATGACCCGTTCTATAATGATTTCGGGTCCGGCTTTTCGGCAGGTTCGCATCGGCAGTTTTGTAATACAAAGGGTCTGCGGACCCGACGCTCCTTTAGCCTCTGTTTTATAATATTTCGGCTCTAATTATCGGCGATGTCACATATCACTTCCCTCGATCCTTCCGACGCGATCACTCCAATATGCTGATTGCCGATTAGATCTCCGCCGTTCATTATTCTTTCAGATCAGACGGTCAACGCTAAATCGCATATCGCGTCCATCGCATATCGCATCCTCCATTCTCCATTCCCGATCGCCGATTTGGTGAAATATATATATATATATATATATATATATATATATATATATATAGATATATATATACATATATGCCACTTGTGTTGTTTCCGCCAAAAAGGAAAAGGCCTTTGATTATTATAAATGCATATATGTAGATTTTGGGCACTCAAACACTCCCGATAGCATTAATACATGCATATGTGGGTTTCCATTGCCCGAACAACTCCCGATAGTATTAATGAAGGCATATATGGGTTTTGATCGCTCGAACAGCTCCCGATAATGTTATCTGAGGCATATATGGCTCTGTTTGCTTCATTTGCTCCTCCGATGGCTCCTCTTGCTCTGATATATGTGGCTCCTCCGATATGGTCTTCTCCTCTTGGCTCCGATATGCTCTGTCTCCTCCTCTTGAATATTGCCATATTGACATCAATGACAATCTGTGTCCAACAATCTCCCCCTTTGTTATTGATGGCAATATTCTTCTGCTTTCTCCCCCTTTGACATCAATGGCAAAGGAATGCATACGAACTCCCCCTGTCAAGTTGCTCCCCCTGTCTTGCTGCATCTTTATGAATAGACTTGAGTGATGATAAACAAATAACCCCCATCTTTTGTCGCAGGTGTTCGAATGCTTCCCGAGGAAGAGGTTGAGTGAAAATATCAGCTATCTGCTCCTTAGTACTTATATATTCCAGAGCGATGTTTTGTTCAGCTACTTTCTCACGGAGGAAATGATACTTGATTGGTATATGTTTGGTTCTTGAGTGCATCAGTGGATTTTTACTGAGACTAATAGCACTAGTGTTGTCACAATAAACAGTAATTGGTTGATTTGTACATATGTTTACATCCTTTAGTGCTTCCTTCATACATAGTATCTGAGTACAATAGTCTACTGCAGCAATATACTCGGCTTCGGTTGTGGATAATGATATGGATGACTGTTTTTGCTGAGACAGGATACCAAACAGTCTCCTAGGAAGAATGCATTTCCACTAGTACTTTTCTGATCATCTATATTTCCAGCCCAATCAGCATCAGTTTATGCAGTTACAGTCAATGTTGAACTCTTTGGGTACCAGAGACCAAAATCAGAAGTTCCCTTCAAATATTTGAGAATTCTTTTTACAGCTAATAAATGAGATTGTTTGGGAGCCGATTGAAATTTTCCCACCATTCCTACTGCTTGCATTATGTCAGGTCGTGTAGCTGTTAAGTATAGGAGGGCTCCAATCATTGACCTGTAATGAGTTGCATCTACTAGAGGGGAGTCATCATCTTTGCTCAGTTTGCAGTTTGTGGTCATGGGGGTGCTCCTGGGTGCACAATCCTCCATTCCATATTTTTTGAGCATGTCTTTTAGATATTTGGCTTGAGATATATACAATCCTGCTCTGGTTTGAGATACTTGAAGTCCAAGGAAGTGGGATAGTTCACCTATCATTGACATCTCAAATTCTTTTGCCATGCTTTGAGAAAATTCATGGCTCATTTCATCATTATTACTAGCAAAAATCAGATCATCGACATAAACAAGAGCAACTAGTAACTTACCTTGATCTGTCTTTATGTATAGATTGCTTCCAGCCACTCCCTTTTTGAAGCCTTGTTGTTGGAGATAGTTATCCAGTCTTGCATACCAAGCTCTAGGAGCTTGTTTCAGCCCATACAAAGCCTTTTTCAACTTACAGACTAGGTCCTTTCCTGCTGTCAGATCAAAACCTTCTGGCTGCTCCATGTAGACTTCCTCCTTGAGTTCCCCATTTAGAAATGCTTATTTCACGTCCATTTGATAGATTTTGAATCCTTTCGAGCAAGCAAATTCTAAAAACATCCTGATAGCTTCCATACGGGCCATTGGTGCAAACGTCTCTTCAAAGTCAACTCCTTCAATTTGCGAATAGCCTTTGCAAACAAGTCTTGCCTTGTTTCTGATAACCTGTCCTTCCTCATTCATTTTATTTTTGAACACCCATTTGGTTCCTATTATATTTTTGTCCTTCGGATGAGGTACCAGCTCCCATGTCTTGTTCTTCTCAATTTGGGACATTTCTTCTTCCATTGCTTTTACCCAATGAGGATCCTTACTTGCTTCTGTGAATGTTTCTGTTTCTATCATAGATAGGAGGGCAATGGCTTTTCTCTTGGGTGAGGTTGTTATCCTTCTTCTTGTCTGCACACCTTCATCTTTATCGCCAATGATCTGTTCTTCTAGATGGTATCTTTCTACATACTTCATCTTTGAAGGAGTATGAGACGGTTCTCTTTCCTCTCCTTCTTCTTCATCATCTATCTCTTCTTCTTTAGATTCTTCTTCTTCAATGAGAAAGTCATCTTCCTATTCTTCAATTTCCTTTTCTGGAAGATCTTCGTCAACCTTAACATCGATGCTTTCCACTATTTTCTTCAGTCGAAAATTGTAGCACTTGTAAGCCTTGCTCCGTGGAGAGTATCCAAGAAATATCCCCTCATCAACCCGAGAATCAAATTTTCCAGGTGAACCATCATTTATTTTTATGAAGCACTTGCTTCCAAATATTTTGAAGTACTTCACCGAAGCAGGTCTTCCTTTCCATAGCTCATAAGGAGTTTTGTCACAATTTGGTCTTAATTGAGTCTGATTCAATGTATAGACAGCTGTCCCTACTGCTTCCCTCCATAATTTAGGTTGTAGGTCTGCTGCTAACAGCATGGTTCTTGCCATTTCTTGGATAGTTCGGTTTCGTCTTTCAACTACCCCATTTTGTTGAGGTGTTCTGGCAGCCGAGAATTCCCTTTTAATTCCATGAATATTGCAGAACTCACTAAACTCGTTTGATGTGAATTCTCCTCCTCTGTCTGTTCTGAGACACTTAATTTTTGAATCTTTTTCGTTTTCTATAAGGGCTTTTAGATTCTTAAAACACTCAAAAGTTTCAGATTTATACTTTATGAAATATATCCACATCATTCTAGTATAATCATCAACAAATAACACAAAGTACCTTTCTCCTTGGAGTGCTTGATTTCTAGTTGGCCCACACACATCAACATGGATGATCTCCAAGGGCTTTGATGTACAGTGTTCCTTTGTATTGTGGCTAGTTCTGGTTTGTTTTCCATGTTGACATGGACCACACACTGCTTGCTTTGGTTTGGACAACCTTGGGATGTCATGTACAACTTTGATTTTGTTGATATTGACCAGATTTTCGAAGCTGGTATGTCCAAGTCTCTTGTGCCACAACCAACTCTCATCTGCCTGACTCAAGTAGCATTTGTTCTCCTGAATCTTGTTCAGAATGTAAATATTGTCTGGTGTTCTTACTCCTTTTGCCACAAGTTTCCCAGAGACAGAGTTCCTTATTTCACAGTCTTTGGTGCTGAAGACAACCTTATGTCCTTGATCAAAAATTTGGCTGACACTCAGAAGGTTTTGTTTGAGTCCGTCAACCAACAGATCATCTTGAGCTTTTCCTTTTCCATTGATCAGAGTAACTGTTCCTCTTCCTGCAATTTTGCCAGTTCCGCTTCCAAAGGACACATTCCCTTCCTTTTTGCTCAGTGAGATAAATTTCCTTCTGTCTCCTGTCATGTGTCTGGAGCATCCACTATCCACAAACCACTGGTTTCCATTATTTTGCGCAAATAGAGCCAGGCCGCATTTGTCCATTGCAGAGATCTTGTTACTCGTCTTTCTTCCTTTGAGTGGGCAGTTTTGTTCATAGTGTCCATTATTGTAGCAAAAAGAGCAAGTCAGATCAAATTTAGTCAAGGGATTGAATGAATTGAAGGTTTTGATTTGTCCCTGTCTTTTGGGAGCATATGAGTTGATTACTCGGTCCTTTTGCGTTGTCTTCTCACTTCTGCGAGCCATACAGTGTCTAGCTTGGTGACCGAAGTTTTTACAGTGAAAACAGTGTCCAAGAAATATGGTTTTGAAGTAACCATGGTTTAATTCGCTTTCCTTTCTGAGAATTAATCCTCCCTCGTCCTTTGGATTTTTGATGGGCCCTTGGTGGGGTATAGATAAGTATTTGTTGTAGTGTCCATGATTCGACTCCACATTCTTCTTTGGAGTAACTCTTTCTTTATTCTTGGAATCTGGGATGCACTTTTGATAAGATACTTTTTCATCTTTTGGGTTGCAGGAAAGTGCATCGGCATAGCTTTTCGCACTATTCTTAGTGCTTGAGGATTCTCCCTTGAAACCTATTCCAGACTTATCATGTTGAGGTTTTTGATTTTTCAAAATAGTATCAAGTATTTGAGAGCTTTTACAACCCTTTTTAATTTGCTCCAACTCCTTTCTCAGAGATACTACTTCGGCCTCACGTTCTTCACAAGTCTCTTCTTTTTCCTTAAGCTTTGTTTCCAAGAGATCTTCTCTCCTTCTTATTTCCTCGTTTTCCACTTTGAGAGAGATAATTTTGTTCCGCAGTTTCTCGTTCTCTTCAATGGCACTTATTAACAGTTCATCCACATTTCCTTCTTGCCCCGAGTCATCATCATCTGTGAGTGCCATGAATAATGCTTCTTGGCTTTCATCATGATCGCTTTCCTCATCTGATTTCTTTTTGATGACCATAAACTCATCCTCATCAGACTCATCTTGCTTGGAGAGAAGGTTTTTCTTATTGAACCCTTTCTTTTTGTATGTCATTCTTTTAGAATTTCTTTCATCATCACTATCATGTTTATGAGGACATTTTGCTGCATAATGACCTATTTTACCACATTTAAAACAGATAAGAGGATACTTGCCTTTAAGCTTAGATCCTCTCTTCAGCTTTCGTACATATTGAGCCAATTCGGATTCCACATCTGACTCATCACTACAATCATTCCTTTCTTTCCCTTTCTTTGACTTTGAGGCCTTGAATGCTGCATCTTTGGAGCTAGGTCCACCTTTCCTCATTCCATAGGCAGTGAGAATTCCATGGAGTTCATCTATTTTGAGGGTGTCAAGATCCTTTGATTCTTCTATAGCACTTATTTTGGAGTCAAATCTGTCTGGAAGGGACCTTAATACCTTTTGTACAATAGTACTTTCTTCAACCTTTTCGTCCAACCCTTTCAGGGAATTTACCACTTCAGCTACTCCGAGGAGGTATGCTGCAATATATTCTTCCTCTTCCATCTTCAAACTTTCAAATTGTCTTCTGTGAGTTTGAAGCTTTGCCTTTTTGACTTTTGAGTCTCCATTGTACAAGCTAACTAGCTTCTCCCACATTTCTTTGGCAGAGTTACAGTGCATGATTTTTGTAAACTCAGAATCAGTGATTCCACTAGTGATGGAGTTCATGGCCTTTGCATTTGCAATGTAGGATTTCCTCTCATCTTGGTCTGTTGGAAGAGTGGAAGTCGCTTGGTATTCAGTTTGACAAAAATGCCAGACTTCAGGTCCAAGGGACATTAAATATAAGTCATTCTTTTCTTCCAAAAACCAAAGTTAGTGCCATCGAATAGACGAGGTTTTCCTGATGCTTCATGATTTCTCATCACAGTTGCTGATCCTTCTTCAAGTTGTTAGGCTAGAATGAAGAAGCCTGCTCTGATACCAATTGTTGGAAATACTGAGAGGGGGGTGAATCAGTATTTCTTTTTCTCACTATTGTTTTACTAGTTAAAACATATATGTTCAGAACACAAAATGAACAGCAGGAATAAATGCTTTTATTAATATAACTGTGCAGTAAAATAAATACAATAAATAGAATGTCACAATTGGTTGCCAAGCTCCAACTTGGACTTTGGTGAGGCTCCAACCTCCTGAGCACCAACTCTATTTTGCCAAGACACCAATCTTGGACTTAGGAGCACCAACTCCCAAGGACTTCAATCCTTTTCAATTCTGAGGCTCCAACCTCTTTGGTATACACTGGTGTGCTACTGTGCTCTTTTTAGCTTCCACTGCTTTTGTTGCCCCCTTTCCTTCTGCTGCTTCCATTATCTCATGCTCAAGTTATGCCATCCACCAACAACCACTTCAGTTCTCTGTTTTTGCTGCTTTTATATGCTCCATCCCCCTGTCCATTCGTTTCCTCTTACATGTTGACTCTTTGGCTTCCTCCTCACTTGATTGCTTGACACTTCGGCTTCCATTCCTTTGCTTCTTCTGTCTTATAGGATTTATCGGAAGCGTTCTTTAGGCCGAAAGCCTTTTATAACCATGGACTTACTAGGAATCGAAGCCACTTTTTATCGGTGCTTTATAATCAACCATCGGAAGCCACCAACCGAGCCTTTAATCAACCATCACCAAGCGCTTTAATCAACCCGCCACACTTATAGACATATATGGAATTACCATAAAATCCCTCATGGCCATATGTAACCATATAATATCAATACACAGAACTAGCATAAAAACCGCTTAACTCAATGTACGTGGATCTCAAGGATTATATGGCTGCTTTCATAAATTTGGCGGGTCCGGATTTCGCAACCATAGCAAAACTCTTAAGGCCTGACCTCCGATGAGGAGTGGACCCGATGCTCGTTTAGACTCCCTTCTATACTAAATTCGGCTCTAGGATATCAGCAGGTTCGCTTCGGCGGATTTGTAACGCGAAGGTTTAGCAGATCCGATCTCCCTTTAGGCTGCTCTCTAATATGATTTCGACTCCGGATGATTTCGGAAATCGCTATAAAGAATAGACCCATTCCTCCAATGTAACGCGGACCCGATGCCTCCTTACATTTCTTTCTAAAATGACTTCGGGTCCGGGATATCGGGGTTATCGCGGCCTCCTGCGATGCGATAGTTCTGTGGACCCGATGGCCCATTCAATTGTTCTGTATATTATTTCGGCTCCGTTTATGGGAGTACATTTCTAAGCTCTTGCGGACCCGATAACTTTTAATGACCTGTTCTATAATGATTTCGGGTTCGGCTTTTCGGCAGGTTCGCATCGGCAGTTTTGTAATACAAAGGGTCTGCGGACCTGACACTCCTTTAGGCTCTGTTTTATAATATTTCGGCTCCAATTATCGGCGATGTCACATATCGCTTCCCCCGATCCTTCCGACGCGATCACTCCGATATGCCGATTGCCGATTAGATCTCTGCCGTTCATTATTCTTTCAGATCGGACGGTCAACGCTAAATCGCATATCGCGTCCATCGCATATCGTATCCTCCATTCTCCATTCCCCAATCGCCGATTTGGCGAAATATATATATATATATATATATATATATATATATATATATATATATATATATATATATATATATATATATATAGATATAGATATATATGCCACTTGTGTTGTTTCTGCCAAAAAGGAAAAGGCCTTTGATTATTATAAATGCATATATGTAGATTTTGGGCGCTCAAACACTCCCGATAGCATTAATACATGCATATGTGGGTTTCCATTGCCCGAACAACTCCCGATAGTATTAATGAAGGCATATATGGGTTTTGATCACCCGAACAGCTCCCGATAATGTTATCTGAGGCATATATGGCTCTGTTTGCTTCATTTGCTCCTCCGATGGCTCCTCTTGCTCTGATATGCTCCGATATGGCTCATCTTGCTCTGATATATGTGGCTCCTCCGATATGGTATGCTCCTCTTGGCTCCGATATGCTCTGTCTCCTCCTCTTGAATATTGCCATATTGACATCAATGACAATCTGTGTCCAACACACTTCACTGTCCCTCTCTCCTGGGAAATTTTTCGGAATATGTCTAAGGATGATGACATCCGAATTTTGGCCAAGGAGCTCACTTCCTCCAGCAGCGAGGAGAAGGAGCACACTCAGGTAGAGAAGAAAGCTAAAGGACAAGAAACCCCGAGCAAAACACCAAAGAAAGAACAAAAAGGAACACAAGAAAAAGGCCAAGCTGCCAAAACAGGGGGTGGTAAAATTACACCAACACCTAGGGAGAAAAGACTACAGATTAGGGTAGAAAGGATTGAGAAAGTCCAAGCCAGTGAGGGCACCCCTAAGACAGCCTCAACCAAGCTAAAGGAAAAAGCACCCTCAGCCAAGCAGGCTAAAACGGTGCCATCTGCTTCTACAAGAAACCAAAAGGCTATTTTTACAGGAAGTTTAAAAACGGCTTCTACAGGAAGCCAGAAACTAGCCACTACAGGACTTTCTACAGGAAGTCCGGAAAAAGGACAACAGAAGGAGAAATCGACCGTAATTCTAGCTAGGGTGGCAGTAGCTGTGCTGGCCACCCTAGGTACCTCTCCCAAGCCAAAGGAAAAACGAAAGAGGGAGACTCCTCTGTATTTTAAAGCAGGAGTGTGAGAATTAAGACTGGTAGACCCTAACCTCCATCAAAAGAGCCAATCACAATTGTGGATACCCCTACCAAACCAAGGGATAGGTCCCCCTCCAAGGCATCCATTACTTATGAGCGGGGAGCCCAAAAACATACTCATGGAGGGAAATGATGGAGAAATTGAACTCGGAAGCCTCTCTACAGGATGCTGAGGTGGTTCTACAGGAAACTTTGGCTAGGCTGAAGGAAACTAAGCAGATGGAGGAAAGAATAGCCAAGTCACCACAGGAGGAGGAGAAGACTGATGTCATCATGGAACCAAGCCCCCAGCCCAGCCTAGGCTCTTATTATAACTTTTTGGAGGCCCTCAAAATTATTCCTAAAAAGTTCACAGTGCCACCGTTTCTAGCACTAGAGGAAGAAAGAGTACAAACCCACACTTGGATGAGGATCGCTAAATCGAAGGGGGTAGCAGATATAGGGCCTCTAGAGGAAAGGCTCAAGGAAACACAAAGGGAGTTGGCAAGAGTATGGCATGTGGAAAGCTCCCAACAGGCCAAGTTAAGAGAAGAGAATGAGCTGCTTAGACAACAGCTACAGCTACAGGGACAGAGGAAAGAAGAGGACACAACAACCAAGGACACCACAGCAGAACCTCAAGAAAAAGAAGGAATGCAAGCTGATCTTGAGGAACTAAACCGGCAACTACAGGAAAGGGAATTGCAGGTAGGCATAGAGATACAATCTCTAAAACAACAGATGCAAGAAAAGGAGGCACAACTGGCTTGCATGGCCAGTTGGGCAATGGAAGCTCTGCGATGTAGGCAACTGGCCAAATTCTATGGCCTATACCTAAGGGATCAGTGGCTGCAATTCCAAATCAACACATTGGCACAAAGGGGTATCTCCCAAATCCAAAACCCCCAGCAGTTCATGGATTTATGTAACAGCAGTTCATCGGAAGATAAGGCTAAGCTTTCAGAGTTTTACCTTCATAATTTGGCCCTTCTAAACATAACCTCGTGGGACCCCAATACAACAGTAGGGGACATGCAGCTGATGACAATGACCTCATGGTTAAACCATGAAGGAAAGAGAGCGGCAGAGGTCAGAAATGTCATGGACCGAGAACTACATGAACCACTGCTGTTTAGAGCAGAGCCAGGGGACCCCACAGCATTGATATCTGCTCACCAGCACCTAGCAACCAACTCTCAGGCTTTATTAGAGTACATGGATCGACAGGCTCAGGCCATAGCACACTTCGAGAATATGGAGCGATTATTAGGGGACAATCATGTTCATGCTTGCAGCCATAGGTGGAACACATTGTCCCACGCCTCAAAATCAGGGAATATCACACTCCAACTAGAATGAGGGAGGCCTTGGCACGAGTGCCTCTCTACAAGAAGTCTATGTAGAACCTCCAGGCTAGCTGGATAGGCCTCAAGCTAAGTCCGCCTTTGCTTTTGGGATTGTTAGAAGGAGGAACAGAAGAAGAAGAGCATAAGCAGTGGGAAGAGGTGGAAAGGAAGGCCGGATTCCATGACAGTGAGGAGGATACTACTTCAGAAGCCTGGGATGTGAGGGTGGAAATTAAAGCAATGAAAGATGAGGAGCTGGACTAGTTGCTTAGAGGATGAGCAACCCTTTTAGCAGGGGGGTGATGATGAGCCCCAAATTTGGTAACTTGTTGGGCTCATTTGGCCTAATTATCCTTGTTCAGTCCTTGTTCAATCCTTCATTTTTCATAGCTTATGCATTATTTTTCAGTATGTTTATGTCATTTGTACGAATAAGGGTAGTCACTCTTCCTAGGTGGCTAACACGTGCTCATTTCAGGTTTTCTGACACATGTTGGAGCAAAACCGAGCAATCATGGACTAGAAGACAACCAAGCTTGAGGTGAGGATTCGTAGGGGGGTTGTCTATGGCATTAAATAGCCCTTCCTCAGGATCTTCACCCCCAACTTCGAGCTCCAAAGGCCACCAAAACCAGATCTAGAAGGCAGCCAAGCAGATTTTGGAAGGGGTTGTCTACAGATAGTTTGGACAGCCAAGTCCCATAGATTTAGGAGGCCAGCTAGGGCCCTCGTGGTGTATAAATGTTAGGGCCTCAGCCTTCGTAAGGGACTTTTGAAACCATTGCATATTTTGCACTACAGTGCTATTAGCTTTACTTTGTTCTCTTGTAGCCATTTTGGCATAACTCTTGACTTATGACTATTTCTTGATAATGAGAAGCAGTCCGATTTTATATCAACTCTGAGTTTTCTATAGGAGCCATAGCTCTCAGGGTTGGGCCCAACCTGAGAGCCTAGGGCTTCCTTTTTGTACTGTTACCTTTCCCTTATGCATCGTTGTTTTCCTTTTATGCATTTGAAATGTATTTCTGTTGGGCAGATTTAGTTGTGTTGGTTAAATAGGTCACTGTTTATGAATAGAATTGCTTCAGATGTTTAAAATAGATTGGTAGGATAATATTAGGAAAAAAGCTCCAAGAAAAGGGTCAACAACACTCTCAGTTTCACCTCATCCTTATTGGATCAGGGGTTGGAATTGAAGAAACAATGCTTCCCCAACAAAAACACTAGTTTGCTTGACCATGCAATCCTTAGTGTACTATTTTCATTTGCAGAAGTTAGTTATGGGTTCAGATCTCTGAAATGTTTCTTTGCATGATTGATGTACATGGTTTTCTTTCCAAATAAAGCTGTTGTTCATTCGTTTTATTGATATTTAGATTAGATTAACTAGGGCTTTGATTATTTGTAAGACTTTGTTGATTCGGTTAAATGTACACCATGCAGGGAATCTCTACCACTCTCTCATCTGCCCAAGCTTCATCAGAGCCAGCTGTTCCATCTCCTAGCTAGGTTCCTCGTCTCACACCTGTCCTTTTGCCCACATAACCCTACCTTCTTGCTCCATCATTGTCTTAGCCTTCTTTAAGCCAAGTCAGCTTTCTACACCCTCTCACCACTCCATCGACCAGTCCCTGGGTCACTCCAGGCCCCTATCCTACCTCCCTATCCATTCATGCATCTTCCCTCACTCACCCATCCTCTAAAATCCACTTTTTAAACATCCTGTAGAAATTTCTGAACATCCTGTAGAAATCCCTGAACATCCTGTAGAACCCTTGCAGACTTCCTGTAGAAGCTCACAAATGAGGTTTCTTGATAGCCAAACTTTGTGAAACTCTCTGGAAGGGTGTTAAGGACTCCTTAGACCCTCTCTAAACCTTTCCAACCTTTTCCAAGCATTTCTCCTCCGTGATCCACCCCTGCACAGTAAAAAGCCAGTTAAAAGCACATGCATGATAATTCTAATAACTTATTCAAAAATACAAAAAGATGTTTTCTTTAGGTAGAGGTAGTCTAGACACATGTATTTTACCTTCATAGAAGTAATGGCATCCCTTCCAATAGTTTTCATTCTCTCCTTTGCATCAGTAGGACTAGCTGGTAGAATTAGGGTTTGCTAGGGTTTGCGTTACTTTTTGGCTTTCAGTTTCTTCCTGCAAGTAGATTAGCTTCCTTTGAGTTAGCTTTCATCCATCAGTTAAAAAGCTTCTTCTAAGAGCTCATAGAAGTTGGCTTAAGCCCCTATCGGACTTGTGCCAGCTGACCAATTGACAGTTGCAGAAAGAGGTAGTACTTGTGCATACAACACCGTCGCTTCCAAGTTTGTTACAAACTACCGGGTTGATAAAAGTAAAGAAGGGAGTCCCAAGAGTTGCAACATTATTGCTGCAATACTGGAGCCCACCAATATATCCAAGGAGTTTGGTGAGGTAGATAACACAATCAACAACAACATCACAAAAAAGAAAAATATGAGGAATATAATGGAACAAGGAGTGGAATTGAAGATAGGAAAGGGACTTTCTCAGCATAGGTCAAGAACCAAGGTCACATATGGGGAGTCCTTACTACTTTCATAGGGTGAGGTTAGACAATAAACCCTATAGGGGGGATGGGTTCATTGACAAAGTAGAGAAGGGAAATTCCTTGGTATAAGAGATTTCGGAGCAAGTACGAGGTGTAGACCCAAGGTATAGGCTAAAGGTGCAAGTTATATAGTTGTAGGTTCAAGCAAAAATCGATTCTACCACCTGACTGGTGGGTAGGTTGGGTCAGTTTCACCTAACGAGTGGCTTAAATTGATCTAAAGCTTGATTTTGTGTATTGTTTTGGTGAGGTTCAGTATGGGAGTGACTCGATCATCTTCCCATGTGATATAACATAAATATTGTGTATTTTTTTTAAATTGAAGTTAATTATAAACTATGGAGGTTATGACCCTCCACTTTATATGTTGTGTATATGTGTAAATGCATGTGATGTTGCATGATATATGAGGTTGATGTTTTATGATGAGAATTTTATGACTAGAAGATAATGTCATATGGTGATTTTGAATTTGGTTACCTTTAAGTTTTCTATAATAATTAACTAATCACATAATTAGTACAAATAATAAGCCTAGTCTAGATGTTGTACTCAAAGGTTTGTCATACGATTATTGAGGAACCAAATTGGTGTTGCAAAATTATAGGTCATGAATCAGCTTAACTTGTGGGAACACTTGGGGGGTAAGATAAAAGGGGAGCGAGATGGAGAGAGGAAGCAAAAGGAGGGAGGGGGAAAGTCATAGAGAGGTAGAGGGATGGAGGGATGGAGAGGGAGAGGGAGAAGGAGAGAGAGAGGGAGTGAAGGAGAAATATGTTGAAGAATCTAGGGAAAATTAGGTGTAGTGTGATTCTTCGTTACTTGATAAAAATTTGTGGATTCTTTTTAATTTTCTTCTTAGCTTAATATTCTTCTTCTTCTTATTAATGCATGTGTGTGTACTTCATCAAAATGCTACCAAAACATAAGAACAAGAACAAAAGATATTGGCTCTATGTTAAGGCCAAAACCTCTCTTCTCTTGAGAGGAAAACCCTCTAGTGAATTTCTCTTATTGAAGCTTCTATTGATCAATGCCAAACCCTAGACCCTTGACAAGATTGTCCTCCAAGCACAAGTCAAGTCCTTCCTTCTGTCTACACCTTATTCCCCGACACTTCTTCCAGTACTTCTTCCAGCATTTCGTCTTTGACACTTCATCTTCCTTCTTTCGGCACTTCGTTCTTCAGTCAATTGTTGGTAAGTCTTTTTGTAATTTCTCTAGAGGACAAGCCTTTGATGAGAACCTTTCCATATGATGATTCCTTCACTTTCTTAACCAAATGAGCTCCTTCTTCAAAGTGTAGGTGTAGACTGGATGTGACTGTCCAACAACCCTAAATTATCGCACGTGTGATGGTTTACTTGTTGTTGTAGCCTCTTTCCTTCTTTGCTTGAGTGCCCTTCCTCTTTGCTTGATTGGGAGGCCTTATAGGCCTTGTTTACTAGCCCAAAAATAGAGAGATATGTCACTGTTCTTTTCCATTGTAATGAATACAAGAAGACCCTTCCTTTCTCGCACGTGTGGCTATGTTGACTCTAGAAAAACAGTCCCTTCTACCTCGACTTCTTTCTCCCTTCCTTCGCTACCCTAGAAGACTTCTTTTTGTCCTTTTTGTTAGCCCATTTTCTGTGCTGATTTCAGAGTGATGCGAGTGTGTTGTATTTGTGTGGACAACCTCTATATATAGAGGACTGTCTCTCCTCTTAGGCTAACTTGTAGGCCGCATGGAAAATTTTGGGGGCTAATATTTGCAAGTGGGCTAATTTTCCATGCTTTTTCTAAGAAAATGATTCACTGATTTCCATTTTTTCTAAAAATTATTCGCCCAAATTTTATAGTATAAAATTGTTTTACCTTCAAAATCGCCAAAATTTTATATAGAGATTACATAAAATTATTAGAAATTTGAATATTTTTGCAAAAATATTGTCCAATATTTTAAAAATTGCATATTATGGACTAGTTAGATTTTCCAAGGTTTCTAAACTTTAAAATAAATTTCCATCCTTAAAATTTTCCTTGGTAGGCCAACTTGAAGAGTAGACTTTGGATGATTCTTTGGTGGAGTTGCATGCTTGAAGGAGCTTCTTTAGCATAGGAGGATGCTTGACTTTTCTTGGAGGTTCTCTCTTTGACTTTAGTACATATTTATACAAGGTTTAACATGCCCTTAAGGTCTTCAACCTTTTTCTTTTGACTATTTGACTCACCTATGACACTTTAAATAGTGCTAGACCTATTTCAATGAGAAATAAACTCATTGACATATATTATAAAATATTATCTCTTTTTCTTTAATAAATACAAATATCAAAAATACATTTATGAAGTCTGAATCTAGTTACATTTCCTTCAACACTCCCTCTTAACTAGGGAGGTATTCATACAACATTCCAAGATGTTTGGCTATTATCAATCTTTAAAGAATTCACATAAGAGGAACCAGATTTGAAATCCATCTGCTATAGCATCATATCCATCAACATTGTCATAATGGTAGGCCTTGACTAACAGCTCCATCTCTCTACGAGACCATGAGCTACAATGCTGGCAAGACCAATGATATATAGACAGCTTCATAATTTTCTCTCAAGGTACATACCCACTTGAGTGTTCTCCAAGTATGAACTTCTAGGACTATTGCTATCTTGGGTTCCCAATGCTCAAAGAATATAGGTCTTATTACCTACTCTTGTCTTGGATGCCCTACAGATCCTCAAAGAGTATCAGATGCTAGATGATTACCTAATCCTCCCATTATTTCTTCCCAAGTGAAGAAAAGAATGTTGTGTCTATCTTGCGTTTGCATTTCCATTCATGGCCTTCATCTAGACTTATGGTTGTTAGTCTTGGTCTAGTGCATGACCCATGAAATGGAAAAAATAATTGTCACTACTTTGTAATCAGGGGTGATCCAAAAATCCCTCTTGATCAAGGACCTATTAGAGCTCCCTCTTAACTAGGGACTCTTTCGTTCATCAACAACTTCTTCTTTGTGTGTCCTTCAACTACTTAATCTTCTTCCTTTCTTTGATGCCATGAAGTCTTTGTTCGAACTTCTTCTAGGTAGGGCACCATCCATCGATCACTTTCTTTCCTGGTTTTTCATGTCATTATTTCCTTCGTGGAAAGTGAATTTCTTGTCATTCATCAGATTTTCTTGTCATCTTGGCTACTCCTTTGTCATCTTGTCCATGCTTCAGAATATTCTTCTCATGGATGCTTCGTTGTACTTGCTTGTTTGCATGATTTTACCTAGTAGCCCATTATGAATTCATCCTGATATTGCTTCAACATTTCTTTTTCTTTTGTTGGATGGCTTATTCATCACGACATCTTTGTAGAGTAGAATTAGTTATCCTCATCTTTCATATCTCTAAGGCCTTCATAGGTGTTGTTGTCACTCACTCCTAAATGTGTTTTCAGTTGTGAAAAGGGTGAAAAAGAGCAGCGAATTTTGAAGCCATCTCCCAAGCTAGAGAAGCCCCCAAAGCTAAATTGGACCCTCTCCATTTCATAATGCTCGAAATGAGATTTCCAACGGTATATGGAAGTCTGAAAATGGACTTCTGGATAAGAAGTTAGAGCATATTTAAGCTACCCTTTGAAAACTAAAAAACAAAGAGAAAAGGACTAAGGGTAAGACTTATCGCAAATCACAAATTGGAGTTTTAAGGCACAGTCTATTAGCGATCAGAGGTCTTGGCGATGAGGTATGAGGATGCAATCGGAGGTTCGGGGGGAATCAACATATTTATGATCACAAGTACCGAAGGTTACCACCAAATACAGCATGAGAAAATCGTCAAAGGCTGATAACATTAAAATTGCCGAGATTTGGGCCTCTAGTGTTAAAATGTTGGAGAGGGCTGATTGCAATTAACAAAGGAAATTAGCTGCAAAACCAGAGAAGGACGGGCCTTTTCTCTCTCCTCCAACTGGCCATGTGGCGGAATACCATTGGTCCCAATGAATCCACATGGCAGTTGACATCAGTAGGACATGGTGGTATGGAGGATACGTGGCATGCAAATTTGTCATTTTCAAGGGGTCAAAGAGGGCATATTTGGGTGACACATGTCACCACTCACAAGGTGACACGTGGAAGAGGGTGGAATCACATTGGAGATCGCAAATCAGAGTTTTTAGGTTGATGCACGTTGTTACATTAAAGTTGAGGCCCCGATTGCGATCCATCCATAAAAGGGGCTCTGATATAGGGGTTAGCCGTGGTCACATAAGGTGTTGAAGATCCAAGGGCTTAATGTAAAGGTGAATGGAGACTGCAAGTTTCATGATAATGCACCAAAGGACATTGAAAGGAAATTGCCAATTTTCCAACCTCCAATATTTGGCTGAGCCCTAGGTCACAACCCATGGTCCTATGATCCAAAAACATCGAAAGGGGATAAACCGTAGGGGGCCAAAGGAGATCGATGTTCACAGTTTATAAATCCTGTTCAATTTTAAAGCCCCCGATCTCTGAGCTCCGATACACTTGTATTAACTGCTTCACAGGGCATATATGGCTCTGATAAGCGTAGTACAAAGCTTTGAAGGTGGATGGGTCGGTAGCTGAAGTATTAAATGAAGGCATGGTGCAGTGACAAATTAGTATGGGGGGACTCAGGAAGATTAATGGCTTAGAATGGATCTCCACTTAGCCATAAATGTAAAGGACTATTACATAACATTGTTTCACTATCCCTGTACTCCCCATTCCATGATCCTGGAGGACCTCTATAGTGAACCTTACATGCTTTCTCATCATGAAGAAACTCCCATTGTGTCCCTCTTCATGAGCAGAACAATTCCCTTTTGCATCATTTCCCAAAAATCTTCTGTTTTTCCCAGTTTACAAGACCAACGCTAATGACCCGTGTCCTCCTCATCCTCATATGTAGGGATTACAACTATCCCTCACGCCAATATGTAGGGATTACAACTATCCCTCGCCCCGAATGACGCTACTGAGCCTTTTCCGAGTCGCGCCAATCCTATTTTAGAGAGTTTTTTAAATATGGAGCTGAAGCTTCTAGCTCTAAAAGCTTCGTAACGAAAGTTTGGTAAATGGTTAGGCTAGATAGAGTCGAAGAGATCAGTTTGGGCTCCTTTCCCCCTATTAGGATGGAACTAATCCAAGAGATAAGGCCTTCTCCCATGAGAAGAGGAACCATATCCCATCCATCCAAGCTATATAAACCTCTCTTTTTCCCAAGCAAAAACTAGTTTTTAGTTTGGAGTTAGAATAATCAGAAAGACATCTATAGTCTGAAGTTTTCTAATGTATTTTTGAGGGAGAATAGTGTGCTTTTGTGTGATTTCAGACTAGAGGGAAAGAGGCCTTAAAACATCTATTGTTGGGGATGTCCATGAAGTGCTAACAGAACTTTGGGAACCTGGATACATTAGAGGAGACCAACAACGTCAAGGCATCGGTTGTAATCTCTTTTTGATTTATATAAATGCAACTATCTATTGATTTCCTACATGAAGTGTCATTTTACATCTTTATGGCTTAATGTTCCTTGACCTATTAAGTAGGCTGAATACAATATTGTATTCTATTACGTTTGTTGTTTGCTATTTTGCTTGTTTTAGGTGTGCGAAGGAAGGAAACGAAAGATAGCTGGAGTGAGGAAGCAGGATCATCACCAAGTGGAATAGAGTTCTAAGAGGTAGGCCCTCTTAATTGATTCTAGCTTAAGGAAATCTTCCATAGATTTTCTGTTTGTGACTAGACATACTCTCTCGGGCTAGAGGAATTGTTTGTGTCCGCACTTAGAATTTACCCGCATCACAAATTGGTGACTCCACTAGGGAGCCAATCCTTCTGTTTGATTGATTGTAATTTGATGGTTTTGTGTGAACTTTTCTAGTATCACCACTTCCCTTTAGTGTTCTCTTATTTTCCTTGTTTATTGCTTTGGGTTTGAAATTTACAATAGCAAGTTTGGTCTCAGCCTTTGAAATTTTTTAATTTTTCCTTGCATCCTCATTCAGTGCGCTTATTTCATTGACAGTCACTTCGATCAACACGATATACTATGAAACAGTCGTGCTAACCCCCTTTTGGCGCTTTTTTTTCAGTTAGGAATTTGTGCCGATACCTGTAGGTGAAGATTAGGGTTCACCCTAGATCTCAACAGTGTGTCTTACTCTCTTGATTTCTGCCTTTCAGATTGTTTAGACTGTGTTCTCCCTGACTAGAAAGCTTCATTTAGCTTGGTTTGTGTGCTTGCTTAGTTTAGCCCACCCTCTGATGTGTTAAGTCTGGCCCTATGTGAAGTCATTTTCTATTTTTTCTTTGAACCCCTCGATCATCGTTAATTGTCAATTAGGCAGTCGCGTCGATCAGGCCATCAACACTAGTTTTAGTCTGGTCAATCATGCCAGTCATGCTGATCGGCGTTAGTTGTCAGTTAGGTAGTAGCTTCAGTCTCTGTGTTAAGAAAAAAAATAGAATTTCTCCCGTTCCAGTGCTAGTGTGTCTTGGCCCTCAGACTTCCCTCTTCAAACTCCCATCTTCATTGCTTCATTTTCAATTTAATGAGTGAAAGAGTCTCATTTGTTCTCTTATTTTGAGTGTCTCTTATCTCTTTCCAAGCATTGATTACATTTCCTGGTCTCTCGATTGAAGCATTTATGTGTTTGTTTGGTTCGATTCAGGGAAGAAGTTTTTTTTAGTTTCATTTATCATGCTTTGGATTTGACTAATGCTTGTTTGTTCGGAATTATGAAAATTTTCATTAAAGTTCTTTATGTGAAAGATTCATTTTTCATTTTACGAAAAGAAGAACATCATTCTAGTTTACTTAGGTGAAAATATTACATTAGTAATGTTATTAAGAAGCTAGAATTACATCGTCATAGGCATGGAAATGAAATGAAACTTCTTTTGTCGTTAAGGGAAGATTAAGTGCATTTAGGACATGTATTAGTGAAAGTTTTCATTCTTTGATTGTTGCATTGATTGTGTGCTGTCTATCCCTCAATTAATGTTAACTTTCATCAAACAAATATCTCTTTTCTCATATAGTTGCATGTAGGAGTTTTGTCAGATGACAGCGGTAGAGCCTTGTAATTGAAACCTAATTCAAGATCAACCATTAAAATTTATTGAATTAACCTAAGGAAGCATTGAAACTTAGTGCTCACATTTATTGGTCTAGGATAGAAACGTGTTTTGACGTCTTTAAACCTAGCAGCTGTCGTTAGCTTCAGCACTAGACAGCGCTGGTACGGACTTGTGCTCCCTGTACCATCATGAATATAAAGGGAGACCCCACTAGGTCTTCAATCCTTTATCTGTAGGAAGCTGAGTCTGCCGCCTTATAAACATGATACACGGAACACAACATTCAGGGAGATTGTCTACCCATACTTCTTAGTTCGCCGAGATGTATTCTGCAGTTCAGAGTTATCTCATGAGCCTTATGCCTAGAGTACCCTGAGTGGTCATTTTGATCTTTACTAATTCTTTACATTTGAAAATATCATCGAGCACTTGTCCTTTCGAGCTTGTTAATTCTGAAAGCAACTAGAGTCACCTTTCGTCCTTTTCTCGACTCTTAAAATATGAAAAGGAAAAGTTTTGTTTCAGTGTCTTAAAATTAACTGCCCACGAAATATTCCTGGTTAAAGTTATCTTCCTTAGTGTTTCTTTAAAATTCAATTCCAATGGAAACATTCCCAGAGTCTACCAGTCAAGGATTCCCCTCAGATGGGAATCCTGGTCCTTTTCTTTCTTTTGGAAACGTTGGTGCTCCTTATATGGCAACGTTGTCCCTTCCTAGGTTAACTATTGGTCTACCTGTCTAGTTGTTTTCAACCTCGATGGTCCTGAGCATCCCGACTCATGTCCAAACTTATCCTTCATTAGAATCACGTCATGATGATTTTAAGGTTGACCCCTCGCCTTCTTCTCCCATTTCTTCACCCTCCTCTTCTACTTTTCCTGGTGAAAGTTTCAAATCTAGTAACCATGAGGCTAAGAAGAAGAAGAAGAAGTCAGATAAGTGAGAGGCTAACCGTGCAACTATTACTCCAAATGAACCTCCTGTAGACAAACCTTCTGATCCTCCACGGAAGGTCAAATTCACTTGAAAATTTTGTAAGGGTGACCATCTCCTTCGAGACTGTCCTGGCATCCCTAGAGTCTCAAAGGTGTGGTCTCAAGACCTGAATCGACCATCCCCGTCAACCTCTGGAGATCATGTCAATGCTACACCTTTAGCTAACGATGGTAAGAAGAAAGGGAAGATTAGATTCCCCTGTAGGTTATGTGAAGGAGAGCATCTTCTTCACCTTTGTCCTCTTATGGATAAAGCTTCTATTGGGCATGGGATCCCCCAAGGGAAGTTTTGGCACTTAGAGCCCAGATTTTGGTCAAAAATTGTAACTCTGATGTAAAGACTTCGCATTTTATGGGCGTGGAGCACATAGTTGTAAAAGAGTCATAGGGTTGTACGCCCTCAATTTTGTAATGTAATGTCAGTTGTAGAGATCTACCCATGGTCCGCGGACCATGGGATTCTATAAATAGAGCAAGGCTCTAAGTAGTTAAGAAAAAAAGGAATAACTCAATAATAATGATAAGGATTAAGAGTTGAGTCATATATGAAGTGTAAATTCCAGTTTTGGGTCATAGAGTAGGGGAAGGCTCTGCAGTTGAGTGCACAGAGGCCCAGTAGTCCGCAGCTGAGTGCGCGGACCCCTGCAGCTGAGTGCATAGTGTTATCACCTAGATTGACCTAAGGCTGAAGGGAGGCAATTCCAGGGTAACCACAAAGCAAGCTTAGCCTAGTAGCTAGCCCTACTAGGCCGAGAGAGGGCTCTCTCCTTAAGGATATCAGTCAAGATTACTGGATCAGGTAAAGGATTTTAGGCTAGGTATAGTAGCTTGAAAGGTTTTGATTGAATTTGTTGGTGTTTTTCTGGACCAGATGGAGTTAGGCAGTTTAGGTCTGGGAAATTAGGTCAGGAATGCAGGGTGTTCTATGGGGCAAGGTAGGCATAGGCTTTAGCACTTTAGGCTTAATGGTGTGAGGTGTTTAAGACTGATGAGGATCTGAGGAGGGCATGTGACAATCATGGATCCTTCTCAAATAGTAGAAAACATGAAATGTTGAATGATTTGCCAAGGCAGAGCACTGTTACAATGGATTATACCTATCAAACTTGATAACATTCAATAAGAAGCAATGAAATGGATGATGGCATACATAAAACATGTAAACAAATGGTTACAAAAGAAGAAAATGTGCTAAAACTCCATACCATAGGGATCCCATAAAAATAGCTGCAAATCTTATTAATCTCCTTGCAAAACTGCTTACAATGTTGTACAATCAGGCTCTGAGCATCCAAATGAGTCCAATCTCAACAAATTTCTAAGAAAATACATAATATAGGCATCAAAACGACCCATCCTATCCTAGCCTTAGGGGTCGAATCCATGAGAGGAGGAGTAGTTGCACAAGAAATTGAACTAAAAGCTAAAGAATATGGAGGTCAAACTGACACTTATCCCTAAGATGATGCAAATTGATTCATTACATGCCACCTAGGCCATTTATCTGATGTATCTACCCTCGGTAAACAAAATATACATTAATTACATCATGATTTTACATTTCATCACTAAAAAGATCAAAATCCCATCGGTGAAAAGTAAATTCTAGAAGAAACTGTGAAAAAATAGGCTATTTGTTAAGTGCACAGTGCCAGTGTCAAACGCACAGCGCCTGAAGGGAGTGTGTAGCGCCAAATTCCAGCTGATTTTTGACTGCCTTCCTAACCTCCAAATCTGGCTCATTATAGCTCATTACAGAGTTGTCCTATCTAGTTTCCAAAACTGCCCATGGTTTCCAATTTCAGCTTGATTTGGCCCTCCAAAATTGCAATCTCCCAAGACTGCTCAAACGCATAGCGCCAAGCTCAAAAAACAGGTAGAAACATGAAGTTTATGTGTTTTATTGTCCTTTTCACCTAGTAAATTTGACTTTCACACCTGGAAACATGATTTCCCTACATGTACATAGGCTTCTAAATCTAATGGTGGTGGCAATTTCTCCAAAAAGTACCTCAAAAAAGCCCGCAGCGCCCTAGGAATTGCGCATTTGACCAGTGGACTGATAAATTAAATGCCTGAAAATCACAGAACAGCTAGGAAATCAAAAACTAAGCCAAGGCTCCTCAAAAATGGTTGTGATGGCTGATGTTGAAGGTGACTAAGCCTGTAGTGAAGCCTCCACCAATAGGTCAAGATTGTCCTTCTCTTCTTGATGAGCTAAGGCTTCAATTCTTGCTTGAGCCCTTTTGAGCTTGGCTCTAGCAATCTTGTCCCTCATGGCATAGTGTTTGGCCATCCTCCTTTGCACCTCTACATCTCTAGTGGCTTTGGCCAACAAGCCCTCAAGGTGAGTGTTAGCCCTCTCAAGCCAATACTCCCTGTTCTCATTCACCATTTGGCCCATTTGTTCATTCAAGGTAAGCTGATTTGCAAGTTGGGCTTCTTTTTCCTTCTCAAGCTCCAAAGCTCTCTTTAGGCCTCTAGTCCTAGGCCTTCTCCTGGGCATATCTTCCTCCATGGGCTCACCATATTCACCATAAGCTTCCTCAAGCTGCACCTTAGCCTTTTCTACCTCTCTTTTGGCCTTGATGAGCTGAACTGCCATAAGCTCATGCTTAGTCTCCAATTGCCTATTTTCCTATTTGTAATAAGAGATGATCCATTTGGCTCTTTGCAGGTTCACCTGCAACTCACCTATCATTGCCTCTTGCTCCTTGATGAGCATTCTAGTGTTTGTCTCATCATCCTCATCATCTAAGTCCACTAGGTCAAAATCATGCTCAGTTTCATGGAGGTGTTCTTTCTGTTGTTGCATCTCTGTTTCAACCATATTTTCCTTCCCTTTGTGTACCTGCTTTGTTGATGATGAAAGCAAGGCCCCTCCCACAATATGTGGGGCAAACACTTGCCTATGTCCTCTCTGATAAGTATGCACCATGGTACCTAAACCAGTCCTTCCAGACTTGCTGCTTTGGCCCAAATTGCCTTGATCCTCTTTGCCACTATCCTGTTTCCTGTCAAGTGAAGGAATAGGTGTATGTGAAGCTGATAATGGAGGTGAGGGTGGATGTGATGATGATGGCATGTTTTGAACATTCTGAGTGTAAGCATGAGCAAAAACTGGGTTGGAAATGAATGTACTCCATGCAATGTTAAGTTCTTTAAGGTGATAAAGAACTATGATCTTTATGAGAGCATGATGAAATAGGCTTTTCATTTGATCTTTGGGTTCTCTCTTTTGGGAAATGTAAGACATTTTCTCCACACTCCTAAGAAGATAATAGGGTATGAGCAATTTGATGTGATATGAATAGACCCTAGAAAATCTTCCCTCACATGAAAAATACTTCATAATAATCTTCATCATAGGTGCATATCTGTCAAGGAGATATGAGAAAGGAAAATAGCCCTTTCTTTCATGTCTATATCTAGGTTGTATGGCTCATAGAAATGTGCTTCAATTTCTCCCTGTTTGAACAATTTTTCCCCAACTTTTGGAATCCCGGTGGCAGCTGATATGGTGGCAACAGACAATGTGAAGGTTATGCCTGCAAGAGTGACCTGATTGTCTTGAAGTCCAGTGATGAAATGTCTAGTCAACTCAGGGTGATACTGGACTGCTTGGACCTGTTCACAAAACTCAAAACATCCTAACCACTTGAAGGATGTCACTATCATGGGAGAGGCTAAAAGCTCTTTGAGATCTGTGGGCTCAAACCTGTGTATGTTCCCTCCTTTATGAGGTCTTCTCTGCTCTATGTTTCCCTCTCTGTCTGAT
The DNA here is from genome assembly GCA_031772625.1 of Pinus tabuliformis. NCBI lineage: Eukaryota > Viridiplantae > Streptophyta > Pinopsida > Pinales > Pinaceae > Pinus > Pinus tabuliformis. The sequence continues at coordinate 586,854,890 of CM062814.1, read as the reverse complement.
CCCTCTTCCTCACTCTGTGGTCTGTACTCCTCATCAGCCATGATGTTTTTTTGTGATGAAACCCTAAGTGGTAAGTAGGGGAATACAAGGGTGTAGGGAGGAAGAAGAAAGGAAAGGGTAGATGGGAGGAAATGAGGGTCTGATAGGGTAGGGATAGAAACTTCTGAGGGGGAATATGGAGTGTAGATTGGGTGTTTTTGGGAGAAATGGGGAATTTTCTTGTGAAAACTAGGGTTTAGGATAAAGGCTAGGGTTTGAAGTGAGAAACTAACCACATATGGTTTTCATTCATTAAGCATGAAGTAAATAACCTTAATGAGAGGGAAATGGCAATACTTACTTGATTTAGGGCTTAGGAGAGATTTTGCAAGCTTGAAGATTGAAGGAGTGTAAAACTGGTCAAGTGTGCAGCGCATGAAGGAAGTTCGCAGTGCCTAAGGGAATGCGTAGCACTTGTCAAATGCACATCACCTGAAGAGAACCCGCAATGCCAAGAGGAAATGCATAGCACCTTCACTGTTTTCACTGATTTCGACTTCAAATCACCCAAAACGCTACTCTAGTTTTCTCAGTGTGTGGTAAGAGGTAAATGAAGAGATAAAGAGTGAAAGAAGATATTTATAGGCCCTTGAATTTAATATTTAGCTCCTCAAACCCATTTTTCTAATGTTTTTTGCCTTTGATCACTTTCACCTTTTAAACTTTATTTTAATGCTTTTTGTTCTTTGTGTTTTTGCAAGTGGACGAATGCTCAACTTAACTTGATTTTTGTAGTGTTGGTGTGTCTTGTAGGAAGGAGAAATATTTTGATGCAGCTGAGATCCACTATTACATATAGAAACTTAAAATTACATAGGAAATTCAAATGAACTAAAATACTCTGTTTTCACCTCAAAAACATGTTTTTGAGGTGAAAATTACATTAGGTTTAAAAAAAAAAAATCAGCAGCTATGACTGACAAGCCATCATTCTTGATTTATTGATCATCCTCATACCCTTGCTGACCTTTATTTACACTTTGACATCAACTTTTGACTTTGGTGGTGAAACCCTATGACCTAATGAAATCATGACTGTAGAATGACTATGAAACTATAATTGAAGACAATTTAAAAAAGGATCAGCAAGTATACTCTATGAGGGTAAAATTTGGATTTTTTGAAGAGAAAACAACCATTAGTGAATTAATATGTTATGACCTAATGGAATGATGCAAAATTTACAGTATGGGACACCTACTATGAAAATGCAAAAGAGAAGATTTTGATCCCTGATGGAAGTATGAAAAGACTGACACTAACACGCAGGGTGAGTCGAGTCTGTAACAGTTGGAAGTATTAATAAAGAGAAGTTCCATATCTATTTTGTGTATTTATTTTGTGTTTTATGCAATAAATATATTGGGTATAAATTTCACTTCTATTTTTTATATGATGCATGAATATATATGATTGTATTGATTAAGTGAATACAAGATATAATATCTGTTTACGCGAAGTTGACTAACATTTGTAAGAAGATAAGTAAGATTCACAGTGTAGATTGGGGAAATAGTGCAGTTCGCTACCATAGCAGCGTGAAAGCATCTTAGCCCCTGGTTAGGGCTGTGTGAAAGGTGATTATAATAGATCGCGAGGGTATTGAAGGTTAGAACAGTGCGCGAAGTAACCTGCACGAAGATAGGCACAGTTGGACTAAATCGACACCACAAACATCTCAAGGGTGTAGAAACTTGGTTCCAGCATCCCCCCATACTGCTTCGGGTGAGACTTCAGTCTGCACTCCGTGGGCTGATGCCGAAAGGGCTAGTAGTGTAGGGATTTTTTTGGCTAAATAACTCTGAACCTGGGTCAGGCCCCATCAAGTCAATAAGTGGTTCCGTTACCACTTCCATCTTATGTGCCTTTCCAGATCACAATACAAGCCTATAATATGGTAGTACATGGCACTGTATTAAATGAAGGCACATTTATTAGCATCATGTCTTCTACTACTTGGCAAGCTTTGGGCTTCCCATAGCTTGTGCCTGTTACTCAGAATTTGTTGGCTTTCAATAGAGGAACTAGTCAACCCTTGGGGAGCCTTCCGAAGTCCCCTATTAATTTGGGAGGAAAGACCATCTATATAGATGTGATGGTAGTCCAAGGTCCCTTAGATTTCAATCTTCTCCTTGGACGTGACTATGTTTATGTCATGGGAGATCTTGTTTGTTCAATTTTCCGAGTGGTATGTTTTCCACACGAAGGGAGAATTGTGACTATTGATCAACTGTCATTCATTGGTCACTAGGCACCTCCTTTGCAACCACCATCCCCTATCGGCTCTTGTTTGCAAGCAATACCTTCCCCGCCACAGGTCAATTATTGTAGGTTTTAACCCTGTACAGAAATTACCTGCATAGGAATTCTAAAACATAGAAAATAAACAATGTGAGAGCATAACACATAAAACACATATACACAGAGATTTTCCCCTAGATCCCAAAACCAGGACTACCAGCTTGATTTTTCATTATATTCCTTTCAATGTTACAATACATAATTATACATGCCGAAGCATCTAATACCATGGACCAAAAAACCATGGATCAAAAACCATAGGTAGGTTCGCCCAACCTAATATACGATCCAAAATTTTTTTTCCCAGGGTGCTGTGTCAAACCCCATATAGGGCAGCTACCCACCCCCCTCAAACCCCCCTACTGCGCAATCGACGCAACAAAGGGGGGCTACGCCCCCCCTCTAACACCCCCATTCACTATGTAGGTTAGTCATGGAAATAATATAACACAACCCAACATTCTCCCACTTGTTGTTTTCTTTCCACAGGGGGGCCACAAGAGAGCTTAGTCATTTTTCTAGCCCTAAAACACCCATTGTTTCTCTACACCGGGAGAACTTCTCAGAGCTCACAGATTTTGTCAATGTGCTTTGTCTTTGAATGATAAGCAGGGTTCTTTGCCAAGAAAATTGCACTTTGTCTGTCATAATCTATCCTTATAGCTCCCTGTACTAACCCCATATTTGAACACAATCTTTGCAACCAAACTGCTTCCTTGCTTGCATGAGTGGCTGCCATGTATTCTACCTCTGTAGTGGATAGTGCCACTACAGATTGTTTCTTACTCATCCAATTGACTGCACCTCCAAATAGGTTAAACACATACCCACTTGTAGATCTTCTCTGATCCAAATCTCCAGCCCAGTCTGCATCAACAAAGCCATAGATATCCAACACTCTGTCCAGTCCTAGTCTTCCTTGATAGCACAAACCATAATCACTAGTGCCATGCAAATACCTAAAAACCCGCTTCACTGCTGCCCAATGCTCCTTCCCTGGTTTTGACATAAACCTGCTCAATACTCCCACTACATGTGCAATGTCTAGTCTAGTACATACCATTGCATACATCAGGCTACCGATTGCACTTGCATATGGAACACGGGAAATATCCTCTTCCTCTTCTTGTGTCTTGGGACACTATTCAGTAGATAACTTTACACCTACAGGAATAGGAACCTTCACCGGTTTACTATCCTGCATATTAAACCTCTGCAGTATTGTCTTGACATACTTCCTCTGGTTTAACCAGAGCTTCCTCTTTGCCCGATCTCTTTTAATTTCCAAGCCCAAAATATAATTTGCAGCACCAAGATCTTTCATGTCGAATTTGGAGGATAATTGGGTTTTCAAATCTTGGATCATTTTTTTGTCATTTCCAACCAGCAACATATCATCCACATACAAGACCAGATAAATAACACGGTCACCAATTAATTTAAAATACACACAGTGATCTGCTTTGCTTCTGGTGAAGCCAAGTCCCCGTATAAATGTATCAAATTTCTGATACGACATCCTTGGTGATTGTTTTAACCCATACAGAGACTTCTTTAACTTGCATACCAGTTCTTTCTTACCCTTCACCACAAATCCTTCAAGTTTCTTCATGTAGATTTCCTCTTCCAGATCCCCATGAAGAAATGATGTCTTCACATCCATCTGTTCTACCTCAAAATCAAAAGCAACAACAACAGATAAAAGTAATCTAATAGAAGTTACCTTGGCAATAGGAGAAAAAATATCACCAAAATCAATTCTAGGCACCTGGGAATAACCATTTGCTACCAACTAAGCTTTGTATTTCTCCACCTTTCCTTCTGCATTTGTCTTCTTCTTGAACACCCATTTGTTGCCAATGGGTTTCCTTCCAGCTGGCAACTCCAAAAAATCCCAAGCCTCATTTTTGTGCAAAGTTTCCATTTCATCAACCATGGCCTCTTTCCATAGTTTTCCATCCTCTGAATCTACTACTTCCTTCACAGTTCTGGGATCATCATCAGTAATAGATAAAGAAAAATTTGAACAGAAAGTAGATGGACTATACCTTTCTGGCTGCCTTCTTTCTTGAACTGATCTTCTTACACCTAGAGTTTGTGGCTCTTCATCTTCTGATTCCTTCTCTACTGCAGAGTCTGATTCTTCCTCCTTTAGCTCAAACTCTATCTTCTCAGGTTCATTTGGTTGGACTTCATGTTTAATAACATCTTTCACCTCTCTGAGCACCACATCTCTGCTGTACACAACCTTCCTTGTTGCTGTGTTCCAAAGCTTATAACCCTTTAAACCATCCTTATACCCAATAAAGATGCACTTTTCTGATTTACTATCCAACTTGGTTCGTTTCTCCTTTGGAATATGTACATATGCATCACATACAAATACCCTCAGATGTGAAAGAGAGGGTTTCTTACCAGTCCATACCTCTTGTGGAGTCTTATCCTACAACACCAATGAAGGTGACCTGTTGACCAGGTAACATGAAGTATCCACCGCCTCTGCCCAAAATTCATGTCCTAACCTGACACCACTGAGCATGCTTCTTGCCCTTTCCATCAACGTCTTATTCATTCTTTCTGCAACTCCATTTTGCTGAGGTGTATATGGAGTAGTCTTCTCTCATGCTATACCACACTTCTTACAGAATTCTTCAAATTCCTTACTGCAAAACTCTCCACCATTATCTGTCGTTAGCACTTTTATCTTCTTCTCTTTCTGATTTTCCCGGAGAGCCTTAAATTCTTTAAACCTATCAAAGGCTTCAGATTTCTTCTTAAGGAAATATATCCATGTATTCCTTGAGAAGTCATCTATAAATGATACATAGTACACAGACTTACCCAGTGATGGAACCTTCACAGGTCCAAACACATAACTGTGCACAAGCTCTAACATCTGTTTCGCCCTCTTACCGCCAGAGGGGAAACTCACCTGATTCTACTTCCCATATACACAATTTTCCCGGAAATCAAAATCTAGAGAGCTATTACTCATACCTTCTACCATACCTTTACCATGAAGTATTCGAAGGCGATTCTCTCCAATATGTCCAAGTCTTTGATGCCACAGCATGGTCTTCTCTCCAGAGACCACTAGATTTTCTACTCCACTTTCAGGAACCATAGAACTATTGCACCCATCAACAATAGTGCTACCTTGCAGCTTGTATGGAGTTTTAGTCCGAACTCCCTGCATCAATACCAGTGCTCCCCAAACCATCTTGCAGGTATCCTTCTCGAACACTGTTTTTACACCTGCATCATCCAAATTGCTTACAAAAATCAGATTTCTGGCTAATGCAGGAATATGTAGAACACCCAGAAGTGTTCTAACCCTTCCACCTTGCAACTTCAACTTTACTTTGCAGCGACCAATGATTCTAGCCTTCCTATCATCCCCTAAGAAGACATCACCACCATCGTATTTATCATACTCGCAAAACCACTCTCTATGGGGAGTGAAGTGAAAGGATGCACCTGAGTCAATCAACCATGCGTCATGATCTACATGTGTACTTGAAGAAGCCAAGTACACATCCCCACCTTCATCTGAGGTGGTTTTCGCCTCTGCAAAAGAAGCATCATCATATCCCTTTCCTTTATTAGGAGCTTTAGATTTATAGTCCTTTTTGAAGTGCCCTTCCTTTTCGTATTTCCAGCACACCACCTTTACAGGTTTTCCTGGAGATTTAGATCTCCCTCTAGATTTAGATCTCCCACTTGATGAATTATTTTTGTTTCTATTATGGGACCGTCCTCATATAGACAAGGCATCACCATTCTGGCTCTCCATATTTTTCCATCTTATCTCCTCCATCAACAAGGATGAGACTATTTCATCAAACTACAAGGTAGTTACATTGCTACCTATTGTAATAACTAGACTATCCCACGAATTTGTTAGAGAACACAACAAACTAATGCACTTATCTTCATTTGAAATTTTGATATCAACCGATGATAACTGACTTACCACAATATTAAACGCATTTAGATGCTTTGTCATTGAGTCTCCATCTTTCATCCTCAGGTTATACATCTTTTTCCACAGGAACAGTTTATTCACCAGAGACTTAGATTGGTACAAAGTCCCTAACTTGTCCCACAAAGCCTTCATCATAGCTTCCCCTGATACATTCAACAATACTGAATCTAAGACACACAATCGTATTGTGCTCTTTGCCTTCTGATCCAACTTCTTCCATTCTTCATCGGATACCCCCGTTGGTTTAGTACCCGGATCTACCGTGATCCACTGATCTTTATCCACCAACAAATCCTCCATCTTGAGTTTCCACAACTAAAAACTCTGACCATTAAATTTCTTGATCTCTATCTTTCCACTACTTGCCATCTTCTTTTACCACTAGAATCAATCTCACATATCTCCCACTGAACATGGTCTACCACAGGCCCGAGCGAAACCCCTCAGCAACAAAGGTGTCCCCTTGAAGCCAAAAAAACTCTGATACCAAATGTAGGTTTTAACCCCGTATGGAAATTACCTGCATACGAATTCTAAAACATAGAAAATAAACAATGCGAGAGCATAACTCATAAAACACATATACACAGAGATTTTCCCCTGGATCCAAAAACCGGGACTACCAGCTTGATATTTCATTCTATTCCTTTCGATGTTACAATACATATTTATACATGCTGAAGCATCCAATACCATGGACCAAAAAACCATTGCGTCCAAAACCATGGACCGAAAACCATAGGTAGGTTCGCCCAACCTAATATAGGGTCCAAAAACAAATTTCCTGGGGCACTGCCTCAGACCCCATAGAGGGGGGCTACCCACCCCCCTCAAACCCCCTTGTGACCCCCCCACTGTGCAATCGACGCAACAAAGGGGGGGCTCCGCCCCCCCTCTAACCCCCGGAGCCCCCCCTCTAACCCCCCACTTCACTACGTAGGTTAGTTGTGGAAGGAATATAACACAACCCAACAATTATGTGGCTGCTCGTTCTGTCTCTGCATCTGCTGATGATCACACAGATGGTATTGTACATTATGTATTGGGGGCATTGGAACCCGATCTGTCTTTGGTACCAAATGACATGTATTCCTCCCAGAGCATGGTTCTTTCGTCTAGTGAAGACCTCTTGGGAGCCATGTTCTCTTATGGGTCATGAACAGACGTCATGAGGATAGTTCCTGGTCTTATGAAAACCTCGTTAAAAAATGAATCAAGGAGCATGAGGATAGTTCTTGTTCTTGTGTCAACCATGTTAAAAAATGAAACAAAGGGTGACGATAGTTCGTGGTCTTGTTTCAACCTCATTAAAAAATGAAACAAGGAGTCATGAGGATGGTTCCTTGTCTTGTGACAACCTTGTTAAAAAATGAAACAAGGAATGTGAGCATAGTTCCTTGTCTTGTGTCAAGCTCATTAAAAAATGAATCAAGGAGTCCGAGGATAGTTTCTTCCTATATCAACCTCATTAAAAAATGAAACATATGTTTGAGGATAGTTCTTTTATTGTGTCAACCTCGTTAAAAAATGAAACACCTCCCTTTTCCAAATCAAGTCTTTGATTAAGATCTTGTAAAATCCCAGTTGAGTCTTTCCTGGATCTCAAAAGTGAACCTTCATTCCATTCACCTAGCTGAATGAAATGAAGCTTGGGGGGCATGTACCTCGAATTGGGTCATTATACTAGGGGCATGCAAACTTAACTCAAGCATAGCTTGTCTTTGTTTCAAGCTTGTGTAAAAATGAAACCAAACTCAAGCATAGTTTTTCGTTTCAAGATTGTGTAAACATGAAACCAAATCCAATCAGAGTTATTCATGGTTCAAGCTTTGTAAAAATGAACCCATGCCCAATTTACATCTCGTGATTACCATTTTAATCATCTGATTTCTGTTATATGAGCCTTGGTTGTTTTATTCCATCGCCACCATCTCTTTGGCCGATCATATGCTTTCACTTGGTTGTTTTTTCCTTTGCTGGGGAACTGCAACAATAAGTGGTTTTATTAGCCACCTTCTTGACCATTACATGTTTTGAGTAGTTCCCCCATTATCGAAACAAGCTTCTATTGTTTATACCACTCGTTCCTCCAGGATGAGTCACCTTTAAACTCTTTTCTAAATGGTAAAAGATAAAAAGATTGCAGAGTATTTTTTTCCCTTTTTGACTCGTTAAAGAGAATAAAAATGGGCGGTCTGCTTTCAAGCTCTTTTTTGACCCTTTAAACACAAAAATATTTCTGATCTCCTGTCGTTTTGAACTCGTTAAAGGCTACAAAACGTCGTTTACCCAGTATATGTTTACCCCTTTTTTGGGCTGGGATGAACTATTTATGAAAAAGGTACTCCTTGACTGAAATGGTCAAGCAGTTCTCTCGAGTATCATTTTCTACCTTTTCGGGCTCAAGAGACACAAATGTATGAAAAGGGACCATGTGGAGTTTTCTTTTCCATGTCTTTTTCAAACTCTCTAAACATGAAAAAGATACCAAGTTACACCTTTGTCGGACTCGTTAAAATATTAAACAACATCGGATTCGTCACCATGATGAACATGAGCTTCTCCTTCCTAGGGCTCATTAAACTTACTAGGCCGGATTCATCTGAAGGATGAACTTACAGTGAAAGCATATTCTATTCCCTTCAAGCTTGTGATTAAAAAATAATTGCGGTACCTGCTAGAAACGGTGGGGGAAAATGGGAAATTTTATCAGTCGTGTCGGCAGCTCACTCTTGAACATGACACTTTCTGCTTTGTGTCGGGTTAGGATATACTCACTTCATCATTGACATTCTTGGGTTGGGTTGTTCATTTTTTCCATCCATTTGATCTCTACCACGTCATCATGACCACTGATCCTATGGATCCAAAGGCTGCCAAACTCCGCGTCGTGTCACTGATATGTTCAAAAGTTTTCCTTCTGCAGTTACCCTTACTTCTGATTCTCTGTATCATCCAAATTCATTTGCATCCCTTTATCTTGTGTTGATGATGTGGGATACATCATGGCCCTCCTTCAACATGGTCACTTCCTGTCGACTTCAACTCATTATCTAGGAAGTTGATCGAGAGACTCCTCTTCAATACCTTGGAGCTTGCATGCCCTAACGACAAGTTCTTCGCACTCAACGATAAGTTCACATCATTGGATTTCGATCGAGTGATTTCACGGGTGTTCGACTTCAGTTCCTTCATTCACATTCCGTGAATTGTGCTACTAGTACCTTGAGAACCATTGTCATTATTGGTGGTTTCTCTCACGCTTGTTAACAGTTTACATCATTGACTGGTAATCAAGTGATTTTCTAGCATGTTCGACATCAACACATCTATTCACATGTTAAAATCTGTACTTTGATCAGGTCATGTTGGAGCGCAAGACCCTGGGCTCAAATTACAAAATTCCAGGTTGGAAGGCGATGTGACATGGTTGTGCTAATATACATGTATCTTTTAAATGGATGGTTGCAACCATACCATGAGTTTTCATATGTGATCCTTCTCATTGTTGGATGGTTGCGACCATACCTTGGTTTCGATATGATCCTCTTTATTGGATGGTTGCGCCCATGCCTGGATCCATTTACATGATCATTCTCTGGATGACTACATCCATACCACGATTCATGTATCGTTTGATAGAGTTTTCAGTAATTTATATGTATATGTACTTGCTTGCAGGTTTTCTGATGACAGACTTCGGTTCCCCGCACTGAGTTATAAAGCATTTAACCCCTCACTCTAGTTTGGCCTTCATGCTTTAGGGGCATCTATTACACATCATTTTGTCACTATCCCTGTACTCCCTATTCCATGATCTTGGAGGACCTCTACAATGAACCCTACATGCTTTCCCATCATGAAGAAACTCCCATTGTGTCCCTCTTCATGAGCAAAACAATTCCCTTTTGCATCATTTCCCAAAAATCTTATGTTTTTCCCAGTTTACAAGACTGGCACTAATGACTTGTGTCCTCCTTGTGCCGATATGTAGGGATTATAACTGTCCCACACGTCGACCGGAGCGACTGAGCCTTTTCCCAATCACGTTGATCCTATTTTGGAAAGTTTTTTAAATATGGAGTTGAAGCTTCCAACTCTAGAAGCTTCGTAACAGAAGTCTAGTAAATGGTTAGGCCGGATGGAGTTGAAGAGATCAGTTTGGCTCCTTTCCCCTATTAGGATCGAACTAATCCAAGAGGTAAGGCCTTCTCCCATGAGAAGAGGAACGATCTCCCATCCATCCAAGCTATATAAACCTCTCTTTCTCCCAAGCAAAAGCTAGTTTTTAGTTTGGAGTTAGAATAATCAGTAAGACATCTATAGTCTGAAGTTTTATAGTGTATGTTTGAGGGAGAATAGTGTGCTTTGGTGTAATTTGAGACAAGAGGGAAAGAGGCCTTAAAAACTCTATTGTTGGGGTTATCCATGAAGTGCTAGTAGAAGTGTGGGAACCTGGATATGTCATAGGAGACCAGCAACGTCAAGGCATCGGTTGTAATCTCTTTTTGATTTATATAAATGCAACTATCGATTGATTTCCAACATGAAGTGTCATTTTACATCTTTATGGCTTAATGTTTCTTGTCTTGTTAAGTAGGCTGAATACAATATTGTATGCTATTACATTTGTTGTTTGCTTGTTTCAGGTGTGTGAAGGAAGGAAATGAAAGATAGCTGGAGCGAGGAAGCATGATCATCACCAAGCGGAATAGCATTCTAAGAGGTAGGCCCTCTTAATTGATTCTATCTTAAGGAAATATTCCATAGATTTTCTGTTTGTGACTAGACCCACTCTCTTGGGCTAGAGGAATTGTTTGTGTTTGCACTTAGAATTTACCTGCATCACAAGGACTACCCTGGAAAGCTCTGCTTCTGCTCTATGACAAGAAAAAAAATGTTGATCACTATCAGCTACAGAGAGTGGGAAAGTTAGGAAATTAAGATGAAAGCGATGGGAACCAGCCGACTAGCAGGAAAGGCACATCGTAGAGATATGGCTTGACTAGAGGCCTTCACAGGAATAATAGAGGGACACTTCCTCCATCATCTTTCTGTTTTCCTTTTCTTTTCAGTATTCTGTAATTTTTGTTTGTTTTCAAGAAAGGAATTAGATCCTTGGAAATAATTTTGGGTAGTAGAGCTATCGCAGGCCTAGGTAGTTAGTCCATTGGATAGCTAGCCCTTGGCTGAGATATTTTGTAACTCTAAATTCAGAGCTCCCCCTCTTCTTATAAATAAGGGGAAGAAACACTTAATACGAGTTCCAGAATTTTGCACCCACAGTGGTCCAAATTCTTTGGTTCCATTTGGTTCTAATGCTTGTTCATGAGGGACTAGAGTGATATGCATGATGAATGTAATGGACTGAGGATTGGGACTTGAATATTAATGAAACTATTCTCGTGATTCCAAGAATATTAATGCGCAGTATGTTTTCCTCTCTGTAATCTCATTCCACATATGTTTTTTGGTCTCTAAAATAGTGTGATCAAGCTGTTAGATTCTCCCTTGTTCATGATCATATATTTGTTACCAAGTAGCAACAATACCTGTGTTAGCTATAGACTTACTTAAGTACCTGTAATGTGCACATATTTTCTTAAGCTTTTGGATACAAATATGCCCATGAGTATATGGCTTGAAACCCCAACCAGCACTCCACTCATTCCACTCTTGCATCTCCCCCCTCTTCCATAGTTTTGCCAGGACGTTGTTGCTTTGTAGGTTTTAACCCCATACAAAAATTACCTACATACGAATTCTAAAACACAGAAAATAAACAATGCGAGAGCATAACACATAAAACACATATACACAGATATTCTCCCCTGGATCCCAAAATCGAGACTACCAGCTTGATTTTTAATATATTCCTTTCAATGTTACAATACATATTTATACATTTCGAAGCATCCAATACCATGGACCGAAAACCATCACGTCCAAAACCATGGACCGCAAACCATAGGTAGGTTCACCCAACCTAATATAGGGTCCAAATTTTTTTTGGTTAGTTGTGTAAAGAATATAACACAACGCATCATTCTCCCACATATTGTTTTCTTTCCATAGGAGGCCACAAGAGAGCTTAGTCATTTTTCTAGCCCTAAAACGCCCATTGTTTCTCTAAACTAGGAGAACTTCTCAGAGCTCATAGATTTGGTTAATGCATCTACAGTATTCTTCAAAGTGTCCACCTTTACCAGCAACACCTTTTTGTCTTCTATAATATCCCTCACAAAATGATACTGAACATCAATGTGCTTTGTCTTTGAATGATAAGCAGGTTTCTTTGCCAAGAAAATTCCACTTTGGTTGTCATAGTCTATCCTTATAGCTCCCTGTACTAACCCCATACTTGAACACAATCTCTGCAACCAAACTTCTTCCTTTCTTGCATGAGTGGCTGCCATGTATTCTCCCTTTGTAGTTGATAGTGCCAGTACAGATTGTTTCTTACTCATCCAACTGACTGCACCTCCAAATAGGTTAAACATATACCCACTTGTAGATCTTCTCTGATCCAGATCTTCAGCCCAGTCTACATCAACAAAGCCACGAATATCCAACACTCTGTCCAATCTTGGTATTCCTTGGTAGCACAAACAATAATCACTAGTGCCACGCAAATACCTGAAAACCCGCTTCACTGTTGTCCATTGCACCTTCCCTAGTTTTGACATAAACCTGCTCAATACTCCCACTGCATGTGAAATGTCTGGTTTAGTACAGACCATTGCATACATCAAGCTACCAATTGCACTTTCATATGGAACACGGGAACATATCCTCTTCCTCTTCTTGTATCTTGGCACACTATTCAGCAGATAACTTTACACCTACAGATTTAGGAACCTTCACCAGTTTACTATCTTGCATATTAAACCTCTACAGTATTGTCTCGACATACTTCCTCTGGTTTAACCAGAGCTTCCTCTTTGCCCGATCTCTTTTAATTTCCAAGCCCAAAATATAGTTTGCAACACCAAGATCTTTCATGTCAAATTTGGAGGACAATTGGGTCTTCAAATCCTGGATAATTTCTTTGTCATTTCCAACCAGCAACATATCATCCACATACAAGACCAGATAAATAATGAATTAATTTAAAATACACATAATGATCTACTTTGCTTCTGGTGAAGCCAAGTCCCCGTATAAATGTATCAAATTTCTGTTACCACATCCTTGGTGATCATTTTAACCCATACAGAGACTTCTTTAACTTGCATACCAGTTCTTTCTTACCCTTCACCACAAATCCTTCAGGTTTCTTCATGTAGATTTCCTCTTCCAGATCCCCATGAAGAAATGATGTCTTCACATCCATCTGTTCTACCTCAAAATCAAAAGCAACAGCAATAGATAAAAGTAATCTAATAGAAGTTACCTTGGCAATAGGAGAAAAAATATCACCAAAATCAATTCTAGGCACCTGGGAATAACCATTTGCTACCAACCGAACTTTGTATTTCTCCACCTTTCCTTCTGCATTTGTATTCTTCTTGAACACCCATTTGCTGCCAATGGGTTTCCTTCCAGCTGGCAACTCCAAAAAATCCCAAGCCTCATTTTTGTGCAAATTTGCCATTTCATCAACCATGGCCTCTTTCCATAGTTTTCCATCCTCTGAATCTACTGCTTCCTTCACAGTTCTGGGATCATCATCAGTAATAGATAAAGCAAAATTTGAACAGAAAGTTTATGGACTATACCTTTCTGGCTGCCTTCTTTCTTGAACTGATCTTCTTACACCTAGAGTTTGTGGCTCTTCATCTTCTGATTCCTTCTCTACTGCAGAGTCTGATTCTTCCTCCTTTAGCTCAAACTCTATCTTCTCAGGTTCATTTGGTTGGACTTCATGTTTAATAACATCTTTCACCACTCTGAACACCACAACTCGGTTGTACACAACCTTCCTTATTGCTGGGTTCCAAAGCTTATAACCCTTTAAACCATCTTTATACCCAATAAAGATGCACTTTTCATATTTACTATCCAACTTGGTTCATTCCTCCTTTGGAGCATGTACATATGCATCACATCCAAATACCCTCAGATGTGAAAGAGAGGGTTTCTTACCAGTCCATACCTCTTGTGCAGTCTTATCCTCCAACGCTGATGAAGGTGATCTGTTGACCAGGTAACATGCTGTCTCCACCGCCTCTGCCCAGAATTCTTGTCCTAACCCAGCACCACTGAGCATGCTTCTTGCCCTTTCCGTCAAGGTCTTGTTCATTCTTTCTGCAACTCCATTTTGCTGAGGTGTATATGGAGTAGTCTTCTGCCGTGCTATACCACACTTCTTACAAATTCTTCAAATTCCTTACTGCAAAACTCTCCACCATTATCTATCCTCAGCACCTTTATCTTCTTCTCTGTCTGGTTTTCCAGCAGAGCCTTAAATTCTTTAAACCTATCAAAGACATCAGATTTCTTCTTAAGGAAATATATCCATGAATTCCTTGAGAAGTCGTCTATAAATGATACATAGTACGCAGACTTACCTAGTGATGGAACCTTCACAGGTCCAAACACATCATTGTGCACAAGCTCTAATATCTGATTCGCCCTCTTACTGGCAGAGGGGAAACTCACCTGATTCTGCTTCCCATATACACAATTCTCACAGAAATCAAAATCCAGAGAGCTATTACTCATACCTTCTACCATACCTTTACCGTGAAGTATTCAAAAGCCCTTCTCTCTAATATGTCCAAGCCTTTCATGCCATAGCATGGTATTCTCTCCAGAGACCCTTAGATTTTCTGCTCCACTTTCAGGAACCACATAATTGTTGCACCCATCAACAACAGTGCTACCTTGCAGCTTGTATAGAGTTCCAGTCCGAACTCCCCGCATCAATACCAGTGCTCCCTGAACCATCTTGCAGGTATCCTTCTCGAACACTGTTTTTACACCTGCATCAACCATCTTGCTTACAGAAATCAGATTTCTGGCCAATGCAGGAATATGTAGAACACCCGGAAGTGTTCTAACCCTTCCACCTTGCAACTTCAACTTTACTTTTCCACGACCAACAATTCTAGCCTTTACGAGAGATTTTTCGGAGTAAATCACAAGATCTATCATTTGTCGACACGTTTCGAACCAACTAGTGTGGTTCATCGTCAGGACAAGTTGAAGAACCAGATCCAGCTTTGCATGTTAAATAGCTTGAGCAGAGCCTCCAATGGCTAACTAGGCCAACAACTAAATTGGACTAGGGACCTTACCTCTAAAATAAATATATAAATAATTTAATTTAATTGGAAGTTAGTTATAATAAGGGACCTTACCTCTAAATAAATATATAAATAATTTAATTTAATTGGTTGTTAATTTAATAGTTAGTTAAAAGGTATTAACTATTTAATAAATACATAGAAAATATAAATATTAGAATAAAACGTATAATTAACTATTTATAGAGTTATTAACTATACATATAAATATTGGAATAAAACGACTATTTATAGAGTTTAAAATTGGTTGTTAAGTTAAAATAAATAAATAAAGAAATAATAATAATAAAATAAAAATAAAACTATATAAATACATTAGAATAAAATACTATTAAGTTACAAAATAATAATAATAATAATAATAATAAAATTATATATATACATTAGAAAAATAAATAAATAAAATAAAAATAAATAAATAAATACAGAAACTAATCAGATAAAATAATTGTAAATATTAACTTATTATAAAATAAAAAGATGAGACAAGAAATGAGGGGAGGGGAGGAGGAGGGGCAGAAAGGAAGAAAGCAACTAGGAAGAGAGAGCTGGGACCCAACATCTACTGATCTTCCAACCATCCTCTCTATTGAGATTGCTCAACCTCTTTTCAATCTCCAGAGCTTCCCTAACTTTTCGATGATGGAACTGTGAAACTCTAGCAATGACACTAGCCTCCTCAATACAAACATGATGATTAGTTTTTTCCGCATGCTTAGCTAAAGCCGAAGACTTTGATCTCTTATGCTTAAGGTCAGCTGCGTGTTCACTAATCCTTTGATTGATGGAGCGACCCGTCTCACCAATATAGGGGGTCCCACAGGAACAAGGGATAATATATACCCCTTTCATTTCTTTAGGGTCAATAGGATCCTTTGCTGATCTGAGGGACATACGAATGGTGTTAAGGGGACTAAAGGTTACAGGGACACGATGCATCTTGAGAATCCTTGCAATCTTATCAGTGGTCCCCTAAACAAACGGAAGATGGACACCTAGAATCTGCTCCTTTGGTTCCCTTTTAGCAAGAGAATTCTTGGCAGCTTTTAGGAAAGCCTTCTGTCCCATGTATCTACTATAACCATTCTCAACAAAGACATCAAGGAGATGGGATTTTTCTTTCTCAAAACTCTTTTTATCTGAGATCCTTAGGGCCCTAGTAGCAAGGGTATTGAGAACCCCCATCTTCTGAGCTGGGAAATGGTGGGAACTGGCATAAAGATACTGCTTTGTATGCGTTTTCTCTCGAAAAACTTGGTGGGAGATTCTAGCCTTCCTATCATCCCCTAAGAAGACATCACCACCATCGTATTTTTCATACTCGTAGAACCACTCTCTATGGGGAGTGAAGTGAAAGGATGCACCTGAGTCAATCAACCATGCTTCATGATCTACATGTGTACTTGAAGAAGCCAAGTACACATCCCCACCTTCATCTGAGGTGGTTTTCGCCTCTGCAGAAGGAGCATCATCAGATCCCTTTCCTTTATCAGGAGGTTTAGATTTATAGTCCCTTTTGAAGTGCCCTTCCTTTCTGCATTTCCAACACACCACCTTTACAGGTTTTCCTGGAGATTTAGTTCTCCCTCTAGATTTAGATCTCCCACTCGATGACTTATTTTTGTTTCTATTTTGGGACCATCTTCATACAAACAAGGCATCTCCATTCTGGCTCTCCATATTTTTCCGTCTCATCTCCTCTGTTAGCAAGGATGAGACTATTTCATCAAATTGCAAGGAAGTTGCATTTCTACCTATTGCAATAACCAGACTATCCCATGAATCTTGTAGAGAACACAATAAACTGAAGCACTTATCTTCATCTAAAATTTTAATATCAACAGATGCTAATTGACTTACCACAGTATTAAATGCGTTCATATGCTCTGTCATTGAGTCTTCATCTTTCATCCTCAGGTTATATAACTTTTTCCACAGGAATAGTTTATTCACCAAAGACTTATATTGGTACAAAGTCCCTAACTTGTCCCACAAAGCCTTTGTTGTAGCTTCCCCTGATACATTCAACAATACTGAAGCTGAGACACATAATCATATTGTGCTCTTTGCCTTCCGATCCAACATCTACCATTCTTCATCAGACACTCCCGTTGGTTTAGTACCCAGATCTACTGCGATCCATTGATCTTTATCCACCAACAGATCCTCCATCTTGAGTTTCCATATCTCAAAAATTTGACCATTAAATTTATCGATCTTTGTCTTTCCACTGCTTGCCATCTTCTTTCACCACCAGAATCGATCTCGCAGATCTCCCACTGAACAGGGTATACCATAGGTCTGAGTGAAACCCCTCAGAAATAAAGGCGTCCCCTTGAAGCCAAAACAACTCTGATACCAAATGTAGGTTTTAACCCAGTACAGAAATTACCTGCATATGAATTCTAAAACATAGAAATAAAAAATGTGAGAGCATAACACATAAAACACATATACACAAAGATTTCCCTTGGATCCCAAAATTGGGACTACCAGCTTGATTTTTCATATATTCCTTTCAATGTTACAATACATATTTATACATGCCGAAGCATCCAATACCATGGACCGAAAACCATAGGTAGGTTTGCCCAACCTAATATAGTGTCCAAAAAAAAATTTCCCGGGGTGTTGCCCCGGACCTGTAGAGGGGGGCTACCCGCCCCCCCCTCTAACCCCCGATTCACTATGTAGGTTAGTCATGGAAAGAATATAACACAACCCAACATGCTTAGGATTATGTTACAACCTTATGCATTGAATCCCCTTCTTCCCCTCTTCATCTTCACCTTTACTAAAACTGCAATATTAAACTTCTTTCCCATCAGAACCAAACTTTTCTCTTTAAAGTTGGGCTGATTTCCCCCCTAAACATTTGGATCCATGTATTGGCTTAATTTTACCTTCAAGAAAGTAGTTTGAACCAAGTCCCCCATTTATCCTCTTTTCCAACTACGTGAAAATTGGAGTGCAACCAGAAGGCCCTCTTGAAAATATTCCATGCACTCCTCTATTTAAGATGTCTTAGGCATTGGTCTAAAATCAACCCAGAGGCTGTCTCTAGGAAGATTTTTATGTCTCCTAAATCACTCATGCTTCAGGTGTCATTTAAAGCGACAACATCTTTTTGGCACCGTTGTCGGGGAACGGATTAGAATATTTTTCCCTGGGTACAAGAAATTTTTACATCCCCTCTGTTAGGTGAGCAAGGGAAGTGTGGGTTGAAGACCTCTCACCTTGGTAACTCCATTGTTTCAATCTTATGGTAAACATCCTGGCGACTCCACTACCCATATCCCTATTTGATCATCCTAGTTTTCAAGTAGCCTCATACTCACTCTGATGCTAAAGCAGCCAAAAACTTTCCCTACCTTTGAAACTGAGATCACTCACCTAGGTGGTTTTCAAAATGGCCATTCCATCATTCCTGGCCAATAAATTTTCCCCACCAGAGTTTTTCTCTATTGCTGGTTATCCCATTCATGTCCCTTTAGTGCTTGAATGGATTAACTATTTTCCTATATTTAGTGGAGACACAGATAGAAGGCCTGACCAACACCTTAAATATTTTCATGAATGCATGGAACAATAGGGTATTATTTTTGAAGATGTGCGAATGAAATTGTTCATGTACTCTTTATAAGACGATTTTAGAATTTGGTACAAAACAATAACTCGTGGCAGCATATCATCTTTAAAATGCTTTCATATAGCATTCCATCATTATTGCAAAAGATTATATCCATCGAATGCTCTGTTTGAAGATTGTTGCACACATTTTAATGATGAAGATATTCCTGAGGTTGATGACCCTACTGAAGATGTTTGTGGAGCCCTGCTCCAAGAAAACATCTACGTGCATCAAGAAGTATCACGCAATGTACAAGAATGCAAAGAAGGAAACATCATCGAGCTACAAATAAACCCTCAAAGATATTAATTGGCCAAATTTGATGTTTCTCCTTCCTATGATGAATACAACTCTGATGGAGAGTCAAGTGATGCAAAGCCACAATGCTCCTAGTCATGGGAAGTTGCACAAGAAGAGGAGGCCCACCAGGAGGTCAACAAAGAGGCTCCAGTTTACAATGCACATCCTTCACCTAGAGAACAAGATCAAGAACCTCCTCTGATTTATGATTCATATCATTCAGAGGAGGATGAGATGGTCGAGGATTGTCAAAAGGATCTATTTAACAAGTGGGGAGAAAGCTTCCAACGACAAGTTTTTCTCAAAAAATCTAAAGCTGAGGAGTCGAACCATATTTGCGACTACCCTGACCAAGAAAATATTGGTCAGCAGACTTTGCATGAAAGAAAGGCAGCTACAAATATTTCTTATCAGTTTTGTGACCCTGTAGCTGACTACATGATGACATTCTTAAGTCGGCAATATGATTTTTTCATAGAGCGTGTATCAGATTTTTTATTTGAAGATTTTTCATGGTACATGCTTGTTTTGATTTTCAAGTTGTAGCAACATGGAGGCATTAGGTCCAACACCCAAATTTTTGCCTAGCTCCATTGGAGGGTTGAACTCACTTAGGTGAATTGATCCCTTTATATAGGTAGGAGTTGTAATTAAATAAGCTCACCAGCTAAGCATTTACTTTCCAGTTGCTAGAATTTATTTTTCTACATTTCAGTTTGATGAGGAAAGGACTCTCTATGAATAAAGTTTTATGGAGATTTCTTGGTTATATAATTTCACCATATTTTTGACTCCATGCCCAATGGTGAAGACTACTGGTCTGTAGGTTATCAACACCTTGCCACAAAGGCACTGTCCCTAGTTGGAGCCAATTTTGTCACTCACTACAAAATGTGTTTTCAACTGTGAAAAGGCTGAAAAAGAGCAATGAAGTTTGAAGCCATCTCCCAAGCCACAGAAGCTCCCAAAGCTAAATTGGACCCTCTCCATTTTATAATGCCTAGAACACACTTTCCAACAGTATATCGAAGTCCAAAAATTGACTTTTGGATCAGAATTTAGAGCATATTGAAGCTGCCCTTTGAAAGCCAGAAAACAAAGAGAAAAGGACCAAGGGTAAGACTTATCGTAAATCACAAATCATAGTTTCAAGGCACATCCTATCGGCGATCACAGGTCTTGGCAATGACGAATGAGTAGGCAATTAGAGCTTCAGGGGGAATCAACATATCAATTATCGTAAGTATCGGAGGGTACCACCAAATACGACGTCATGAAACCACTAAAGGCTGATAACATTAAAAATCGCTGATATTTGGGCCTCTAGTGTTAAAACACTGGAGAGGGCCAATTGCGATTAACAAAGGAAATCGGCGATAAAACCAGAGAAGGACAGGCCTTTTCTCTATCCTCTAGCAGGCCACATCGTGGAATACCATTGGTGCCAATGAATCCACATGGCAGTTGATGTTAGCAAGACATGGTGGTACAGAGGAAATGTGTTACAGAGATCTATTATTTTCAAGGGGTCAAAGAGGGAATATATGGGTGAAACGTGTCACCACTCATAAGGTGACACGTGGCAGAGGATGACATCACATTGGAGATCGCAAATGAGTGTTTGCAGGTTGAGTCACATTGTTACATTAAAGTTGAAGCCCCGATTGCGATCCACTGATAAAAGGGGCTTCGATGCAGGGGTTAGCCATAGTCACATAAGGTGCCGAAGATCCAAGGGCTTAATGTAAAGGCGATTGACGATCGCAAGTTTCAGGAAGATGCACCAAAGCACATTGAAAGGAAATCACCGATTTTCCGACCTTCAATATTTGGCGGAGCCCCAGGGTACAACCTGTGGTCCTATGATGTAGAAACACCGAAAGGGACTAAACTGTATAGGGCCAAAGGAGATCGGTGTTCGTAGATTATAAAGCCTCTTTAGTTTTGAAACCCTCAATCTCTGAGCTCTGATACACTTGTATAAACTGCTTCACAGGGCATATATGGCTTCGATAAGTGTAGTATAGAGTTTTGAAGGTGGACAGGTCAGCAGCTGAAGTATTAAATGAAGGCATGGTGCAGCGGAAAATTAGTATGGGGGGACTCAAGAAGATTAATGGCTCAGCATGGATCTCCACTTAGTCATAACTGTAAAGGACTGCACCGACAAACTCTACTTCTGCTCTGTGACAAACAAACAAAGTTGATCGCTATCAGCTACAGAGGGGAAGCTAGGAAATTAAGATGAAAGTGATGGGAAGCAGCCAAGTAGCAGGAAAGGCACATCATGGCAGAGACGTGGCCTGATCAAAGGCCTTCATAGGAACAACAGAGGGACACTTCCTCCATCATCTTTCCATTTTCCTTTTCTTTTCATTATTCTGTAATTTCTGTTTGTTTTCAAGAAAGGAATCAAATCCTTGGAAATCATTTTGGGTAGCAGAGTTATTGCTGGCCTAGGTAGCTAGTCCATCAGCTAGCTGACCCTTAACTGAGATATTTTGTAACTGTAAATTCAAAGCTCCCCCTCTTCTTATAAATAGGGGGAAGAAACACTTAATACAGGTTCTAGAATTTTTCACCCACAGTGGTACAAATTCTTTGGTTCCATTTGGTTCTAATGCTTGTTCATGAGGGATTAGAGCAATATGCATGATGAATGCAATGGATTGAGGATTGGGACTTGAAGATTAATGAAATTATTACGTTGATTCCAAGCAAATCAATACACAATATGTTTTCCCCTCTGTAATCTCATTCCACATATGTTTTTCGGTCTTTAAAATAGTTTGATGAAGCTGTCAGTTTCTCCCTTGTTCATGATCATATATTTGTTACCAAGTAGCAACAGTACTTGTGTTAGATACAAATTTACTTAAGTACTTGTAATGTGCACATATTTTCCTAAGATTGTGGATATAAATATGGCCATGAGTATATTGCCTGAAACCCTAACCATCTCTCCACTCATTCCACTCTTCCATCTCCTCCCTCTTCCATATTTCTATCGGGACGTTGTTGCTTAAGATTTTGTTACACACTTATGCATCGAATCCCCTTCTTCCCCTCTTCCTCTTCACCTTTACTACAACTACTATTTTAAGCTACCTATTGTTGTGTCTTTGCCATCAAAACCAGACTTTTCTCTTTGAGGTTGGCCTGATTTCCCCTCTGAACATTTGGATCCATGTATTGGCTTAAGTTTACCTTCATGAAGGGCGATTGAACCAAGCCCCCCATTTATCCTCTTTTCCAACTATGTGACAATTGGAGTGCAATAAAAGACCCTCTTGAAAATCTTCCATGCACTCCTCTATTTAATATGTCCTTGGCACTAGTCTACAATCAACCTAGAGGTTGTCTCTAGGAAGCTTTCTATGTCTCCCGAAGCACTCATGCTTCAGGATCCATTTAAAGTGGAAACATATTTCTAGCGCCGTTGTCGGGGAATGGATTTGAATATTTTCCCATGGGTACGAAAATTTTTTACATTCCCTCTGTTAGGTGAGCAAGGGTAGTGTGGGTTGAATACCTCTCACATTGGCAACTCCACTATTTCAATCTTATGGTAAACATCCTAGAAACTCCATTGTCCATATCCCTATTTGATCATCTTGGCTTTCAAGTAGCCTCATACTCACTCTAATTCTAAAGTAGACAAAAACATTCCCTACCTTTGAAAATTAGATCACTCACCTAGGGGGTTTTCAAAATGTCCATTCCATCATTCATGGCTAACAAATTTTCCCCACTAGATTTTTCCTCTATTGGTGGCTATCCCAATCTTGTCCCTTCAATGCATGAATGGATTACCTATTTGCCTAGATTCAGTGGAGGAAAAGATAGAAGGCTTGACCAACACCTCAAAGATTTTCATGAATGCATGGAACATAAGTGTATTATTTTTGAAGATGCACGAATGGAATTGTTCATGTACTCTTTAGAAGATGATTTTAGAATTTGGTACAGAACAATACCTCATGGTAGCATATCATCTTTAAAATGTTTTCATATAGCATTCCATCATTATTGCAAAAGATTATATCCACCGAATGCTATGTTTGAAGATTTTTGGGCACATTTTAATGATGAAGATATTCCTGAGGTTTATGGCCCTGCTGAAGATGTTTGTGGAGCTCCGCTCCAAGGAAACATCTACGTGCATCAAGAATCATCACCCAATGACCAAGAATGCAAAGAAGCGAACATCATTGAGCTACAAATAAACCCTCAGAGGTCTTATTCGGCCAAATTTGATGTTTCTCCTTCCTATGATGAATATGGATCTAATGGAAAGTCAAGTGATGTAGAGCCACAACTCTACCAATCATGGGAAGCTGCACAAGAAGAGGAGGCCCACCAAGAGGTCAACAAAGAGGCTCCAGTTTAGAATGCACATCCTTTGCCTGGAGAACAAGATCAAGAACCTCCTCCGATTTATGATTCATATCATTCAGAGGAGGATGAGATGGTCAAGGATTGTCAAAAGGATATGTTTACCAGCAAGTGGGGAGAAAGCTTCCAGCAACAAGTTTTGCTTGAAATATCTAAATTTGAGGAGCCGAACCATATTTGTGACTGCCCTGAACAAGAAAATATTGGTCAGTAGACTTTGCATGAAATAAAGGCAGTTGTAAATATTTCTTGTCAGTTATGTAACCCTGTAGCTGACTACATAATGACATTGTCAAGTCGACAACAAGGGTTGTTCATATAGCATGTATCAGATTTTTTGTTTGAAGATTTTTCATGGTACATACTTGTTTTGATTTTCAGGTTGTAGCAGCATGGAGTCGTTAGGTCCAGCACCCAAATGATGGCCTGGCTCCATTGGAGGGTTGAACTCACTTAGGTGAATTGAGACCTGTACATCGGTAGGAGTTGTATATAAATAAGCTCACTAGCTGAGCATTTGCTTTTTAGTTGGTATAATTTATTTTTCTGCATTTCAGTTTGATGAGGAAAGGACTCTCTATGAATAAAGTTTCATGGAGATTTTCTGGTTATATAAGTTCATTATATTTTTAACTCCATGTCCAATGGTGAAGACTAATAGTCTTCAGGTTCTTAGCACCTTGCTAGCAAGACACAATCCCGAGTTGGAGCCAATGTTATCACTCACTGCTAAATTTGTTTTCAGCTGTGAAAAGGGTGACAAAGAGTAGTGAATTTTGGAGCCATATCCCAAGCCACAGAAGATCCCAAAGCTAAATTAGGCCCTCTCCATTTCATAATTCTTGTAACAGGCTTTCCAACGGTATATGGAAGTCCGAAAACAAACTTCTAGATCAGAAGTTTGAGGAGATTGAAATTACCCTTTGAAAGCCAGAAAACAAAGAGAAAAGGACAAGAATAAGACTTATCACAAATCGCAAATCAGAGTTTCAAGGCACAGTTTATCGGCGATCGGAGGTCTTGGTAGCAACAGATGAGTAGGCAATCGAAGGTTTGGGGGGAATCGACATATCGACGATCGCAAGTACTAGAGGGTACCACCAAATACGGCATCATGAAACTACCGAAGGCTGATAACATTAAAAATCACTGAGATTTGGGCCTCTAGTGTCAAAACGACAGAGAGGGACAATTGTGATTAACAAAGGAAATTAGCTACAAAACTAGATAAGGACGGGCCTTTTCTCTCTCCTCCAATAGGCCATGTGACATAATACCATTGGTTCTGATGAATCCACATGGAAGTTGATGTTAGTAGTACATGGTGGTACGGAGGACGCGTGGCATGTAGATCTGACATTTTCAAGGGGTCAAAGAGGGCATATCCGGGTGACGCATGTCACCACTCACAAGGTGACATGTGGCAAAGGATGATGTCACATCGGAGATCACAAATTGGCATTTACAAGTTGAGCCACGTTGTTACATTAAATTTGAAGCCTCAATTACAATTCGCCGATAAAAGGGGCTCTGATGTAGGGGTTAGCCGTGGTCACATAAGGTGCTGAAGATCCAAGGGCTTAACATAAAGGCGATCAATGATCACAAGTTTCAGGAGGATGCACCAAAGGTTATTGAAAGGAAATTGCTAATTTCCCAACCTCTGATATTTGGCTGAGCATTAGTCATAGCTTGTGGTCCTATGATGTAGAAACACTGAAAGGGGCTAGACCATAGGGGGTGAAGGAGATCGACATTCACAGTTTATAAAGCCTGTTCAGTTTCAAAACCCCCAATCTCTGAGCTTTGATACACTTGTGTTAACTACTTCTTAGGGATTATATGGCTCCGATAAGCGTAGTAAAGAGCTTTGAAGATGGACAGGTCAGCAGCCGAAGTATTAAATGAAGGCATGGTGCAGTGGAAAATCAGTATGGGGCGACTCAGGAAGATTAATTTCTCAGCATGGATCTCCATCAGTCATAAATATAAAGGACTGCCCCGAAAAACTTTGCTTCTACTTTGTGACAAGCAAACACAGTTGATCGCTATCAGTTACAAAGTGTGAGGAAGTCAAGCAATTAAGATGAAAGCGATGGGAATCGGCCAAACAACATGAAAGGAACATCATGGCAGAGATGTGGCTTGATCAAAGGCCTTCACATGAACCATAGAGGGACACTTCCTCCATCATCATTCTATTTTCCTTTTCTTTTCATTATTCTGCAATTTCTGTTTGTTTTCAAGAAAGGAATCAAATCCTTGGAAATCATTTTTGGCAACAGAGTTATCGCATGCCTAGGAATCTAGTCCATCTGATAGATGGCCCTTGGCTAAGATATTTTGTAACTGTAAACTCAGAGCTCCCCCTCTTCTTATAAATAGGTGGAAGAAACACTTAATACAGGTTACAGAATTTTTCACCTGCAGTGGTCCAAATTCTTTGGCTCCATTTGGTTGTAATTCTTGTTCATGAGGGACTAGAGAAATATTCATGATGAATGTAATGGACTGAGAATTGGGACTTGAATATTAATGAAACTATTTCAGTGATTCCAAGCAGGTAAATGTGCAACATGTTTTGCCCTCTGTAATCTCATGCCACATATGTTTTTTGGTCTCTAAAATAGTGTGATCAAGCTGTCAGTTTATCCCTTGTTCATGATCGTATATTTGTTACCAAGTAGCAACAGTACCTGTGTTAGCTACAAATTTACTTAAGTACCTGTAATGTGCACATATTTTCTTGAGCTTTTGGATACAAATATGCCCATGAGTATATAGCTTGAAACCCTGACCAAAGCTCCACTCATTTCACTCTTTCATCTCCTCCCTCTTCCATATTTCTATTGGGACATTTTTTGTTAGGATTCTGTTACAACCGTATACATAAAATCCCTTTCTTCCTCACTTCCTCTTCACCTTTACTACAATTGCAATATTAAGCTTCCCGTTGTTGTGTGTCGGCCATCAGAATCAGACTTTTCTCTTTGAGGTTGTCCCGATTTCCCCCCTGAACATTTGGATCCATGTATTGGCTTAAGTTTACCTTCATGAAGGGTGATGAACCAAGCCCCCCATTAATCCTCTTTTTCAACTACGTGACAATTGGAGTGCAACAAAAGCCCCTCTTGAAAATATTCCATGCACTCCTATATTTAAGATGTCCTAGGCACTGGTCTATTCTTCTATATAGATATGGTGAATGCATGTGTCCAGGTGAATGCCTCTCATATTTGTATATTCCCAAGTAAATGTGTTTGAAATTTTTTTCAATGCTTGAATTAACTGTTTTTCCTGTTTAGGGGTTAAGGAAAAATTAATATTTAAAGGTTTTTCAGAAAAAATGTCTACTACCTTACTCCCCCATTCAGTCATGGAATATGTAGGAAATGTAGATAAGAGGGCTGAATGTAGTTTGGTTGTTGTACTATTTTCAAGAAAATCCTACAGATCAGTGATGATATCCAAATTATGACTAGACTGCCCTTCTATTTGTTGTGGAAAATTAGGATTAGAAATACAACAATTGATCAAATTTTCTTCTGAATTTTCTTTAAGGCTCATAGCTTGGGATATTTTCAAAATTGGTCAGATACATTCTGAATCATGTTCCTCTTCTTCAACCCAATGTGTACTTTCTGATCTCAAGAGGGGTTGAGCAGGGGGATGAAAATTAATGTGATTTTTTCAGCTCCATGAGTGATGGTCATGTTTCCATCCCTACACCCTATGTAGTCATCTGTTGTGGCTATCCACGTCCTCCCCAATATCAAAGGATGCCCTCCCAAGTTGGTTTTGGGTTGAAGAATACAAAATTTTGCAAGGTATTCCCAAGAATCTAATGAGATGACAATGTCTTCTAATACTCCTTATGGCTTTACCTTAGACCTATCTACTAGTTCTAACATTGTGGGAGTAGGCAATAAGTCAAAGTATCCTATATTAGATAAAGTCTCCATAGTCATCATATTAATGGCTGCACCTAAATCAATTAAAGTGTTCTCTATGGGATGTCCATTGATAAAGGTAGTAACCACAGGGATTACGAGGTCTGCATATTTTTCAGTAACAAATCCAGTAGACATTAAACTTGCAAGCTTTCCACCGACTTGAATCGTAGAGAGTTCTCTCTTTTGTCTTCCTAGCTTCTTGGTACATAGCTCCCTCACTGTTTTGGAATAAATTGGGATATCCTTAATTGCTTGCAGTAACGGGATAATACACACATTTCTTAGTTCAGACACAATATCAAACTTGGGCTGTTTTAGTTTCACTTCCAACCTCTCTGGAAAAGGAGGCTAGACCATATGGGATGAGGAGGGTTCTTATGGCCTTGAAGTAGGTTATTCTGTTGGTTTAGGTGTGGTTTCAACTTCAGGCATTTCTAGAGTATCTTCCTCTACAATCTCTTCAATCCGTCTGGGCTAAGTCACCACTTTTTCGGATCTAAGCTGAATTTCCTGTAGTGACACAGGAAATTCCTATAACATAGGGACATAAATTTCCTACATCGGTTGTGGTGCAATACAGTAGGTAGGAAAGGTGGGATAAGTGACCAATCTAATGTTATGAGTAGATTGGATGGTTTTATTGTTGGGTTTAGACACTGGCTGAGCAGGAAGTTGTGTGGGATGAGGTTGATTTGGTGGGGCAGGCAACTGAAGTTGTTGTTGTTGAGGTTGAATAATTTGTTGCGATGTGGGATGTGGTGGATAAAAGTTCTGAGAGGGGAAATTATTTGTTGTAGGGTAAGAAAATTTCCCCTTCCAAGGTTGTTGTGGAGGCTAACGCTGCCAAGGCATTGGAATATTCCACATCTGATTGAGTATAAGGAACTTGAAAATGCAATTTAGACATACCTATAGGATGTGGTTTCCATGGTCTTTGAGGTGCCATTGCATAAAGTGAATTGATAGCTCCCTAATCTACTAGATATGCTATTTTAATCTCAGGAAGTGAAGGACATTGATCAGTGGAATTCTCAGCTTCACAAATTTGGCATACCTCTATAATATCTACAGGACGTTCCCTCAAGGCATGCTTCTTCCTTTATTTCGAGCAGAACACGGCCAGGGATTTCTCCTATTCCTGTTGTTTCTACTGTTTCTTCTTGGCTTGCAAAACATCTAGTGGTGAAGATAAAGTGCTAAGAATATCGGTTTTAAAATTTTCAAATAGGTTACCCATTTCATCTTTGGTTACTCCAGCTCGAGAAAATGGCTTGACAAGGCTGGAAGAAGTACCTCTTGTTCCACCTCCAACTTTATAATTTCCTCTTTAATATCGCCGACACATCTCACACACATCATCATAAATTAAATTTCATATGTCACCTTGTCCCATTAAGTTCAAAATATCCAAAGATTCTGGTCTGATTTCCCTGAGCAAAATTGTTCTCTTGGTATCCTTGCTTAGTTGATTCATCTTGGATCTCTGCAGATTGTACTGAAATATTTCCACCAAATCCTCAAGACTCTCCCCTTCCTTCTAATTCATGCTAAAGATTTCTTCCCTGAGGTCCCTAGTTTTGCAACAATCTTGATATTTCTTCAAGAATACCTTTTTCATGTCATCCCAGGTTGTAATGGATATTTAAGCCAACCTCATAAACCACCTGCGGGTTGCATCCTTCAATGTTGCAGGAAACAACTTCAGCTTCTAAGCATTGGAAGAATAGGCATAGCTCCTGCATAACACGTCAAACTCGAACAAAAAGGCATCAAGATATTCACTGGAGACTCCATGAAAGTTAGGCAAGACTGAGGGAGGAATATTCTTCATTTGAGTTCCTCCACTAGTCTCCTTGATAGAACAATGTAAATATTGAAACGGGAACTATAAACTCATAACAGGAACTCTGGCCAAAAAACCCCGAACAAACATCAAAAACAGTGCTAAAAACGAAAAGTGTGGCTACTGGAACGATGGTTTTTTTTAGGGTCAATTTTTCACATGTTTTAAAAATGGCAGTGAAAACAAAATTTTCATGCAAAAGACAGCTTGAAACTGAAAAAGTGATGATACTGGAATGATGATTTTTTTTAGGGTCAATCTTCAACATTTTTAAAAAATGCTAGTAAAACCAAATTTTTATGTTCCAAACAAAGTTGTTTATGAGGAAAAAAAACATGCTAATGTTTTTGGTAGAATAACATTTTTCTATCCTAAGTATAAATTCAACATATTCTCAACCATAACATGCTAGATACAAAAGAAATTGAAATTTTTTCAACCATAAACTTAAAAACCATGACATTATGAACAAATTACATCACTAAACGAATTCAAAAGTCATTATTTGTATATTGAATGAAACATACATTATATCTCTAATTTAATGTTGCATTGTAGATATTCTAAACAATAAAAATTATCATAATTAAGACATATAATCCAACAACATAAAAATGACTCATAACTTCTCATTTAACACCATATGGAAATCAAAATTTTATTTCAAGATACGATGCAAACATCAATTATGTAAATTGTCTTAAACAATTATTCAAAATCACTCATATTTTCTTGCACACCATCAGAATTCACATCTTTAGATGAGTGACTAGATGTTGACGAAGATGTTCCATATTCTTCTCTTTTATTAACTAGTGCCCCATCTAAGTCCACATGCATGCCCACCACTTCAGGTTTCAAAATTCTTCTAGATCTACGACTGGTTTCAACGGACTCCCATCTCAACATTGTTCCCTCTGGTAACAACCTTTTCAGAATCTCTATCATCTTGAAGCGAAGAGTTCCTCTCTTTGTTAAATTGAAGTCATAAGCAAGTATGTCAACATCCTCCAATTTTAATATGTCTGTGCAGCGGTGATTTCTATTTGTACCCTTTCTTTTTCTCTTTCTGCCATTTTTTTTGTCAACTACTAGCTCTGGCTTATACACACCATTGAATGGATGTGTATTTGTGGCATACCAATGTACTTCAACACCTATACCATCCTCATTTTCTGTAAAGACCTTTATAACTTTAGCAACCCAAAATGGATAACCATTGGGATCTCCATCTGCTAGCACTGCGATCATGCAGCCCTCCTTAATATCCTGTACTGAACCCCTGTAAAGGTCTTCCATGGCTTCATGTTGTGCACGAGACCTTCTACAACCAATATACATCTCTCTTTCCTCTGCCTGTGAAGAAATAATAATACCTTGAGATTGTTGTTGTTCAACAATGTTTATTCCCTCATGTTCATTCGACACATTTTGTGGCCAAATAAATTGATTTTTCAAAGGTATATCTTCATTTGTTGTTGTTGACATGATATCACTTTGATTATTGAAAAACGACTCCCACCAAACTGAATCAGCAATGCCAAAGTACTTATATGTATATGTAATACATTTTTTAATTTCTTCTAGGCAATCAGAATAATTTATATCTCTATTTTGTCTGCGTGCATTATGAACTTCACCAACTGATTGTAATAACAATATTTTTGATGCAAATATTGGATGATCTGGAATGAACTTCAAAAATTGCAAACCTGATGGCGGTGCCCATTTTGCAGTAGTTGAATACTTCTTGCCCCATATTAGTGTTTTCCCATCAATTTTTTTGATACGAAATTGATGTTGGAAGCTAATGTCATTAAGTTGTTCAATGCATTTCCCCTCATCATATGATCCCAGAATAAACCTTCGCTTGTCAATAGTTTCTTCCAACACATCAAAAGTAGGCTCTGGCATGTATGATTTCTTAATACATCCAATTAATGATGGCAAGCTCCCAACTTCCTTCTTCCTCAATGTGACTGAAAAACGACTGAACATCTGATCAATATGGTCATGAGTGTGCCCAACAAGAAGGAAACCAACCTTTACCTTCTAAAAAATTCTCAATTCAAAAAGTATGTTTAGATATCCAAAAATAACCTAATTTTTGTTTTCACGGCAAGTGTTTTCCAATTGTAGATACAAAACTTCAGGAAGATTACCAAACCAATGAGAAAGCACATCATGAATTATGGTTATGGTCAAATTTGCATCATTATGAATATTTGGAGCTGTGAAGTACACCCTTGGCAACATTTTCTCATTGAATACCATACAACCGACCAAGTGACACTGAATAAAATTTTCCTCCTGTAAATTTTTAGGTGTGCGAACAAAATGTGGTAAAAGTGTTTTCTTCTGGTCCATACCGTCAATTATCAAACCCAAATATTTATTTAGATTATCATAATACTTCTTTTGATGCTTGTAAAACTTTTTCCTTTCATTTGTTTGTTGTTTGCGATGCTCCTGAAGTTCTTTGACAATTGAATCTACAAAACATAAAAGAAAGCCATTAAGAAATATGTTTTCATAGTTCATGATTATACAATTTTAAAAGTTAAAGTTATGAATGCTTACCTCTTTCTCACCCTCCACATTTGTCCCTTTTTTATTTAAGAGAAGCACATGTACTACAAATCCCCATCCTTGTCTTCTTAGGAATATGAACATTGTTGAATTCTTTCTTCCATACCTTCACAAAATATTGATATGTAATAAACCGGCCATGTCCCTCAGAACCTTCTGCATATTCTTTGTATAAGTTGTAGATTTCTTGTCTTGAAAAATTATCTGGAATATGTATTGTCTCTCTATTTGGCATACACTCTCCATGCTTTGAAAAGAAATATTTCATCCATGACATTGCAGTATTTGATAATGGCCCAAACTGTCTTTTATGACGTACTTCTGAATAAAATGTGGAATCCTTTTCCAAATTTTCTTGAATTCTCAAGAGACGAAAATTCCCGATCGAATGAAACATTTTGAAAGCTTTTCTACAGATAAATAAAGTCCTAATATGATAGTCATAACTTGACAATGTAGATTGCATGCACCCAACTAAATATGAATTTTGCATGCTTTTATTCATTGACAAATATCTCTTCCTACTCTCTAATGCA
The DNA here is from genome assembly GCA_031772625.1 of Pinus tabuliformis. Lineage (NCBI taxonomy): Eukaryota > Viridiplantae > Streptophyta > Pinopsida > Pinales > Pinaceae > Pinus > Pinus tabuliformis. The sequence continues at coordinate 586,822,070 of CM062814.1, read as the reverse complement.
AATTTGAAATCCATATGTTTCAGGCAAACTTTTTGGCAACATTCACTTGAAATGAGAGAGCTGATAGAAATTCTTCTCGTCAGATATTCTGCTCTACCCCTTGTATAACTAGAACATCTTGCATTGATATGAAAAGGTCTGCTCCTACTCCTCGCTACAATATTTCTTGGCAACATCTCCATCATTGGATCATCATTTGTATAAGGATTTCATCATCATTAAGAGGAATGTTATACACACTATGATCAGCTGTGCTTTTCAAACACTGACTTGGAGGATATTCTTCATCTTCCCCTTCTTTAGTGCTACTGTCATAGTCCTTAGAATTCAGACTGAATGGAAAATTTGACTTGATGTTTATTGGATATTCTTCCTCATGTACATTTTCAGTGCTGCTCTCATAGTCCATATAATTAGGACTATGTTGAAAATGTGACTGTTTACTTACTGAAAATGCTACATATTGTCCTTTGTCACTACTACCTTTATACTCATTAGAATTAGGACTAAGTGCATCATCCTGTCCTTCATCACTGCTGCTCTCATAGTCATTAGAATTAGGACTAAGTGGACACCGTGACACTCCATTCATTTGAAATTCATCATCACGCTCTTCAACACTGCTGCTCTCATAGTCGTTAGAATTAGGACTAAGTGGACACCATGACACTCCATTCTTTTGAACTTCACCATCATGCTCTTCATCACTGCTTCTCTCATAGTCCTTAGAATTAGGACTAAGTGGACACCGTGACACTCCATTCTTTTGAAATTCATCATCCCGCTCTTCATCATTGCTGCTCTCATAGTCCTTAGAATTAGGACTAAGTGGACACCATGACACTCCATAATTTTGAAATTCATCATCATGCTCTTCATCACTGCTGCTCTCATAGTCCTTAGAATTAGGACTAAGTGGACACTTTGACACTCCATTCTTTTGAAATTCGTTATCACGCTCTTCAGCACTGCTGCTCTCATAGTCCTTAGAATTAGGATTAAGTGGACACTGTGACACTCCATTCTTTTGAAGTTCGTTATCACACTCTTCATCACTGCTGCTCTCATAGTCCTTAGAATTAGGACTAAGTGGACACCGTGACAGTCCATTCTTTTGAACTTAACCATCATGCTCTTCATCATTGTTGCTCTCATAGTCCTTAGAATTAGGACTAAGTGGATGCCGTGACACTCCATTCTTTTGAAATTTGTCATCATGCTCTTCATCACTGCTACTTTCATAGTCCTTAGAATTAGGACTAAGTGGAATCTATGACTCTTTATTTATTTGAAATTCTCCATCCCCTCTTTCATCAGTGCTGCTCTCATAGTCCTTAGGATCAGGACTAAGTGGAAGAATTGACATTCTATTCATAGTGGAATAATTCCCGCTATATTCATCAATATGAATAGAATTGTTACGCGATGAAGAGTTGATGCTGTACAAATCGAAACTTCACTATCAGGACAATCCATCACTTTCAAATAGAATATGTTGAATGATACAAATGGGGAGTCTCCTAAAGATATTATATAGCTTAGAAAATGAAATTTTCCCTTAAAAAATTTTCCCTCCAAAAAGTTTGTTAGATTTATTTCCCTTCATTATTTTATTCTACAATTTATTGAAAAATGTAAACTAAATTTTTTTATGAAATAAATCATTAAAGTTAAAATTGTAAACTACAACTTTTACCTAAATTATTTTAATAGTTAAAGTATATAATATTTACTAAACAATTGAATGTTTTTTATAATTTTTATAATACATTCTAAAATAAATTAATCCCACATTCACCCCGCTGTAAAAAAATTCCATAATATTCGCTTTATCATATTTTCCTTCGTCGTCGTAAAAAAATTAGCATGTTTAAATTTTTTAAAAGAAATTAATCCCACATTAACCATACGGTAAAACATCTCTGTAATTTCATATATATAATAAATTCCATTATCACTATTACTCACATCACATCAATGTTTTCTGAGGTTTGTTGAAAGACTTGGAACGAATTTGTAGAGTAGCTACATTTCTATCAACAACATATTCAACGAAGAATTCTCGCAATTGAAAGGTTAGTTAAATTTTTCTCACAATGAAGTAGATTTTTTTTTTTAAATTAAAACTTTTTGCAAGCCAAATTAACCAATACATCCATCGTGAGCATGGTGGGCCTAGTAAAGCTCACGACAGCCAAACGGGCCAGTAGGTTAGGGGCAATGAGCATGGCTAGCCCACCCGCCCAATTGCAACCCCACCCCAGCGGCTCGCCTGCCCTCTCGCGGGGGTTGGGCGATTCCGGGAATCGCCCAACCACCCCCAGCAGGCGGGCGAGCCGCCAGGGTGGCACGGGGTGGGCTGCCGCAGCCCCACGGGAATTGCCCAACCCCCGCGAGTGGTCAGGCGAGCCGTCAGGGTGGCACGAGGTGGGCTGCCGCAGCCCCACCCCGTGCCACCCCGGCAGCTCGCTTGCCCACCGGCGGGGGTTGGGCGATTCTAGGAATCGCCGAACACCCCGCGAGCGGGCGGGCGAGCCACCGGGGTGGCGCGGGATGGGGCTGTGGCCCACTCCGCGCCACCCCTACGGACCACCCGCCCGCTGGGATGGCGTGGGATGGGGCTGTGGCAGCCCACCCCGCGCCACCTCAGTGGCCCAGCCATCCGTGGCAGCCCAACCCACGCCACCCTGGCGGCCCGCCCGTCCACCGGGGGGTGGTTGGGAGATTCTGGGAATCACCCAACCACCCTCGGTGGGCAGGAAAGCTGCCGAGGTGGACTGCTGCAGCCCACCCCACGCCACCCTGGTGGCCTGCGTGACCGCCCGCCGGGGATGGTTGGGCGATTCTCGGAATCACCCACCACCCTGCGGGAGGGTGGGCCGGCGAGGTGGCACCAGGGGATTTCTACCATTTCACCTCATATTGATCTCATTCTCCATCTTCAATCTACCCCTCAAGGGGGAGGCTGAGGGGTAGATTGAAGACAGAGAAGGAGATCAATGTGGGGAGAAATGGTAGAAGTTGTTTCTGCAACGCCCCTCATGTCACCCCGCTCGGCGAGCCGCAGAGGTGGCACAGGGGGAAAGTTGTGGCAACCCCCGTGCCACCCTGGCGGCCACCTCGCGAGTGGGCAAGCCACTGAGGTGGTGCGAGGGGAGGCTGTGGCAACAACTTCTACCATTTCTCCCCACATTGATCTCATTCTCTGTCTTCAATCTACCCCTGAGGGGTATATTGAAGACGGAGAAGGAGATCAATGTGGGGAGAAATGGTAGAAGTTGTTGCCATAGCCTCCCCCCACACCACCCCGACGACCCGCCTACCCACGGGGTGGGCGATTTTCTTAGTATTAATATTTTTTTAATTTCAATGATCTGATTATACAAATTAAAAATTTATGATATATTTTCATTGTTAATTTAAGTTAATATGTTTTCGTTATTTACTGATTTATGTGTTTCTTTTTTTCAGGAAAATGGCATCAAAGAAGATTTCTGTGAATCTTTCTAGACCAAAGACTCTTAAAGGTAGATCTTCAAAAAACATTGGTGAACGAACTCCACTTGAGCTCATGGCTACAAATCTTTCAAGTGCCTCAAATGATAAGAAGATGATTTCATACTGGAAGAATTCAAAAGAAGTGAAATTTCCATCAAGAATCTGGTATGTGAAAGAAAGAGAAAGCCAAAATGTGAATATATATCTATATATTGATATACCGAATGATAATGGAATTTATGAGGTGATGGGAAGAGTCATAGATATGTGTTTGGTACTGGACACTGAAGTTGTTTACATACTTACAAAACCTCCCAAGTCACATGAAAGGATTAAATACCGGCTATCATATTCATTGTATGACACGAGAGAGGTATCTACAAAGTTGTGTAAACAAATCGTAAATGAGATGAAACAAAACATCATAAGTATTGTTATTTATATTTGTATTTTGCGTTCTTGTAACTATCTCACTATATTTTTTTAACTTTTTTTTTATTGACATATGATATTTTGTTTGGCAGAATTTTGTTGAAAGTTTTTCAATTAGGTTGGGAGGCATTCATTTCATAGAGCATGATATTATGAAAGTTGTCAGTAGTTTCTGTTCAGTGTCAGAAGAAGATATGGAAAACAAGCAAAATGTAGTAATTGATGATGCTACAGAACTACATCCAAGGGATCAGAAAAAAATGCCTCTAGTGGATAAATCTAGCAAGGGTAGACAAGTTACTTTTGAAGGCAATGAAGTTGAAACTGACAGTGAAGCATATGTTGCCATTACTGAAGATGACATTGGAACTGAGAAGAGCCGTAAAATACCAAAAGTAACAATGCCCAAGAATAAATCTATTACAGTTAATGATGAGAATGTTATGAAGAAGAAAAGTAAAGTTGAATATTTTGAAGTAGTCATTACCAGCAGTCAAGAACCTAGTGAAACTTCAAAAGAAAGCAGAGAAATCATTACACTAGGAGCTGATTTAAAGAATGGAATTATCAAAACAAAACAAAATGTCATTCGACAGAATTTGACAAAGAGAAACTTAATTAATGGTGGTTGTACATTTCAGCTTAATGTCAGACAAACCTATAAAGCAAGTGAAGGACAATGTCAATATCAATTCAGAAAGCCACATCATCTGCATGTTCACAACTTGAAGACATTGATGAGGTACAATCCATATGCTCATGTGGTTAGTTATGTGCTTCTTGTTGATCCAGTTCAAGTACCCAACAAAGAATCATTTGATAAGTCAAAATGTTTTGAATACAATTATTATGTGCTTTGGCGGAACCATTCTGTAGAAGCTCAAAGACAATTGATGGAGGAATATCCTAATAACCCACGTTTTGAAATAATGAAATGTATCATTTATGTTGGTTTATCAGATACAGAAGCAAAGCTAGTGGCATGGGATTATAATTCAAATAATGAATATAGGATGTCTATGACTTTCATCCAAAGGGTTAGATTTATTCATAGTGAATTTTAAAAAAAATGTGGTGGGGATAGGATAAATGTTACTCTAGATTTCCGAAAGGAATGTTGTATGGAAATAAGCTATCAAATTGAAGAGAAAACCAATTCAAAAGGTGGAAAAGGCAGAAAAATTAGTGATTTATTTAGAGGTGTTGATAACATTTTCAAGTTGGAATTTAGAACTGGAGATGTATGGGAGTTGATTAATGTGATTTTTAGCATGTCGGAAAACATTGGCATTAAAAACCAGAAGGTCAAAAAGTCTAGGCCATTGATATGTAGCAGCAGTAAATCAGGTCCTGGAATGAAGCAACTTCCAGAAGATATGACTATCACACCTTGAACAACAATTCAAGGAGTGAAAGATGAAAAAATTGTCAAAACAATATTATCTCGTGTGAGGTAAGGGGAATTATCATTGGAGGAAATGTCTGAGGAATTTCAAAAGTAAGTTTGTTGAATTATTTTTATTTATTTCTAGATTATAATTTTCTTTTAAATAAAACATGTTGTTCTTGGTAGTATTTGTTATACATATCATTATATTAACTTTTTGTTACTTTATCTATGCAGTCACAAATTTTACATGAAAAATCAAGAACAAATGGTTAAATTGTTGAATGAAGATAGTTGGGGTGATGTTGTACGCAACTATCTAGATTCAAGTTCTAGATCAACATTAAAATTTTTTTATCTTGCATTTAAAAAGGTATCTTGATTTATACATTCATTTTTATTCATCTGTGTAATATTTTTAATTTATAACTTACACATATATTTGTTTATTTTATAAAAGATGAAGAAGGATGATAATGGAACACCAGATAGTTTCAGAACCTTTATTGAAAAAATAAAGATCGAAAGACTGAGGAAGCAACGTATTAAGAATGTTGAATTTGATCCAACTCTTACTCATTTCATTTGGAATGGGCTAGACATTATTCAATATCAAGTAATACAATACGACTATGAAGACATTTCTAAAATCATACCTAAAAGGGATTATGCCCTAGTTATTGCAATATTCCCCATGGTTTCAATAGTTCAAACATTAAATATGATAGTGACACTTATACTTATCAAGCTCTTAGTAAAGTGGTTGCGGGATTTCTAGAAGTCACGTCATCACCATTATGGAGATTTGTGACATTTCATTCAGATACACAGTTGGCAATGGTATTGTCAAGCTTCAAGGGGAAAACAAATTCAAGGATGTAGCTTACATGGTAAGACATCTAAAATGTATATTTGATTAATGTTGAAAAATTCATTTATGTACAAGTTAATTGAACTTTTACTATTTCATGTTACAGACAAAAGTCAAATCTTCTTAACCATGAAGATCAACTATTTATAAATGATTGTGAGTTCATTCATATTGATAATTGGGCAAAAAATGAGCTATATGTCTATGATTTTTAATCGGGTAGACAGAAAGAGTCATAGCCAAATACTAACTTATGATGCTATTGTGAGAAAACTAACATATGAAGACAAAGAAGCAAAAGGAGAGATAGTTAACATTTATCAAAAACCAGAATTATTGATTAACTATCTTATAGACATATATTCAAATGAAGGAGACTGGGTTCTTGATTTATTTTCTAGCTCAGGTAAGTTTTATTATATGGAATTGAATTTCAATATGTTATTTTTTAGTTAATATGTCATTGTACTAATTTACTTCATTATTTTTTTTGTGCTTGATAATTAGGTACAACACTAGCATGTTGCCTTCAAAAAGGAAGAAATTGCATTGCAATTGCAAAAGATCCAATACAGTGCAATTTCATTCAGCAAAGAATTAATGCTCTTCAATTTCTTCTAGATGCAATGCAAGAAATTGGGTTGAAGAAATGGGACTTTAGTGAATCACATGCGGCAAAAAAGACAAATGAACCCCAACCACCATTACATGGAATGTTTGGAAATACATACATTGGGAGATTCGCAGACATCAAAGATCCATTAGAAGAGGAAAATGAGCAAAAGGAAGCAGAAAATATTGTGGAAGAAAACAATGATGAAACTCTAAAGGACGAAGAGTTTGGATTACATGACACTGTTGATTAAATTTAAGTTATGCTTGAAAATCAAGCTCATTTTTTGTAAATATTAAGTTGTTATAGTTGTAATATTTTGACTTTGACATTTTATGAGAAGAATATACGCTCAATTAAGGTTCTTATGCGTTCAATATTTGTAATCTGTGATTTTCGCATTAATTTTTAAGTTAATCATTATTTTTTGAAAAAAATGATTATTATTATTTTTTTGACATGAAATTCATCAAAAAAAAAAAATATTATGTAACCATTTTTAGTTAAATTTTTCGTATAAAAATTGTGATTTTGACATGTCATTTCTAGCAAAAAATTATCAAAACGTGTAGTTTTTGAGTTATATTTATGTTAAAAATGGTTATTTTTATGTCATTTGTTAAAAAATATTATTTTTTAGAAACAATTATTTCATGTGGATTGAAAAATTAATTAAAGATGTATAAATATGTAGAATATCGAAAATTCAAAATATCGACCTTCTTCTTTAAAGATGCAAAACAATAAAAACCTCACTACAAAAAAATTAAAATAAAAATAAAAACAAGAAAATATGAAGAAAATGACCACATCAAAAATTATTAAATTTACAAAATAATTATTTACATTTCATACATTAGAAAATAAAAAAATAAAAGCCTTTTAAAAAAAGAGCCTGGTGTAGAATTACCACTTTTTTAAATCAGCATAAAAAACACTACCATTCTAAAATGAAATGTACATAAAAAAATTTATAGTGCTAAAAAATATGGTCTAAAAAAAACATGTGTGTTCTGCATCATCTCTTTTCAAAATCAAGTCACTTTTTTGCTATCTCTACAAAACGGGTAATAGTATGAGTTCTCGTTTCAAAGTTTACATTGTTATAGGGAATTCAAATGTGACTAGTTCATCTTCCTTCTAATCATAGCCTCCATCTATATTACCAGTTCATTCTTCATGAGCCATATTGGACTAAAAAGGAGTAGGACCTTTGTAAACTACAGAATCTGTGAAATCAATGGTTTGAAATTCTGGTTCTTAAATAGGATTAACGAGGAATTCCTTTTTAGACTGACCACTGAGCAAATATGTTGTCTTCCTTGTAAGGGGAGTTTCTAAATGGGCAACAACAGAAGATTTTCCTACATAAGATTCTACTACAGAAGTAGGAATATGCTCTAGGCTCTTTTTAGGACCACAAACCTCATGTCCAGACTCTTCTTCACTTGTTTCCTTGTTCCTTGCAGACTTCTTTTTCCTTGATAGTTTATTAGTAAATGAAGTGGTGCTCACACCACCACAAAATACATTTGTAAATATTGGACCCTATCATCTATTATGTAAACAAATTCAAAGAAAACTACTTACCAAGCAATCAGGACACGGCTTTGGTGAATTTCTAACCTCTGCAGGTGTGTAGGATTTTCCCTTCGTCTTACCACTTCGACTCCCCCAGTCTTGAAAATTTCAAACAATACACATAATACTAAAACACTTTCAGTATTATCCCTTAGCACCTCCCCGACAATGACGCCAAAATGTTGAGTCAAATTATAGACTTATAATTTGTCAACATAAATCATCAACCTAGGGCAGGTAAGCTTGTGAGATGTTGTGAAAAATATATGCAGGCTTAATACCTTGAGTGCTTACTAATCAAACCAGTCAATCATACATAGAACTAATGCCTCTTTTCTGCATCAACATTTGGCAACAAAAGGCTATGGAGTGGATTGAAACATCCCTCTACAACTCTTAGTATTGCTGATGTTGATTAGAAAAGATAGGAAATCAAACTTACAGCAATAAAGAAATCATTTAACAATGTAAATCAAATCTTTGATTAAATGAAATCAACACATTAACATGAAAACTTAATCATTCAATCAATGGAACATTGCTACTGAAATATTAGAAAGAGTACATTAGCTGTGTAAACAAGTTATTACTGCATAAAAGAATTAAAATGCACACACACTACAACTAAGGGAGTTGTGAGCAAAGGGGGCCCTCCCTCACTCACAACCCCTTCAAAATTAAAAGGGCTTGCTCAATAGAATAGATAGAACATAAAGTATTATATTAATCTAGAAATATTACAGTCAAGTACAATCTGATATGTGCTATCAGCAAACCCAACCCAACCCCCTACAATATAAAACATAATCAAATTTATACAAGTTCAAAAGCCCATATTTGGCTCAAATGAGGAAAACTACTAATATGAGCTATTAGCTATCAATACTGGTACAAACTGTCAAAATTAGCTCTACTGAGTCTAATCCATGACTAAAAGCATGGATTAGAAAAAATTTGTTACATAGCTGGAGTTTTCCCTCATGCGGCCAACGAGAAGAGGTCTGCAAATTTAGGCAGTTTCGATGGTGGATTTGAAACAACCAATAGGACAGCATCCATGTATGATGAATTCCCTACAAAACCCACGTTATCATTTGATTTGGAAGTGAGTGGAACATAGCTAACCGTCGATTTTGTTGCAGGAAATCTGGGTGGTTGCAGGAAATCTGCGTCTGTAGGAATTTCGGAGCGTCTGTAGGAAATATGACCGCACGAGCTGTCTACAGGAAATTGCAGGATTGTTTCAAAGGAAAGCAAATATGCATAAGATTTCTAGATTAGTTGGTATGATAATTCAATAAGGAAACATCTAGCTTAAGGAATGCCTAATATTAAGGTAAAATGAGACTTTTTTTATGTTAGTTGGCATACCTCAAGCATATAGCACCCCTTTGGCCAAAACCTAGATGATATAACAAAAATAAGCACAATTAGGGGTCAAGGAGAGTTTAAAATGGGAGAGGTAAAGTCTAGGAAATCTGTCAAAATTAGGAAAACCTGGGTCTCAACACACCCAAATCCACATCCAATTCTACTGCCTACTAATTTAGTTTTGTCTCCCACCCCAAGATTAATTGATAGACTTGTTTTGGAGTGCCAAAATAAAAAACATGCGTTGCATCATGAATAAGGCTAGCAGTGGTTCGATTTCCATGGTTTCTTGTTGAAAGACACTGGGGCTGATTGGCCCTGTGGTGCCGCCCATTCCCTTTACCGTGACCACGACCTCCTCTACTCGATGAGAGGGGGGAAGATGAAGGGCAGACCATGACTTTAATGATCAACCAAATAGACAAATGACCACTAAGATGGATAAACCCAAAACTGGATGTAACAAAGGCCAATGCATAGATGGTGTCCTGCTTGACAATCCACCAGTTTATCCACACTAAATGACTTGTATAAGTATTTAAGAAGATAAATAGATAGTTGTGAGATATAACTTTATCAACCCACTCGAAGATAGGGGTATAGCAGTGAATATGGCTTATAGAGTGGACATAGACCATCCCAACCTCCTCTGGATAAATCGAACCAAAATAATTAAAAAAACAAAGGATGGCTATGTTCCAATTCATGAACAGATTCAACAAAAACCCCAAACTATCGGCATAAGCACAACTACAAGAAGGCCATTGAATAAATCCAGTGAAATTCCATACCAAAGCCTTTGAATACATTCCCATATGTGAAAGAAGAATTCCAAAGTATATAGAAATAACAAATGGATCCACAGACAAATCGCCATACATACCCATAATTCCCTTCCTCCTTTCACAGGTTTTTGTCTCATTGATGTCGTATATCATTACTAGACTTCACCAATGGAAACACACAAACAAAGACTAGATATGGGAACACACAAGATAGGAAACTACCATAGGGACATACCCACAGGAGAATACCTTGGAAGGAGTCAATTCCTCTGGATGTGGGTTACGAGTTGATGTATCCTTGTTATAGTTCCAAATATCACCCTTGGTATTTGTGATGCCTGGTTTATGGCCTAGGGAAACCCATCCTTCCAAAATTGGTCCAAATATTTTAAGAACAGTGTTTTACTCCCTGTACGCTACTTTGCCCTATGATAAAAGTGTGTACATGCAGGTTAGTCAATACCCAACCCGCGTATATGTGTTAAAACAATTAAAAAAACTCATTTGGGAGAAGTATAAAAAGACTTCTATGGGAAGGCCTTAAAGAGGAGAGAAGAGATAGAATTAATGTACTAAGATTATCTCCTGATCAAGTCTAAAGTATCCCTGTGCTTCGAGCACTTCCCCAAGTTCAGGAAACCCTTGTTGATATTCTCCCACTTGCTTGAGATATCATGGTATTGGTTATGGAAGGAGGCTATTGAAGAGTGGAACTGGACGGACCTGGAGGACGGTTCCACTTGGAGCCGGAAGAGGAAGACTCAGGTGAACTCTTTCTATGTTTATTATAGTTTTCTACAATAAAAAGAAATGTTGTCTTGTTCCTAAGATCAACTTTGTTTATGCATCAGATGTTATTATTATAATTCATGTATGAATGATTATGTTGATGTATAACTAACCATCTACTTATATGATATAAAGTTGATTTCATTAAAATTCTTTATCTATATGCTGCTATGCGTATTCGAATTGGTTGATTTGCAGATTCGAAGATCATCAAGAGTTGCAGAGGGTTTGAACCCTGGCTAGAGCTACCCAAACGAAGGACATCCGGGTATGTTCATCCTTGCATAGTTTGATTATTTAAGCATGTTGACTAAGTTGTATGTGTGTTTCTTGTTGTAGATTACTCCTGCTCTGTTGGGGTTCTAACCCAAAGCCCTAGGGGACTTATTCCCTTAACAAAATTGGCAACTCCATTGGAGATAACAATCTTGTTATTCCTAGTTTGGGTTGTTCAGTGTCAATGAGGGCTCAATTCTTCGTTTTCTTGGTGTGACTGTATTGCCTACTCTTGTAAGAACTCAAACTTCAAGTCCGATCTTTTTAATCAGGCCTTGTTTTTTATCTTTCTTGTAAAATTTAGTATACATATCTTTTCCTGTTTACAGAAGCGTGCACACACTTGTTTCTATGAACTGAAACCACGTATACGTGAGTTTATTTTGTCAAAAGCGCATGTATACGCACCTGTGCTGGGACAGAGTCGCATTTACTATTTTTTGCACGCTTTTTTCAAATCTTTCTGCCCAGAAAGATTTGTTACTTGGTCTACTTGGTTTCTGAGTGGTCAGTTTCTGTCTTCAGAATTTAATTATTCAATGACCTTATTGTTTTGAATTCTCTCCTACTTTGAAAAGTTTTTGGCCTAGGTTTGCTTTTGAGTGAGTTGTATGAATTGTGTTTGGACACACAAGGCTTCTCATCAAGGTTCTTGATTGTTTTGGTCTTCCAGAACAACAGATTGTTTTCAATCTTTGTGTCAAACTTGATTATTGGTCTACTTGCTTTGCTTTCCGTCGTTTCGTGGCCTTATACCTTTTCTTGCTTTTCGAAAGTTTCTTTTTGGTGAATTTGAAAGTGTTTCTTTCCTGACTTCTTAGTCAGTTTCTCAAAGCTCTTTTACTGCTTTTGGATCATTTAGTGCAAGTTGAAACCCCTTTTTGTTCAAGTTTTCATTCGTGTTGAATTGATAACTTACAAAGTTTCCTTGTGCTTTGTTTTTTGTCTTTGAGTATTTAGTGGCATTTTGAGTGCTTTTGAAAAGTTGTTTTTATTGTTCCTTCAAAAAGAAAAGTTCTTCAAAAACATTGTTTTTGCTTTCTTTTACCAAGTTTGCTTTTGGTTTCTTTTGGTTTTTGAGAGTGATTTGTCATATTTTTTATTAGTCCTTCTTGTTTGGGAAAGATTTTGTGTTCAAAATTCATATTCCTTTCAAACAGTTAAGTTGGCTTATAAAAAAATTGCTTTCATTTCTTTTTTAAGTAATCTAGATTTTTTGCATTATCATGTAAATCTTGCATTAGGGTAGTTTGCATCATTAAAGCATCAATAGTATTTCTATTTTTTGTGAGTGTGAAGTCTGCTATAAGAAAAGAAAAGGAAAAAGTATTTTGCTTTATAGAAGTTTCTTAGAACCCGAGTAGAAGTTGCTTTTCATGGAAGAACAAACAAGTGCATCTCATATAAGTTAGTTTTTCATTATTTTCTTTTGCATCATACAAACACCATCGGTTTCATTTCCATATTTTCCCTTTGACTTAAAAGAACAACTACTTAAAATCAAGCGCTTAATAAAATAAACTAGAACTTTTTGTATTGTCATCAGAATACACCAACAAGTTTTACGTTTATTTAAGGCCTTGGATTAGGCGAGAGGAGAGTAAAATCTCCAAGGCCACTCTAAATTGTAAAACATAGATGTTTGATTAAAGAGTGAAATTCAATAGCATTAGGGAGATCGGGAAAGCTCCGTGACTGGGAGTTAAGCATGAGGGTTTGTGAAAATAAGGACGAGAGATACCCCTCTCTTACTTGTCGGATCTTACCTCACGACTGTTCCACCCAGCTTCTGACATGAGTTACTGTCTTTAGTTGCCAATCCTAGGGATCTACACAGGTGGTTGTGGAGATGAATCCTGTGGCACCTGAGGTTGACATTGCATCACGTTCAGCAATACTTCTGGAGGGCACCCTTACAAATCTTGGGGGCTTTCACTGGAAAAGGCTGTTGTTTGGAGGTCAACGTAACTACCTCTGATACCTTCGCTAGTAGACCTGGGGCATAATTACCCAGTCTATTTTCGGAAGGCCCTTATTATTCACTTTCTTGTATTTTGGTGTCCGGTCCTAATCACCCGGAGTGGAGATACTTGGAAGTAGTTTGATTGCTGATTTCTTTAGGGACATTTTTGGTGCGTGTTATGTGCTCCTAGTCAGCCTAGCTTTCAATTTTCTTGAGTTTTTAAGTAGATCTTATAAAAATAATTCAAATTGGCTGACCGACCACCTAGACGGTCCCGTAGACTTCATGGGCTTTCACCTGCGAGTCCAGGGCCTTCTCCTAGAAGGCATAGGAGCGATACTACCAGTGGTTCTCAACCAGTGGCAGCTGGCGCATCAGAGATTGATCCTCCACTTGGGGGCATTAGTGTACAAGATAGACCTGGTACTACCACAGAGTTAGAGAGGAACACACCAATTCTTTCTCAAGCACTCTTCCAGTCAAAAGATAATATTGAAGTGGAAGAGATTTTAGAGTTGGTTGCGCCTCCGAATTCTCCTCTCCCTCCTAATCATCCAAACGTATTGTTATACATTGGAACTCTAACTCACAAGCCTTCAAGCCCACGTCCACACACATCCATCCTCTCGATGACCACTACTGGAAGCATGGCATCCACCACAAGTGTTACGAGTATGTAGACTCCTATATCAGTGCAAGGGGGAGGAACTATTTCCATCCCTTCTACATCTTTATTTGGGTCTACTGCTAGCACATCCTTATTTGGGTCTACTTCCATTCCATCGACGAGTGGAAGTTCCCAAGCTAATGCATCCAGTTTTGGATTCTTCCCTTTTGGAATGCCCTCTCAAGGTATTCCTTCAGCTCCATTGAATGTACCATTAACTGCCTCCACGTCCATGATGAGTGGATCGGCTTCTTTTTAGGGTTTCCCATTTGGAAGTGGTCATATACCACATTCCAATCCAATAGTAGGATCTATGCCTTTTCCTTTCACGAGTCAAGGCAGCAATCCCTTTCAGAGTTGGACTAACACCGCGGTTAGTTGGATCGGAGCTGGCAATCCATTTTTCAGCCAACAAGGGAATGTGTCATACTCCTCGGTCAATTCATTTCAAATTTTTACACCCTTAGCTAACGCTTGGAACCCTTATCAGGGGCTATCAGCTCCTTACAAAACTTCGTTATGGGGAAACTTTAACGGTTACAAAGGATTTACGGCTGGAGTTGGTCAAACTCTAAGTTTTGTTGGACCAAAAGGGTCACCTTTTGGTCCAGTAGGTTCTAACAGTTACTTTGAGCAACCTGGTGCCTTTCAAAACCCAGGTCATTCTTTTTAGACTTTTGGGAACCCCACCCCATCTAGGTGGAATCCCCAAGGTCCTCCATGACTTCCGTTTCTGGCCACGCTTAATCTGTTAGACTTGACTAAGTTGACAAACAATCCAATTAGATACAATCTGGCTTGGCCTCCGGTCCCAACCAAACTTCCATCGGATATCCCGAAATTCAAAGGGAAGAATGGTGAAGACCCGGGCGACCATGTAACCACATTCCATTTATGGTTCTCATCAAACTCCCTAGTCAATGATTCGATCAGGTTGAGGTTATTTCAGCGCACCTTAACAGGAAATGCAGCTAAGTGGTATATATAGTTGTCAGGGGGGGAACTTTTACTTCCTTCACCGATTTGGCTAACATTTTCTTAAAACATTTTTAGTTGCCTGTCCGTTACGAAGCCGGAACTGAACTTCTATCCAATTTCCATCAGGACACGGCTACTCACATTTCGGATCATATCCAAGAATGGAGACGGAGAAAGAGGCTCATCAAAGCCGAAATTCCACCTGAATTCCATCTTGAATGGTTTTTAAATTCATTACAACCTGAGATCTCCAAGGATGTTTCTATGTCCAGCATCTATTTGGAAGAGCAGGTTATCTTCGTGCCCAGCAGTTAGAACTAATATATTCTCAGTCTGGGACTCTTCATAAAATCTTGCCTGATATTCCTAGATCCACGCTTGATGTAGCCAAATTGAAGCCAAGCCCTCATGCTGATGGTATAGTTGTATCAGTTGATGCCAATATGGTGAACCTCTTAAACCAATTGTAGCAGTTGTCTCTACAAACTACTTCTTCCAATCAGGCTGCACTATCCACTCCTTCATCTTCCCAACCTTCTTCCATAAATGTCGTCCAGGCCTCTAACCCCAAAGGAAATCAACAATCCGATGGGAAGAAGAAGGGACGAGGTAAAAAGAAGAATCAGGAAGGGAAGGGTAATGCAAATAAGCTCGGCAATGGTGCCGATGAGGGTAGAAAAGAGTCTAAGAAGAAAGTTAAGTTTCCATGCAAGTTGTGCAGTGGAGATCATTTGACTCATCTCTGCCTGAAAATTCAAGATGCTCAGTGCTTGTTAGTACAACAAGGGTCTTCTAGGTCCCAAGCTGTCTTAACTAACTCTTTCCTCCAAGGGCAGCAGTTGCTTGCTGGTGCAAACTCAAACCCTGGTACCTCTGCAGGGGGCAACTAGGAGGGGGATAATTCCTCAAATGTTTTCATGATGAGTTCTCATATCAATGTGTCTACACGGTCACATGATTATGGTGAAGCAGAAATAACCAAGGATAAATCTATTCCCGGAACTATGGACCCACTTCATATTGAGCGACCCTTTGTTGAGTCTATACCTCGGATATCGAAAGGTTCCACCAAGCACGCTACTATCAACCCTAATGCTAGGGTGTCTCATAACTAATCGATTGTAGAAGATCTATCTCAGAATCCTTGCGCTATGTCTACTTTAGAGGTACTCCAATCGTGTCCATCTCAACGAAGTGCTTTGCTTTCAACGATCGGGGCAGTTGATCCAAAAAATTCCTTAGTGCTCACTTTTGATATGCTCAATGTCAAAAAGGGACTTCCTCATCATATGGATTTTCAAATAAAGTCTACTTACCGGAAAACTAATATTTTTCGAACAGTTATAGATGAGGGAGCTTCGACATGCATAATGTCTATGTCATGTTGGAAGGCCATTGGATTGCCTTCGACTGTTCCTTCACCCACTCTCTTGACAGCGTTTGATAGACATTCTCATAGGCCACACGGGATTATCCTGACCTTTCCTATATGTGTTGGAGGAAAGGTCGTTAATATCGAAGTAGAAATCATTGATGCCAATCTAGATTACAGTCTCCTCTTAGGGAGGAATTAGATTTATGAAATGGATGCCATAGTTTCATCTTTATTCCACATCCTCTATTTCCCTCATGAGGGTAGAATTGTTAAAGTTGATCAATTGGATATTCTCCAGTTGATCCTATGGCAACTTCGGATTCTACGGTTCCATTTGTCGATAACCCCTGCCAACCTATCAAGAGTTTAGGAGTTGGGATGTTCTCTTCATTGATGGGTATATTTGATCTTCCCACTCCTATAGCTAGAATCAATACCATTTTCCCTCCAAGGAGTCTTCACGGGAAGAGTTCTTTCGAACTCATTATTTTTTAGACCCTTGGACCTTACCTTCACCTACAACCACATTAGATGAAGGGCAGGTCAGTGGAATGGCATTCCCTATGTCTACAACAGAGCTTAGATATCAATCTATTGTTAACTCTGCAAACGACCATCCTACTCCCTTTCTGGAGGAGGAGTTAGATGGTGATGTGGCTCCAGCTTGGACCCTTGACTCTACTTCTACTATGGATTGCTTAGATACGGTTTTACCATCTGAGGAAGCAATCTTAGAAATAATGACAGGTGTAGATCGACCATGGGAAGATTTACATCATCGTTCATATTTTCTTCCGTCATTGCAAGAAGTCAAATCCAGGTTCTCCAATCTACTTACTAGTGATGTTTGTATGGTTTCAAACCCTTTGGATCCAACACACATACGTGCTGAAGGTAATATGTCAGTCATTTCAAAAACCGTACCAATAAACATCTCTAGGAACCCTAATGTGATAGAAAATGTCTTCATCAGAGCCAAGTGTTCCCTTGAAGAGATTCAAATTTACACCGACCTCTTTAAAGAGTTTCGGAATGTATTTGCTTAGTCTCATGAAGAAATTTCTGGTATTGATCCATCCATCGTTCAACATGAGATCAAGACGTATGAAAAAGCCAATTCATCAGAAGCTTCAGCCGGTCAATCCTAGGAAAGCAGTATCTATTAAAGCTGAAGTAGAAAAGCTGCTCAAGGCGGGTTTCATATACCTTGTTCCTCTCATGGACTGGGTTTTTAATCCAATCCCGGTTGATTAAAAAAACAAGGAATGATCCGAGTGTGCATTGACTTTAGGGATTTGAACAAAGCTTGTCCGAAAGACAATTACCCCATACCGTTTATTGATCAGATAGTTGATGAATGTGCGGGTAATGAGATTTTCTCTTTCATGGACGGATTCTCCAGTTATAATCAAATATCTATTCGTTCAAAAGACCAACATAAGGCAGCTTTCATTTTCCCTTGGGGTACCTTTGCATACAAAAAGATGCCTTTTGGTCTTAAAAATGTTGGAGCTACGTTTCAGCGGGCCATGTCATACGCTTTCCACAGCATCAAGCATGTCATCAAGGCATACTTGGATGATTTAGCTACTCATTCTTGAAAGAGAATCAATCATCCTAGTCACCTTCGGTTGGTTTTTGAGAGATGTCAATTTTACAATATCTGGTTGAACCCGAACAAGTGCATTTTCGTGGTTACATCTGGTCTGTTTTTAGGGTTCGTAGTAACAACTGAAGGGATTCGAGTTGATCCCTTCAAGGTTGAGGCAATAATTCAGTTGCCTCCCTCATCTTCTATCCGACAACTTCAAAGTCTCCAAGGAAAGGCAAATTTCCACAGATGGTTTATAGCAAATTACGCTGCAATAACCAAAGGTTTTATGCATTTGTTGAAAAAAGGAGTTCCATTTTTATGGGACGACTTTGCGCAAAGATCTTTTGATGCCATGAAGCAGGCGTTAATCTCTGCCTTGCTTTTGAGTCCACTAGATTATGGTAGAGATTTCCTTTTATATCTTGCAGCCACAGAATCAACCATAGGTATGGTTCTGGTTCAGGAAGATGATGATCTCAGAGAGCATGTGATTTACTACTTGAGTCAAATCTTGGTAGGCCCTGAACTACGCTATTCTCCGGTTGAGAAATTGACCTTGGCAGATGTCCATGCTGTCCAGCGGCTCCATCATTATATTCTGCTACGCAAAACATTCGTCTTAGCGGCAGTCAATCCTTTCTAATTTGTCCTCAGTAGGCAAGTGATTGGGGGAAAATACAATCAATGGATTGTTATTTTACAAGAATTCGATCTCGAGTTCTTGTCGGCCAAGTCTAAGAAGTCATTGGTTTTTGTGGAATTAATTTCTGAGTTGCCTTGTGAAGAAGATACTGTTTATGAGGAAAGTTTCCCAGACGAACATCTATTCCTCATCTCTTCACAAGATCCTTGGTATGGAGATATCATCATCTATCTCCAGACTTCAAAGTTCCCCCCTGCTTCCTCTAACGATGAACGTTGAAAATTACGTCACCTGGCCAAGAACTATGTCATCATTGGTGATACATTATATCGCTAAGGGGTTGATTCAATCCTTAAGCATTGTTTAACTTTAGAGGAGGCTGAGTCTGTGATCAATGATTGCCACAATGGAGCTTGTGGTGGTCATCTTTCAGGGCTTGCTACAGCCCAAAAAATCTTGCGTACCAGTTATTTTTGGCCTTCGATTTTCAAAGATTGTATTGAAGCGGTCAAACGTTGCCACCCTTGTCAAGTCTATACTCAGAAGATGTGCGCACATCCAACTCCTCTTTTTCCTGTTGTCACTGTCGGTCCTTTTACAAAGTGGGGCATTGACTTTACCACTTGTAATCCGCCTTCAGCGGCGAATCACAAGTACATTATAATGGTCGTAGACTACTTTACTAAGTGGGCGGAGGCCATGCCTACTTATAAAAATGATAGTGAAACATCAGCATTGTTCCTCTTCAATCAGATTATTTCACGTTTCGGTATCCCGAGAGAGATTGTCACTGACCATCGCAGTCATTTCTAGAACCAATTGATGGCCGAATTGGCACTTAAATTGGGCTTCTGGTAGGAGCATTCGTCTCTGTATTATCCTTAGGCCAATGGGAAAGTCGAAGCTATGAATAAGTCCCTCAAAACAATCTTGCAAAGGACAATTAAAAAAATCGCTCCAATTGGCATATCATGTTGTACCTAACTCTCTAGGCATACCGAACCTCAGTAAAGACTGCCACTGGTTTTACACCTTTTCAGTTACTTTACGGGCTGGAATCTATTTTTCCTATTGAATGCGAAATTCCATCTCTTAAGATAGCTGTTGAGCTCCTTCCAGAGACACCTAGTCTCGAAGAGCATCTCGTTCATTTAGAACATCTCGATGAGCAGCGTTGAGATGTCGCCATAATAAATGAGGCCCATAAGAAAAGGGTTAAAACTCAGTACGATAAAGTTGTCCATCCTTGAATCTTTTCTGAAGGCAACCTTGTCTTGGTCTATGACCAATATAAAGATGCCTTGGGGGCAGGAAAATTCAAGTCTACGTAGCATGGTCCCTTTATAGTAAAATGAGTTTTAGGAAAAGGGGCTTATGAATTAGTCGACTTTGAAGGGAACAAGTTGGCGAAGCCCCGAAATTGGCTCTACCTCAAGAAGTACTTTGCTTAGGTTACAGCTGAGAAATGGCTTCTTTGTATATTTTGTATTTTTGTACATATTTGATTAAGAGTTTTTGTGATCTCGACACTTTTTTAATCTACTTTGGCAGGTGTTGATGGATGACTTGGTCTATTTCGGATTCGCTAATGGTGCTAGTCGGCACACTCGGAATCTCTCTTCCGCAACATGGGTGATTTATTATCCATCTGGTCAGTTGATGGTGTCAAGGGGAGTATGTAGTTGTTCTGCTTCAAATAATATTGTCGAATATACTGCCGTCATTAGTTTACTAGCCGAAGCTATTTCTTATGGAATTGATTCCTTGGTAGTGTATCTTGACTCACAACTGGTAGTGTCACAATTAAATAACATTTATCAGGTTCGAGATCCTTATTTATATCACCAATTTTTGAGAGTGAGGGTGTTGCAAAGGTCATTTTTTTATATTACTTATTTGCACATTCCACGATCTGAAAATTTATTAGCAGATTCTATCACTAATCAAGCATTAGATTGGCATATCAATCATTCATTAAGTTAAAAAAAAACATCAAAATTTGGAACTGTATATATATATCATAAAACTGCCCGTGTGTACATAAAGTGTTCAAAAATAATATATAAAATCAGGACTAAATGCCCATAATCATGTCCAGTCTATCTATCGACCTAGCTCAGGATGAGTGGCCAAGAAGGTGACTACTGTGTTGGCCACACGCCGAAGAATGTGAACCCAGTCTCGTGGTACTCCTACCACACGGTGCTGCATCTTCTCTGGTAGGTCTTCTATAACCACCATCGGTACCTGGTGAGTCAATCTCACCAAGTTTCTTTGGACTGTGTATAAGACCCTCTCTGTCTCTGCAGTCACCTCTTCGGCACCTCTTCCACGACGCCTGTGCCATAGAAATCCATCTAGTCTTACTGGACCCACATCTGGAACATTATCATTATTTCAGTATTTTACTCCCATAAAAAATATTTCTAAGTTCATTTTCATATTTAAAAAAACATAAAATCTTAAAAATTGATGAAAACTTAAAAAATGGTTACATATCTCTCCCCATGCTACATTTGGTGGCAACACCAGGTCTGGATCTCCTCTGAAATCCATGCCAACATAGCGATAGTCATCCACAACGATGATTTGTTGTTCCCACCAGGAGAAGAACTCATCATCAAAAGCAGTCCTCGGCATGTCCCCACCGCCAAGGCGTTTCATCAGGTCAGCCCACCAACCCATCCGAGGATTTCGGGGACTACTTATAGAGAATGATACTCTAGGACGCAACCCAGGCACCTTCTCGAAGAAGGAGCATAAAATGGTCTTCATATTGGTAAGAAGAGGTGTACACCAATCAAAAAAAATGGTGAGGCACTCCACGACCAAGCTCATAGATACTCATGAAGCTTGGTGCAATGAGGTTGATCTGTTTATCCTGGCTATGGTGAATAGTAGAATCCTCAGGGATAAGCTCTCCACATGTTTTATTGGAATCTGGCTTCCAATTTTTTTAGGATGCCCAGGACAGTAAATGTGAATGTAGTCTTCCACTGAAAGACTACCTTATGTCTGGCCAGTAGAATGTACAACCTCTTCTCTAAAAGAGAGACCAGTGATAAATAAATATCTTCCACCTCTATCCTCAAAAGCATTTGATCAATCATAAATGCACCATCTTCGATACTCCAATAGTGGATTAGCATTTCAAGCAAGCAGGTGTTGGCCTTCATATTGGACATTTTGAAAATTTTCAATAAGCCACATCCTCTCAATGCATCTAGGGCCTTCTGATAATCCATAACTTCATTATTAATGGTAGTACACTCCCCCTCTCTCCATGTGATTGTCATCCTGAGAAAAAATTGAGTTTTAACCATTAGATTTTTGTGTTTAAATTTCAAACCGCCTATATGCAGGTCCCTTTCACACACATTCATGTGTAGGGTCTTCGTATACGTGGGTCTATAATATCAAACCTGCATATACGCTGCGTTGAAATTTTTAACATAAATTCCTACGGTCAAACCTTAATAAAAATTTCTAAAAACAATCATAAAGTAATGCAAGCTTGAATTGGGGGTTACCTGATGATTTTGATCCAATTTGAATGGTCCAATTCTTTGGGGGGCAAGCTTGCTCTTTTTCTCTACAGCTTTTTCTCTCAAACACAAATGGTACAAATGGTGAGTCAAAAAGTCATTTTATAGCTTTGAAAATGTCAATTTTTTTCAAAACTTTATTATTTTCGTCTCATGAATCTTTTAACTTGTGAGCTTGTATTGTCAGGAATAGGTTGTTTTTTCAGGACATTTTGGATGCTTCTTTGAGATTTCATTTTGGTTCCATGACCGTTGACCCATCATGGCAGGTATCGTTTAATCACTGGCATATAGGTTAGGGAAACCATTTTTTCTATTGCATCTTGCATACTAGCCTCCATTTGTCGATACACTATCCATAGGGTCAATCCCATTGTGTTATGGTTAGTAAACCATGTTCACTCACCAGTTTTTTAAATCATGACACGATGGTAGAGCCATCCTTTACATGGGCATCATCGTTAGCACCTCACTGACATTTGCTGCCCATGCTGATATATTGAGTAGGCTTGGGAGTCCTATTTAGTCTCACCCTGACTTGTGCATTGAAGACTCATTTCTCTTTGCTTCTTCGCTTCATTCTGGCCTTATACCCTAGAGGATCCTTTGTGTTGAGTTGTACTGCTTCATTGCACCTTTTGGCCTTGAGACAGCTTCACTTGGACTTGTGTTTAAGCCACTTATTTGACCATGTCTTCTGCAAACCCAAACCTGCAATCACTTAGCTTCTGCAACTTAACACACCCCTTGATCCGTGGAAGGAACATCCTTTTGAGTGTTCTTAACCAGTTTCACCTCCCTGCATTGAGCATAGGATTGTTCCCATCCCAGGAACTAGATCATCTGTTTCACTAACGCTCATTCTTTCCACTATACTATAGCATTCTTTTATTCATTTTCCAGCTTAAAGAAAAAGACAAAAAAATTATATATTTCAAAAAAAGAGCAGGAACGGGACAACATTTCCATTTATTGTTGGAAGCTAGAGTCAGTTGTGTCGCCCTTGAATAAAGCACTCAAAAGAAAGTCTCTCCTCCATTTTGGGCGAGATTTAGTTTGACATAGGTAAGCCTTAACCTTGTCATTGAGTTAGTTCTCCTCCGATTGGTTATCTCTTCCAATCATATGGAGAGTTTGCTTGTGCCTCCTGCATGACGAACTTATACAGAGTTATCATATGTTGCCACATAGTCATCATTGAGTCGTGCTTTTGTTCAAGGGAAGTAAGACCAAGTCGACCTCTCTGCAGTGTCTCTTGACCTATTTTTCAGTTGACCATCCTTGGTTGTCAGTGTCTTGTTTGTCATCACATCAGTTATATTGGTCCTTTGCTCGCGCCAGTTTGAGAAGGTCTCCATTGACTTCTTGCTGGCAGATCTTGTCCTTATCGATGACAACATATTGCTCTGAGGCCAGGCCTAGAGCCGCACCCTAGCCCTATTTTCATTATTGATAGGTTACCTTGTGCTCAGCATCGATCAGTCTCATGGGTCTTTGACTGAGTGGTTTCCCTTGTGTTCGACATCAGCTTACACTATCACACATTGGGATTCATGCAGTGCCTTGGTTTCCATTTGACCCTATTGGTGGATTCCTCGCTTTTGTGTCAGCTTTCATTATTGGTTGGTTTAAAGGGTTTCTATTGCGCGCTAGCTACATCTTGTGTACGTCGGAAATGTGCTTCGGTTGGGTTACTACATCTCTTTTCATCTGATTCCTTCCACATTATTGGCTTATGGGTTACACTCGCACTAGATTGATGAAGGATGCCTTAATTCCTTCCTTCTAGCGAACCTTTCCCTATCGACTATGACTCATTGCTTTGGGGCAAAGATCTAGAGTCCATTTGGCAATACCTTGGGGTTTGAGGTCATCAGTGGCAGATCCTTCGCTATCGACAATGGGAAACCATCATTGTCCCCTGATTGATAGATTCTTCCAAGTGTTCGACCTCAGCTCATTTATTCGCACTTTTTAGATTATACTGGGTACCTTGACTATCATTATCATTATCGGTGAGTAGTCTCGCATTTGTTAATGGTATACATCAATGACCGATAATCAAACGATTTCTCACATGGTCGACTTCAGATCATTTATTCCCATTGCGTAGAAATGTACCAAGGCGGTCGGTGAAGACCTCGGGTTGCATCAGCATTCTTTGGTTCACTTGTCAGTTGCTCCTATTGTTGCTAATTAACACCATCCACATTATATGTTGCAATCCTTCACAGTGACATTTTATATGCTGGCATTCGAGTTGCGATGCAATATCATCTTATTCCATCATGTTCATTTGGTACTATTGGGATCAGTTTTTGATATCAGTGATCAGCTTCATCCTTCAGCTTCATTGATCATCTTCTAATATATGTGATGTTCAAACATGTACTTGTTCGATCACGATCAGATGATTCATTATGTACTTTCAGTATTTTATACTTGTATACATAGTGGATATGCTTGTACTTGATATGCGAACATGATTTACTTTCTCTGAGCATGGGTATGCCCACCTCAGACAACTGTTTCTTTCTAATCTTCTTTTTGATGGCTTGGCAGGCTGAAATTTGGTGAAGTCCTTCTCAGTTTTCGACAGGTTTCCTTTCCATATGCTTAATACATTTCAGCCATCATGTACCCCTTCTGACCAGATATATTAGGGGGCATCTGTTATAGCTCCAAATATCACCCTTGGTATTTGTGATGCTTGGCTTATGGCCTAGGGAAACCCCTCCTTCCAGACTTGGTCCAAATATTTTAAAAACAATGTTTTACTCCTTGTATGCTACTTTGCCCTGCGATAAAAGTGTGTACACGTGGGTTAGTCAATAACCAACCCGCGTATATGTGTTAAAACACTTAAAAAAATTAAATTTCCTTAACTATGGGCGGAGTTCACAGGTTTTACCTGTTGATTACCTCCTAGTTCCCGTGGCCCAACTGTTCCCAACTGTTTCCCAACTAAAAAACTAATTTGGGAGAAGTATAAAAAGACTTCTATGGGAAGGCCTTAAAGAGGAGAGAAGAGATAGAATTACTATACTAAGATTATCCCCTGATCAAGTCTGAAGTATCCCTGTGCTTCAAGCACTTCCCCAAGTTCAGGAAACCCTTGTTTCCTTGAGTGTTGATATTCTCCCACTTGCTTGAGATATCATGGTATTGGTTATGGAAGGAGGTTGTTGAAGACTGGGACTAGACAGACCTAGAGGATGGTTCTACTTGGAGACAGAGGAGGAAGACTCAGGTGAACTCTTTCCATGTTTATTATAGTTTTCTACAATAAAAAGAAACATTGTCTTGTTCCTGAGATCGACTTTGTTTATGCATCATATTTTATTATTATAATTCAAGTATGAATGATTATGTTGATGTATAACTAACCATCTACTTATATGATATAAAGTTGATTTTGTTAAAATGCTTTACCTATACGCTGCTATGTGTATTCGAATTGGTTGATTTGCAGATTCGAAGATCATCAGGAGTTGCAAAGGGTTTGAACCCTGGCTGGGACTACCCAAACGAAGGACACTCAGGTATGTTCATCCTTGCATAGTTTGATTATTTAAGCATGTTGCCTAAGTTGTATGCGTGTTTCTTGATGTAGATTATTCCTACTTTGTTAGGGTCCTGACCCAAAGCCCTAGGGAACTTATTCCCTTAACAATTCTCCATTTCTTGCTGACATGTTCCACTCAATTCTTCAGCCACCAATGTCTTGCTTCCTTGTTGAGAGTTATGAAACCTTGACGAAGCAACTCCATCCAAAATTTCCAAACAACTAATAATTGCACCACCTTCCCCTTCAAAATAACTATTACACATGCAACCTGCCATAAATACTACCCTATCACTCGCGTGAGGAGGATGGGGCCGCCATGCACCACCCTTACTCTCCTTCATTAACCGTTGATTCATTTTGATTCCATATTCATGAACGAGCATGCGAGGGCATTGGTTGGGCTTCCCTCTGGCCCTTTCAAAAATCAATTCACTCATGATGTAAATCTCAAGATGGGAAATGAACTGTCTCACACCCCGATTGGGGAAACATAGCATAATTATTTGAAACATAACACACACGCACACACACACACACATATATAAGTTTATGTTTCAAAAATGCATCATTAATAAATACATTAAATCCATCATGAAAAGTGCATTTGGTTTAGTAAATAAAAGCATTTAGACTCAAGTTTCTAGTTTATACCATATTGTTTCATTATGTAGTGTGTTGTACAAGAAACATTATCTTCATATGCTTGTACCTAGTACATGTCATGTGTCAAAGTCAAACATTAAGAACATAAGGTCTATTATAGTATTTGGTTGGCATGAAATTTTATTAGTTTTGTAAATAGGTTTATTTCAATTTTTTACACATATAGCTACATATTTGTGCTATGAATAAAATGCATTATTTAGAAATGAGAAAAAACGTGAGGGTAGATTTGATCACTTATTTTGATTGTGTTTACATGGAACTCAATGTACTTTGGTTGATAAATTATCAAAAAATGGAATCTAAAGTTTAGGACTTCAGGCTAGATTATTCTTCTTGAGTTTAGAAATTATTTTTTTGTCAACATTGTTTTCTTGGATTAGTTTATATGTATTATATGTAATATGCTAAGGCATCCCATATATGTGCCCCAACTGCAGGCCATCGTAGTGCCAAAGGGTATGTTATACATGGTCGGGCTCATGATATATCATGTAGCCCACCGAGAGTTCATGTTCCCATCGTAGAGCCTAACTCCGAAGCGAGACGAAGTGTCAGAGGCAGTGTTTTTGTCTCTGTTGATGACCATGCTACATCCAGTGGACCTTCTTCATCCATTTTAGAAACTTTATGTGTTTATGTCTTCAAATTTTCCTTAATTTTTAAATTTTCTTCAATTGATGTGTTTGAATTTAATGTATATGTTATTATGCTTCTAGTTTGTTAATTATATATATGTTAAATTATGTTTATGATTTACAGGTCCTTAGCAGGACGAAGTTGAAGATTAGAGTGCAACATTAATCCCTCCATAGGATGATGTTACTGCTTAGATCGCATTAGAGGATGTTACGACCCATCATAAACTGATCACAGTAGAGATAAATAATATCCCTGCCAATTCACCAACTCATCTTACATTGTATTTGATGTTGGATAGCATGACTAGGTTGATTGAGACATAACAGAGGTCAGGCCCACACAACCACATATTATAGTTCATACATAGGGTCAGGAGGCATGAGGTTAGAAGCCCAGATTCTTGGGAGGTGATGAAAGATCCCACCAAGGACATTGATGTTTGTGGGGAGTTGTTCGACATCCATCCAAATCTCCATGCTAGACATAAATGTCTGATCCCACTGAAATATTTTAGTAATGTTCATGTAATCCCTTTTGTGTATGATATATTCATTGGATCCTGGGGTAAGTTCCCCAACCATGACCAGGTCACCATTTATTTTTCTAAGCATTTATATGCATAGTTTGTGTTAAATATGAGGCCGAATTACACTAATACCAGATCTCATTTGTATGGTACCAACATAGGATGTACCTATGAGTGTGAGGGGGATTGTAGGGACCCTAGGCATGTACCACCACCTCTGAGATTCTTTCCACTACCATCTCGGAGCTTGGTATTACCTAGAGAGCTAGAGGAGTTGTCGCAGCTTGGTGGTGAGATGTGGGAGACTATTGCAGACAACATGTGGGCATCATTGGCTAGTGCACATGTTGCATTGCATGGAGAGATTAGGAGACCACCACCACTGCCTTGTGACCCACCAGTTCCCTTATATGATGATGAATTTCTCATGATTTTACCCTTTGATCAACTTTTGACACATACATGTATGTATCATGATGCCATTTGTGAGACTTGGAGGGTGCATGGCCTGCGTGACACATACCAAGTATATATCTATATATATATATATATATATATATATATATATATATATGTATGTATATATATATATATATATATGTATATATATATATATATATATATGTATATATATATATATATGTATGTATATATATATATATATATATGTGTGTGTATACATATATATATATGTATATATATATATATATATGTATGTATATATATATATATATGTATGTATATATATATATATATATATATGTATATATATATATATATATATATATATATATATATGTGTGTGTATACATATATATATATGTATACATATATATATATATACATATATATATATATATATATATGTATACATATATATATATATATATATATATATATATATATATATATATATATATATATATATATATATATATATATATATATGTACATACATATATATATGTATGTATATATATATATATATATATACACACGAAACTTTTGACTCTTATTATCAAATTATGCATAATTATTTATTTTAAAATTTCTAGTTCATATTCGGGTATGTTCATCCTTGCATAGTTTGATTATTTAAGCATGTTTCCTGAGTTGTATGCATGTTTCTTGCTGTAGATTATTCCTACTTTGTTGGGGTTCTGACCCAAAGCCCTAGGGGACTTATTCCATTAACAATTCTCCACTTCTTGCTGACATGTTCCACTCAATTCTTTAGCCACCAATGTCTTGCTTCCTTGCTGAGAGTTATGAAACCTTGATGAAGCAACTCCATTCAGAATTTCCAAACAGCTAATAATTGCACCACCTTCCCCTTCAAAATAACTATTACACATGCAGCCTGCCATAAATACTACCCTATCACTCGCATGAGGAGGACGGGGCCGCGATGCACCACCCTTACTCTCCTTCATTAACCGTTGATTCATTTTGATTCCATATTCATGAACGAGCATGCGAGGGCATTGGTCGGGCTTCCCTCTGGCCCTTTCAAAATCAATTCACTCATGATGTAAATCTCAAGATGGGAAATGAACTATCTCACACCCCGATTGGGGAAACATAACATAATTATTTGAAACATAACACACACACACACACACATATAAGTTTATGTTTCAAAAACGCATCATTAATAAATACATTAAATCCATCATGAAAAGTGCATTTTTGGTTTAGAAATAAAAGCATTTAGACTCAAGTTTCTAATTTATACCATATTGTTTCATTATGTAGTGTGTTGTACAAGAAACATTATCTTCATGTGCTTGTACCTAGTACATGTCATGTGTCAAAGCCAAACATGAAGAACATAAAGTCTATTATAGTATTTGGTTGGCATGAAATTTTATTAGTTTTGTAAATAGGTTTATTTCAATTTTTTACACATATAGTTACATATTTGTGCTATGAATAAAATGCATTATTTAGAAATGAGAAAAAACGTGAGGGTAGATTTGATCACTTATTTCGATTGTGTTTACATGGAACTCAATGTACTTTGGTTGATAAATTATCAAAAAATGGTATCTAAAGTTTAGGACTTCAGGCTAGATTATTCTTCTTGAGTTTAGAAATTATTTTTTTGTCAACATTTTTTTCTTCGATTAGTTTATATGTATTATATGTAATATGCTAAGGCATCCCATATACGCGCCCCAACTGCTGGCCATCGTAGTTCCAGAGGGTATGTTATACATGGTCGGGCTCATGATATATCATGTAGCCCACCGAGAGTTCATGTTCCCATCGTAGAGCCTAACTCCGAAGCGAGACGAAGTGTCAAAGGCAGTGTTTTTGTCTCTGTTGATGACCATGCAACATCCAGTGGACCTTCTTCACCCATTTCAGAAACTTTATGTGTTTATGCCTTGAAATTTTCCTTAATTTTTAAATTTTCTTCAATTGATGTGTTTGAATTTAATGTATATGTTATTATGCTTCTAGTTTGTTAATTATATATATGTTAAATTATGTTTATGATTTACAGGTCCTTAGTAGGACAAAGTTGAAGATCAGAGTGCAACATTAATCCCTCCATAGGATGATGCTACTGCTTATATCACATTAGAGGATGTTACGACCGATCATAAACTGATCACAGTAGAGATAAATAATATCCCTGCCAATTCACCAACTCATCTTACATTGTATTTGATGAAAGAGCCCACCAAGGACATTGATGTTTGTGGGGAGTTGTTCGACATCCCTCCAAATATCCATGCTAGACATAAAGGTCTGATCCCACTGAAATATTTTAGTAATGTTCATGCAACCCCTTTCGTGTATGATAGATTCATTGGATCTTGGGGCAAGTTCCCCAACCATGACCAAGTCACCATTTATTTTTCTAAGCATTTATATGCATAGTTTGTGTTACATATGAGGTCGGATTACACTGATACCAGATCTCATTTTTATGGTACCAACATGGGATGTACCTATGAGTGTGAGGGGGATTGTAGGGACCCTAGGCATGTACCACCACCTCTGAGATTCTTTCCACTACCATCTCGGAGCTTGGTATTACCTAGAGAGCTACAGAAGTTGTCACAGCTTGGTGGTGAGATATGGGAGACTATTGCAGACAACATGCGGGCATCATTGGTTAGTGCACATGTTGCATTGCATGGAGAGATTAGGAGACCACCACCACTTCCTCGTGACCCACCAGTTCCCTTATATGATGATGCATTTCTCATGATTTTACCCTTTGATCAACTTTTGACACATACATGTATGTATCATGATGCCATTCGTGAGACTTGGAGGGTGCATGGCATGCATGACACATACCAAGTATATATATATATATATATATATATATATATATATATATATATATATATATATATATATATATATATAGATATATATATATATATATATATATATATATATACACACACGAAACGTTTGACTCTTATTATCAAATTATGCATAATTATTTATATTAAAATTTCTAGTTCATATTAGATTGCATAATTTATATTAATAAGTTCATGATAACATGTAGACACGTCCTAGCAACATGGATGAACTTACAAGGTCATCTGAGGGGGGCAGTTGATCAGCTAGGGAATCCTCAACTGGAGCACATTTCCATGGATTCGCCTCCACCTTATATGTTCACTAATGTCGAGGAGAGTTAGTATGTACATCTACATGGACCAACAGTTGAGGTAAACTTATTTATTCCTAAGATTTCAACATTTTCCTTTTTTAAGTTACATAAATATGCTAATTAATTTGTAGACTAATTCTAATTTTTCCTTTCCATTATGTACACAAGCCTATATGCTGAGTGTCGTTGATGCCAATGTTATGTAGTGACATGAGTGGGATGTTGGGTTTAGAGGAACTGATGTGTAGTTCCATCAATGCAGGCCCTAATCATTGAGCCATAGCTAGGGGAGCACCAAACACAGATTCATTATCAAACCCCCATCCTATTGTACTTGCATTTGGACTTGACTGTGATTAGTAGATTCATGTATATATGTAATTAAAATTGTGGTTAAATATAATTTATTTCCATATTGTTTATTTTTTACAAATAATGATCTAATTAGTTTCAATTTGAATGCCTTATATTGTAGTACTAGCTTATGGACACTTACCTTGCGTGGAAGAATTCACATAGGAGTTTTGGTGGTACTTAGAGTGTCATAGTTTGTATATTTTCAGGCTCATTTCATAGGGCATATTCACATGTGTGATATATATTTTGTATATTTTCATACAAGGACAATTTATGGATGTACATCATGGACATTATTTTGGTTTATGGATTTTTATTATTTCAATTTATTGATGTTCATGTGATATTTGTAATTTGTATATATTTTCATATGGATAGTTTATTGATACATGTATTCACTATTTCAGTTTATGGATCTGTATTGATATTCTTTATGGATTCTCATTAATTTTTGAAGTTCAAATGGATCTGTTAAAATTATTTCACTAATTTAATCATTTTTCTATATACTATAACTTTAATTTGTAAAATATATGTCCAATTTTGATTTCCAATTTCATAGACTAAGAAAATAAGTACAATCTTAAAATTTATGATGCAAGTCACTTTGATACTTAAAATTTACTAAAATATATCATGTATCAATTTAATATTGAACATGGAAATAATTTCAATCATGCTTCATATTGGCTTGTAGAAAGTGTCTTTTAGGGCAATCAACATGTATGTTATTAAAATTCAATTTTTAAGATAAATTATTTAAATTATAATGTCATTCATGTGTGTGTGTGTGTGTGTGTGTATAGCTGTGACCCACCCATATACCATTGCATGGGCAACTTTTTTAAATATTTCGATCAATTTCTTATCTCAAGGTTCAATTAAAAACACAAATATGATTGAAATAAGTTTTATTAGATTTTAATATTAAAATATGTCATGTAAAAAACAAATAGGCTTTATTCACCATTATTTATTTTGATATTATCTACAAGAGCTTAGTCATAAAATGATATACATCAATTATATTTAAATTTAATATAAAGGTCAAACAACAACATATGGCAACATTTCTATAATTTTATATAATGTCATCAATTTATCTAAATTTACAAGTAGTTATCCAAGTATTTCAATCAATTCCTTATGATAGAAATTTAAGTTTTATTCAATTTTTAAAAACTCAAATATGATGGAAAATTTTCTTCTTTCTTCTCTCCCTCTTCCAAAATATCTCTATCTCCCTTTGTCTCTCCTTCTTTATCTCTCTATATCACCTACAAACATAGACATTGTTTCTCCATATCTATCTATATATCCCTCCCTCTCCCTCTCCCTCTCCCTCTCTCTCTCTCTCTCTCTCTTCCCCTTCTCTCCCTTTGTCTCCCCTTATATATCTCTTCCCCTTCTCTCCCTCTGTCTCCCCTTCATTTTCTCTTCCCATTCTCTCCCTCTGTCTCCCCTTCTATCTCTCTTCCCTCCTATCTCCTCTCTCTCTCTCTCTCTCTCCATTTCTCTTATAACTCCCCCTCTCTCTCTCCATCTTTCTTCCCACTCCCTCTCTTTCTCTCTCCACCTTCCTCTCTCTATATGTCTTTCTTCTTACCTCCCTCTCTCTCCCCCTCCAACTCCATCTCTCTCTAACCCTCCCTTTCAATTCCTCTCTCTCTTCCTTTCTCTCCCACCTCCAATTGTCTCTCCTCCACGTTACTCACTCACTCACTCTCTCTCTCTCGAGCTTCATCCTACAACTTTGTTAACTATCTCCCTCCCTCTCTCATTTTCTCTACCCCTTCTCTCCATATAGAGTCTTTCTTTGTATTTCTATGTCACCCCCAAACATACACACTCTCTATCCATCTCACCTTGTCACTCTCTCTCTCTCTCCACCTTTCTCTCTCTATATGTCTTGAACTTCTTCCTTCCCTATCTCTTCCTCCAACTCCATCTCTTGAGCTCCCTCTCTTTCTCAGAGACTCTCTCCTCCTCTCCCTCTCTTCATCTTTGTGTCCCCCCCATCTCTCTCTTATATTTCTCTCTCACTCTATCTCACTCTATATTTCAAAAAATCTTAAAATAATTTGACAATTAAAATATTATGTTTAAATATTTTTTTTTTATTTTGATGTTGTACAACATTTTTATTTATTTATTTTTTTAATGTAATACATATTTAAAATGCAAGATTTAAAATGTGTGTTGTACATTCATGTGGAGGGAAAATGATAATTTTCCATAGAAATATTATCTAAAAATTTTAAAAATATTAATGTTCATGCTACCTCCATCAAAGATACATAGAGTGCTTCATTTCTTCCAATTGAAATTGTTTAGATTTTATTTCTTTAAAGGTAGATTTAGGTTATGATTACTTCAAGATTTAAAAAAAAAATCATATATTTTATTATGTTAGATTTATTAAAAACTTATGTTAAATAAAGTTAACATATATATTGAGTCAGATTGTATGACTCCTTTTGTGTTAATGACTCTTTTGTTGATGCCTATGGCATATATCAACCACATTTATTAATGTGGTTGTGCTAGTATATACCATAATATAAGAAATTTCATATTATATTAAAGTTAATAATATTTATCCAAAATTAATCAATTTAATATTAACATTAAAATATATTAATATTACATTTTTATATTAATAACATTTCATCATTTAATTTAATAATAAAAATAATATTCTTTCAATAATAATATTAGATTTAATAAGGTTTTACATGACATTATAACAAAAATTCTAATAAGATTTGGAATTTTAAAATGAGGTAAAAGTTTAATTTCAGATCATTCAATTTTTTTTTGTAGAGAGGCTCCTATTAACCACGTAAATGGCTCGATCGAGGGTTTACAAAACCCTCAATAGCGATATTTAAATTTGAAATTTAGGTGCTCGATCGAACCTCTTAAGTCCTAAAATCAGCAAATTGCACCAGCCCTTCTCCAAAATTTTCTGCAACTCCATTTTGTACCTTAGCAAACTTAGGGGTAAATTTTTCCTCAGGTGGCGAAGTTGATCACATTGGATTCATGAAGGAATCCTCTATAGAATGACATATGAGTTTGAAATTTTCAATATGATATGATACTTTTCATCTAATTTCTTTTAAACTTAATGCTTGAAAGTTTTTTGAATTGTTTTAAAGAGGTTGAATAAAAAATCAATATCATAAAATATATACAACGAAAAAATTTCAAAAAATAACACTATCATTGTTTACCAATCCTGTTCAAAAGGGTACTTTTGGTTTTTCAATTTATTTAAATAGTTGAAAAAATCCTTACGTGAACACATGTATAAAAAATACAATTGAAATATTACTTTTCCAACTTCGAAAAATAATAAATATATATTTTTGCATAAAAACTAAATTTTTAATATGAAAAACTTATCTCTCTACATGTAGATCACGCTCAGATATATATATATATATATATATATATATATATATATATATATATATATATATATATATATATATATATATGTGTGTGTGTGTATATATATGTGTATATATATGTGTATATATATGTGTATATATATATATATATGTATATATATATGTATATATATATATATATATATATATATATGTATATATATATATATATATATATATATATATATATATATGTATATATATGTATATGTATATATATATATATATATATATATATATATATATATATATATATATATATATATATATATATATATATATATATATATATATACAGATTTGAGACTAAGTTATGCTACGTGAACACACACATACCTCTTAAGATGTGTAGAAAATTGTAAGGACAAGCATTTTATTTAATGGAAAATTGACATATAAAATGACACTAAATATTTTTGCAAAAAATCGTTAGGAAAATAACAAAATTCTCTAAAATTTCTCTTTTAACTCCAAATCAAAATTCACAATGTTTATATAAATTTTGACAGCTTCAATTCAATAAAAGAGGAACACGTGAAATTTCAGCACCACATTTGGCCCAAAAGTGTAACCCATATTCATGCTTCCACCCAAGAGATGTTTCCGAGCCTTCATAAAGAGGTTTAATTTCCCTCTTAAGTACAA
Source organism: Pinus tabuliformis (assembly GCA_031772625.1). Taxonomy (NCBI): domain Eukaryota; kingdom Viridiplantae; phylum Streptophyta; class Pinopsida; order Pinales; family Pinaceae; genus Pinus; species Pinus tabuliformis. The sequence continues at coordinate 586,786,203 of CM062814.1, read as the reverse complement.
GTATATCAAAAGTGCGGTCATCATACTGGTTGCAATCATCATCCATTCCAACATTATTAAATGTCTCTTGGATCAATCTATTTGTTCCATCTTCTTCAACTATGTTATCAACATCATTACCTTCTTCCATAATGATCATTAGCTTGATCCTCAATATTAATCACTCCATGTTCTTGAATAGTAGGTTGTACTACAACCACTTCTTCCTGATCGATCAATGCCCTAAGGGCCCTACTATATAATTATAATCAATAAAGTAATATTAGTATATATAGAAAATATTTAAACGTCAATATAAAAATAATTTACAAATATAATAGATAAGGAAAGAAAAGAAACATAGAAAAAGAGAAAGACAAATTAGGTGAGACCAAGAAACAAAGATAAAAAACAATGACAATGCTTGTGTAATTTATCAATATATTTAAGAATATGTTGAAAAAATCTAAGAAAGATGTTACTTTTCTTAACATGTAGGAAGCAAGACACTTTCTGAGATATATAGTCACAATCATAATAAAAACCACATTGATCTTATTTTTGCATTCATCATTATAATGTCATATTATTTCTTAACTTATTTCTTAACTTCAGTTAGAGACCAAAAATTTTAAGAGGATGGGTGAGCAACCATGAGCTTGAATGAGAGCATGAAACTAATACAACAAATTCATGTGATCATGAAGCTTGTGAAATTTAGTAATATGTTTAAGAATATGTTGAAAAAATTGAGGAATAATCAACACATGTGAGCTATAGGAATGTGTCTGACACATATTCTAATGATATGTAAGAGCATTTAATGCAAAGAAGTGCACCAGAACTAACTCTAGTGATGTGCAAAGGTGTGACACATATAGGGGTGAACATACTTAAAAGTGACACCTGCGATTGTAAGAAGACATGAAAACAACACTTGCATATGAACTAACTTGAAACACATGTTAGAGTGAAGATAACATGAAAACGTCACTTATTAAAGTGAAAGGAAGCGAAAACAACAACTAAAAATGTGAAAGTGACACTTGTGAAAATGAAAGTGTGCAAAAGATGACAGTTGAGAAAAATCACAAAAATAGAAGTACAAATGCAACCAAAGTGAGGGAGGCTATCAACAAAAGTGCACACTGACTGTCGACATGAGTTGAACATCGCACAAACATTGTCTTGATGGATGGTGCTATGCTTGTTTAAGATTGCATAAAGGAAGTGCACTTTTTTCTTTAGGCAAGTGGTAGGGAACCCACTAAAGACATTTTTTTATAGGAAACCCTTTTTTACTAAGGCATGATGTCAAATATCTCTCCTTCTACACAAAATGGGGTATTCTTTATTTTTGACTACTTATTTTATTTGACCAAAATGTCAAAAACTCACTCCTTTGTACTTAGTGGTAAGTGAATGTTATAGAATAAAATCATACGTGATAATAAATAAGATAAATTTGGAAAAAATAACCATTGATGATTTATCAAATATTTCATTAATCTACCTTTTTTCTAGAACTATTATAGCTTTGATATTACTTCAATTAGTTTTCTCACAATTTACAACAAATGAGACCCTTTACTTATCACAAAACGAGACTTTATATAGAGAATTCTTCACTCTATATCACTTGAGCTTAAAAAGTTCATTGTCACCTAAAACATTTTGAAACACCAAGTGCAAGGCTTGTGTCCCATACTTTTTTCCTTAAAAAATGAGAAAGAGTCTCTTTTATGAGCGAAATAGATTGTGGTTAGGAACATAACATTTTAACAAATTGTGGTTTATAAATATATTCTTTTTAATACATAAAGTAACTTCTTTTTTCAATATAATATTTTTCATAAAAAAATGTTTTTTATTAATTATCATCTTACCTAAATTAATAAAATGACTCCTTCTATCTTTATCCAATCATCTTTCTCTATAATAATTTTATTTTTAATAAAAGAAATATTTAATTATTTTTTATATTTTATTATTTTGTCTTATAAAATTTTATTATAGTATATTCAATAATTATTTTCTTCTTTCCTATAAAAATGTATTCACTATGTCCATCTTTTAAATTATGTGCATAATATACTTTAAAAACATATTAATAATGCTCCATAAAAGCCCATGATTAACCTATAAATCCTGTAGGTCCTAATTAAGCCCCCAAACATACATTAACCACCTAACAACTTAAAATCATTACCTTAAGCCCTTAAACCCCTAACCCCTAAGCCCTTAACCCCTAACCCCTAAACCCTTAAACAATAACCCCTTATCCCTAAGCCCATAAAGTAATTGGCCCTTATCTCGATCTAACCCCTTAATTGACCCTAACAAAAATAATCAAATAATATTTCTAGTCCATATCAAGATGGCAACATAGGTCAAATACCTCCCAAAAGAATATTATAAAATAGATTTACAATAAAAAGATAATACAATTTATAATACAAAGACATACAATCTGAAACAGTATACATATAAACATTTAAAAAAAAATCTACAATACAAATACATGTAAGGAATAACTTACTAATGGATGATATTCATGTGCGCCTTCAACATGTCCATAGTCTCTACAATGATTTTTAGCTGATTTTGTTAGAATTCTCCTTGGCATCAAACCCTTACAATTTCTACAAGGGAAATAACATCTTCGATCCTCATAAGATCCTGATGTCGATCCCACATATCTTTGGTCTCCTTGAGGAATGTTATGTGTCATTTTTTGTCACCAAACTTTCAATGGTGATTTTGTTCAAAAATTAACCGCAAAATAAGCCTACAACATTTCAAAACAATAGCAAATAATATATATAGCAACTATGTCAAAGTTATATGATGTTCGGGCCTCTACATATGTGTTTGTGTGTATTTATATTTATTATAATTATAATATTATATTATATAACTTTATATATTATTTATATTATAATCATAATATATATATATATATATATATATATATATATATATATATATATATATAGATATATATATATATATATATATATATATATATATTCACCACTGGTTCACGGATACCCATGGTCAGTGGGTCCGCTATGTCCAGGATCGAACAACGCTAGGGTGGACCCCACCCAAAGGGGGTCACACCCCTCGGCCTATTTACTGACCTGACCCCAAGAGCTTTCGGGTTTCAACCCTATGACCTCCCATTGGCGAGGCCCCGACTTGACCGATTGAGCTAACCCTTGGGGCTATTATAATCATATAATATTATATTAATATTAATATATTATTGATATTATTATTAATATGTATTAATAATATTATATATAATTATAATATAATGTTATATAATGTTATGTTATAGCAGCCAGAGATGGCTGTCCTCACTGTTGGTTTGACAAACTGAGTTTGATAGGTTTTTCCACCTTTTGAAAAAAAAAAAAATAATGTTATATTCATTACAACTAGTTAAACTCAACTTAAAGCGGTTCCATATTAGACGTTTTCAATGGGAAAAAGCCATTAATGGTGCAATTGAGCATTATGCAACAGTTAATTTCCATTTGTCAGATATTGGACAACACATTTTCATATTGGATAAAGTGTTGGATATTCGACGATAAAAGAACTCCTGCCGGATATTTGATGATAGTAGGGATTATAGAAAAAAACAAAAAAAAACGTCAGATAATTGACGGGAAAAGATATTCCAACAAATATTCGACAGTTAAAGAAATCTCATTGGATATTCGATGACCGTCGTGATTTAAAAAATAAACAAAAAAAAACAAAAATTACATCTAACTTCTGACACTTTTTCTGATTTTATCTCATCCGTTGGATTCCGTTGTTGGAATTTTCGCCCAAATGTAGTAGTGCAAGGTACTATTGTGGCCAGCAACAACCCTCCTTCTTATTTAGTGTTATTCCTAATACTAAATAAGTGGGGACCCTTAGCTAAAAATTTAAAAATCAGTTAGTGCTTAAATTTCCTTTTTGAATAAACGCTTACCAACATAAACTTAGGAAACTCCCTTGCAAAATCTAAAAAATATAAGTTTTATGATAAGGTAAGACAAAATCTTTCCTTAGGAAATATCGCATCGCAAAAAGATGACAGGATACCACCTTACAAGCTGAATTCCAATATTGCGAGATCGTGATACGCGATAATAAACAAATATCGCATCGCATACATCAAGCACAACTTACATTGAAACACTTTAATTTGTCGATATGCGATGACGCCGATCGCAAATCGCATTTCGCAGAAAACAGGTTAACAAAGATTGTCATATATTACGTTCCTGCAATTTGCGATATTGTGATATTGCGATTTCGCGATACAGCGACAATGCGATAATGTGATGTCACGAGCAATCAACTCTGTGATGTTACAACTCTGTGGCGTTGTGATTCTGCGATATTGCGAAGCAAATCGCAAAATCGCTTCATCGCAGACCTTTCAGGCTCGTTATTCAAAAAAAAATATTTTCCATAAACTGACACCTGGTTATGTGCTTTAATGTTAATAAATGAGTTAGTTTCCAGTTATTAATGGAATATGGTTTCGTACTTATCGAAAAATCATCTCACGTAAGGTGGTATATTTGATGCATCTTCGGCCTTTTAAAACTTTCCCATCACCCTGCCTTACCATTATTTTCACTTCACTTGTGAATTGCAGGAATGGAGAACAGAAAACGATACAAAGAAATACGCAGGATATTATGGGAAAGAAAAGCAAAGCTCTGAGCTCTGAAGAAAAAGAAATGGTGCCCTTGTATACAAACACGGCCTGTAACAGAGACGCAGGAATTGCTACGTGGGAAGGCATGTATAATCTGCTTGAAGAGGAGAATCCCAGAGTAATGGAAGTTACTGCTACCGCAGGCTCACATAGTTCTTCTGAGGCATCCATCACAGAGCTAGCTTACTCATTCTTGCACCGGATAGCAGCAAGGCCCAAAATTCTCCCATACACAGACATGGTGAAGTGGATACTAGACAGCGTTGATATCAGAAATTGACAGTTTAAGACTCAGGGTCAAGAGCTTACAGAATCATTATTTTCAAAAAATTTGAACTTTATATCACCTAAAAGGAAAAAGCGCAAAAGGATAAAAACAAATCAAGGAAACTCAGATCAACAAATGGAGGCAGTTTCTGATGCGCAATTAGCACCTAGCACTAATCAAGGATCGCTGAGAAAAATTTCTCGAAAATGAAAGCTTCTAATTGCTCAGTCCCCTACAAGCTACGAAAATTGCAAGAAAGCAACGATACAAATAGACCGGAGACAAAAAGCTCAAGAAAAGGCACAAGCAATCCAAGGGTTAACCAAGTTGAACTGGGATTATTACTGGGCATACTTAGTAAAGCCACATAGCCAATGGATGACTCTCAAATGCATCATCAATTCTGCCGAGAAGATGGCACCAGCTCTCACCGATTCTGTTTTCTCAACTCAGCTAAATCGGAAGTCGGCCAACCGACTCTTCTCAAACAAATGCTGAATGCATGCGATTTTAAGGAGAAGATACAGAAGTAATTTTAATTTTAGATTTAATTTTAGTTTTAATTTTGTTTTATTTTTCCTGAAAATAGGACGGTCATTTAAACCGCATCCTATATTTTTGTAATAATTTATTTTTAGATTTAGTTAGTAGTATTTAAACCCTTCTCATGCATTTAGAGAAGGGTCCTGAAATTTGTCAAAAAATTATCCCCAGAACATGCACTTCTGTACCTTCTAAGGAGGTTTTTGATGAATGAATGGAGCAGGATTTATTGATATTTGCATTTGATATCTGTTACTGATGTTGCACTTTTGTACTCTTAGTGGATGTTAGATCAAGAAGAGATAAATCATTATCGCTTGAAGCTCATGAGTAGGACTAGTTATAAATGGTACTTCTATCTCTTAACTATTTCTGCCTTTTGGGTTAAAGTGATTTTCATGTTCAGTTGTTTATATATTGATGTATGAATTCCTAAGTTATCATTTGGCACTTTTGTATGGTGATAGCTATGTATTTATGCTTAATGTATGAATAGCTTATTATGCGATATGTTTTTCACAACTGTTTCGTCTAACTTTTTATACGAAGTGGTTCATCATTATTGAATTCTTTTCTCATAACAGTTGAATGATCTTTATTACCAGTTTTTATTTGAAATCATTTTAGATCGTATAAAAGAAAGATTACACCCCGGGTTAGTGTAGACTTAGATATTTTTGTTTATTAGAATACAATTTCTATATTATTAGATTAGAGTTAGAGTAGAAGCATTCCATTTAGAAACTGTTAGAAAGAGAAATATCAGTCCATCACACACACATACACAAATTGGGAAACTGGTCCCATATCCCCAATCGGACCCACCATACCAAACGGAAAAGGAGCTGCCAACCAAGGTCCAGACCGGGTGGGTATCCCCCTTGTTGTAGACCCGATTTTCAGGGCTTCAACAGGTACCTAGTACAATATAGCAAGTATGAATATAGTATTTGATGTCAAACACTTATAAACTTGATCAATCATGGGTGAATGAGGTAAACCCACTATTGATCAAGAAACACATCATTGATGACTGCAAGCTCCATGGTACTAATTGGTTTCTATATGTACTTTCCGAGTAATGGTATGACGCCAAGGAAATTAAATCCATTAAAGGAGGGCATTGATGTATCGCCTATAAATAAAAATGAAACATCTACCAAGTGATGCCACAGGGATGGTTGACATGAGAGGTCAACAAGTGGGAAATGGCTAGCTGAGGCTTAAAGTTCTCTTAAATATATATGGTTTGATACAAGAATGTCTTGAAAGAATTGCCTCATGAACACCACATGTTATCATGCAAAAACATAGAAGCAATTGAAACACACTCCATACTGACTAGAAGAGTAACTAACCTAAGGAGTACATGACATATGTATGGTACAAATCCTAGGAAAGTTATAACCCAACTCTAGATAATGATGTGAAGAAGTGTCTTGTTCAAGGGTGATGTGAATAATGACTAATGCTTCTTAATACATATTCCAATGATTACCCCCCACCCCCTCCTCCTTTTTTAATATCTCTTTCATATATTAGTGAGAAAATATACAAGACAAGTTAACTCAATATAGTATTTTTCATTAAATTTTAATGAGCCTAAAAAAGAGTTAAAAGTGTAATCGATAAGGTGTATGTTTCATGAGGTTTCAATGAGTCCAAAAAGGAGGTAAAGGTGTGTTTGATATCCTTATCATAGTTTTACAAGCACAATAAAATGGAGAAGAGTGATCTCATTGCCTTTCATTTTTTAATGAGAATGAATAAGACATAAATGAATCTCATCTTAGAGAGACAACTAGTATAAAAACTTAAGCATCAAGTTCCATGCTAGTGGAATGACCTTAAAAAAAATGAAGAGAGGTTAGCTAGGTTAAACCACTCATTGTAGTAGTTTCTCTGGGAATTTAGTTAAGATTGAAAAATGGAGGACTTAACTTATGCAAATGGAAATAAGTCAAGTGTGACTACAGTGGAGATAAGCAACGTGAAGGAAAGCAGCATATAGTAGGCAAAAAAAAAAAGTAATAAAATGCATATACAATTGTAAAGCACCATAAAGAGTTTCTGGATCTTGGTTGGGATATGACGAGAAGCTATATGAAGAGAGACAAGAATGAGGTTCAAATTTGTGTCATGACAAGTCTATAGAAGGATTCCAGGGCCTATGAAATTCCTTATCATGAAACCAAAAGTCCAAGAGAGTGTTATTCTAGGGCATCAACAAAAGGTAGGAACTACCATAAAAATTATGATGAGAAATAAAGTGTTGGAAATATTGTTTTCATTGATTTCAAATATGGGGGGGACTCATGTCCAAAATAAAAAATGAAAAATAAATATTGTTCGAAATATTATTTTTGCACATTTGATGCCACATTTGGATACCCTGTATTTGAAATAATTTTTACTCCAATTATCTCGCTCAAATGGGAGTATAGGATATATGTTGGAAATATTATTATGATACCTTTCTAATGGTATATAGCGCTTCCACTAATTCCAAAAATTATAAATAAAATGTGTATGAGTTCATTTTAACATTATCCAAGCATGAAGTGATTTGATGTTGCAAGAACATCTGAGGAATAATTTTTAGGGTGATTCTTGTAGCCTAAAGGTGGAAGAAAAAATGTGATTTATGGGGTGAATGAGTCATCTTCAATTTTTTGCTATATGTTTTCTTCTAGGATGTTTCAGACTCAAAACTATAGGATACAAATAGAATATCATCATGTACATATGGTTAAAATTTCATACCCTTGTTCACTATAATTTTAGAGATATTCTCTAAGGAAGGTAGGCTTCATGAATGCTCCTAAAATATTCTTCAAACAAGTCAGCTTGGAAATTTCACTATAACTTTTCTTTTGGGATGTTTCGAATATGAAACTTAGAGGATATAGACAAAACATATTAATGTATCTATGATTAAAATTTGAGACCTTGGTTCACTATAATTTCAAAGATATGATCTAAGGAAGTTAGGCTTCCGGAATGATCCTCAAACATGTTAACTTGGAATTTTTGCTATAAATTTTATTTTAGGATGTGTGAAAACATGAAACGTGGAAGATATATAAATAAGGTCTTCATGTACCTATGGTTAAAATTTCAAACTTTGTTTTACTACAATTTTGGAGATATGATTTGAGGAAGTTAATGTTCCTAAATGCTCCTGAAACATCTTTCAAACATATTAGCTTGTCATTTTTGCTATAACTTTATGTTTGATATGTTTCAAAATGTGAAATATAGAGGAGATAAAAATAGAACTCAAGGTACTTTTGGTAGAAATTTTAGAACTATATTTTCAAAATGAAATATGTGGTATTTTGTGCAATTTTGTTCTTGGGAAGAAGTCGAAAGGAAAAACGTTTTGGAGAAGTAGACGTAGTGAAGGAAGAAGCAACAAGGAGACCTGGAAAAGGGAGAAGAAACTAATGGGCTTGGTGAAGGGGGGAGAAATAAGAATACTTTGTCAAAGCACAATAAATTAATAAACATTGTGAAGAATCAATAAAATTAAGTGAAATAGGTTTTTGTGAAGTAGAGTAGATTGGTGTCTCTTGTTGGTTGGTGCCTAAAAAGTAGTAGATGGCATTGGTTTCTCCTGTATATTGGTGCTTATAAACTAACAAAGGATATTGGTGTCTCTTGTAGGTTGGTGCATACAAAGTAGAAGAGGGGATTGGTGTCTCCTATAGGTTGGTGCCTACAAAGTAGAAGATGGGATTGGTGTCTCTTGCAGGTTGGTACCTACAAATTGATGTAATAGTAGGTTGGATCCTACAATATCTTTCATATAAACATGTTTTTTGGTTTTCTACTGTAGGCGTTTCCACATAAATCTTTTGTTACTTATTCAATTTATGAGATTGATGTTTTATGATGTTAAATTGTTTAAATAAGTAAAATTGTCATTATATTGATTCACCCCCATCTTACTATAATTGTGACTCTAACAATTGGTATCAAAATGGGTTCCTTCATAGAAGTCTAGCCACTAGAAGGAAGATCTAAGGGACCATGGTTATTCATGAAGGTTCAATTAAAGCTCCTATATTTAATTGTTTGAACTATTTCTTCTAGAAGAAAAGGATAAGAGAATATCTGATGTCTTTTGGAATATGTAGTATATGGAAGGAAGGATAACAAGAAAAATGCAGAATTCATGAGTTCCTACTATGGCCAACACCCTCCCCCTCACAATTAGTAAAGGTTGAACAATCATGTGGGGGCCACACCATATTTTTCTTAGCAAACCTTTGGAGAACTCCTGAACAAGCTTCAAGGCTTGAAAATAACTCATCAGGGTATTCTCTCTTTCCCTTACCACAACTTGTATTAAAGGTAAGAGAATAATCCATTACATCAATTGTTAAACCTCTTCTTTTTCCGACTCTCTGGCATCGACGATGTGTTGCAAAAATCTCTCGTCACCTTGCAGCACCCCATATAAAAAGTTAGAGATTAGAAGTCATATTTGTATGTTGTTGTGAATTATTTAACTTCTTCTAAATCTCCAACGTTGACAATGTATCAGACATATTTTTCTACATCCCCAATAATACCCTATATCATACATCGAAAGTAGGAAGGAATTGTTGTGAAGTATTGGTTTATTCTTACTTTCTCCTATTTCTCACTTTTGATGCCATAGTGGGAAGCTTTATATTAGGGAAATACCAAGCTATATAAACATTCTCCTTGGTTAACCATTCTCAATATTAACATTTGTGCCTACTAAACATTGGCTCCTGCCTCCTACTGAGATTCAACCATGCCCTTTGCAAGGTACTTTTTCTTTCAAACATTTCGATGGATTTTTCCCCGATTTATCACCCTTAGCCTAAAAACCATTGGCATTATCTTACTACATTTATATTTGGATTCTCCAATTATAGTCCCCTGACCCCCACAAAAATAAGACTTTATGGTGAAAATCAGTGCGATAAATTTGTTGGATTGCATTAACCTACATGTAGTTTCCATTAATTTCTATAAACGAAGACTTCAAGCCATTCCCTCACTCATTCTTAGTTGTGTATTTTCTAAATTCCCCCTCAATTATGCCCCCTTTCAACACTAAAGCTAGATTCCCAGTTCAAGGATCAATAATAAAGAGTTTGATTTTTCTAAGAGTAAGAAATCTTAATGTGTATGTGCTTTTAATTAAGAATAGGCTATATATTTCGAAACATATGTACTTTATTGCATGCAGGTGCCAAAGGCATAGAAAGTTTACAGAATGTTGAAAACACACAAAGGTAAAGTGAAGAAGCTAAATATAACTAAACCCATTGTGTTAGACCCTTTGGTGAGTGAAACCCACTTCAGGGATACTAGATTCTTTGATGGAGCCAACATGTACCTAGAACAGGGCTAAATTTTCTGGACATATGAAAACTTTCAATTTGATGCAGATTATGAGGATTTCAAGGTGATGCACACCATAGGGAAATCAGAGATATAGTATAGCTATGAGGCAACCCATAATTTCATATAATGACATGGAAATATGGGCAATGGTGCACATCAATTTATAATGAAAATCCATAGTCAACAATGTCGGGAAAGTCATGGCGTCACCGAAGGCCAATGTTTTCAACCAAATCTATCATTTGAAGGCCCTTAAAATCAAGCTAAATAAGTATCTCATATGAAATTTATTCGCCACTCATCCTAAATTGATCAAAATTATGAAGGGATGGTGGTGAGATAGAAACCCATACAAAGAGTGTGCTAACAAGAATTACTCTACTTAACACATGTGGACACTATTTCACCATCTCACAATGATCATCAACAAGTTGTAAGGTGATTTTAATGCCTCTTACCTTAAATTTGAATGGTTTCTTTAGTGGCAGAGTTAATTTCCAGTAGTCACATATTTAATTGGTCAAACATTTTGTCGACAAACTTTTTGAAGGACCTTCTAAAGGTAAAGGAATCCCCAATGGATCAGGGCCCCTATTTTTAAATATTGGAATATTTAATAGATGCTTTTTTTGCTACCAATGAGTTTCTTAGTCTGAATTGGACTTAGACACAAAAGATGCCACTTATCCATATCTATTGTCAATAATCATGGTCACACTACTACCCCAAGTTATTTTATGATATTTGTAACCATATATTGGTCCAAAAACATCAAGTTCTCTTTGGTTTTGCAACCCCTAGGATATATGAAGAAGCTACAAAATCCCATAGAGGATTGGGGGGTTAGTGTTGTGAAGAACACTACACATACATCCAAGTATATGGTTGTTTCATGACCCCTCACCTGATGCCATAGTTGGTCCTCGGTCAATTAATGATAAGAGAGATTTCTTATCAAACTATCAGATATGGAATAAAATTGGTTTTAACCAACAATTATAGGAGGTCAAGGATGGGATTTCCTATTAAAATTCAGCACTATGTAGTAACCAAGTTTCCTCAAGGAATAAAGGAAGCAGGCAGCCTTAAGGAGCTTAAGCTCCTCACTAGTATTTTCAGGAGACATGACCTTCATGGTTTCATTAAAGAACACTACAATTCAGTGAAACTTTTGCATGTCTATGAACATAAGTCCCTACCCGATGACTCAATATTTCAAGATGTTATAATATATGATGAGGTAAAGCAAGGGATGGAAGAAATGAAACAAGAAAATTACCGCTTGTGCAATATCTTGAAGAAGAGAAGAGATGAAATGAAAGAGAGAAATTGTCTTCAGAGATATAGACCATTCAAAAATACAAGGATGAGGAAGAAAAAGTTAAATACAAGGCATTAGAAAGGAAGTAGCTCGAAGCTGAAGCTAGAGAAGAACAATAAATTTTGGCCTAGGCAGGAGCCGAAATAAGAGAACAAGATACTTCTGTTGAAAGGGAAAAAAAATATTTAGACATATCAGATATGGAGGCTAGAAAAGGGAAGGAACCAGAGCATACCCCAAAATATTCCCAACAAGAGAAAGTTGCAGAGGTAAGCACTCTGATAAGTACCCCAATACAGAGTTCTATTGTTTCTCAAAGTCTTATTTCCTTTGTTTTGTTGATCCTTAAGAAAATAGGCATTGCACCTACTATTGATAATCCTAAGGATCTCAGTGATGAATTTGTTGAACTAGGTGACTATTATTATAGAATATCTAGAAATTTTGACATCCACAATGTTCACAAATGAAGAAAAATAGAAATAATAGGAGAAGTGGCAATTATTTTGGAAGGCATTGAATAAATAATAATATGCAATGTTGTTGGTGAAAGTAATCAAAAGGTTTTTGTCGACACAACCTCCATTTTAAGATCCCTCGTCAGACAAATAAAGTGATTACTCAAATACTATCCATGGATATGGATCAGTTGAACCAAGTGGTAGCATCGTTATAGGAGCAACTGAAAGAACAAAAGTAGTGAATGGAGGATAAATGTTAGGACATGTTAGAATAACAAAAAATAGAATTCTCTGAGTCCTTTAAGACTCAATATGAGTAGAAAATGGCGTAGCTAAAAGAAGCTCACACCACTGAGCTAAAGGCATTAAAGGAAAGTCATAGGAAAGAGGGTAACATTAAGGTTGGAAAAAACTTGGAAGGTGCAAGTTGGCATTCAGATACTCAAGGTATATACCCTAAAAATCAATAACAAACTTCAAAAGGCTCAATAGTCTTTCATGGGGAAGTTGAGGGGATATGAAATATTACTTTGAACAATTGGAGTGGATAACTGGTGAGAATAACATCCAAGTATTAGCCCAAAATACAATCAGTGAAGCTCTTGACGAAGTCATTGAATTGAAAAAGAAACATTGGGATGCTTTGTATGGAGTACCTTGACTCAATAAAAAACAAAAGGTGAAAGAATAATCTTTAATCAATGTTTGGAAATAATAATTTGAGGCAATTATGAAAGCTATGAATGAAGCTACTAGGTTGTCCAAGAAAATGTGGGTTGCCACCACAAAATTGATGGAGGAGTACAATCTTAAACTCGTAGCAGACCTACCTAGATTTTCCCTTATCAAGCTAAATCGTGAAGAAATAACCATGGATTGGACAAGTGTGGTCACTGAAATTGAACAAATTTTGAAAGTGGATGACAATTCAATGGCTAAATCCATAATTTCTTCCACCAAAGAGATCGTTAAACTCTATTTTTACACCATTGGCATGAACACGAATATTAAAGAATTGGTCAATCAAGCATTGACAGGGGCATGCCAATTATAAAAGATGGAAAGTCGTAGAACGTCTGAAATCTTGAATATTTATACATCCTAGAAGAAATGTTAGTAGTAGTTACCATAAAAGAATTCCTAATGTTGCATTGGTGTCAAGGGAGTCACCAACATATTGTAATTTTATATTAAATGTACAAATAGGAAAACTCCCCATTGAGAAAACAGAAGGAGGAGGGGAGTGAAAATTTAAAGGTTAGTTGTTCTTGTTAGACTCTTTTTTGCAATATTTTGTAACAAGGGATTTTCCTACTGATTAATGAAATAATCTTTTTTGAAAAACAAATATGTCTCTCCTGTATGGTAATCATTAGTGTTATGGTTTATGAATCTTGTATAGTAATGTAAATTTATGAGAATTTCAGGACTTTATTATAACCAATTGATTAGTCTTAATGTGAACTACACTTATAATGGTTACAAAATAGATCATATGTTGGTAAATATGCAATAATTGAATTATTTATATATATTTAAGAAAATAATTATCCTTATTTATGTTCAACTCCAGTTAGTTTAGCATTGAACATCCTCGATCCTAATAGAAATAATATTAGTTGTAAACCAAATAAAATAGGTAGATATAAAGGTAATGATAGAAATTATATCAGTATTTAGACATAGTTTATAGCTTATAGAAAAAATTCCTTATCCTGAAGTGGAAATTGGGACCACATACTAGTTGGAGACTACCACTACAATGAAATAAGGTGTAATTGGGGCATGTTATTGGGTTTTCTCCCTCATTGACAATTTTTCTAACAATATTCTTATTTATGTAATAAACAGTACCATATTGAGCGGCTTATTAAAATCAGATTTTGATAAAGTGATTCATGGGAAATAGCAAAATAAATATTGGATACACTGCAAGGTATCTATGAGGGAGATGTCATTCACACTGCATATGAAATGAAGACAAAAAGGATAGCTCAAAATGAAGTAGTCTCCAAATATTCAACGAAGACAAGAGATTTCAAAGCTTACGATCAATCCAACAATGTATAAGAGGTAGAAGAATTGCAATATATTTCAAGAGAAACTAGCCAAGGGAAATCCATGAATGCTCAAGCCATTGATCATCAAAATAAAGATTCAAAGTTAGAGGGAGAATCTGAAGGTGAAGTAGATACAAAAGAAGAAAAAACCATGAAAATAAGATCTGTAAAACACAAAGTTAAGCTACTATTATATCGTAATTGTAGAAGAATAGGTCATCTTTCTTATAGATGTCCACATGTAATTTTTGAAAATAATAACGATAAAAAAGAACATGAATATAAGAGAGAATATTGTGAGTATAAAAAGGTAATATGTGTCTCATTAGAATAAAGTAACTAATATGCATCTAATAATGACAAAAATGAATTTCTACACATGACGATGGAGGCTCAATACACTGAGAAAGAGAAATCAAATTCATAGGAAGACGATGCTTATTGGAAGGTAGATTTTGAGGGAGAACTTATTAATGCCTTAAAAGAAACAAAAAGACTTAGAAGAAAGAATAAAGATATGAAGGATATATTATATAAATATGAAAAGAAAGATCATGATTTTGATGAAGCGTTGATTATCCTCCTAAAGAAAGAACTAGAAGAGGCTAAGAAAATAGAGGATACACTAATAAGTCAGTTGAAAGAAAAGGAAAGAATATGTGAGAAGCTAGAAGCAAATGTTATATCCTTAAGAAAGGATCTAGAGAAGGAAAATGCTCAGTTGAATCTAAAATTAAAGTTTGTAAATAATTAGATAACATTCTTAGTTGTCATATATTTTCCCTTATTAAAACAAATCTTGGATATCATGAAATTTCCAAGGGAGAATCAACCTCAATGTCATTATAAGGGGAATGAAAAAAATAATGTAAAAGCTATGTTAATTTTCTCAAAACATCAACCAATGAAAACAATAACAAGAAAGGAGAGGACC
Source organism: Pinus tabuliformis (assembly GCA_031772625.1). Taxonomy (NCBI): domain Eukaryota; kingdom Viridiplantae; phylum Streptophyta; class Pinopsida; order Pinales; family Pinaceae; genus Pinus; species Pinus tabuliformis. The sequence continues at coordinate 586,770,523 of CM062814.1, read as the reverse complement.
AACAAATATCTAATCCTCAAATGAAAGATATAAGCACCAAGAAAGGAATTAAAGACCAATCAAGATTCATGAATGGGTTCAGAAGAACAGTTTCCCCAAGAAGGCATTTTACTTGCATGTATAAAAATATCTTGTATAGCTATTGCTTCTCATGTAATAATTTTGATTATAAGGAAATGGATTGTAGAGCATATGTAATAAATGATTAAATGAGGAATAGGTGTAGGGAATCATATATGATTTCAAGGAATGGTAGTGTGAGAAGAAATCCTAGAATTTTTAATGAGAATGATGTCATCAATTACAATTCCTTCTTTATCTTATTATATCATATTTATTATTTCAAGTGAAATAATTTTGGGCACAAAGATCAAGATTGTAGAAGTAGTAAATTGAAGCCTCTAAACTGAAGAAGATAATAAGATGTTGTCAGAAATGGAAATCATAGAACAAAGGTATGGATAAGAAAGCAAGAGAAGTAGGAAGAATGTGCTCTAACTCTATGTGTTAAAAACAAAGATAGAAAATGGTATATAGATAGTGGAAGTTCAAGGAATGTGACAAGAAATAAAAGTAAATTTATCTCTCTAAAATAAGTCAAAGGAGGCAACATCACCCTTGTAAATATTTATTCAAGGAAGGGTAATTGGAAAAGGAACAATTAGTCTTGATGATTGAAGGACAAAAAATATGAATGTTTTGTTGATTGAAGGTTTAAAGCACGTTCTATTGAGTGTAATTAAAATGGTTAATGAAGGGTATGATCTCACATTCCATTCTAAAGGATATGAAACTAGAAAAAAAGGTTCAAGGATATTGGTAAAAAAATGCAATCAAGTCTCCAAATGAAGTTTATGCGCTCAATGAGATTAAAATAAAGGAAAACTACTATATGGGAGTAATATCCTTAATAGTTCATCAATAAAAGACAAATATAAGATAAGTGAGATATTGTAGAACCTTGTGCCACACTAATAAGAAGGAAAATTTTGAGAGTTAGATGTGGGAGAAGGATGATGAAATCAAAATTTTGTAGGATATGAATTATCAATTGAAAGTGAATTGAATGGTGAAATTCAATTGGAAATAAAATCAAAAGGGGTAGAGTTTCAAGTAAGGAGAAGCATAAATTTAGGGGGAATAATCATTTGATTTCAAAACAGTTAAGTTATAGACAAAAGGAAGCATAAGACAAGGGTGGGTGCTCCCAAAAACAAGAAGTAAGAAAATTTCAAGCACAGGATGGAGAACTCTCAAGAGAAGAGCTACAAAGGAATAAATGTTGCATGCATGGATCAATAGACACAAACTTGATAAGGGAGTCCTAGTTACAAACAAAGGATAAGTAAAAAATTAGAGGAAGTAATTTTTTTTTTGTTAAGATCTTAGGGTGTGAAATTATAGCCAGAAGTAAAAAAATCCCTTAAATTGCCATTGATGTCAAAGGGGGAGAATCTCTAGACATAAGGAAAGATAGTATACAAAGGGAGCAGTTGCAATTACTAAAAGAAGTTATAGATAGGGGAAGAGTTGTATTCAATAATAGAAGTTTCAAATAGAACAAAAAATGCAAACATTAAGAAAATGTGCATACAGAAGAAGAGTTACATAGAATAAAAAGTTTAAGGAAAGCATCTATTTTCCATTGATGTAAAAGAGGGAGAAGTTGTAGGCACACACAGAATTGTAGACAGGAGGAGTTTTATAGTATTATTGAAGAAATGAATAAGGGTTGTCATCCATGAAAAGGGGGGATATTGTTGGAAATATTGTTGTCATTGATGTCAAAGATAGGAGATGGCTTATGACCAAGATAAATATTAGAAAATGAAGATTGTTGGAAATATCGTTTATGGAATTTTGATATCTCATTTGGATACCCTATGTTTGAAGGAATTTTACTCGAAATATCTAGTTCAAATGGGATTATAGGATATATTTTTGAAATATTATTTTGATACCTTTCTAATGGTATATGGAACTCCCTCTAATTCCATTAGAATGAAGAGATATGAAATATTTTTCGAGGATGACCCAATTAAAGTATAAGCAAGATGACCCAACTATGTTTACAAGTCAACCCCAAGAGTGAATATAAAAACACTATAAATAAACGACATATAAGAGCATTTGAACACCATCCAAGAAAGAAGTTATCTGAGTTTGGAAAAGGAGTTGAGGAATAATTTTTGGGGTGATTCTTGGAGTCTAATGGTGCAGTAAAAATATTATTTATGGGGTGAGTTGTCATCTTGGAATTTTCTCTATAACTTTTCTTCTAGGATGCATTAGACTGCTAAACTTGGAGATACGGATAGAATATATTCATGAACATATGGTTCAAATTTCAGACCCTAGTTTACTATAATTTTGGAGATATGTTTTGAGAAAGGTAGGTTTCCTAAATGCTCCTAAAATCTTCCTCAAACAAGTGAGCTTGGAACTTCCGTTATATATTTTCTTCTTGATTGTTTCACAACCTAAAACTTTGAGAATAAAAATATAATATCATAATGTACTTGTGATTAAAATTTATTACCTTGGTTCATTAAGATTTTTGATATATGGTCTAAAGAACTTAGGCTTCCTAAATGTTCATCAAACATGTTGGCTTGGCATTTTCACTCTAATGGTATTTTTAGGATGTTTCAGTTACTGAAAGGAGTTATAAATAGAGGAAGAGTTGCAGTCACTAAGAGAAGTTTCAAATAGATGACAAATTGTAAACACTAAGAAAATTTGCATATAAAAGAAGAGTTACATAGAGGAAAAATTTCAAGGGGAGCATCTCTTTTCCATTGATGTCAAAGGGGGAGAAGTTGTAAGCACAAGGAGAATTTCATACATGAGGATTTTTATAGTATTATTGTAGAATTGACTAAGGTTTCCATCAATGAAAAAGGGGAATATTTTTGGAAATATTATTGTCATTAATGTCAAAGATAGGAGGAGACTTCCTATGACCAAGATAAAGATTATAAAATGAAGACTATTAGAAATGTTGTTTTTGGAATTTTGATGTCCCACTTGGACATCCTATCTTTGAAGGAATTTTACTCCAAATATAATGGTCAAATGGGATTATAGGATATATTTTTGAAAGCTTATCTTGATACCTTTCCAATTTTATATGGCACTCCCTCTAATTCCATAAGAATGAGGAGATATGAAATATTTTGTCAGGATGGCCCAACCAAAGTACAAGCAAGATGACCCAACCAGGAATTTAAGTGAATTTGAATTCCATCCAAGAAAGAAGTTATCTAACTTTGGAAAATGAGCTAAGGAATAATTTTTGTGTAATTCTTCGAGTCTAAAGGTGGAAGCAAAACTGCGATTTATGGAGTGAAGTTTTCATCCTGGAAGTTTCTCTATATTATTTCTTCTAGGATGTCTCAAATTTTTAAACTTGGAGATATAGATAGAACATTTTCATGTAAGTATGGTTAAAATTTTAAATCTTAGTTCACTATAATTTTGGATATATGTTATAAGGAAGGTAGGTTTCCTAAATGCTCTTGAAATCTTCATCAAACAACTAAGCTTGGAACTTTCGCTATATCTTTATGTCTCGTATGTTTTAGAACATGAAACTTAGAGGATACAAATATAATATCTTAATGTACTTGTGATTAAAATTTCTTACTTTGGTTCATTATAATTTTTGATATATGGTCTAAGGAACTTACGCTTCATGAATGCTCATCAAACATGTTGGCTTGGCATTTTCACTATAATGTTTGTTTTAGGACGTTTCAGTTACTGAAAGAAGTTATAGATAGATGAAGAGTTTCACTCACTAAGAGAAGTTTCAAATAAAGGAACAATTTCAAGCACTAAGAAGATTTTCGTATAGAAGAAGAGTTACATAAAAGCACAAGTTCAAGGGGAGCATCTCTTTTCCATTGATGTCAAAGGGAGAGAAGTTGTAGGCATGAGGAGAATTGTAGACAGGAGGAGTTTTATAGTATTATTGAAGTATTGATTAAGGGTTTCATGGAAATATTTTTATCATTGATGTCAAAGATAGGAGGAGACTACTAACGACCAAGATTGGAAAATGAAGGTTCCTGGAAATATTGTTTTTGGACTTTTGATGCCCCATTTGGATACCATATATTTGAATTAATTTTACACCAAATATATATATATATCAAGTGGGATTATAGGATATGTTTTTGAAATATTATTTTGAGACCTTCACAACGGTATATGGAACTCCTTCTAATTCCATAGGAATGAGGACATATGAAAAAATATGTTAGGATGACCCAACCAAAATACAAGTTGTTAATCAACACAAAAGAAATGGACATATATGAAAGATAAAAAAATATTTGCATTTACTATTCACAATGATGTACATATAGATATTTTCCATGATCGTTGGATTCATATTCCAAGGTCTCTTGGACTCCATTGACTGTTCATATTCCACCACGCCAACCCTTAGCATATTAGGTGTCCAACATTCCCCCCTTAATCTGAACGGGTATATAAGAGTCGAAGAAGAGAGTTGTAATACAAAAGTGGAAGCCAATGGCTAAATGTTCTCTCTCAAATGAATACACAAGGTGGGAGAACTCAAGGTATCGATCGATGGTGGTTTAAGGATGACCACCAACATTGGAAGCTTAGTGCAGTTTTGGAACTCTTCCAAATTTGGAAAGAACTTGAAGTCTTCTGTTAGAGGAAGTGCTCCCTATTTTTTTGAAAAGAGAGAACATTAGGGTCTCAACCTGGAACACTTAGTTCATTTCCTAGAATACTTCCAAATATGTAAATAAGTTGTTAGTATTTTGCTAGAGGAAGTGTCTCTAATTCTTTGAAGAGGGAGACCATCAACCTGGAAAAGGGAGGTCTCAACCTATGGAAAATGGAGAACCTCTACCTGGAAAGGGAGGTATCAACCAAGGAATGCCACCAACCAAAGGCATTGTCACGGGATTCCTTGTCTCTGGCTACAACTCTGAATTTGGGTATGGTTGTCTCTAGTTGTAGGATGAAGCAACAGGTTTAGTCTGCGGCCTAGGCTTGCTTGATTTATCTTTGAAGCTTGTAGATGTCCATCAATTCCCCCCCATCAGGTACAAGGTGAGAAGATGAAGAAAACTCAATTGCAAGACTTGTCAATATTCTAAAACAAATTTTGTGGTATGTTCTAAATATCTTCTTAGTTGTTGAAGCCCATTGCCAAGAAGCGATCCATCTAAGTTGAATCTTTGTTCTTGCAAGAATAATATTTTTCAAGCATTTGTATAAATGGTGAGTGTGCTTACCACAATGTTTACAAGGATGAAGATAAAAATATTGATATTTCATATGGACAACTTCATTATAGTGTTGGAATTTGACAATTCGTTGTGAATGTGGAGGAGGAGAAGAAGCAAGTGAAGAACCATCCTGAAGAAATTCAATACAATGAAATTTGATGGAATTTTGAATAATATGGACTATGAAAGGCCACCTCCTTGTCATATCCAAGATTTTTTCCATGCTTGTTGTTGACAAGCTCTTCCCAAGGTCTGATGAAGGTATTTGGAAGTACAGGCTGAATTTCTGCATCTAGATGCAAATCTTCTCTTGAAATGGATACTTAATGGAAATCAAGCTTAATTCCATTGATTTTATCAATCTTTGACTGTTCATGGCAGTGAATTTCGGACTAAAAAATGGTATTGTTCTGAACAAAAACAAGTTGACAATGATGGCTATGTTGTTGTAACTCATCTTGTTGTAGCTATGATTCAAGCTGCAAAAACTCGATCTTTTCTTGTGCATTTTTCAAACAAGTTATAATATTAGACAGAGTATCCTTGCTGATTTTAAATGTTCTTTCAATAATAGACATGATTAGAGTTCTTAATAACTCTAACAAATTGTCAATTTGAGCCATCTAAAAACTTCAAAAAGTTTCTTGGTATTTTGGTAACTCCACCCTCTTTCCTATGAAAAATTCATCGCAAATTCCCTTTTTTTTTGGTAGTATCAACACATATGTGAAGATATGAACAGACATATACCACATGATCTTCAAAAATAATTTAACATAACAACATCAAACATATAGAATGAAATACATCATAGAAAAAATTAGGCACAATGCATCGATTTAGTTAATTTAATCCACTACAGTTCATAGTATTCAATGTTGAAATTTGGTACCGGAGGACAGGTGGTTCCCTTAGGCTTTGATCTTTGGCCTAGGGAAAAGTGTCCAAAAGAATTTAATTTTTCTCCTAAAGTGACTTTATAATTTTATAAAGTTAAATCTAATTTAAAAGTGACTTTAAGTGATAAAGTTACTAAGTCTAATTTTAAAGTGACTTTTATAAAGTCAATGAAAAATTAGAAAGGAAAAGTGACTTTGAAAATAAATGACTAAGTGGGTCTTTATTAAAGTGGGGTGAATTAAAAAATAAAAAGTGAGATTTAAATGAGCATTTAATCTCAGCCATTGATCTAAATCTATTTCAGCCATTGGATTTAGAGATCACCCAAAAGTCACTTGGATCACCCAAAAGTCACTTGGAGTTATATTAAGGGAGGAAAAGGAGGAAAAGATCACATTCGATTCAATTCTTTCATGAGCAGATTGAGAGAAGGAGAGCAAGAGAGCAAGGGAGATTTCTGGGCGGTGTAACAGCTGCGGAGTATCAGCAGCGGTGTATCAGCAGCGGAGTATCAGCAGCGGTGTATCAGCAGCGGTGTAACAGCAACGGAGTATCAGCAGCGGTGTATCAGCAGCGGTGTAACAGCAGCGGAGTATCAGCAGCGGTGTAACAGCAACGGTGTAACAACAGTGGAGTATCAGCAACGGTGTAACAGCAGCGGTGTAACAGCAGCGGTGTAACAGCAACGGAGTAACAGCAACGGTGTAACAGCTGCGGAGTAACAGCAGCAGAGTAACAGTTGTGGAGTAACAGCAGTGGAGTAACAACAACGGAGTATTAGCAAGGCTGAGATAAGTTGTAAAAGTCTGTTTGCTGATTTTTTGCTGAAAATTTCTCTTACTGTAAAAAGGCATTTTCCAGAAATAAAGAAGAGCTCTCAAACTGGTTTTCCCCAAGAGTTGTAGGGGGTTTTTCCAAGGTCACATTGACCAAAAATATCAGTGTTTAAATGTGTTTTAATGGCTGTTTATTACTGCTGATTTTTATTTCTGCAATTTCCAGCATTCTGTAAAATTTCCAGAATTTGTGTTTTCAGCAAATTTATCTTTTTCAGCTTGTTAAATGTATGGTTATGGAAAAGGGCATTTAACTATATCGGAGAAATAAGGAGAAACTGAAAACTAGGGTGGGAAATGAGAAATTTCTACATGGTATCAGAGCTTGAGTGCTGAAGGGCAGATTGGGACAGCAAAAGGAAAAATTACAGTTGCTGATTTTTCACTCAGAAAATTCCAGTAAGCTGATTTTTTTCATAAACAGCAGTTTTATCTTTACTACAGCAGTACTATTTTTCAGTTTTAGGACAGCAGGATGTCATTGGGATTGAGGGTGGAGGATAGGCTGGATGGGCATATAAATTACAGCGTTTGGAAGGAGAGAATGCAGAGTATCTTTGAGGAGGCAGAAGTCTGGGATATCATGGTGCATACCACACAGAACCCTGTTGTTGTGCCTACTGATGCTACTCAGTTGACAGCTTATAATAAAAAGACAACAAGGGTAAGAGGTTGATTCTAGACGGAATCAAAGACCATTGCATTCCTCATGTGAGAGGAAAGAGCAATGCCCATGAGATGTGGACAACATTGTCCAATATCTACCAGAGTACCAATGAGAACCAGAAGATGGTCCTGAAGGAGAAGCTGAAGAACATTAAGATGGGTAATGATAGTGCAGCTGGATATCTCACAAAGATTACTAATGTGAGAGATGAGTTGGCAGCGATTTGAGAGGCCATTCCACCCACTGAGTTGGTGCGGATTGCAGTGAATGGCCTCCCCCGTTCATGGTTGAACTTTACTGATGGGGTTTGTGCACATGAGACCCTTCCCACATGGGAGAGGTTTTGGGATGATTGCATTCAGACAGAGATCAGGAAAGGTCAGCTTGGGGCAGCCAAGCCAGTTGAGCAGGATGAGGATGTAGCACTGGTGGCAGGAGGCAAGAAAGGCAAAGGGAAGAATCAGGCTTCCACAAGCAGTGGTGGGGGCAAAGGCAAAGGTAAAGGTAAATAGGGGAACACACAGAAGGACTATTCCAAGGTGAAGTGTTGGAATTGTCAAAAGATGGGACACTATGCAGTTGTGTGTCTGGAGAAGAAGAAGAAGAAGGGGAAGAACCAGGACGTGGAAGCTTCAGCAAAGATTGAGGACTTTGCTGGTCGTTTTGACCGAGAGTTTGCATTCACTACGTGTGAGTCCTCTAGTGCAGCATCACCTGCCACACAGGTTCAGAGGGAGCATGCTTTTCCCTCGATTAGCGGAGCATCTTCAGGTATTTGGTATGTGGACAGTGGGGCTTCACGTCATAAGACAGGAGTCCGTGAGTACTTCTCAGAGCTTTCAGAGAGTGGCACTGATATTGAGGTAGTACTCAGTGATGACAGAGTTGTTAGAGCAGTCGGGGTGGGGACAATGACATTTCAGAGGGAGTCCAAACCTTCCTTGAAGGTGTCAGAGGTTCTTTATGTGCCAGGGATGAGGAAGAACCTCATAACCGTCTCAGCTTTGGAGGACAGAGGATATGAGGTACTGTTCAGGGGAGGACAGGTGTTGATGTATCCCAGGGGCACTCCAGCTGATTCAGCTAGAGTGATAGGTGTACGCCATGCAAAAGTGTACAAGTTTGCATTCCAGCCCCTTTTGGCATTGAGCAGTAGTACCGACAACAGAGCTAGCAGTTCTGAGCTGTGTGAGATTTGGCACTGCAGGATGGTACATATGTATCATGGAGACTTGAGGACATTGCAGGAGATCACTACAGGTGTGCCAGATTTCAGTACTGATCACTTTGATACTTGCAGAGGTTGTGCGATGGGCAAGTTTTCCAAATCCCCTTTTCCTGGCAGTGACAGCAGAGCGACGGGGATACTTGATTTGATTCATTCCGATGTGAGCGGTCGGATGTCTCATGTTTCCTTGAGTGGATATGAGTACTATTTTTTATTCATCGATGATCACTCTAGGAGGACCTGGATTTATTTTTTGAAGACCAAGAGTGAGGTCTTCAAGCGGTTTCAGGAGTTCAGAGCTCTTGTGGAGACTCAGACAGGTCGAAAGATCAAGTCCTTGAGGTCGGACAATGGAGGAGAGTACACCCTTGGAGAGTTTGTTGACTATTGTGCGGAGGCAGGCATTAGGAGGGAGTTCACTGTTCCTTACAACCCCCAGCAAAACAGGGTTGCAGAGAGGAAGAACAGATCCATCATAGGGGCTGCCAAAGCCATGTTACATGATCAGGGGTTGCCATTGTTCTTGTGGGCAGAGGCCTGCAACACAACTATTTACTTGCAGAACAGGAGTCCGCATCGTGCCTTGGGGCACATGACTCCGGAGGAGGCTTTCTCTGGGAAGAAGCATGATATTGGTCATCTTCATATCTTTGGATGCATTACATACTCCTATATACCCAAGGAGAAGAGGACCAAACTAGAGCCCACCGCAGAGAAGGGTATCTTTGTGGGCTACAGTGAGACCTCAAAGGCCTTTCGGATTTACATTCCTGCACAGAGGAGAGTTGTTATCAGACAAGATGTGAAGTTTGAGGAGGACAGGGCCTTTAGGAGGTCACGGGAGTTAGAGTATCTGGATCAGCCAAACCCTCAGCAACAGTTGAGTCAGTCGCAGGGATCCAGTGGGCAGGGATTAGGAGGATCCGGAGGTACATCTATGAGGATGTCAGGTCCGTCAGTGAGAAGTGGCTCGCCGAGCTAGAGGGGTGGTGCTCCGGGTAGCATGCAGAGCAGTTCACTAGGGAGTCCATTGATGGACAGTTCACACGGTGCCTCAGCTTCTACAAGTTTAGGTGCAGGCAGGAGGATAGCAGACAGACAGTCAGGAGTTCAGGCTACTGATGGTGATGAGGAGGAGGAGTTTCATTCTCCTATGGAGAAGCATGCTCAGGGAAGAGAAAGCCCAAGTGGCTTCAGGACACCTTGAGAGATGCCACATCTGTTGCTGAGCCGAAGAGGCCGGTTAGAGAGAGTAGACCACCTGAGAGGTTTTGTAGCTATATGGCGATGGTTACCAGCATCCTTGACTCTGAGCCTTCTAGCTATGAGGAGGCAGCTAGCCAGCAGGTCTGGAGAGAGGCCATGCAGGAGGAGTATTCTTCTATCATGAAGAATGATGTTTGGGAGGTGGTGCTGAGGCCTGAGGGCAAATCTGTGGTTACTTCCAGATGGCTTTACAAGGTAAAGCATGTTGCAGATGGCAGCATTGAGAAATTCAAAGTGAGGTTTGTGGCTAGAGGGTTCTCCCAGGTAGAGGAAGTTGATTATGAGGAGACCTTCGCTCCCGTGGCTCGATATACTTCGATCCGCTCCATTATATCGATAGCAGCAGAGATGGGTTGGAAGATCCACTAGATGGATGTGAAGACCGCATTTCTAAATGGCTTCATACAGGAGGAGGTGTACATTGAGCAGCCATAGGGCTTTGAGGTGCATGGGAAGGAGTCTCATGTGTGCAGACTGAAGAAGGCCCTTTATGGCCTGAAGCAAGCTCCCAGAGCTTGGTACTCCAGGATAGATACATATTTGCAGGGGATGGGTTTCACAAAGAGTGAGGCAGATCCGAACCTTTACTTTATTTTGATTGGTGAGGAGCCTCTCATTCTAGTGCTGTATGTGGATGACTTGATCATCACAGGTGCAGAGAGACTCATAGAGCACTGCAAGAGAGATCTTGCGACGGAGTTTGAGATGAAGGACATCGGCTTGATGCATTACTTTTTGGTTTTGGAGGTGTGGCAGGAGGAGGGGCATTTCTTCCTGGGGCAGGGGAAGTATATTGTGGACATCCTTAGCAGATTCCACATGGAGGATTGTAGACCCATGTCGACACCGATGATCACCAACTGGAAGAAGCTTCATGCTTCGGATTCTGAGTTGTTGGATCCCACATTGTACAGGCAGCTGATTGGTTCCTTGATGTATTTGGTCAACACTAGACCAGATATCTGTTTTGCAGTCAACACGATGAGTCAATTTATGTGTGAGCCTAGGAAGGTTCACTGGGTGGCTACAAAACAGATTTTGCGGTACTTGCAGGGGACAGTGGATTATGGTTTGGACTACAGGCAGGGAGATGGAGTGAGATTGGCAGGATACACTGATTTTGATTGGGAAGGTTGTGCTTCTGATAGGAAGAGCACTTCAGGGTGTTGTTTTGGGTTGGGTTCAGCAGTAGTGTCATCGTTCAGCCGGAAGCAGCAGTCAGTAGCACTGAGTTCAGCGGAAGCAGAGTATATGGCAGCTAGTCTAGCTAGTTGTGAGGCTATATGGCTTCGCAAGATGTTGTTTGGCTTATTTGGTCAGCGTTGAGACCTTCAGTGATTTACTGTGATAATCAGAGTTGCATTAAACTCATGGAGAATCCAGTATTTCATGACAGGTCAAAGCATATCGGGATCAGATATCATTTCATCAGAGACTATGTTCAGAAGGGAGCTGTGAAGCTTGAGTATATTTCCACTGATGAGCAGGTTGCAGATATTCTTACCAAAGCCTTACCACGGGGCAAGCATGTCTACTTCAGAGACAAGATGGGTGTGGTGAGGAACACCTTCCTCGGTAAGAGGGAGTGTTGAAATTTGGTACCGGAGGACAGGTGGTTCCCTTAGGCTTTGATCTTTGGCCTAGGGAAACCTGTCCAAAAGAATTTAATTTTTCTCCTAAAGTGACTTTATAATTTTATAAAGTTAAATCTAATTTAAAAGTGACTTTAAGTGATAAAGTTACTAAGTCTAATTTTAAAGTGACTTTTATAAAGTCAATGAAAAATTAGAAAGGAAAAGTGACTTTGGAAATAAATGACTAAGTGGGTCTTTATTAAAGTGGGGTGAATTAAAAAATAAAAAGTGAGATTTAAATGAGCATTTAATCTCAGCCATTGATCTAAATCTATTTCAGCCATTGGATTTAGAGATCACCCAAAAGTCACTTGGAGTTATATTAAGGGAGGAAAAGGAGAAAAGATCACATTCGATTCAATTCTTTCATGAGCAGATTGAGAGAAGGAGAGCAAGAGAGCAAGGGAGATTTCTGGACGGTGTAACAGCTGCGGAATATCAGCAGCGGTGTATCAGCAGCGGAGTATCAGCAGCGGTGTATCAACAGCGGTGTAACAGCAGCGGAGTATCAGCAGCGGTGTATCAGCAGCGGTGTAACAGCAGTGGAGTATCAGCAGCGGTGTAACAGCAGCGGTGTAATAGCAGCGGAGTATCAGCAGCAGTGTAACAGCAGCGGTGTAACAGCAGCGGAGTAACAACAGCGGTGTAACAGCTGCGGAGTAACAGCAGCGGAGTAACAGTTGTGGAGTAACAGCAGCGGAGTATCAGCAAGGCTGAGTTTCAGCAAGGCTGAGATAAGTTGTAAAAGTCTGTTTGCTAATTTTTTGATGAACATTTCTCTTACTGTAAAAAAGCATTTTCCAGAAATAAAGAAGAGCTCTCAAACTGGTTTTCCCCAAGAGTTGTAGGGGGTTTTTCCAGGGTCACATTAACCAAAAATATCAGTGTTTAAATGTGTTTTAATGGTTGTTTATTACTGTTGATTTTTATTTCTGCAATTTCTAGCATTCTGTAAAATTTACAGAATTTGTGTTTTCAACAAATTTATCTTTTTCAGCTTGTTAAATGTATGGTTATGGGAAAGGGCATTTAACTATATGGGAGAAATAAGGAGAAACTGAAAACCGGGGTGGGAAATGAGAAATTTCTACATTCAATAGGGTTTAGATCACTTCAGTTTCAATGCATCAACTCAATGAAAAAATATCTACAAACTCATCACAGAGAAACAATGCAACACCAATTCAACTTATTTATCTCACTGCTCACTTCGTTCAATGTAGAGATTCAACTCACCTTCAATTGCAGGACTCCAGTCAACGCATATGCCAAAGTTTTAAATGAGATGAAGGGACATACCAACACCAATGCATCAATATGAATCCAATATGTCATACCAACCTTATATACAAATCAAGCAACACCAACACATATATAAAGCATGAAATGGAGATTATTTAATGCAGCAGAAAAACCAGATTCTAAATCAAGTGTGTCGATTCAATCCTTGCTACTCATTGAAATTTGTGTCTATTCTACACGAACTTCCCATTTCATGCATTCCTTCAAGTGCATCTGCAACACTTGAAACCTCCAATAATTTCAGGTAGAAATATAGGCCAAATCAAGACTCTTTTGGCCATCAATAAACCAAAGTTAATAGGCATGCATAACTCGACCAATGGTGCAAGGTACTTGTATTAAGGAAAACCTTGAGCATTGTGCTAGAATCTACATGCTCATTAGTGTTTGGATCACTACATGACTTGGCAGTGGAGTTTTCAAGACCATATGTTGCGCTTTATGTTGGCATATTCTAATTTGACTCACAAAATGTGAAGTCAAATACTAATAATTGTTCCCAAACTTTCCTTTGCATATATTTTGTGATATTGTATGCTAAATGGACCTCACATAGAATAATTCAAAGGAGACCAACAACCATTGATCCAGTGGCAATATTTAGCATAATGAGGGCAAAAAAAATTGAACTCGAATTTCACAAGTTTTTATTTCCCCATGTAGAGGAGGAGTTGCACACTGCAACATAAACTCATCTACAATTGTACCATATCAACGTCAATATTATTAGACCTATGATGCAACACCAAGCAAAATCTACAGCTCTCAAAAATATTCACACTACCATTTCTTCATCTAGCCACATTTATTCTTGGAACATGTAATACCACTTGGGAAAAAGTTGGATGGACAAACTTGAGTTCTAACTTGCCAAAGGAAAAAATTTACTCAATTAAGAGTTCCTATGCATATACTATTCAACATGTGGAAGAAAGGAGGTTCCTATGTATATTACACCTTATCCCATTGTCAAAATGTCCAAGCTCACGTAGAAATTAAGGTCAATGAGTGACTAAATCAGAAGGTCGTTCCTCAACACAAAAATTTATCATGAATTTATTCACACCGGTATATTCACAATAAGATTTTATGGCTTGTTTTGATGAATGACTAGTGGTGTGCTTCATCTCTAAAAATGAGGGCATAAATTATTGTGTGGTTGGAATGAATAGGAATATAGAGAGACAAGTACACAGTTTTTCTGGTTTGGGTAGTGATTGGTAATGCAACGGTCATGCGAGATTAAAAAGAAATGGTCCTAAGATATAAGAGGGTAGGTTTGCATTGAGATAGATAGATAATGTCTGACACACTAGCAAAAAAAAGCTCTAACAGTGCAACAATATTATATTACTGATAATCCATGCCTGCAGAAATAGTATCATGAGTCATGATAATCAATGCAAACAAAAATTTGATATGAGATAATATGAATCACATAAATAAAGGAACCCAATGCTCAAAGATGATTGAGTTGAAATGAGCAGGGAGAGGCATTAGGGTACAAAGAATATTGAGAAGAAAACAACGAGTAGGAGTTGAACATGCAAAAGAGGTGTTCTCAAATTCCCAGAGGATAAACTACTACACATTAAATAGATCTGACAAAGGGCATAAATTGCCACAAAACTAGTGATTTGGCAAGGCCACAATAAATAGTGTTTCAAATTGGAGAAAGGCCAGAATTCGTCTACTATGATATCATGTTAAACAACACAAAAGTAATGGAAATACATGAAAGATAAATCATTTATTTGCATTTACTATTCACAATGATGTGCATTTAAACGTTTTCCATGACCCTTGGATTTATATTCTAAGGTCTCTTGGACTCCAATGACTGTTCATATTCCACCACATGAACCCTTAGCATATTAGGTGTCCAACACAAGCAAGTTGACCTAACCAGGTTTACAAGTCAACCCTATTAGAAAATTATGTATTACAGAGCAATGGAACACATAAAATATTGCAAAAACATAAATATGGAAAAACGCATAAAACAAGAGAGACACAGATATACATGGTTCACCCAATTTGGACTACATCCATGGAGAAACAACATGTCCTTCCTTTATATTATCTAGCAAAATGAAGAGATACAACCTACAGCAAATCCGTTGTAATTCCCTCTTCGCTCTCACACAGTCTCCTCTCTCTTTCTCGTTCAGAATGCACACATATATCCAGCCACAATACAATACTCTCATATATAGCAAGGGGTTCCTTATAGGAAAAAAAACCCTAAATTAAACATAACTTCTACTTGCAGATCATCCACCTGATGAACGGGTCAGAGTGACTACGAAATTACAATATTTTACAAGGAAATTTTACATCTATTTTTAGCTTCTAGGGCACTTCCCCCGAACCCCCGCTAGGGGGCGCTCTAAAAATCATTGTTGCCACCCCAGGCGGTGAAAAAATGGGCGGCGTTGCCACCCCATTACGAACTGGGGTCCAATGCGACGATACCTCTAAAGAAGATAATTAGGCTCCACACCGAACAATCTCCCACTTGGAGACTAATTATAGCAAATCCACCGCTGCTTCATTTGCTGGACAATGACTCCACTTTGGATCTGGTTGTTTCTCATCCTCATCATCATTATTGAAGGCCAATTGAAACTGAGCATAATCTTGGTTTCTCCCTGGTTACAAATTTTGTTAACATATCTGCAAGATTCTAGCTAGTGTGTATCTTTTCCAACTACAACTGTCCATGTTCTAACACTTACCATATGAAATGGCACTTGAGTTGTATATGTTTAGTCTTGGAATAAAATACAGAGTTCTTTGCAAGATCAATGGCATGCTGGTTGTCACTGTATAACCTGCCCAACTCCTGCTTCTTACCCAATTCATCTAGAAACTTGTGTAACCAAATCATTTCTTTACAAGCCTCTATAGAAGCAACATACTCTGCTTCCATTGTTGAGAGTGCAACAACACTTTGCAATTTTGAAACCCAACTGATAGTTGTTCCACCTACAGTAAACACATACCCTGTGGTGCTCCCCCTTTTATCTCTATCACCTGTCAGATCTACATTAACATATCCCTGTAGAACAATTTTTAAACCACCAAAACATAATTCTTGATATGTGGCACCTCTCAAATACCTGAGAATCCACTTCACTATCATCCAGTGTTCTTTTCCTGGATTGTTCATGTACCTACTTACAAATCCCACTGCATGTGCAATATCAGGCCTTGTGCAGACCATTCCATACATTAAGCTTCCAACTGATAATGCATATGAAACTTTAGACATATAATCCATCTCTTCCTGAATCTTGGGACACATCCTTAATTAGTTTGAAATGGCTAGCCAAAGGTGTAGTAATTGGTTTTGCATTTTGCATATTATATCTTTTCAACAACTTTTGTATGTACTCACTTTGAGACAATGTTAATTTGTGCTTTTTCCTATCTCTAGTTATTCTCATACCAAGGATTTTTTTTGCAGCACCCAAATCCTTCATTGCAAATGAATTTGCCAATTTTTGTTTGAGCACATTTATTTCCTACATGTTAGACCCTGCAACAAGCATTCCATCTACATAAAATAACAATATTATATAGCTTCCATCATTTTTCCTTTTGAGATAAACACAACGATTAGAGTGACATCTATTATAACCTTGTTCAAACATAAACTTGTCAAATTTTATGTTTTCCATAAAATATACAAAGCAATGGAACACATAAAGTATTGCAGAAACATAAATACAGAAAAACGCATAAAACAAGAGAGACACAGATATATGTGTTTCACCCAATTTGGGCTACGTCCAAGGAGAAACAACTAGTCCTTCCTTTATATTATCCAGCAAAATGAGGAGATACAACCTACAACAGATCCATTGTAATTCCCTCTTCGCTCTCACACAGACTCCTCTCTCTTTCTCTCTCAGAATGCACACATATATCTAGCCACAATACAATTCCCTCATATATAGTAAGGGGTTTCCTTCTAGGGCAAAAAAACCCTAAATTAATCATAAGTTCTACCATCAGATCATCTGCCTAATGAACGGCTCAGATTGAGTACGAAATTACAATATTTTGCAAGGAAATTTTACATCTAATTTTAGCTTTGGGGGTGCTTCCCCTCAACCCCCGCTGGGGGGGGACTCTCAAAATCATTGTCGCCCCCCCCCCCCCCAGACCCCCCTGGCAACAAAAAACAGGCAGTGTTGCTACTCCATTATGAAATGGGGTCCAATGTGGCGATACCTCTAAAGAAGATAATCAAGCTCCACACCCAACAAGCCCCATAAGTTAATAAACAAACATTATAAATAAAGGGCATATAAGTTCATTTGAACACCATCTGAGAAATAAGTTATCTGAGGTTGGAAATGGAAGTGAGGAATAATTTTTGGGGTGATTCTTGGAGTCTGGAGGTGGAAGAAAAAATGTTATGGGGTGAAGTTGTCATCTAGGAATTTTCTTTATAATTTTTCTTATGGGATATCTCAAACTGTTAAACTTGGAGATATACATAGAAGATTGTTTTTCACCTATGATTCAAATTTTAGACCTTGGTTCACTATAATTTTCAAGATATTTTATGAGGAAGGTGGCTTTCCTAAATTCTCATGAAAACTTCTTCAAACAAATGAGCTTGGAAATTTCACTATATTTTTTCTTCTCAGATGTTTCCGAAGACAAATAATGAGGGATACAAATAAAATATCTGAATGTACTTGTGATTAAAATTTATTACCTTGGTTCATTATAATTTTGGATATATGGTATAAGGCACTTAGGCTTCCTAAATGCTCATCAAACAGGTTGGCTTGGAATTTTTGTTATAATGTTTGTTTTAGGATGTTCTATAACATGAAACTTGGAAGATACTAACATAATGTATTCATGTACCTATGGGTAAAGTTTCATACCTTGCTTCACTATTATTTTTG
The DNA here is from genome assembly GCA_031772625.1 of Pinus tabuliformis. Lineage (NCBI taxonomy): Eukaryota > Viridiplantae > Streptophyta > Pinopsida > Pinales > Pinaceae > Pinus > Pinus tabuliformis. The sequence continues at coordinate 586,752,489 of CM062814.1, read as the reverse complement.
AGATATGATTTGTGGAAGTTAGTGTTCCTAAATGCTCCTCAAGCATTCTTAAATAGGTTATTGTGTCATTTTTGATATAAGTTTATTTTTGAGATGTTTTGGATTGTGAAATATGGAGGAGACAGAGAAGAGATCTCAAGGTACTTGTGGTAGACGTTTCATAAACATATTTTCAAAATTTAATATGTGGCATGTTGTCTAAGTCTTTTCTTGGGAAGAATCCAAAAGAAACAAGATTTGGGAGAAGTAGACCCAGTGAAGAAAGATGCAATAAGTAGACCTAGTGAAGGAAGAGAAAACTAATATACCTAGTGACGGAAGAAGTAGTAAGAAGACTTGGTGAAAGTAGAAGTAGCTAACATACATTTTGAAGAAGAAAACAAACTACGTGAAGTAGGTTGGTGTCTACAAAGAAGCAGAGGGAATTGGTTTCTCCTGTAGGTTGGTACCTACAAAGTAACAGAGGGGATTGGTGTCTTATGTAGGTTTTTGCCTACAAACCAATAGAGGGGATTGGTTTCCCCTGTAGTTGGTTCCTACAAAGTAGTAAAGGGAATTAGTGTCCCTTATAGGTTGATGCCTACATTATCTTTCATATAAAGAAGTTTTTTGGTTTTCTCCTATGAGGGTTTCCATGTTTTCTTGTGTTAATTGTTCAATTTATGAGATTTATGTTTTATGGTGTTCAAATGTTTAAATAAGTAAAAAAATTCATTATGATGATTCACCACCACCCCCCCCCCCCACCCCCACAAATTATAATTGTGAATCCAACATAAAGAAGGGGCTAATTTTGCAACCTAATAGGATCAAACCTGAGGAACTTTGATAGTAGTAAAGTAGGTCAATAGTGCAAGTGAAAATGTAGGGAAAGGCCTATCCTTATATACTAATATCAAAATAACATACCTAAAATCTAGTGGATTTCACTCAAAACCAAAGTTCTCATAACCTATTTGTATCAAATAGCCAAACTAGGTCTCCAAAAATATAGTATCCATGAAAACACATAACGATGGGATAAAAAGAATCATAATTTGAAATGACAAGTATTCATACATGACCCTAATGTGAAAAAGGACATTTAGAATCCCTTTTCCCATGGAAAAAAACAAATGACAATTTCTGGTAATTTATTCATGTTGACCTAGGGAATTTGACCATTATGGAGAAATCCCCTTAAACAATTGCCATACCACTGATGAAGTGTATAGGTGAGAGAGGGATCCAATGGGGAAGGTGATGAAGAGGAACATAATGAGAAACAAGAGATGAGCCAAAAACTTAAATGATTGACCATGGGAGTACCTCCCATGAGGATGAATTTGAGAAACCTCCAGCAACACATAATTGGGGCATCCAGTTGACTCAACTACATCTTATAATGCATCACTCATGTTGTAGTGTGCTACATATAGCACAAGAGATCATAGATTCTCTCTATTTTCTTTCTATTGTTCCTTTTTGTGTGTTCAATATATATTTATTATGTATCGGCTAGAATATTGAGCCTAAAAACATAGCTTTGACATTGCACCATTTTTTAGACATGATGTAACACACTTTTTGTAACATCCCTAGTGAAAATTCCATGTAAAAATATATAAATACCGCGGATGATGGGACACATATTCCAAGTTGAATGGCAGGTAGGACATCCTAGTGTGTGTTCATTTAGTTGTTTATGGCTAAGGAAATTATAAAATACGATGTCTAAGGAATTAAAGAGGCAAAAAGGTATTTTGGCACATTTATTTATGAAAATAATGGAAATTATGAGAAAACGGAGGTGAAAGGTCACAGGTTGCATGTGAGGAGGAAATTGAAGGAATATAATGGAAAATGAAGAAAATAGAGGCCTCATTAATAAAAAGGCTTATGAGGATCAGTGGGCAAGACTTGGTTAGTTTAGTGTTGGATCTCTCTCATTATTCTCTCTCTCTCATACTCTTGGATAATTAGAGTTTTCTTGGAGAAATCTTGGACGGTGTGGCATATTTGGATTCTTGGAGTAACAAGGAAAAGGAAGAGTAGGAAAGCACAAGAAGGCATCGACATTAGCATCTACGTCAAATTTTCTTGCAGGTACTGAGTTGCATGTATGAATTCTTCACTAGTTTTGGCATGCTTGGCATATGCATGTGGTTTCTTGGTTGTGATTTGTCATTGGGATGGAGGATTGCCTCAATAGATAGTGGATTTCCTAGACTTTCCATTTCCTTGATAGCCATGGTGATTGTGGGTTTACTTTCATTGTTTGTTTTTGGTTGGTTCTCATGTTTCCTTAGCTTGGGTTGCGTTATTAATCCTAAAAGCCCTGGTTGAACAAATGCTATGGAAGCCCTGTCACAACTTGGGTTGAGTTACTAGTCCTAGAAGCCTTGGTTGGACAAATGCTCTGGAAGCCCTTGGTGGGTTGAGTTACTAGTCCTGGAAGCCTTGGTTGGAAAAAATCTCTGGAAGCAATATACAATTTGTGGGTTGAGTTACTAGTTTTGGAAGCCTTGGTTGGACAAACACTTTGGAAGCCCTAGAAGGCTTGGATGGAGATCAACCTGATGATGGTTTTGTGATGTCTGACATGAGGTGGAACCACTATTTGATGGGTTGAGGAGGATTGCCTTTGGAAGCCCTGGATGAGTTTTGATTGATGTGTTCTATGAGATCCCACATTCATGCTTGGAATATGGCACGGGGGTGAATGGTTGAAGAGAGATTTGGCTCAACAATTCTATGGTTGGCTAGAACGTGGTAGTCCCATCTCTGGCTGGTTTATTGCATTCATCAATGAGAAATTCATTACCATGATTTTCATGTGAAAATGTACTGATGTATATATGGATTTTCATGGCTGACATGTTTATGGTGTTTATGTTCCTACTATGTTGGTTATATTTACATTTTGTGACAGTGACTATGTATGGGTCTCAACATGTTTTTACTTGTACATGAATCGATAATGTGTCTATGACCTAATAGATGATAATTAAGCAAATGAAATGAGGGAAAAATGGTTCATAGCAATTTTCAGATAAGTATGAGATCCCTACACTTAATTCTGTTGTTTACACTTGTAGGTTACATGTCAATGATATGTTTAACGAAATGCCTATCATGGCTAGTAGGGGTCTAGTAAAGGTCGTGTTCGTATTATTGATTTTGCTTCATTGTTTCCTTATGATTTTCTTGATTTCAAGCTATCATTCCATCTTGGATAGTGGCCTGGACTTTGGGCCTGAAAAAGTGGCTTAAATCTTGGGATCACTAGCACAGAATGGGAAATTCTAGCCCACAATCACTAACAGGCAAGCCTATGAAAGTGACTTTGGGTTTTTGGTCACTCCCTTACCCATATAATGAGAGAGACTATGGCCTAAGAGGTCCAGAACAAAAGTGGGACCCAGGGGCAAGCTGTCACAGTGGCTGACTTGTCTCCTGAGAGTTCTATTGATGAGGATTGGATTATTGTATGTGTTGTTCCATCGATTCCACTTCCTTAAGGTCGCATAGGGGGTTGAATCTGATCATAGTAGCCTCTCGTCTCATGTTTACCTGAGTTGGCACGGCTACTTTGGGTAGGCCTGGGAGGAGGGTGTTACAGAGTGATATCAGAGCATGGTTGCACTCTCCTTCGGTTGTGTGTTAATCATGCTTTCATGTTGGTTTCATATGTGTCCCTTATGCATGTAGTCCATGTGCTTGCTGCATTTGCATGGTGTTGATCATGGTTGTAGTAATGTCGCCATGTGAAGGTTGAAGGTGTTTTCATGGAGTATGTCTTCATGTGTGTATGGTTATTATGCATTGTTATGGACATCATTGTTCACATGTTACAAAATGCACATGAGATGGTTATTTTTGTCATGCATGATGTCATGGCTTTTGTAGTTGATGTGGTCATGCATTAATGACTGGACTCTAGCTAGAATGGTGTGTATATGGTTTCTTACTCATGTGTTATATGTATATATGCATTTGTTATGCATATATGGTCTTGGTTATAGTTATGCATGAATGGTAGGTCAAATATGCCTTGTGAAGTCATTGTATGCAATTTAGGTCATCATGGTGCCAATGGTATGTTATGCTGCTAATGTGTTGAATGAGGTAAAGCAAGAGATGCATATCATCAAAGTGAAGTTGCAACATTGGACCTCAAGGCAAGAGCATGTCGTCATATAGGTTTGGATGTTGGACCTGTAGGTATGAAGGCTAAGGATTGTTATATGCATTACGGTTATATACATTAGGTTTGTGTACATGTATTTTGATGTTATGGTTACATACATGCTAGATGCTAGTTGATTATTGTAGTCATATGCACATGTGTCAAATAATTGAGAATGATAGTAACATGTGGTTGTATGCATTCCTTTTGTTGTTTATGTTAGATGAATTGATTATTATGTTATATATTGTTGATGAGTATGCTAAAGGATAGTTAGCTGGATGATTAGGTTATATGTTGTTGATGAGCATGATATATAGCTTATGGTTGTTATATGCTATTAACTTGATTATTAGGGTTATTTCATTGAGATCTTGATGTTGTAATTTAGATTTGTCATATGCGTGATGGTTATATTCATTACATGGAAAATCTTGATGTTATATGTATTGTGTTAACCTGGTTCGACCTATGAAGATGGTTATGGTTGTGATATTTATGTATGAGCTGACATTTGCAAAATGGTGTCGTACTAATCTAGATTGATCGTACATATGTGATTGTTATGCATAAATGATGGTTATTTATGAGTTAGGATGTGAACATGATAGTTACTAGTATGGATATCATGATCTTACTTATGTTTGAGTTGACATGTTGTAAGTTATATATTGATAACAAGATCGATTACGCAGACCAAATAGCCTCCCCCTAGGTACACTAAGGTATGAGTTTGCTTATGTATTATACTTGGTGCTTCATTCTTGATTATGTCATCTATTTGATGTTGAGTGTTTGGCGTTTATCGTGTCATCTAGTTGATTTATTTAACATGGTATGTTTGAAAATTGGCTGAATGTTTGATTTATTGCATGATATGAGTATGCGTCTATAGGATGCATGAAGGAATGATCTTGCTTTAAGATGGTTTTACTAACACATATGTGTTGAGGCACTTGATATGTACTTGAGTATAGTAGGTAACAGTTGTAGAATTTTGTCTAATGACTATGAGTTGAATATGGATTATGACATGATTGTTAGTCTTGCTAAATGTTGATTTCAATTTGATAGATATGATTTTCTTGATATTTGGAACATGTGGTTGACATGCGTGAGCAGTTGTAGGAAGCATGTTGATATTAGACTGACAAGGTAATAGTTGATGTGCTTACATCACTAACAGTTCGGTGATGTAACAACACATAGTAAGTCTCTATTCCAACAACGTAAAAAGGTCAAAGAAAGGAATTGGGCAAGAATTCCTTTGGCTATGTTTGGAAACCTTAATTCCAAACGAATGAGTGCTTTGCATGCATGAAATCTTCTTAACCATGATTTTGTCCAACATTATGTGGATACATGCTATATTCATGAACATGTACTTGACAGGTATATTAGCCAGTCTCTAGTTGCAAGTGGATCTGTCAAGGGAATTGGAGTCCCTTGAGAGATGGTGTGGATGTGTTCAGTTACAAGCAATGTGCTTGGCACAACAAGGTAAGGTAACCAATGTATTGTTATGTTTATTTATGCACTGACAGTTATGTGTTAATGGCAGTATGATGCAGGGAGTTGCATGGCAAGAGTGATTGCCATGAAACCTTGAATAAGGCTCTGGTTGAGTTTCCTTGTGAACCACGGGGATTGAGTCATGGTATTTTTTGTTAGTCTTGTGATTTTGGTATTTTTTTATTGCTTGCACTCAATTTTTATCTTTATTTATGTCTAGAACATGGCCATACCACTTTGTTTGTGGAGTCGTGTCATTATTGGTTTTCATGGTTTTCTTTTTGTTGTTGTTTCCGTTCTTTCCTTTTGTGTTTTGAGTCTGGGGAATTGGTTGGGAAAGAGGAAAAGTTGATGGAGCTCGGGGAGAGATGTGTGGTGCCCAATAGGTAATGTAAGGCACGGATGAAGCTTGATGTATGAGTAAGTGCAAAGGAAAGTAAGACTATGACATTCGGTTGTACTGGTTGGGTCCATTGTGGTAAATGGACGATGACATAATAGTTATGGAAAAGGTACTCAAGAAAAGGTAAAGTAAATGGATCTAAGGTGTCAAATGCCTTGCCTATGTTGGGATTGTTGTTCTCAATATTTCACATGTGTCTCATGAATAAATGAAGTTCTCTTAACCTTGACCTTATAATATGTGGAAATTTTTTTGGAATCATGATTATGTTGATGTTTATATATGTATACAAGTAGGCGTGTATATATTCCATGTCTGACAGGGTGATCATGATTATTTTATGCTAATGTTTATATGTACATATGTATGTATGTATGACATTGACTAGCGATATCATTATTATTTTAGGATGTATGTATGTGTACATGTATCTATGTCATTGTCTGACAAGGTCATCGGGAATTATTCTTGTGGAGGAATGATTGCTTATGCATGAAAATGACATGAAGAGGTTCCTGGTCTATGAGAAATTAAGTGGGAAGAGTAGACATGACAAACATATGAGGTCAATATCATGTGAATAGGAATTTATATTGTATGCATTTATTATGCCTATGCTTATGTTATGGACAGGTTATACCGAGGGATACATTAGCAAAGTGAAAATAGTGTGGTCTGCAGCATGCTAAGACTAGCATGGATAAGACACTCGAAGAAATGTTGCTTGGTAAAGAGTCTGTGTGCCAGGTTTTGGATGTGTTGTACGAATTTGTGCATATGTCGTATATGTTGTACTTGTTGCACCTGTGATGTTGTGTGCATGCGATGTGGTGTATATTTAGTGTGTGTACATGTTGATTATGTAATGTTATGTACATGGTGTAGTACAGATAGTGTTGTATGAATGTTTCATATTCAATGTTGGGTATAGATGGTGCTATGTACATGTTGGATATGCGGTATTGTGTACATATTGTACTGTGTGCATGATGGATATGTGGTGTTGTGTGCATATGGTGTTATGCCCATGTTGGATATGCAGTGTTGTGTGCAGATAATGATGTCTACATGTTGGAAATGCAGTGTTATGTACAAGTGGTGTTGGGTGCATGTTGTACATGTGGTGCTAGTATGTACATATGGTGTGGTGTTCATGATTATACAAGTGGTGTTGTGTGCATGTGGTGTTGTGTACATTTGGTGTCACGTACATGTCATGTGTGTGGTACTGTGTACATGTGGTATTGTGTACACATTTTACAATGGTGCAATGTACATATGGCACTATGTACACGTTGTACAGGTGGTGTCATATACATGTGATGATGTGCACATGTTGTGTAGGTGGTGCTTGGTACATGTGGTACTGGTGTAAATGTGGGATTGAATGCATGTTGTACATGTTGTGTTGCGGGCATGCGGTACTATGTATGTGCATTGTGTAGTCATGGTATCATGACATATGCATTCATTCTGTTGCACTCTAGACACATATTTATGTTATGTTGTACATCACGTGTAGGTGCATGTATTGTGTTGTACACAAGATGTAGGTGTATGTATTGTGTAGTGTTGTACACTGGGTGTAAGTGTATGAGTTGTGTTCTATATCAGGTGTACGTGTATACATTTTGTTGTGTCACACATTGTGTGCAGATGAATGTCTTCTGATGTACATTGTGCATGTATACGTACGTACACTAGGTGTAGGTGTATGTGTTGTATGTCAGGTATAGGTGCATGTGTTGCATGGTGTTGTATGGTGTGTGTGGTTGTATGTGTATGATGCACACTTTGCGTATGTGCACCTGGTGGACGAGAAGGCACTGGGTGTTTGCTGGGTGTGGCAACTGATCAGTGCATGCACAAAAGAACAAAAGAAGTAAGGATCGATGAAGGATAAGTATCGGTATTGTATTTCAATTTTATTATGCATTTGATTTATGATTCTAGTCTATGATGATTACATGTGATCTATGATTATGGTTTATGATGGTTATGTTTTAAGTTAACTAGATGTGATGTCTTTATACATGATGCTAGTTTGACTTGTCATGATAGGAAGTAAATAGGATTGCAAGTGTACCTTATTGACAAGCTACCAATGAGGTATGATTTGAGGTTATTTAAATTTATTTTGAATCTAATGGAAGCTATGTGCTTGGTACAGGAAGCATGGAAATGCTTGGTTTTGTGGTTGAAATCGACTGCAAGAATTAGCAGCAGCAAAAAAGGAATTGAAACAGGTAGCAATATGTTAGTAAAGGCTTCAGGAGTAGGGCCATTATGGTACACCGGTGCCCAATAGTGTCCATCGCTTTCCATGATCATGCTATGACCATTATGATGGTTTTGAGCTAGGTGTATGCTTTCCTTTTTGTATCTTCCCATGCGAGGAAGCCTTGCCAAGGGATGGATTGCCTGGGATGGGAGTGCCAATGAAACTTGGAAGGTGAGTGATTGCATGTAAGGGTTGACCAAATTGCCTGAGAGATTGTGTTGCAGAGAAGGGAAGGATGAGGAAGGATTTGTTTTGGTCATAAGCATTGGTAGATGGAACCAGATGCACATTGGGATTGCCCCTTGGAACAATGAGATGGTAACTGTTCACTGAGAGGACAAGTGGCACGGGATTGTATCACTAGACATTGGATGCAACTTTGACTATGGCGGTAGATTTTGGACTTCCTGGGAGGAGGGTGTTACAAAGTGGTATCAAAGTAGTAGATTCTAGACTTCCTAGGAAGGAGGTGGACCTTGGTACTACTTTGACGGTGGAGGTATGAGCCTTCGGATTCCCTTGTTGATTAATACGGGCATTGTATCCTTTATTTGTTGTTTTAGCAAATGTGCATATGTGTATATGTGGATTGTAAATATCGTAATGAGTTGTATTAGAAAGCTCCAGTAAACGGTATGTTTTCCATGTTTCAACAATACTAATTGTAAATATTACAATGAGCTATGTTATAAAGCTCCATGGGAAATATGTTTTGTTTTCAACAGTCTTGATGGTTATAGGTATCATTTAACACTGAGGACGATGTTCCCCCAAGGGGGAGGGTTTTGTTACAGCCCTGGTGAAAATTCCATGTAAAAATATATAAATACCATGAATGATGGGACAAATATTCCAAGTTGAATGGTGAGCAGGACATCCTAATGGGTGTTCATTTGGTTGTTTATGGCTAAGGAAAATGGAAAAGGAAATGGCAAAGGCATGGCAAAGGAAAAAGGTATTTTGGCACATTTATTTATGAAAATAATGGAAATTAGGAGAAAAAGGGGGTGAAAGGTCACAAGTTGCATGTGAGGAGGAAATTGAAGGAAAATAATGGAAAATGAAGAAAATAGATTCCTCATTAATAAAAAGGCTTATGAGGATCAGTGGGCAAGACTTGGTCAATTCAGTGTTGGAGTGCTCTCATTATTCTCTCTCTCTCTCATAGTCTTGGATAATTAGAGTTTTCTTGGAGAACTCTTGGAGGGTGTGGCATGTTTGGATTCTTGGAGCAAGAAGGAAAAGGAAGAGCAAGAAAGTGCAAGAAGGCATCAACATCAGCAACTACATCATATTTTCTTATAGGTACTGAGTTGCATGTATGAAGTCTTCACTATTTTTGGCATGCATGGCATATGCATGTGGTTTCTTGGTTGTGATATTTCATTGGCATGGAGGATTTCCTAGACCGATAATGGATTGCCTAGCCTTTCCATTTCCTTGATAGCCATGTTGATTGTGATTTTAATTTCATTGTTTTTTTTTGTTGGTTCTCATGTTTCCTTAGCTTGGGTTGATTTATTAGTCCTGGAAGCCGTGGTTGAACATACGCTCTGGAAGCAATGTAACAGCTTGGTTGAGTTACTAGTCCTGGAAGCCTTGGTTGGACAAGCACTGTTGAAGCCCTTGGTGGGTTGAATTATTAGTCCTGGAAGCCTTGGTTGGACAAACGCTTTGGAAACCCTGTATAATTTGTGGTTTGAGTTACTAGTTCTGGAAGCCTCGGTTGGAAAAACGCTCTAGAAGCCCTAGAAGGCTTGGATGGAGACCAATCTAATGATGGTTTTGTGATTTCCGACCATGAGGTGGAATCACTATTTTGTGGGTTGAGAAGGATGGCCTCTAGAAGCCCTGCATGAGTTTTGATTGATGTGTTCTATGAGATCCCACATTCATGATTGGAATATGGCAAGGGGGTGAATGGATGAAGAGAGATTTGGCTTAGCCATTCTATGGTCAGGTGGAACGTGGTAGTCCCATCTCCAGTTGGCTTATTGCATTCAATAATGATAAATTCATTACCTTGATTTTCATGTGAAAATGTACTAATGTATATATGGATTTTGATGGCTGATATGTTTATGGTATTTATGTTCCTATTATGTTGATTATATGTATATTTTGTGATAGAAGCTATGTATGGCTCTCAACATGTTTTACTTGTACATGAATGGATAATGTGTTTATGACCTAATAGATGATAATGCAGCAAATGGCATGAGGGAACAATGTTTCATAGTGATTTTCAGATAAGTATGAGATCCCTACACTTAATTATGTTGTTTACACCTATAGGTTAAGAAATGCCTACCATGGCTAGTAGGGGTCTAGTTAAGATCTTGTTGGGATTATTGCTTTTGCTTCATTGTTTCCCTATGCTTTTCTTGATTTCAAGATATCATTCAATTATGGGAAGTGGCCTGGGCTCTAGGCTTGAAAAAGTTGCTTAAAACTCGGGGTTGCTAGTAGAGAATTGGAAATTTTGGTCCACAGTTGCTGGCAAGCATGCCTGTGAGAATGAATTTGGGTTTCTGTTCGCTCCCTTGCACATAGCATGAGAGCGAATATGGGCTAAGAAGTCCATAACAATAGTGGGACCCAAGGGCAGGTTGTCACAGTGGTTGAATTGTCTCCTAAGGGTTCTATTGATGAGGATTGGATGATTGTATGTGATGTTCTATCGATTCCACTTCCTTAAGGTCACATAGGAGGTCAAATATGATCATTGTAGCCTCTCATTTCATGTTTACCATGGTTGGAATGGTTACTTTGGGTAGGCCTAGGGCGAGGGTGTTACACTTTTACTCCACACGTGTGTGCACACACATGCGTAGACACATACAGACACACAACACACAGATGTCTAGTTGACACAACTTCCTATTACAATGCATCACTCGTGTTGTAGTGTGCTAAAAATAGCATGAGAGAGAATAAATTCTCTCTATTTTTCTTCTATTATTCCTTTATAGTGGGTTAAACATATATTTACTATGTACGGGCTAGAAGCCTTAGCCTAGGAGCGCAATTTTGACATTGTACCTTTTTTGAGACATTATGTAACACACTTTTACTCCATATCTATATATATATATATATATATATATATATATATATACCCATTTGTTGGTTATGTACACACATTCATTATGAATGATGTTAATTTCATGCAACAAATATTAATCTAACACATAATTAGTCAATGAGTTGGCCATTGTATTAGATCCCCTTGATATATGTTGATAAATAATGTGATGTAACATAGGATTCCTCATGATATAGACATGGTTCAACTATGAGACCACTAGCTAGGATTCCAATCTAGAAACCAAATGGAAAATTTCAAGAGCAACTGCCTCAATCAAGAGCTCAATGACTATACTATATTTGGAAAAAAATTTGGTTGTAGGGCCAAGGTATATGTCCCATAAACTCACCAGTTCATCAGTGGGTGAGAAGAGAAACCAATTTGTGGAAGAAATATTTGATGTACTATGGCTAGTGTCATCCACAAAGCCTATATAAACTAGCATAGATTTTTACATCTATTAATCAAGAATTATGCATGTGAAGGGGCGCACCAAAAAAACTATACACACAAAGAAAATAAAGAACACCACACCATAATACAATATGTATAAGTACCATGCAATAGTGTGGGTTATGCATGGTACTTCTTAAGATAAATCCCATTGTCAGGCTATGATAAGAGATTTCCATCATAGTCCACCATCTCATAGTACACTTTTTGTAGCACATGTTGGAAAATATAAGGCCCATGCCAAAGGGGTTCTAAATTTCCCACCCTTAATTTGTCATGATCCTAATCATAAACCAATACCAAGGTTCCTTTTGGAAAAACATTGGGTCCAACCTGGTTATCATATTGAGCTTTGTCATGCTTCTTATGTGTATCATTAGCCACTTTAATGTAATGATGTTGTTTGTTGAGTTGGCCTAGATATAAGAGACTTTCTTCCTCAGAATTGAGGTGTTAGGCAAGAGTTTTCTAACTAACTTCAATGATGGGTGTCACCTATGGAATACATTCATACAATCTCTAAATATCATGAACCAAAAATAACTAGCTTGCAGGACTTTTGGGTGGTGGAAAACCCAAAGAGATGAATGCCACATGGCCTAGCATGGAAATCATTTAAAACATGTTCAACTTCCTCATCTATAAATCAATGTAAGATTAATTCAAGTATATAATGAAAAATAGTATCATTGATAATGAGGTGTTTCTTATCTTGATGGCATATGTGTTTATGCCCATCACATGATAATTAAGGCTTAAAACACTAGCTCTAGAAATATAGAAAGGCATCCCCATACCATGGGTTAGAAGAAGTAATTAGAAGGAGTGACTCATCCAGAAGTGAATCATTAACCATGTCTTTTTATAGAGTTTGGGGAATTTCAAACATTAACTCCATAAAATCCAATGAATTCTTACATTTTGAAGTAGTGAATTTCAAATTGAACTCTTACATGGTATTGATCCACTTTGAGTACTTTTCACTAGTGCTCTGATGACCAAGTATGTGTTTCACGGGGTTGGAATACGATGACAATTATCTTTCAAATGAGTATATAATTACACAATCACTAGACAACATAAAAAATTGTCGGGGTCAAATTTTCAACATGTTAATAACAAAGCTCAGGTCCAAGAATATTGTTTATAAGATAGTATATGACATGCTCTTTCTGTGATGCATCCCCTTGGACAAGAACCATCCAATGATGGATTGAAATGTCGCAAGATAGATCAAGAAGTTCCTAATGTACTCAAGATGTATTAGTAGTGAGGTTGACATCAAGGCTTTATTCATAGTGTTGAAAGATGTTTGTGCTTGGACATCCCACATGAAAGGCACACCCTTCTTCAATAATTGCATAAAACCTTTTGTAATCTCATAATAATTGGCATTGAATCTTTGCAAATATTTTACCTTCTCTTGCAAACTTTGGAGTTTGATAAGAGCATGAGGAAGAGGAAATTTCACAATAGCCTCAAACTTCAATGGACCAATGATTATCTCATACTTGGACATGATGAATCCAAGTAACCTCTTGAACACCATACAAAATATACACTTATATAAGTTCAAATGAATGTTATATTATTAACATAAAATAATTATTGTTGAAGATGGGAAGGATTATCCTTTCATTGTTGAGGTCATGAATAAGGTCATACAAATATTCCTCTATTATCTATCTGATGACATGATATGAATATGACATGGTATGTTGGACAGTATCTCCAATATTTTAAAGACTCAATGGTAAAGTTTTGTAAGTGAATGTACCCCAAGGATAGATAAAGGTTGTTTTATGTTAATATTATATATTGATTTGTAATTGGTTATATTTAGAGAAACCATGCATAAATTAGAAAATTTCAGTACTGGTGCACTCATTAATTATTTGTCAATTAATGCCCTTGGATAATTGTCTTTGGCATAGGCTTTATTGAAATCCCTATAATCAACAAAAACATGAATAGTACTATACTTTTTAGTGAATGGAAGAAGGATTTAAACACATTTCATCGAGGGAAGTAGATAGATAAAACTAACCTTTATTAGTTTTTAAATATATACCTTAATGGTAGCTACCTTATAAGGTTTCACTAGCTAGAGATTTTGAAAATCTACAGGTCAATCCCTAGCATCTTTTCATAGGACCTAGTTAATATTTCATGGAATTATTTAAATGGGGAAGTATAAAGTGTGGGTCCTTTAGGATAAAAATCCACTCCTATAAAGATGTTTTCCATGACATGTGGTTTTGTAGCAATGTTGATGGGCATGTTTTCAATATATTTGAAAGAATCCCCTATGAATAAACATGATGTAACATGAAAATGGATTGGGACTACCCAATGGAGCCAAAGAAAAAAAGAATATTTTAGTCATTATCCATTTTTTCTACACAAGGAAGAAAATAAAACCAATTTGGAAGACCTTTCAAGGATGATCATGGATTAGCATGACCTCCACGATAACCTCTTCAAATAGAATTTCAAGATTAAAAAACCCATGGGAACATGCATAATCAATAACACATGAGGGAAAAGGATATGTATCAAACTCTCTATCCCATGAGGTACTTGAATATGAGTCAATACAATCTAACTAAATCACCTGATAGGAAATTTCAACCATTATGAGTGGCATCCACTCTCCATAAAATTATACCATTGAAGGGTTCATGAACCAGCGAGATTAATTAGTGATGGAAGAGATCACTTTAACAAGAGTGACAAGAGTAATGTATTAGGTGGGGCCATTAGAAATACTCCACTAGGTGAAGAGAATTTAAAATTCCAACGCCAACATTTAAAAACTAAAGAGGAGCATCGTGAACAGATTGCACAATAGTATCAGTATTGGCTATCTTACCCCTCGTGCAACAATAGGTATGATCAATTGTGATTATTTTTCCAAAATAAGTGAATAATATGAGAGCACAATGAAATGTCAACTGCCATGGCATAAAACCAACTATGCATGTTGAGCAAGTTATATTCTAGTGGGAAATTGAATACTTCAACTTTGACAAAGACAATTTTTCCCCTGATCTCAATGGGAAATGATGGGATTAACCCTTTGTGTTGAAAAGGTTGCCATAGAAGTACTAGAGAGTGGTTTTAGACTGCATAAGTGTTGGGAAACCCATGGCCCACTAATATGATGAGGACATAATACAAGTGGAGGCTCCTTCATTCACAAGTGTGTGGTAGACCAGCTTACTAATAAGCTAAACTTGGATTTGGAAAGAAATATGATGATAAAGCCCATATTGATTTGAATTCATGTAAAAAGTAAATAAAATTGTGTCTAGAGGATCTACCCAATTGATCATGGTCAGCACAACTTTCCACTACATGGGATAACTTTGCAAAGCCTCCAAGGTAGGCATGGTTCATGGTGCGTAGGCTATTTCCTCCACAACACTGCAATTATGGGTAGCTTGTGGGTGGGGGGTTGTGAGTTGACCAATAAATAACACCCTTTGAAGGGAATATCACAGTTTTTAGTGGCTTGTCTATTGAAAAATGGCAACTAGGTTGAGCAGGGATTGTTGGGACCTTCAAATAAGAACCACTCTAACGAGTCTCATAGTCCTTAGCTCATGTAATTAAAAGCATCACCTCATCACACATGAAAATTATTATCATTCAATGGGCCCCCATGATGATAGTAACATTTCTTTTCCCCTAATGGAGGGGAATTAAAATGCGTAACCACATTGTTGTTGCTATTGTTGGGTGGGGAATGAATTAGTAAAAATAGCAATTTATTGGCTAGTAGTTGATGGATCAAGGAAGCGATGGATCTCATCCATCCTTTAGCACTTTTGAGTAATATGGTCTCCTTGAAAAATCTTACAAGGAAACTTTTTGTTTCTCTTTTTTTTGGTGGTGCCTTCACCCATGGTGGCTTGTGTTTTTTGAGTCCCATGTGCATTATTCAAAGTGTTTTTCTACCTATATTTCTTCTTTTTATCTCTAGTTTATTGATGATTCTTCGATGATATATATTGTATTGATTGCAACACTTAAGTATAACTAGAAATCATACTAGTTTGAGTGGTGGGTACAATAGCTAGGGGGTTTGACAAAACAATCCTTTGAATTGATGGATAGATAATAGGGTCACAATTTCAGTGAAGAGAAAAAATCAACGCCACCATTAGATTATGGTCCCAAGTTGGTTCGAGGAGGATCAATTGATAACAAGGATCATTCATAATAATGTATTACAAGGTTCTTGACTAATAATAGATCAAATCAAGATGTTGGGCATGAAGGATGGCCTGCTCCTTAGTTTCTACCCCTACCATTGCAACATCTTTGGTGATTTGACATAACAATGGTTGAGTAAACCAATATTTCCACAAACGATCTAAAATTTTAGTCCAAACAAATCATTTGCATTGACTCGACTCATTAATATGTTTAAAAATGTGAGTGGAAGTGACCTATTGAAAGTTTGACAAGAGATTAATTCTAGTCTCTCATCAAAGGGGTAATTGAAAGTGTGCAAATAATCTCCTATTCAAGTAAGCATAGTCATAATATGTTGATAATTCAAGTTCAATATACCACTTTATGGTATCACCATTCAAGATATGCTAGAAGATATTTAAACAAATATGATCATCCACCAAAGAGTTTAATGAACACCAATTATAAGTGGTGATGTGTGTCATCGGGTTATTTATTGGTTTTCCATTGATAATCAAGATATTAAATTGTAATCTTATAGGTATGGATAGCTGTTTTTAGTTATGGCATATGCACTACAAGGAAAATACCTTATATTTGAGGTTATAATAGATGTTTTTAGTGTTATAAAATTGGCAAAAAAATTCAAAAAAACCTCCATTACACCATCTGTCTGTGGTAGCAGATGTTTTAGCAGAGCTGAAAATGAAACTTCATCACAACTAAAAAAATATGGATGTTTTGAAGGCTCAAAAAATCGGGACTCCAACAAGGGGGATAACCACCCGATCCGGACCTTAGTGCAGCTCCTTTTCCGTTTGGAATAGTGGCTCCGATTGGGGGTGATGGAACCAGTTTCCCAATCTATTTATGATGTTTATACTAACGGGATGATGATTGTCTTTTTTGGGTTTTATGAGGTGAATACTTCTTCTAAATCTAATCTATCTTCTAACTATCATATGCAATCTATCATAATCAAATAAAACACCTAAGTTTAAAACTATCCTGGGAGTAATGTTTACATATGCGATCTAAAATTATTTCTAAAAGAGATTGATAATGAAGATCATTCAATCACAATAAGAAGAGAATCCATTTAAAAATGATTGTTTCGTATAAAAAGTTAGCCAAAACAATATGAGAAATATATCGCATAAAGAGTCATTCACATATTCAGCATAAAGACTAATTCATCACGATAGAAAAGTGCAATAATGATAAGTAAACATTTAAAATTTCATACATAAATAACTGAAAATGATTTATTGCTTGACACACAAGTAAAAAGCATTAAGAGATAAAAGTACCATTTGTAATACGCCCTACTCATGAGTTGCAGCAATATTGATCTATCTTCAAATCACTTAACATCCACTGAGAGTACAAAAGTGAAATTTAAGTAGCAGATGTCAAACTCAAATAGAAAATAAATCTCGTTCCATTAATTTTATCAAAACCTCCTCAGTGGGGGGCAAGATGCACATTTTGAATAATGTTTTTGATAAAACTCTGGACCCCTCTCTAAATGCATGAGAGGGGTTTAAATACTACTCTATGAAATCTAAAAATAAATATTACAAAAATAGATGAGGAGGTTTAAACGACCTGCCTCATTTTAAGCAAAAATAAACAAAAACAAAAATAAACTATATCGATTACTAATCTTGCATCTGATTCTTTAGATCGAAAATATACAACATTGATTTTAAGAGTGTCGGTTGGCCGACTTCAGCTTTTAGTTGTCCTACAAATACAGCATTGGTGAGAGCTGGCACTATCTTCTCGACGGAAGTCATCAGGCACTTCAGGGTCATCCATTGGTTGTGTGGTTTCACCAGGTACTGCCAGTATGCTTCCCAGTTCAATCTGTTTACCTATTTAATTTCCTCTACCCTTTCCTCCACTACTTATTTCCATACTGCTTGAAGTTGTTGTGCTTTTGGAAGAAAGCCAGGGGTGGTCTCTGCTACCAAATTAGCCTTGTGTAGATTTTCATTTACGCATTCGATGACACTGTTCATTGCTACCGCTGCATATTCCATTGCCTATTCTGCCTCCTTTAGCCAAGAATCCCATTTCACAAATAAAATCTCTTTGTGTGATTCATCAATTTTGGGCATGTCTACTCTTTTCCCTTCTTCGGATTTCTGCTAGTTCAAGAAGTTTGAGACTTTCTTAAAAATTGAATCATATTCAAGTCGTAATTCCATGACTTGATTTGTAATATTATCGCTCATTTCAAAGTGGGAATTCCATTGTGAAATCTTCTGGCATAGTAAACAATGTAAACTTTGAAACGGGAACTGATACTGTTACCCGTTTCGTAGAGATACCAAAAAGTGACCTGATTTTGAAAAGGGGTGATGCAGAACACACATGTTTTTTTTAGAGCATAGTTTTTGGCACTTTAATTTTTTTTATGTACATCACGTTTTAGAATGGTAGTGATTTTCATGATGATTTTAAAAAGTGAGCATTCTACATCACACTCCTTTTTTAAAAACCCTATTTTTTGGCTTTAAATTTGTATAAAATGTAAATAATTATTTAGAAAATTTGATAATTTTTGAAGTGGTCGTTTTCTTCACATTTTCTTGCTTTTTATTTTAATTTTAAAAGAAAATTCGTGAGGTTTTTATTGTTTTGCATTTTTAAATTAGAAGGTCGATATTTAGACTTTTCAATATTCTACATATTTATACATCCTTAATTAATTTTTCAATCCACATGAAATAATTGTTTCTAAAAAACAATATTTTTTAACAATGGACATAAAAATAACCATTTTTAACATAAATATAACTAAAAAACTACACATTTTGATAATTGTTTGCTAGAATTGACATGTGAAAATCACAATTTTTATACGATAATTTTAACTAAAAATGGTTAAATAATAGCTTTTTCTATGAATTTCATGTCAAAAAAATAATAAAAATCACTTTTTTTTTCAAAAAATAATGATTAACTTAAAAGTCAATGCAAAAATCACATATTACCAATATTGGACGTATAACAAACCTAATTGGGTGTTTATTCTTCTCATAAAATGTCAAAGTCAAAACATTGCAGAACTTGATTTACAAGCATAACTTAAATTTAATCAACAATGTCACGTAATCCAAACTCTTCGTCCTCCATAGTTTCATCATTGTCTTCTTCCACAATATTTTCTGTTTCATTTTTCTCATTTTCCTCTTCTAATGGGTCTTTGATGTCTGCGAAACTCCCAATGTATCTCTTTCCAAACATTCCATGTAATGGTGGTTGGGGTTCCTTTGCCTTTTTTGCCACACGTGATTCACTAAAGTTCCCTTTCTTCAACCCAATTTCTTGCATTGCATCTGGAAGAAATTGAAGAGCATTAATTCTTTGATGAATGAAATTGCACTGTACTGGATCTTTTTCAATTGCAATGCAATTTCTTCCTTTTTGAAGGCAACATGCTAGTGTTGTACCTAATTATCAAGCACAAAAGAAATAATGAACTAAATTAGTACAATGACATATTAATTAAAAAAATAACATATTGAAATTCAATTCCATATAATAAAACTTACCTAAGCCAGAAAATAAATCCAAAACCCAATCTCCTTCATTTGAACAAATGTCTATAAGATAGTTAATAAATAATTGTGGTTTTTGATAAATGTTAACTATCTCTCCTTTTGCTTCTTTGTCTTCATATGTTAGTTTTCTCACAACAACATCATAAGTGAATATTTGGCTATGACTCTTTCTGTCTACCCGATTAAAAATCATAGACATATGGCTATCATCTTTTTCCCAACTATCAATACGAATGAACTCACAATCATTTATAAATTGTTGATCTTCATTATGAAGAAGATTTGACTTTTCCCTGTAACATGAAATAGTAAAAGTTCAATTAACTTGTACATAAATAAAATTTTCAACATTAATCAAATATACATTTTAAACGTCTTACCATGTAAGCTGCATCCTTGAATTTGTTTTCCCCTTGAAGCTTGACAATATCATTGCCAATTATGTGTCTGAATGAAATGTCACAAATCTCCATAATGGTGATGACGTGACTTCTACAACTCCCGCAACCACTTTACTAAAAGCTTGATAAGTATAAGGGTCATTATCATAGTCAATTTTTGGAATATTAAAACCATGGGGAATATCTGCAATGACTAGGGCATAATCCCTTTTAGGTATGAGTTTAGCAATGTCTTCACAGTCGCCTTGTATTACTTGATATTGAATAGTGTCTAGCCCATTCCAAATGAAATGATTAAGAGTTGGATCAAGTTGAATATCCTTAATACGTTGCTTCCTCAGTCTTTCGATCTTTATTTTTTCAATAAAGGTTTTGAAACTATCTGGCACTCCATTATCATCCTTCCTCATCTTTTATAAAATAAACAAATATATGTGTAAGTTATAAATTAAAAATAGTACACAGGTGAATAAAAATGAATGTATAAATCAAGATACCTTTTTAAATGCAAGATAAAAAGCTTTTAATGTTGATGTAGAAATTGAATCTGGATAGTTGCATACGACATCATCCGAACTATATTCATTCAACAATCTAACCATTTGTTCTTGAATTTTCATGTAAACTTTGTGACTGCGGGGCTCATGCAGGCGCCACCCGGGCTGCCCGCGCCCCCGCCCGGCAGGCAGGGCAATTCCGGGAATCGCCCTGCCTGCCGAGCGGGGGCACGGGCGATTCTGGGAATCGCCCTGCCTGCCGGGCGGGGGCGCGGGTGGCCCGGGTGGCGCCTACCCAAGGGTTCCCTCATGCAAGCGCCACTCGGGCCGCCCGCCCCCCCGCCCGGCAGGCAGGGAAATTCCGGGAATCGCCCTGCCTACGGAGCGGGGGCGCGCACGGCCCGGGTGGTGCCTGCACGATGGCACCCTCCCTCCTGCAAGCGCCACTCGGGCCGCCCGCGCCCCCGCCAGGCAGGCAAGGCGATTCCGCGCCTACACGAGGGCGCCCTCGTGCAGGCGCCACCCGGGCTGCCCACGCCCCCACCCGGCAGGCAGGGCGATTCCCGGAATCGCCCTACCTGCTGGGCGGGGGCGCGGGAGGCCCGGGTGGCACCTGCACGAGGGAGCCCTCCCTCGTGCAGGCGCCACCCGGGCCGCCCGCACCCCCGCTCGGCAGGCAGGGCGATTCCAGGAATTGCCCTGCCTGCCGGGCGGGGGTGCGGGCGGCCCGGGTGGCGCCTGCACGAGCCCCGCTCGTGGGGCCGAGGGAGGGTAGGTGGGGGCGAGGGCAGATGGTGGGTGGGTGGGCGCCCAGGTGGAGGGGGGTTCGGGTGAGGCGGGCGGGAAAGTGAGGGCGCCGGGCGGGGGGGCGGGTGAGGGCACCCGAAGGGGTGGGGCGGGCGGGCGAGGGCTGGTGAGGGCGCCCGGGCCGGGCATGCGGGTGAGGGCGCCCGGGGGGTGGGTGGGGTGGGCGGGTGAGGGCGCCCAGGCCGGGCGGGCGGGCGGGTGAGGGGGGCGTGGGTGGGGAGGGTGAGGGCGCCCGGGGGTGGGTGGGTGGGGTGGGCGGGTGAGGGCGCCCGGGCTGGGCGGGCGGGTGGGTGATGGGGAGGTGGGTGGGGCGGGCGGGTGAGGGCCCCTTGGCCGGGCGGGCGGGTGGGGGGGGGGGGGGGGGGGGGAGGGGGGGGGGGGGCGGGGGTTGGGGCGGCCGGGTGAGGGGGCCCGAGCCGGGCGGGCGGGTGAAGGGGGCATGGGTGGGTCGCCTGGAGGGGTGGGGCGGGCAGGTGAGGGCGCCTGGGTCAGGCAGGCGAGTGAGGGGGGCTGGGTGGGGCGGGCAGGGGGGGGGTGTCACGCCCCCAATTCCTTTTTCCTTAAATTGGCCGGGTGCGGCACCGCCTAAGTTAATAACTATATCCATCGTTAATTAACTTTACGAACTACGCCTTCAACAATTCATAATAATCATGAATTAATATTATTAATGTGCGGAATCCATCAATAATAAAAGAACAATAATAATAACCCAATAATGTATAAGAGTAATCTTTTTATTATATATGAGAAAGATTACAATGACCGGGAGCGGCGCTCCACCGGCTTTCATAAACGAGGCGGGCGCCCGCCCATGCAAGAGAGCACGGTGGTCACACCTCGCCTTACCCAATACAATAATATACAATACACAAGTCCTTTGCCAAACGGGCGGGCGCGCCCGTGCACAACCCAACTTGCTCACACGACTCAGCGGGCGGGCGCCCTAGCGCACCCTCCACCACACCTTAACTGATTATTACCAAGTGCCAATTCTTTGCGGACGTTGCCCGGCGGGCGGGCGCATGTGCGCTGCCCCTTGCTGCGGCCTCGCTCTACTCCTTGCGCACTTCTTCACTTGACTTCGATGAGCCAAGGTTGATGCCCAAATGAGCGCTCAACCTTTTATGTTTATACGCTATCGTGTGAAGTGGCCAGCGCTCGGCCGACCTTCCCTTCGCACCTCTTCACCGCATCGTTCACATATGTTGTCACCCTTCGTGCGGTCAACCCACCCATGGTGCGGGACCGCCCCATCTAATGTGCCCATCGCATATGTTTGCCTCTGTCGGTTCATTCAGCAAGTTTGCCCAACTTTCCTATAAACGATGGTCACCCAAGTGCTCTCATAACATATGTCGCGCCTTGGTCGCCATCCATTTTTTCCCATGCCTTAGTCAATTTTTGTGATGGGAGGGGCGCACACCCGTGCATGCAACTGCAGGGCATTACATCCTCCCCCACTGGAAATCATTGTCGCCCTCGACAATCCTGCTCGTCTCATCAGCTTCCTGTTGTACTTCTCGATCTTATCCTTCCATCTCCAAAGTGAGTCCTCCGATTCCCAACTTTCTTCCTCCGGTGCATTCTTCCATCTGACAAGAAATTCCCTTCTCATGTGGCAACCAAACCCTGTAGTTCTGACGCTCAAAATCTTCTCCAACTCCAGTCCTGGCTTGTCCACAATCTCGGCTGGTCCTCTCGACGGTTCAGCTCTCTCTGGATGGTCTAAATCAAGTCTACATCTCTTCAACTGACTCACATGAAAAACGGGATGCTTCATGTGCATATGGCGTGGAAGCTCCAGCTCGTAAGCAACTTCCCCCACTCTCTTCTTCACTCTGAATGGTCCCTCATACTTTCGTGTTAGTTTGCTTGCAGTCCCCTTGGCTGGCTGAAACTACTCCCCGGTAATCCTGAGAAACACCATATCTCCCACACTGAAGTGTGCCTCCCGTCTTCCACGATCAGCATACTTTTTCATCCTCCTTGCAGCATCGTGCAAGCGCAACCGTGCAAACTCCAAGGTCTCCTCCCAAGCCTTCATGAACTTCGTCGCATGAGGACTTCTCAAGAAGCCTCCCGTCACTACGGTATGCAGTGCAACCGGCATTTTCCTATTCACCAATTCAAATGGACTATACCCCATCGCAAAACTCTTTTCAATATTGTAGCTAAACTGAGCAATATCCAAGAGTTCAGGCCAATTCTTCTGATCAGCCGTCACATAATGTCGCAAGTAGTCCTCCAGCAATGCGTTGATCCTCTTGGTCTGCCCATCTGTCTGTGGATGGTAACTCGAACTCATCAACAACTCTGTCCCAACTAACTTGAACAATGTGGTCCAAAATCTGCCTGTAAAACGTGGATCTCTATCTGACACAATGCTCAATGGCATCCCCCAATACTTCACTATGTTCTTAAAGAACAACTCCGCAGTCCGCTCGGCTCCACAAGGTATCTTTGTAGGAACAAAGACAGCATACTTGGAAAAACGATCAACCACGACCATTATCCCATTATACCCCTGAACCTGTGGCAACTAAGTGATGAAGTCCATCGAGACAGTCACCCATGGTCTCTCAGGAATCGGTAAAGGCTGCAACAGTCCTCCTTGTCTCTGAGTATCCGATTTGTCCTGCTGACAAATGATGCACGTATGTACATACTCCTCTACATCCTCCCGCATCTTCTCCCAAAAGAATCCTCTCTCCAATAATGCCAAAGAACGATGCACCCCTGGGTGGCCAGCCCATGGCAAGTCGTGGCACTCCTTCAAAAGGTGCCCCATGAGTCCAGATGACTTTGGAACATAGAGTCGGTTTCCAAAGAACAAGAACCCGTCCCGTAGAAAGAACTTTCGTGTCTTCCCCTCCTTTATCTTCTTCACTATATTCTGCGCCAAAGTATCGGTTTCAACACTTTCCTTGAGCTTATTCTGCATCTCTTCTGACATCTGAACTCGATTCCTACTCCTAGCTGCCCGGTCTTCTCCCTCCAATGTTGCAAGTTGTCCCTTCCTGCTAAGGGCATCTGCTACCGCATTGTGCCTTCCCGGTCTATACTCGATAGTCATGTCGAATTCTGCCAAGAAGTCTTGCCAATGAGCTTGCTTCGTAGAAAGCTTTGGTTGTGATGCAAAATAACTTGTTGCAACGTTGTGGGTCTTGACAACAAACAGCTTCCCAATCAGGTAATGCCTCCACACATGAAGACAGTGAATGATCGCAGTCATCTCCTTCTCATGGACTGGATACCTCCGTTCTCTATCCTGCAACTTCCGACTCTCGTACGCCACTAGATGCCCATCCTGCATAAGAACCCCTCCTATGGCAAAATCCGAAGCATCAATGTGCACCTCAAATGGTCTCTCGAAGTCAGGCAACTTCAGTATCGGTGTTGTAACCATCCTCTTCTTCAATTCATCAAATGCCTCTTGACATTTGTTCGTCCAACTCCACCTCTTGTCTTTCTTCAATAGGTCTGTCAATGCCGATGTCACCTTGGAGTACCCCTCTACAAACTTCCATTGGTAGTTCGTCATGCCCAAGAACACCCTCATCTCATGGACATTCTTCGGTTCAACCCAATCCTCAATCGCCTTCACTCTGCTTGGCTCCATCCGTATGTACCCTTGACCAACTATATGCCCAAGGAATGGAATCTCGGTCTGAGCGAACACACACTTAGACTTCTTCAACAACAACTGATTTTCCCTCAGTCCCTCGAACACCATCACCAAGTGCTTCTTATGATCCTCCATGTTGTCACTGAACACCACTATATCGTCCAAGTATATTACTACGAATGAATCCAAGTATGGTCGTAGGACATCATTCATCAAAGTGCAAAACATAGCAGGAGCATTGCACAACCCGAATGGCATAACAAGGAACTCAAAGCTACCATACCTTGTTACTATTGCGGTCTTCTTCTCGTCTCCTTCAGCTATCCGCACTTGATAATACCCATGCCTCAAGTCCAGCTTGGAAAACACTCGGGCTTTCGCAATCTTGTCAAAGCAATCAGCAGCCAATGGCAAAGGATACCTATTCCTTACCGTCTGCTTGTTCAATGCATGGTAATCACAGCACATCCGTAGCTCATTCGAATCCTTCTTCCACTAGAACAATACCGGAGCTCCATAAGGAGACCTTGAAGGTCTAATGAAACCTGCATCAGCTAACTCCTTTAACTATCGTTTCAATTCCTCCAACTCAGGCCCTGACAACCAATAAGGTGCTTTAGCCGGGGGTTGCTTTCCTGGCTCAAGCTCAATGCTATGGTCCACTGCACACCTTGGTGGAAGCTTCTTTGGTAGCTCATCAGGCATCAAATCTGCATATTTGGTCAGCACCTCAGAAATCTCGGCTGGAAAAGGCATCCCCACTCCATCACCTTTGACATCCTTGAACATCACCGCATATGTCTCCATATCTAACTCCTTCATAGCATTCTCCAAACTCAGTGCCGAAACATGCTGCACCTTGACTTCCCTTCTTTGCCTATGAGTGGGCAAAGTCCAAGTTTGTGTCTGTCCAACCAGTACCACCTCATCACAGAAGGGGACAACAATAGCCTTTTTGCCCTTCAAGAAATATTGTCCGAGTATCATATCAAAGTCGTTCATCTCAATCACTGTGAAGTCCAACTGACCCTTCCAGTCTTTTATCTGCACAGGTACTTCGTGTACCAACCCCGCCACTTTAGCTCTAGAGTTCACTGCCTTGACTTCCACATTCAATGGGAAGATCATCAGTCCAACCTCTTTTTCCAACCGTGTCATCATGAAGTTATGAGTGGCCCCTGTGTCCACTAGAGCTTGAATGGTCTTGCCATGAACCATCAAGTCCACGAAACCCAGACTATTCATCCACGATTTCTCCATAACTTTTCCCTGCATACATGTCTATTCTCTGCGTTCATCCAGCTTCTTCAACCCTGAATCAGCTTCACCTGTCATGAGCAACCCTGCTCTGATACCACCTGTCACACCCCCAATTCTTTTTTCCTTAAATTGGCCGGGTGCGGCACCGCCTAAGTTAGTAACTTTATTCATTGTTAATTAACTTTACGAACTACGCCTTCAACAATTCATAATAATCATGAATTAACATTATTAATGTGCGGAATCCATCAATAATACAAGAACAATAATAATAACCAAATAATGTATAAGAGTAATCTTTTTATTATATATGAGAAAGATTACAATGACCGGGAGCGGCGCTCCACCGGCGTTCATAAACAAGGCGGGCGCCCGCCCGTGCAAGAGCGCACGGCGGTCACACCTTGCCTTACCCAATACAATAATATACAATACACAAGTCCTTTGCCAAATGAGCGGGCGTGCCCGTGCACGACCCGTGCCCGTGCACAACCCAACTTGCTCACACGACTCAGCGGGCGGGCGCCCTAGCGCACCCTCCACCACACCTGTAAGGTCCTCGAGTTGATGTGTAAGGTCCTCGAGTTGATGACTCGACTGGGCGCGGGTGAGCGTACACGGTAGGCGCGCGGGCGGGCGCGTGGGTGAACGCACACGGGGGGCGGACACACACGACAAAGCGACAAACAAACGAGTTATATGCGACGAAACATTGTGACAGTTTGCGACAATATGACTTGCGATGGGAGTTTATAACCTTTTGAGTGTGGAACGATGGAGCTAGGGGCCGACTCATAGTTTGGGCATTCAAGGGGTGCGTACATGAAGATTTGGTGGTCGGCTGGGTGAGCCACCACCCCAATTACGATGGATATATATTATGACATGCGTTGGAGCATTCATTCATCATTCGACAAGCACTTCACACAAGAGCTCAAGGGGAAAAGACAAGTGCGCAGATTTAGAAGTACCTGCGCATAGCTCATGCGCACTTCTTGAAGGTGCTCACTTGGTGGCACTTGGAGTTGGTCGAAGGTTGGGCAAGGTGTGCCCAGTGTTGTCTAGAGTGCAAATTTGTGCCGGGATTGACAAGGGTGTCTTGGTGGCTTGGGTGAGCACCTGCCCATCGTGCAAGGTGTGCACAAAGGTTGTAAAGGCTGGCATGCCTATGTTGTAAAAGAGACTAAGTATAGGCTTGGAGTTTTCCAAGCATACTTATGATGATTGTATTATTAAAGAAAGATTGATTATTATATATTGTTGGGTAGACTCATCGTTCAGGGAGTTGCCCCTCCCTTTATACTGTGCAATTGTTGTTCTGTTTTATAATTGCTATGGATAATGAATGAGTATGGGTGTTCATTAGTATAAAGGATAAACATAATATTACTTGGTTGCAAAACACGAACTAAGTAAGGAAAATTGAATTAGGCGTAGTCCATGAACATTAGTATTGGTGAAAATAAAGTGTTCGGTGGTGCCACACCTCGCTATAAGTGGTTGGAAGACTACCGCAGGTGTAGGGGCATGACAAGTGGTATCGGAGCTGATTCAGGGTATTAAAGGTTGAAGCTACTACACAACTTCACCGAAGTGAAGTTGGTATCAAAGTTCGTGAACAAGTTCAGGTGTTGAAGCATTGAAGCTGATACACACCCTGACAGGTGGTTTGAAGCTGGTTAGCAGGGTTGTTCATGACAGGTACTTGCAGGTGAAGGAAGTCGTTTCACACAAGTGGAACAGGGGTTGGTTCAGGTTGTAGGGACTTGGTAAACATGGAGAAGGCTGAAAAAGCAGAGATGGTAGATGAACCTACGATAGGTGAGTCTAGCCATAGTGCAGTCGAAGCTTTCCAGTACAAAGTGTTGGAACAAATGAGTCAATGGAGTTCTGACTGGGTTTCGATGAAAGCTGAGAACATGAAGATTCGGGAGAGTTGTTCGGAACTAAGGAGGGAACTTGAAGAACTCAAGAGCCAATGTGAAAGTACAACAGATATTGAACTCAAGGAACTTGATGAGGAAATCCAACAGAGTGGTCTTGATCTTCAAGAGCTTTTTGATGAAAGAGCCCGGTTAAGGAAGGAAAGTGCCAGGGTGGAAGCCGAAATCAAGCAAGTTGAGGAGGAGATAAAGAAGAAGCTTCTTGGTAAGAAGGTTGTTGTGATTGAGCAGGAAGAGCTCGACTACATTGACAAGTTGGGAACTCACTACCGAGATCATCCAGAGGACATTCGGAAGTTTAGTTCTATGAACTTGGTCAGTGGACACTTGGTTGGTGCACTTGAGCAAGATGTGATGAAGGGCAAGCTTGAAGGAAGTCAAGATAGACCAGGATCGAGTTGCTTAGAAGAGCCAAGCAGGGAGGTGAAGTACCTTAGAAGGAGAGTCAAGATGGAACATGAGCCAATTGACACTTCTGAGGCTGAATTCTTGAAGAAGGTTGCTGATGTAAGGCGCAAGACAAAGCCAACAGAGGGAGGTGATTCCTTGAAGCTAAGTTTTGTGCAGGTAACCGTGAAGGGCAAGAGATTTGCAGCTTTGGTGGATACGGGAGCTACTCATAGCTTCTTAAGCAGGAAGGTAGCAAAGTCTTTTGGGAAGAAAGCAAAGATGGAGAGGGAATGGAGTGCTTTCAAAGTAGTCAACTCTACCATTAGAGCTGTTGATGGTGTGTTGAAGGACACTCAGGTGAAAGTAGGATCATGGTTTGGAAAGTTGGACTTGAGAGTTGTGGACATGGATGATCATTCTATGGTGTTGGGGCTGGACTTTTTGGAGCTTGCACAAGCCATACCAATGGTGGACCGGGACATTCTCTTGATCACAGCTAAAGGGAGAACCATGATGGTATCGATGAATAGAAGGAGTTGCTTGGGGTATAGACCAAGGATGACTTCTATGGTTTTGTATCCCAAATATCATAATGTGAAGCATGAGTATGTGGAGCAAAGAGGACTTGGGAGTGTGAATCAAACAACGAAGGAAAGGAAGTTGACTGACTTTGTTGCAAGAGCTAGAAAGAAGGATGATGGAACTGAGAAGGCAACCTCACGAACATGAAGACACTTATTAGGAGCATCTTCTACTAATGATCTTCACAATGGAGTTGCAAGTGAAGGGAGTCCGAGTACTACTTCAGAGGCAGTGGTTGATGAGGATTATGGAGGTAGAGATCCTGCTGGGATAGTGGACTTTTGCAGGTATGCTATGGGCATATATGACTTTCAGTTGACAAAGGACAAGCTAGGAGAGCTTGGATGTACATGTGAGGAGATTGAGGTTGTGCACAGATACTTGAGGACACAACATCAATCTGACACATGGGTGGATGAGAGTCAGGGAGGAAACTTCCTGGCCCTCCTTTCTCTATAAGAAACCTTGGAGGGAGGTTGGTGTGGAGGCCTTGGTAGGGAGGAACCACATCAACTTTGCAAGGGGCCTTGGAAGGAGGCTTCTTTCTGATGAATGCAGACTTGGGTGCAGATGACCAAATGTTGGGATGGAGTCTACATGGGTTGGACATCATGGACAAATAGAGTCATGGACATTAGGTTGGAGGTATGGAGCATGACAGTGGTGCAGGGACATGAAGCAGGTACATGTGTAGAAGTGTCATTCATGGACATTCTATGGGGAGTGCCGAAGCAAAGGATGTGGTGCAGATGTTGTTGTGGAGATGTAGGAGCTAGTGGAGGGGTTGTAAACTCTTGTGCAACAAGACCATGGCTTGAACATGTTGCAGATGAGATGGAGTTTAGATGGACCTGAGCATGGATTGATAGATTCTTGATGAGTCTGAGATGTAGCAGAAATCAGGGGAAGACTTGTGGTGGCATAAGGATGTGCATTCTTATGATTTGGACGTATGGTTGGACTGATCACCTGACTAGTTCGAGTCATGAGGGGTACCAATGTGCAGAGATATGTTGGCATTAGCCAAGACATGGTAACACATGATACAAATGTGTTGGCATCTGATGAGAGACTACATGGGGATGGACACATGATGAGGTCGGCACGAGATGTTGCAGTGAAGATTGTGATAGAGGGGTCGATGATCATGGATCAAGATGATATCTAATGGAGGACATACCATTGAGGTGTATACCTTGGTATGGAATACTTGGTGGCAATTGGTCACTAAGTTGGAGACATGATAGAGATGGAGTTCTACATATGTTGCAGGGATGTTTGCCTTATGTGGAGGAGTTGACATCATGGATAGTGATGATCTTGGTGGATGGCTACCGGGAAGATATGTTGTCGAGGACGACAACGATTTCAGGTGGAGGAGGATGTAAGGTCCTCGAGTTGATGACTCGACCGAGCGTGGGTGAGCGCACATGGCGGGCGAGCAGGTGGGCGCACAGGTGAGCGCACACGGCGAGCGCGTGGGCGGGCGCGCGGGTGAGCACACACGGCAGGCGCGTGGGTGGGCGGGCACGCGGGCAAGCGCACACGGCGGGCGCGCAGGCAGGCGCGCGGGTGAACGCACATGGCAGGAGGACACACATGACAAAGTGACAAACAAACGAGTTATATGCGATGAAACATTGTGACAGTTTGCGACAATATGACTTGCGATGGGAGTTTATAACCTTTTGAGCGTGGAACGATGGAGCTAGGGGCCGACTCATACAGAGGGCAGGCCGACTCATAGTTTGGGCGTTCAAGGGGTGCGTACATGAAGATTTGGTGGTCGGCTGGGTGAGCCACCACCCCACTTACGATGGATATATATTATGACATGCGTTGGAGCATTCATTCATCATTCGACAAGCACTTCGCACAAGAGCTCAAGGGGAAAAGACAAGTGCGCAAATTTAGAATGACCTGTGCATAGCTCATGCACACTTCTTGAAGGCGCTCACTTGGTGGCACTTGGAGTTGGTTGAAGGTTGGGCAAGGTGTGCCCAGGGTTGTCTAGAGTGCAGAAGACGAGGGTGTCTTGGTGGCTCGGGTGAGCACCCGCCCATCGTGCAAGGTGTGCACAAAGGTTGTAAAGGCTGGTTTGTCTATGTTGTAAAAGAGACTAAGTATAGGCTTGGAGTTTGCCAAGCATACTTATGATGATTGTATTATTAAAGAAAGATTGATTATTATATATTGTTGGGCAGACTCATTGTTCAGGGAGTTGCCCCTCCTTTATACTATGCAATTATTGTTCTCTTTTATAATTGTTGTGGATAATGAATGAGTATGGGTGTTCATTAGTATAAAGGATAAACATAATATTACTTTGTTGTGAAACACAAACAAAGTAAGGAAAAGTGAAATAGGCGTAGTCCATGAACATTAGTATTGGTGAAAAGAAAGTGTTCGGTGGTGCCGCACCTCGCTATAAGCGGTTGGAAGACTACCGCAGGTGTAGGGGCATGACACAATGACTCGACCGAGCGCGGGTGAGTGCACATGGCAGGCGCACGGGCGGGCGCGCGGGTGAGTGCACACGGTGGGCGCGCAGGCGAGCGCACACAGGGGGCGCATGGGTGAACGCACACAGTGGGCGGGCACACATGACAAAGCAACAAACAAACGAGTTATATGCGACGAAACATTGTGACAGTTTGCAACAATATGACTTGCGATGGGAGTTTATAACCTTTTGAGCATGGAACGATGGAGCTAAGGGCCGACTCATAGTTTGGGCATTCAAGGGGTGCGTACATGAAGATTTGGTGGTCGGCTGGGTGAGCCACCACCCCACTTACAATGGATATATATTATGACATGCGTTGGAGCATTCATTCATCATTCGACAGGCACTTCGCGCAAGAGCTCAAGGGGAAAAGGCAAGTGCACAGATTTAGAAGGACCTGCGCATAGCTCATGCGCACTTCTTGAAGGCACTCACTTGGTGGCACTTGGAGTTGGTCGAAGGTTGGGCAAGGTGTGCCCAGGGTTGTCTAGAGTGCAGATTTGTGCCGGGATTGACGAGGGTGTCTTGGTGGCTCGGGTGAGCACCCGCCCATCGTGCAAGGTGTGCACAAAGGTTGTAAAGGCTGGTTTGCCTATGTTGTAAAAGAGACTAAGTATAGGATTGGAGTTTGCCAAGCATACTTGTGGTGATTGTATTATTAAAGAAAGATTGATTATTATATATTGTTGGGCAGACTCATTGTTCAGGGAGTTAACCCTCCCTTTATACTGTGCAATTGTTGTTCTCTTTTACAATTGTTGTGGATAATGAATGAGTATGGGTGTTCATTAGCATGAAGGATAAACATAATATTACTTTGTTGTGAAACACAAACTAAGTAAGGAAAAGTGAATTAGGCGTAGTCCATGAACATTAGTATTGGTGAAAAGAAAGTGTTCAGTGGTGCCGCACCTCGCTATAAGCGGTTGGAAGACTACCGCAGGTGTAGGGGCGTGACAGGTGGGATCAGAGCTGGCTGATGACCGGGTTGACGATGAAGTGCTGTTCCCACTGCACTATCGTGATAGGTGGGATCAGAGCAGGGTTGCCCATGACAGGTGAAGCTGATTCAGGATGTTAAAGGTTGAAGTTTCTCGTGAACAGGTTCAGGTGTTGAAGCATTGAAGCTGATACACACCCTGACAGGTGGTTTGGAGCTCGTGAGAAGGGTTGCTCGTGACAGTGAAGCAGGTACTTGCAGATGAAAGAGGTTGGTGAAACACTTCCTGACAAGTGTTGCATCAAGGACTTGGGTTGCAGGAATCTTGGTGAAGCTGTTGGTCGAAACTAGATTACAAAAAAGAAAGAAGCTGTTAGAGATGGCAGCTGAATCTCAGGCTGGGTCTAGTCATCATGGTGTACAAGATGCTACCATCACACTTATGGAGAAAGTGTTGGTGAGAATGGAGGTTATGGAATCTTCCTGGGATAAGAAGATGGACTTGCTCGCTAAAAAACAAGAGGCCAATTCGAAGATGAAGGAAGAGCTCGATGAACTCCGAACACAACATGATGAACTCCAGACACAATATGAGTACACTGATCTTATGTGTACACAACTTGAAATAAGGGTCAAGGAGGTTGAAGAAGCAAGGGATCAGGGTCTTGCAGAGATCGTGAACTTGAAGAAAACTCTTGACGAAGCCAAGGATGAAATCTTGGTGTTGAAGAAGGTCGTGAGGCATAACTCAGGTGGAGGAGTGCCTCATGTGAAGGTCAAGGAACCAGAATCTTATGATGGCACAAGGAATGCAAAGACTCTTGGAAACTTTCTATGGGACATGGAGCAATACTTGGAACGGTTGGGTCTATCTGATGATGAGACAAAGGTCAAGGTAGCTGCTCAGCTCTTAACAAAGGATGCTAAGATGTGGTTGCGAAGGAGGCTGGATCAGATTGCCAATGGTAGCGTTGATGACATTACTTTGTGGGATGACATGAAGAAGGCTTTGCAGACCCATTTCAGTCCTCAGGATGAAACATGGGAAGCAAGGACGAAGATTAAGTACATAAAGCAGACTAGGAGCCTACAAGCATATCAGCGGGAGTTTGCAAGTGCAGCTCTGGAAATTCCTGACATGGCAGAGAGGGACAAGGTGTTCAACTTCATTATTGGGTTGAAGCCTTGGGCATGCAATGAAGTGAAGAGGCAGAATATTATGACACTTGAGGAAGCTTTTGCTGTTGTTGATAGGTTGGTGGAGCATTATGATGAGACTTCTGATGACAAGAAGAAGAAGTCTGATAAACCAAAAGACAAGAAGAAGGATGAAGCTTCGAAATCGGATGATAGTTCGAAGACGAAGAAAGCCTTGAAGTGTTGGATATGTGCTAGACCACACACGGTGAAGAATTGTCCTTCTAGACCAAAGGTGGCCGCTATTGCACAATCTGATGTGAAGAATGAAGGTGCTTCTGTGGGGATGATGCAGATACTTGGTGCTTCTGCTACTACGGAGGTGGTCTCTAGGAGGGATCCTGAGAGGAATAGATTGGAGTATGTTCGAATGAAGGTTGGAGGTGTTGATGCACTCACTATGGTCGATAGTGGGGCTTCTCACAACTTCATGGGTGAGGATACTACGAGAAGGATTGGGCTGAAATTTGTACCGGCAAAGGAACAAATGAAGATAGTGAATTCTCCTCCTATTGAAATTCTTGGTATAGCTGAGAGGGTGGACACTACACTTGGTGAATGGACAGGGAAGGTTGACTTCACTATAGTGCGGATTGATGACTATGAGGCTGTATTGGGGATGGAATTCATGAAACAATTTGATGCTATGATTGTTCCACCTTTGAAGAAGCTCTACATTTATGATGGAAGGGAAGATGTACCCATTGGTGTGCCAACCATTGGAGTGACAAGACTTGATTGTAAATTGGGAGTGATGCAAAAGGAGGATGAGAAGAAAATGGGAGACATGAGTAAGCGGTTGTCTACTGTTGAGGCAAAGCTTACCGAGCAGTCATTAGTCATCAGATCACTTTCAGATAACATCTTGGACTTATCAAGAAGGCTAGAGTTGGTTGAGGATAATGATGATGATGAGGAGGTATATGTGAGGCCGGATGTCCAGAAGGAAGACCGGGTTGCGTATCTACAAAGGATGGAGATTGAGGATCCTGATAGATGGATCGAGTTGATTAGTGAGGGAGAGCCTTCAGGCTCTACTCCCTCTACATCTTCTTAGATGGATGAGAATATGGGACTCATTGTTAGCTGCTCATGGCAGTGAGTCCCTAAACATGTTGAGCAGGTATGACTGATGGTGCAGGGATGGCTTGGCATCAAGCATCATGACATGTTGCAGCTGAGATGGATGGATTTTCCATGGTCCTGAGCATGGATTGCACTTATGAAGATAGATTCTTGATGAGTCAAGAATGTGGCAGGATGTTTTCAGGAACAATTGATGATGGCATGAGGATGTTCACTCTCATGGCTTAAGCGTGACAGTTGGATTAGCTACCCAACTAGTTCAGACATGGGGTCGCGAAGTGTGCAGAGATATGTTAGCATTGTGTTGGAGTATCAAGACAGAGGTTCACATGGAGACACATGATGAGGTCGACACGAGATGTTGCAGTGGAGATTGTGACAGAGGAGTCGATGATCATGGAGCAAGATGATATCTGATGGAGGACATACCGTTGAGGTGTATACCTTGGTATGGTGAGCTTGGTGGAAATTGGTCACTAAGTTGGAGACATGATAGAGATGGAGTTCTACATATGTTGCAGGGATGTTTGCCTTATGTGGAGGAGTTAACATCATGGATAGTGATGATCTTGGTGGATGGCTACCGGGATGATATGTTGTCGAGGATGACAACGATTTCAGGTGGAGGAGGATGTAAGGTCCTCGAGTTGATGACTCAAACGCGCGCGGGTGAGCGCACATGGCGGGTGCTCCGGTGGGCGCGCGGGTGGGCGCGCGGGTGCGGGCGCGCGGGCGGGTGCGCGTGTGAACACACACGATAGGCGGACACACATGACAAAGCGACGAACAAACGAGTTATATGCGACGAAACATTGTGACAGTTTGTTACAATATGACTTGCGATGGGAGTTTATAACCTTTTGAGCGTGGAACGATGGAGCTAGGGGCCAACTCATACAGAGGGCACGCCGACTCATAGTTTTGGCATTCAAGGGGTGCGTACATGAAGATTTGGTGATCGGCTGGGTGAGCCACCACCCCACTTACGATGGATATATATTATGACATGCATTGGAGAATTCATTCATCATTCGACAGGAACTTCGCATAAGAGCTCAAGGGGAAAAGACAAGTGCGCAGATTTAGAAGGACCTGCGCATAGCTCATGCACACTTCTTGAAGGCGCTCACTTGGTGTTACTTGGAGTTGGTCAAAGTTTGGGCAAGGTGTGCCCAGGGTTGTCTAGAGTGCAGATTTGTGCCGGGATTGACGAGGGTGTCTTGGTGGCTCGGGTGAGCACCCCCCCATCGTGCAAGGTGTGCACAAAGGTTGTAAAGGCTGGTTTGCCTATGTTGTAAAAGAGACTAAGTATAGGCTTGGAGTTTGCCAAACATACTTGTGGTGATTGTATTATTAAAGAAAGATTGATTATTATATATTGTTGGGCAGACTCATTGTTCAGGGAGTTGCCCCTCCCTTTATACTGTGCAATTGTTGTTCTCTTTTATAATTGCTGTGGATAATGAATGAGTATGGGTGTTCATTAGTATAAAGGATAAACATAATATTACTTGGTTGCAAAACACAAACTAAGTAAGGAAAAGTGAATTAGGCGTAGTCCATGAACATTAGTATTGGTGAAAAGAAAGTGTTCGGTGGTGCCGCACCTCGCTATAAGAGGTTGGAAGACTGTCGCAGGTGTAGGGGCGTGACAAATCCTTAACCGATTATTACCAAGTGCCAATTCTATGCGGACGTTGCCCAGCGGGCGGGCGCATGTGCGCTGCCCCTTGCTGCGGCCTCACTCTACTCCTTGCGCACTTCTTCACTTGACTTCGATGAGCCAAGGTTGATGCCCAAATGAGCGCTCAACCTTTTATGTTTATACGCTATCGTGTGAAGTGGCCAGCGCTCGACCGACCTCCCCTTCGCACCTGTTCACTGCATCGTTCACATATGTTGTCGCCCTTCGTGCGGTGGACCCGCCCATGGTACAGGACCGCCGCATCTAATGCGCCCATCGCTTATGTTTGCCTCCGTCAGTTCGTTCAGCAAGTTTGCCCAACTTGCCTGTAAACGATGGTTGCCCAAGCGCTCTCATAACATATGTCGCGCCTTGGTCGCCATCGCATTTTTTCCATGCCTTAGTCAATTTTCGTGATGGGAGGGGCGCGCGCCCGTGCACGCAACCGCAGGGCGTTACAGGGGGGCTAGTAGGGCGCCCGGAGGGGCTGGGCAGGTGGGTGGGGCGCACCCACAGCTATTAAGCAAATGAGGTTGATCGGGCCCACCATTCTCACGATGGATGTAATTGTTATTTTGGCTCAGGAAAATTATTAATTTAAAAAATATATATATTTTTCATTAAACTAATTTAATATAAAAGTTTTCAAGGAAAAAAATTAACTTACCTTTTAATTGCGAGAATTCTTCGTTGAATATGTTGTTGATAGCGATTTAGTTGCTCCACAAATTCACGAGTCTTTCAACAATTTTCAGAAAGCCTGGATGTGATGTGAGTAATAGTGATAATGAAATTTTAATATGTAAGTGAAGTTACGAAGATGTTTTATTGTACGGTTAATATGGGATAATTTGTTTTACAATATTATAAAGTGAATATTATAGATTTCTTTTACAACGGGTTGAATGTGGGATAATTTGTTTTAAAATATTATAAAGTGAATATTGTAGTATTGGAAAGCGAATATTATATGGTTTAACTATTATAATAATTAATGTAGAAGTTGTAGTGTACAATTTTAATTATGATTTCATAAAAAAAATTAGTTTACATTTTTCAATAAATTGTAGAACAAAATAATGAAGGTAAATAAATTTAACAGACTTTTTGGAGGGAAATATTTTCGCGAAACTTTTTGGAGGGAAATATTTTCGCGAAAATTTTTGGAGGGAAATATTTTCGCGAAAATTTTTGGAGGGAAAATTTCATTCTTTAAGCTATATAATATCTTTAGGAGACTCTCCATTTGTATCATTCAACATCTTCTATTTGAAAGGGATGGATTGTTCTGATAGTGAAGTTTCGATTTATACACCATCAACTTCTTCATCGCGTAACAACTCTATTCATATTGATGAATATAGCGGGAATTCTTCCACTATGAATAGAAAGTCAATTCTTCCACTTGGTCCTGATTCTAAGGACTATGAGAGCAGCACTGATGAAAGAGGGGATGGAGAATTTCAAATAAATAAAGAGTCACAGATTGCACTTAGTCCTACTTCTAAGGACTATGAAAGCCGCAGTGATGAAGAGCATGATGGTGAAGTTCAAAAGAACGGAGTGCCACGATGTCCACTTAGTCCTAATTCTGAGGACTATGAGAGCACCAGTTTTGAAGAGCATGATGGTGAAGTTCAAAAGAATGGAGGGTCACAGTGTCCACTTAGTCCTAATTCTAAGGACTATGAGAGCAACAATTTTGAAGAGCATGATGGTGAAGTTCAAAAGAATGGAGTGTCACGGTGTCCACTTAGTCCTAATTCTGAGGACTATGAGAGCAGCAGTTTTGAAGAGCATAACGGTGAAGTTCAAAAGAAGGGAGTGTCACGGTGTCCACTTAGTCCTAATTCTGAGGACTATGAGAGCAGCAGTTTTGAAGAGCATGATGGTGAAGTTCAAAAGAATGGAGTGTCACAGTGTCCACTTAGTCCTAATTCTGAGGACTATGAGAGCAACAGCTTTGAAGCGCATGATGGAAAATTTCAAAAGAATGGAGTGTCACGGTGTCCACTTAGTCCTAATTCTGAAGACTATGAGAGCAGCAGTGATGAAAAGCATGATGTTGATTTTCAAAAGTATGGAGTGTCAAAGTGTCCACTTAGTCCTAATTCTAAGGACTATGAGAGCAGTAGTGATGAAAAGAATGATGTTGATTTTCAAAAGTATGGAGTGTCACGGTGTCCAGTTAGTCAAAATTCTAAGGACTACGAGAGCAGCAGTGATGAAGAGTGGGATGATGAATTTCAAAAGATTGGAGTACCACAGTGTCCACTTAGTCTTAATTCTTCGGACTATGAGAGCAATAGTTATGAAGAGCGTGATGATGAATTTCAAAAGAATGGAGTGTCACTGTGTCCTCTTAGTCCTAATTCTAAGGACTATGAGAGCAACAGTGATGAAGGACAGGATGATGCAATAAGTCCTAATTCTAATGAGTATAAAGGTAGCAGTGACAAAGGACGGGATGTAGCATCTTCAATAAGTAAACAGTCACATTTTCAACGTAGTCCTAATTCTATAGACTATGAGAGTAGCACTGGCAATGCATATGAGGAAGAATATCCATTAAACATCGAGTCAGATTTTCCATTCAGTCTGAATTCTAAGGACTACGACAGTAGCACTGAAGAAACGGAAGATGAAGAATATCCTCCAAGTCAATATTTGAAAAGCAGAGCTGATCATAGTGTGGATAACATTCCTCTTAATGATGATGAAAAGCCTTATACAAATGATGATCAAATGATGGAGATGTTGCCAAGAAATATTGTATCAAGGAGTAGGAGCAGACCTTTTCGTATCAATGCAAGTTGTTCTAGTTATACAACGGGTAGAGCAGAATACCTGATGAGAAGAAGTTCTATCAGTGCTCTCATTTCAAGTGAATGTTGCCAAAAAGATTGCTTGAAACATATGGATTTCAAATTTGCATTAGAAAGCAAGAAGAGATATTTGTTAATGAATAAAAGCATGAAAAATTCATATTTAGTTGGGTGCATGCAATCTACATTGTCAGGTTATGATTATCATATTGGGACTTTTTTTATCTGTAGAAAAGGTTTCAAAATGTTTCATTCGATTGGGAATTTTTGTCTCTCGAGAATTCAAGAAAATTTGGAAAAGGATCCCACATTTTATTCAGAAGTACGTCATAAAAGACAGTTTGGTCCATTATCAAATACTGCAATGTCATGGATGAAAGATTTCTTTTCAAAGCATGGAGAGTGTATGCCAAATAGAGAGACAATACATATTCCAGATAATTTTTCAAGATGAGAAATCTACAACTTATACAAAGAATATGCAGAAGGTGCTGAGGGACATGGCCAGTTTATTACATATCAATATTTTGTGAAGGTATGGAAGAAAGAATTCAACAATGTTCGTATTCCTAAGAAGACAAGGATGGGGATTTGTAGTACATTTTCTTCTCTTAAATCAAAAAGGGACAAATGTGAAGGCTCAGAAAGAGGTAAGCGTTCATAACTTTAACTTTTAAAATTGTATAGTCATCAACTATGAAAACATATTTCTTAATGAATCTCTTTTATGTTGTGTAGATTTAATTGTCAAACAACT
The DNA here is from genome assembly GCA_031772625.1 of Pinus tabuliformis. Taxonomy (NCBI): domain Eukaryota; kingdom Viridiplantae; phylum Streptophyta; class Pinopsida; order Pinales; family Pinaceae; genus Pinus; species Pinus tabuliformis. Next base: position 586,712,309 of record CM062814.1, on the reverse strand, counting down.
TCAGGAGCATCGCGAACAACAAACAAACGAAAGGAAGAAGTTGTACAAGCATCGAAAGAAGTGTTATGATAATCCGAATAAATATTTGGGTTTGATAATTGATGGTATGGACCAGAAGAAAACACTTTTACCACATTTTGTTCGCACACCCAAAAATTTACAAGAGGAAAACTTTATTCAATTTCACTTGGTCGGTTGTATGGTCTTCAATGGGAAAATGTTGCCAAGGGTGTACTTCACAGCTCCAAATATTCATAATGATGCAAATCTGACCATAACCATAATTCATGATGTGATTTCTCATTGGTCTGGTAATCTTCCTAAAGTTTTGTATCTACAATTGGACAACACTTGCCGTGAAAACAAAAATCAGGTTGTTTTTGGATATCTAAACATGCTTGTTGAATTGGGAATTTTTCAAAAGGTAAAGGTTGGTTTCCTTCTTTTTGGGCACACTCATGACCATATTGATCAGATGTTCAGTCATTTTTCAGTCACATTGAGGAGGAATGAAGTTGGGAGCTTGCCATCACTAATTGAATGTATTAAGAAATCATACATGCCAAAGCCTACTTTTGATGTGTTGAAAGAAACTGTTGACATGCGAAGGTTTATTCTGGGATCATATGGTGAGGAGAAATGCATTGAACAACTTAATGACATTAGCTTCCAACATCAATTTCGTATCAAAAAAATTGATGGGAAAACACTAATATGGGGCAAGAAGTATTCAACTACTACAAAATGGGCACCGTCATCAGGATTACAATTTTTGAAGTTCATTCCAGATCATCCAATATTTGCATCAAAAATATTGTTATTACAATCAGTTGGTGAAGTTCAGAATGCACGTAGACAGAACAGGGCTATAAATTATTCTGATTGCCTGGAAGAAATTAAAAAATATGAGTACTTTGACATTGCTGATTCAGTTTGGTGGGAGTCGTTTTTCAATAATCAAAGTGATATCATTTCGACAACAATAAATGAAGATATACCTTTGACAAATCCATATATTTGGCCACAAAATGTGTCGAATGAACATGAGGAAGTAAACATTGTTGAACAGCAACAATCTCAAGGTATTATTAATTCTTCACAGGCAGTGGAAAGAGAGATGTATATTGGTTCCAGAAGATCTCGTGCACAACGTGAAGCCATGGAATACCTTTATAGGGGTTCAGTACAGGATATTAAGGAGGGTTGCATGATTGCAGTGCTAGCAGATGGAGATCCCAATGGCTATCCATTTTGGGTTGCTAAAGTTATAAAGGTCTTTACAGAAAATGAGGATGTTACAAGTGTTGAAGTACATTGGTATGCCACAAATACACACCCATTCAATGGTGTGTATAAGCCAGAGATGGTAGGTGACAAAACAAATGGCAGAAAAAGAAAAAGAAAGGGTACAAATGTAAATCGCCACCGTACAGACATATTAAAATTGGAGGATGTAGACATACCTGTTTATGACTTCAATTTAACAAAGAGAGGAACTCATCGCTTCAAGACGATAGAGATTCTGAAAAGTTTGTTACCAGAAGGAACAGTGTTGACATGGGAGTCACCTGAAACCAATCGTAGATCTAGAAGAATTTTGAAACCTAAAATGTTGGGCATGCATGTGGACTCAGATGGGGCAGTAGTTGATCAAAGAGAAGGATATGGAAAATCTTCGTCAGCATCCAGTCACTCATCTGAAGATGTGAATTCTAATGGTGTACCAGAAAACATGAGTGATTTTGAATAATTGTTTAAGACAGTTTATATAACTGATGTATGCATTGTATCTTCAAATAAAATTAATGTTTTCCATATGGTGTTAAATGAGAAGTTATGAGGCATTTTTATGTTGTTGGATTATATGTAACAATGTAAACTTTGAAATGGGAACTGATACTGTTACCCGTTTCGTAGAGATAGCAAAAAAATGACCCGATTTTCAAAAGTGGTGATGCAGAATACACATGTTTTTTTTAGAACATGGTTTTTGGAACTTTAATTTTTTTTCATGTTCAAGGATGAAATCAAGTTTTAGAATGGTAGTGATTTTCATGCTGATTTTAAAAAGTGAGTATTCTGCATCACACCCTTTTTTTAAAAGACCTATTTTTTGACTTTTAATTTTCTAGTGTGTGAAATGTAAAAAATTATTTTCTAAATTTGATAGTTTTTGAAGTCGTCATTTTATTCATATTTTCTTGTTCTCTATCTTAATTTTTTTTTTTTTAGGGGGGTTTTTATTGTTTTGCGTTTTTAAATTAGAAAGCCGATAGTTTGAATTTTAGATAATCTACATATTTATACATCCTTAATTAATTTTTCAATCCACATGAAATAATTGTTTCTAAAAAACAACATTTTTTAACAATGGACATAAAAATAACCATTTTTAACATAAATATAACAAAAAAACTAAACGTTTTGATAATTTTTTGCTAGAATTAACATGTCAAAATCACAATTTTTATACAAAAATATTAACTAAAAATGGTCAAATAATAGTTTTTTTTATGAATTTCATGTCAAAAAAATAATAATAACAACTTTTTTTTCAAAAAATAATAATTAACTTAAAAATCAATGCGAAAATCACAAATTACAAACATTGAACACATAACAACTTTAATTCATTGATTATTCTTTTCATGAAATGTCAGAGTCAAAACATTGCAAAGTTCGATTTCCAGGTATAACTTAAATTTAATCAACAATGTCACGTAATCCAAACTCTTCGTCCTCTAGAGTTTCATCATTGTCATCTTCCACAATATTTTCTGCTTCCTTTTGCGCAATTTCCTCTTCTAATGGGTCTTTGATGTCTGCAAATCTCCCAATATATGTCTTTCCAAACATTCCATGTAATGGTGGTTGGGGTTCCTTTGCCTTTTTTGCCACACGTGATTCACTAAAGTCCCATTTCCTCAACCCAATTTCTTGCATTTCATCTGGAAGAAATTGAAGAGCATTAATTCTTTGCTGAATGAAATTGCATTGTAATGGATCTTTCTCAATTGCAATGCAATTTCTTCCTTTTTGAAGGCAACATGCTAGTGTTGTACCTAATTATCAAGCACAAAAAAATAATGAAGTAAATTAGTACAATGACATATCCCCACACCACGCGCCCCCTACCCCATCCCCCCCCCACCATCCCCGCGCCCTACCCCTCCCCCCTCCCCCATCCGCGCGCCCTACCCCTTACCCCCCCTACCCCCCCAACCCTTATCCCCCCCCCCCCTACACCCTACCCGCGCCCTACCCTTACCCCCCCCCCCTACCCCCCCTGTCACGCCCCTACACCTGCGGTGATCTTCCAACCGCTTGTAGCGAGGTGCGGCACCACCGAGCGCTTTCTTTTTAACAATACTAACACCCGTGGACTACGCCTACTCCAACATTAACATACTTAGTTTGTGTTTTATAACCAAGTAGAAGCATTATCCTTTATACTTTAATGAAGATCATTCTCAATTATTAACCATGAACAATAAACCGAGAACATCAACAATAAGCAAGTACAAAGGGAGGGGCAACTCCCAGAAAGTCTGCCCGACAATTTTATTATATCAAGAATATCAGATTTTACAACAAGTGTGTCTTGGCCGAACCAAGTCTCACACTTAACCAATTTTTACAAAAGACAGGCCACCTGCCTTTTACAACATGTTCTGCACCCTTGCACGAAGGGAGGTGCTCACCCGAGCCACCCAAGATCCCTTAGCCAAGTCCTGCATAAACCCGTGTACGAAAATCCACTCAACACATGGCACACTTGCCAACCATCAACTAAGACAAATCTGCACAATCCTTTTAAGGCTAATGCGCATGAGATATGCGCATTCCTTTACTAAAACTGCGCACTTCCTTGTCCTCTTATGCGAAGGTCTTGAGCGAATGTTCGTTGGTGAAATGAGGTGCAGCCACCTCATATATATACGCATCCCATCTTGGAGTATAATCTTTGGCCGACATGTTAAATGATTCATGAAGCCCCCACGTCATATCCTTTAAGGTGTCGGCTTTATTATATTTTATTGTTTTATTATCCACGCATATAAACCTTTACATGTTCCTTGTAACATATGCGTACAAGCATGAATAACCTTCGCATATAAATCCTTTGTCGTTTCACGCACTTCTAAGAGCGGATATAAAAATTATGAGTGTTAATCACATTTAACCTTTCATTTCCTTATAACAAATATTTATTTTTCCTTATGAGTAATACTAATATCATTTTGATAAGTAACAATTATGAAATAAGTCTCTTTTATCAATTATGGAAAAATACAAACTTTTTCCATATATATATAAGCAATGACAAATTTTTATCTTTTCTTTTGCTCATAAATATACTTGCTTTTAAATATTGTAAACATTTTTGAATTTTGATTTTTATCTAATACCAATTTTATTTCTTTTTTCACTTATTTTTTAGAGCGATATTATATTTTCTTCATTATGCTATAGCAATTTCAAGGTGGTTGTTCTCATCAAGTGCTTTGAGTGTCTCCATTATTTGTGTGAGTTCTTGAATCAATGATTGACATTAATCTATATTTGGATTTAACGAACACATATACAAATAATGAATCTTATTTATCAATAGGTGACTATTATAAATAATCCATTTTAATTAAAAGGAAATGAAAAGAAATAGATTTATTTTTATGGTAGATAAGCAAATATAATATAGTTATTTAAGGTCCAGTCTCTAAAACAGTTACTATTTAATGATATTTTTTTTTTCTTTTTGTAAGGTTGTGGACTACATTTTCATCGTGTCCAATATATCAACTTATTGGGACAAATAATTGAATGGTGACTTGGCATCAAGGATGCCTAAATAGAGCACCGATCACCATCTATCCAATACCCAAGACCAAGTGAACTCATTATAATGAAATTAATAAAAATATTTTAATATAATTAATGGTCGGAGTTTAAACAACATATTGTATTATTGAGAAAAAGAGTAACCATCTATCCAAGATCCTTTGGATTCATTATAATAAAATTAATAAAAAAAGATTCACATAATTAATGATCTGAATTTAAGAAACATACTTTATTATTGAGAAGAAGAATAATATCTTTTGACTAGTGGGTTTGGCGATCCTCGACTTTGTGAACCTCTATGAACTTGCTAATTACAATTCCTTATGACAAAAGTCATTTCAAGGCGTTTTTAAGAAATTCGAGAATACAATCATATATAAAAATTTAAGACAGATTATTAACAATGGCTTTTAAAAACATAAAAAATCTAAATCAAACATAATTCTATATAACATTCCATGAGAAATGTGTGGCATGCCAAATTAAAAAGATATGTTTCTTTGTGAGAAAAGAAAACAAACAATGGCAAATTATTTATTATAGCCTCACTTCACGAGCTTAGGCACTCTTAAGAATTGTGAGTATGAATTATATTTCAATACTTTTGTCTTTCTAATATATTTGTATTTCTATGAGTAGCAATATTCATTTTACTTATTTTTCCATGAGTAGCAATATTGGTTTTACTTTTAAAAATTCCGGAAAGATACGAAAAATTTCCAAAAGTAATGCCAAGTGTTTATGTTGACTTCTACTTAATAAGGTCAATGTCTTAAACATTATAAATTATTTTGATTTTGATCTAGTATCATATTTATATTTTCCATTTATTTTTGGATGTGATATTAGATTGATTTCTTTATTTTATAGCGATTGTAAAGTAATTTGATACGAGTGCTTCAATTTATTAAGTTTTGACTTAATTTTGGAAGTGATATTAGATTTATTTTTTTAGAATATAATAATTGTTTAGTGGTTATTCTCATGCATTAATATGTGTACAAGTGTCTTTTATTTATTATTTGTGTGAGTGTTTCAATCATTAAAATTAATTTTCAATTTGATTAAAGGAACATATATACAGATCATGAGTCTTATGAATTTTATTTGTTAATAAATGATTAAATCATCTAAAAATTAAAACTAAAAGAAATACATTTAGTTTAATCGTAATTAAACATATATATTCTAAATATAGAAATTAAATCATAAATTTAAGGTGTCAAATTAAAAAATCATGATAATGCAATTGATAAAAATATTTTAGCGAGATTAATGATCGGACCTCAAGGACATAAATATAAAAATATTTTAATGGAATTAAGGAACATAAATATAAATACTGTATGATTGAGAAGAGCAGTATTATCCTCTGACGGGCCAATTTGGATATCCTATGTATTATCCTCTGACGGGCCAATTTGGATATACTATGTATTATCCTCTGACCGACCAATTTGGATATACTATGTATGAATAAAGTTATTTCAAGGCGTTTTTAAGAATTTCCGGAATGCGAGAATATAAAAATAAAGGACGGAATACTAACTGAAGTCTGAAGCTTTTAAAAATATAAAAATCGCTCAGAATAAATGGATGGACATCTACCTAGTTCCATATTGCATTGCATGAGAAAGTCGGAGATGTCAACTTAAAAAGAGTCCAATTATGTATATGAAAGCTGCAATATCCAAAATTTCTTTCTATTCCAGAGGACAACATGTCATTGAACAAGTACGCATTTAGTTTATCTAAAAGCAGGAAGTTAATTTGTTAATTTGTGAAGATCAACCCTAAACCACTTGAAGACAATTCAGTTTATTGGAGGATTTCTACTCCTCCAATAAGATCCGAAAAAAACACAAGAAAAAAAACAAGCGCAGGGCCACCCCCCGGGCCGCCCCGCCCCGCCCGACCGGCGGCGGGTCGATTCCTGGAATCGACCCGCCGCCGGTTGGGCGGGGCGGGGCGGCCCGGGGGTCCCGCCCCGCCCGACCGGCGGAGGGTGAATCGACCCGCCGCCGGTCGGGCGGGGCTGGGCGGCCCGGGGGTGGCCCTGCGCTTGTTTTTTTTCTTGTGTTTTTTTCGGATCTTATGACCTTGTCCTCTGGTAACACCGCCTTTGCCTTGAGGACCATTGTTATGAAGCCCAGCTTCAATGTTCGCAGCATAGGTAACCACGAGTACTATTATATGAACATGGTAAACAGTGTACACAACTAACTTGGACAAAGTACCGACAATTTAAAGGAAGTTTATCGTCGACACCTGCATCTTCACTGAGGAAATAAGGCGTCTCTGCCATTCAAGTAAAAATGAAAAAATTATAATTCGTTACAGGTCTCCGAATACGAATTGAATGCATCCAAGTAAGCTGACCAATATTTATTCTTACCAGTCTTATCAACCATGACCATACCAGCCATAGATGCTGCTGCAACATTCATCATCAACATAAACATAACGAGCAGAATCGGAAGGTGCCCGCGATGCCACTCCCGGAGGAAAGTTGCGCGAACAACACCGTAATCGAACATGCCTCGCTTGCTGAGAATTCCGTAACCAAATTAGGCCAATAAAAACAGGCCCTTTTTTGTAGGGGTCGGGTAGAATGTATTTTTGGGGAACCACAAGATCAGCTAAAGAAACGACCATAAAATACCCCCGAATCAGCGGCCTGAAACTAAAAACCCCAGTAGACATGCCCGAGAAGAAGCTGAAATAGAAACATTATATAGAAGGGAAAGAAATGAAACATGGAAATTACATGGCAGTTCATGGGTAAAATGGAAATTACATGGCAACTGAGACTTCATGCGGTATTTCACAGATTTGGTTTCTTGCGTTAGAAGCCAATCCATCATAATCATTGCATAAGGTGGCTATCCTAAAGTAACTTGTCATAAGATCCGAAAACAAATGTTAGTGTCTCATTATATGTGTAATGTGGAAAATGGCTAGTTGCAAAATGGGATGATGTGTTATAATTTAAGTTTGCTTCATATGATACGGTGGGGTGTCATTCTTTTTACATTATAACATATATATATGCACCATGACCGTTGATAGACATTCTATGGCGCAATCTATTGATTACATATGATTAATAGTCGTGGTTTTATGGTATGTTTTGACACTCGACACATATGTTACGTGGGATTGTTGCACTGATTTGATTTTTGACTAATTTTGAACATTATAACAAAGGTATTCGGCAATTGTTTTAATTGGCATTTCATTTAAATGTTATATTGTATGGTTATGATTCCTCGACCATTGAGTTTGATATTTCGTGGCATTAATATGGCATTAATATATATTTGATGAGTATAGCCAATTTAATTTCATGACATGAGATGTATTGCTGAGCTTCATTCCCACTAGAAAGCTTGTATTGTTATGTGTGATGTGACTATGGCGGTAAAGTTAATGTTGTGTGATCTCCACTTGATTTGGCGTGACCTCTGATCTTTTGCATTGTTGATTTAGAATTGTGTCGATATAATCGGTTGGCAGTTGACTTGGCATTATTACACTTGTTTGATTGGTCGGTTCCATAGTTTTAAAAACTGGGTGGCATGAACCGGAAACCGGTCAAACCATTTGGTTCATTAGGTAACAGGGTTGAACTTGCAAAACCCTACGATATTGCTATTCTTGTCATTTTGAAATTCTCCAATCTCTGCAAGTAAGTTCCGGTGGTCATTGAGTGTTTGTTGTTTTAGTGTCTAACCTTTTGATTTAGAAATCCCAGAACTAGCCTTTAGAAGTCCATCCTCTTGACTCTAATCAACTTGATTAGGAATACAACTAATCTGTTCTTTTAATTTTGGATATTGCCAAAACCACTCGAGGCCTCTTTAAAAAGAGGAGAGATCTATGAAGGCAAGGAAGAAAGAAGAGAGTTCTATCTCTAAAGGAGAAACCAATTAAGGTGACTTCCCTCAATTATACAAGGATTTCTGTAGAAAGCAAGCTGCCCATTCACCCAAATTGCTTGAAGGAGCGATATGCTGCCATTTTCATTGGGTTTCTGTGACTATTGTATATGAGTCTGTACATTACGGTAGTTTGAGTCTTAGAACTGGTCAATGCTCTTCATAGAGACCTGCTGTTAAAATTTGGCTATTATTTTAATAAAATCATCTTGTTCTTTTACATAATCTACATCTTTATATACCTCTCACGTTTTGTTAAATTTATTCACTATTTTTCACAGCTTATGCTCTACAAAATTTCAAGGTTTTAACCTAGAATCATGATTTGGATTTTTGCCCTTTTTTTAACCGCTGTTTAACTGCTCATAATGTTGTGAATATCAATTTTCAGTTTTATATATCAGATTTTCTTTCTTTCATTTAAAGTTTATGCAATATAAATATATTAAAAAAACACCAAATTATTTTCCTTTTTACTTTGTACATTCCGAGCAATCTGTCTCATTATCTTGTTGTGATAACACTATTCGAGGAGTTGGCTAGTTTAGTTTGTTCAACTTAAACAAAACTATCAACAGGCCTAACCTATAAATTCTCAAAAACCCTTTGAAACTGAAACTGGCCTTTTACTTGTACTTTTTGCTGCTTTGCTTCGTTTTTAGTGAATGTGACCATAGGTGACCAAGAGGACAAAGTAGCACACCAAAGCTAAGTCACATGGTTTGGGTTTGAGTTCGGGTTCAACAATGATTTTGGTTTGAGTTTGATTTTTGTTGTTAGGTTCGGATGAGTTTTGCCATGGTCTATATGCATTTTCTATATATATAGATAAATTTTAAAATGAAATATAACATAAAATAGTAAGAAATCAACTTCATTAAACATACAAAATGCTATCATGTACTTGTAAATTGCAATGATATATTACAAGCTTGGTCAATGGTCATGAGGTTTGATGAGGTTCGCCGAACCTCGGTTTTTTTATAGGTTTGTCGAATTTCAAACCTCAAGGTTGAAGTTTGTAATATCCTCAAGGGATTAATTGGCCCAAGTGATGAAGTAGCTGTCAATCCCCGTAGCCTATAGTCTTTGATTAAGGGGAAAACTCCAAAATATCCAATGTTTGGGTAGTAGAGGGCAAGCTTTGGGGCAATTGCGACAAAAAGCCCAAAGTTGGGGTTTGCTATTGACTCCACTCAATTAATTAAGGAGGAGAAGGAAATCTATAAATTCAAGAGAGTTATAATCATTTGATCATCATTGGATTTGATGAATTTGGAGATCCCAAAGGCTATCCATTTTGGGTTGCTAAAGTTATAAAGGTCTTTACAGAAAATGAGGATGTTACAAGTGTTGAAGTACATTGGTATGCCACAAATACACACCCATTCAATGGTGTGTATAAGCCAGAGATGGTAGTTGACAAAAAAATGGTGGAAAAATAAAAAGAAAGGGTACAAATATAAATCGCCGCCGCACAGACATATTACAATTGGAGGATGTTGACATACTTGTTTATGACTTCAATTTAACAAAGAGAGGAACTCTTCGCTTCAAGATGATAGAGATTCTGAAAAGGTTGTTACCAGAAGGAATAGTGTTGACATGGGAGTTTGCTGAAACCAGTCGTAGATCTAGAAGACTTTTGAAACCTGGAATGTTGGGCATGCATGTGGACTCAGATGGGGCACTAGTTGATGAAAGAGAAGAATATGGAACATCTTCGTCAGCATCCAGTCACTCATCTGAAGATGTGAATTGTGATGGTGTGCAAGAAAATATGAGTGATTTTGAATAATTGTTTAAGACAGATTATATAACTGATGTATGCATCATATCTTCAAATAAAATTAATGTTTTCCATATGTTGTTAAATGAGAAGTTATGAAGCATTTTTATGTTGTTGGATTATGTCTTAAGTATGATAAATTTTATTGTTTAAATATCTACAATGCAATATCAAATTAGAGATATAATGTCTGTTTTATTCAATATACAAATAAAGACTTTTGATTTCATTCAGTGATATACTTTGTTCATAATGTCATGGTTTTTTAATTTTATAGTTGAAAAAATTTCAATTTCTTTTGTATCTAGCATGGTGTGGTTGAAAACATGTTAAATTTATACTTAGGAAAGAAAAATGATATTCTACCAGAAACATTAATGTGTTTTTTCCTTAAAAATTAACTTTGTTTGAGACATAAAAAATTGGTTTTATTAGCATTTTTTAAAAAGTTTGAAAATTGACCCTAAAAAAAAAAACGTTATTCCAGTAGCATCACTTTCGTTTTGAAGCTATATTTTGCACGAAAATTTCGTAGTAAATTTAGTAGTCACCACCATTTTTAAAACACGTTCAAAATTCACACCTAAAAAAAAAAACATCGTTCCAGTATACACACTTTTCGTTTTTAGCACTGTTTTTGATGTTTTTTTGGGGTTTTTTGGCCAGAGTTCCCGTTTTGAGTTTATAGTTCCCGTTTCAAAGTTTACATTGTTATGTCTTAATTATGATAAATTTTATTGTTTAAAATATCTACAATGCAATAATAAATTAGAGATATAAAATATGTTTTATTCAATATACAAATAATGACTTTTGAATGCATTTAGTGATGTAATTTGTTCATAATGTCATGGTTTTTTAATTTTATAGTTGAAAAAATTTCAATTTTTTTGTATCTAGCATGTTATGGTTGAAAACATGTTAAATTTATACTTAGGAAAGAAAAATGATATTCTACCAAAAACAATAGTGTGTTTTTTCCCGCATAAAGAACTTTGTTTGACACATAAAAATTTGGTTTTATTAGCATGCTTTTTAAATTTTGAAAATTGACCCTAAAAAAAAAATCATTGTTCTAGTGTCATCACTTTCATTTTGAAGCTATATTTTGCACGAAAATTTCATAGTAAATTTTGTAGTCACTGCCAATTTTAAAACATGTTCAAAATTGACGCCTAAAAAATAAAAACATCGTTCCAATATACACACTTTTCGTTTTGAGCATTGTTTTTGATGTTTTTTTGGGGTTTTTTGGCCAGAGTTCCCGTTTTGAGTTTATAGTTCCCGTTTCAAAGTTTACATTGTTAGTAGTTCTTTCTGTTGCAAGAGCTAAGAATTGAGACCAAGTGCCTCTGTGACAAACTGCCCAATGTTGGGATCATCCTTATGCAGTTCAATTATACCCTATAACTATTCTTCTTTACTAGTTAAATTGTTTTGATGTGCCATTTGCATTTGCTGGAAGTCTTGCTGAAGTTTTTCCAACTGTGTTTCCGCTTGTTAGTTGATGCTAATTTGCTGTAACTGTTGTTCCAAAAACAAAATCATATCTTCTTTTTCTTTAAGTAGCAATTCAACCTCTGTTGCCCCTTATCAATAGTTGTTGAAGCGTATGCACCTGCGACTTGTGAGAGCTTAGTGAGATTTGCCGATGGATCTGTAGAGGGGTCTTTCCAAAGAACATCTAAAGGTTCATCCTCGGGAGCGAGCACAGAATCCAACTTTATTTTCCTCCTTTTCCTAACGACAACTTTATGTTGAGGGCTATAAAATACATCTAGAGGAGGAATTTCATCTATTCTTAGTACAATCTCAGATGAGGGAGAAATTGGAATGTGCTCTGTTTCCTGAGCGTTGACAGCCCTTTCTATTACCATTTCCATGGTCACCTCTTTTGGATTTGTTGGTGGCTCTGCGCTTTGTTCTTCTGTGTTAAGTATCTTATTAAAATTTTCCCATTCCCCTTCTAGATCAATTATGGGCGGCTTTGCTTGCTTTGTAAGGGGAGTTGAGGTTTCAGCTTGTTTTACAGACAAAGTCTGCTAATCATACTTTGTTGTAGACTGAGCTGTGTCTTTTATTGACTCCTCGCTTTTACTGTGTTCATTCTTGGATTGATCGCCAGACTTTTCTACTGATTCTTTTTCAGAACTTGTTTTGGACTTCTCTTTTGAATCCTCACTTATGCTAATGCTGGGAGTAGGATCTCTTATTGGTTCGATGAGTAATTGGTCCAATGGGACCTTAGATAACCTCTGTTTTCTGTAATTGTCAAAATTTTGGAGACCTTCTTGGTCAAAAAGAATTCGTGTTGTATGCTAAACTTCTTTGAAGGTGTTTTTCTGCAGGAAAACATCATCAAAGGGATCTTTTTCATGAGTAAAAACTCTTATTTTAACCATTGTGTTAAAATCACTTACAACACCAAAGGGATCATATTTCCTTCCCGGGAACTTGGGTAGTTGTAAAGATAATACATTATTAACTTCTTTGAAAGTATGACCTAATTCATGCAACGAAAATGCTCCGTGTGTTACAGGAAATTGAGGCCAAATGGCCTTCTTGGAATCTTTCAGTATTTTGCTCATTCCTCCCTTGCCACAGGTCTGATAAGCTATTTCCCTAGCCATCTGTTTGTCTGGGACATAAAAAGGTATCACATGGGGTGAAGCAATGCTACCAAACACTATGATATATGTGAACAATTCTTCCCCAAACCATCTTGCCACGGGGAGAATATCTACCTCAGCTTCTTGGGAAAACCTTGGGGCATATTTGTTGTAGATCTTTTTATGGATCAGGAGTATAACTCCGTGACAAATTTTGAAGAAATGTGGCACAAAATTTGATTCCCACATGCCTTTGTGATAAATTTGAATGGGAAGTGGATTTTGAATTGTCCACTTCCATCCCATAACAGGAAATTTGGAAACAAAACAAATAGCGTCCATAACATAGGCGCTCATAAAAAATGGAGGGTAAACCCTCGAAGCAATGCTTCTTTTTCTTCTGTATTCTAAAATTGCAGTGGCTAAATTATCTGACAGGATTTGGGCCCAATTCATTATTGTGGCATTGATAGCCGCATCCACTAGTGGTAACCATTCTGATGAAAATTTGTTGTTGTCTAGTTTACCAAATAGTCTACATAACATAGCAGTGGCAAAACAGTAAGGGGAACAAAGAGAACCAGTGGTGTACATACCATTTTTATCTTTTTTGAGTCGTTCCTCATTGTTCAACCAATGCTTCGTGCATTTTGCCAAGTCTTCATTCTCCTTGGCGAACTTCTCGACAAATTTCTTGTTATAGATGGCTTGGGGTTCTGGTAAGTGATACATGAGCCTCAGATTTTATAAAGTAAATTACCCCATGACTTCCTAGCTTGCCGTCTTGAACTCTCTGTCAGATATGTCTGCGTCATCTATAATCCATTTCACCATGTCGGTGTAAGGGAGTATCTTTGGCCTTGCAACAATGCAGTGTAGAAATGAGCATGCAAGTTCAGTTAGGGATGCATCAGAAGAGCCACGTCCATCCGTTGTAACTGTTACTTCCATAATTCTCGGTTGTTCCTCCTCCAACAACTGATACATAGTTTCCCACGTAGATGTCCCTGCATCCTGATTACAGGTAGTGTCTGTGAACAATGGGGTCATTTCTGACTTCTCAGACACGGGAGCCTTGCCTTTCTTCACCATTTCTTCGTGTGTTATGCTCTATGTGTTCTTCCTGAAAGTTGCAAGCAGAGAGAAAAATATGATAAAAATGATAGTGAATGCAGAAATAATCAATAGAAGGACGAAAATAAGGTGACAGAAGGTCTTTAATTCTGAATCACATCAAAAGATATCAACTTGCGTCAAATGGTCCTTTACACTGATCCTGATCATTCTTTTAATAAATGACCACTAATGAACCATTATGCTTAACTTTAATGTTCATAACTTTGCATCGAAAGTTGGAAAGTACTCTCCTAGAACCCTAAGCCCTTTGAGTTGCGATAAAAGTGATTTTTCGATTTGCTTCGCAATATCGCAGATCGCTATATCAGAAGAAAAAAATAAATAAATAAAAATAAATAAAAAATAAATAAATAAAAAATCGTTAAAACCCACCGCTACATGAGTTGCTGCGATATGTGATTTGCGAGATGCTATCACATTTCGCAATATTTGCTTATGCTTTATCAAGTAGCACTGCGTGTTTGAAACTGCGATGTGATAAGGTTATAGGATTTTATGATCTCACATTTTCATGGATCGCATTTTCAAGGGGTAACTTTTATAAGGGATGTCTGCCGTAACTATTTTGCGATGCGAGAATAATCTTTTTCAAAGCGGGTTTTTCAAGGTTTACTTAAATATTCACGACTTTCCGTTATAAAGTTATTCTTAGGCCTTTTGATCATGTAGCGGTTTTTATAAGAAACTCTTCATTTGTGAAATTTTATGTGCTTAAAGTATGAAAAGGTAAATTTCCATGTTTTAGCAAGTTCCACTTTGACATCTTATTTTATTCTAAAAACAAGAAAGGCATGATTAAATGCTAAGATTTGATTTTTTTGGAAGGGTCCCCATTTATTAATGTTATTACTAACACTAATAAAAATGGGGGGTGTTGATAGGCACAACAGGATGGTAAGAGGTTTTAGCGAATGTTTTCTTAGAGGCATGGTTAGTATAAAAATAGCACCAGTATGCTACCAATATAAAAGCACTGGTTTTATAAATTTAAATAAAAGTAACGGGATTAGAAACAAACGTTTGGAGCATCGGTGCATTAACTTTATAAAAGCATCAATGCTTTAATAATAATAAATGTAGTGGCTCATATAATCTATGATACCATCCATTGGGGCATTGAATGAAAACAACACCGTTGCCTGAAAAGTATACTACCCTCGTGCTCATGTCTTCTAAAACTGCCTCGGGTAGTACTTTTCAGGAAGGGCACTGAGGCAAAAAAAAATCTTGCAGCCCTCGTGCTTTTATCTTTTCCAATGCATCGAGTAGTTATGTGTAACAATGCACTGATTTTGAAAAGTTGTATAAACAACACTGGTGCTTGAAAAGTATAACGCCCTAGTTCTTATGTGTTTTCAAAGGCCTCGATGTTGTACTTTTCAGAAAAGGCACTAGGCCAGTAAAAAAATATCTTGCAGTACCAGTTCTTTTACATTATCTAATGCACAGGTGCCTTAAATGTAACAATGCATCAATGTGTTAAAGGAGAATCACACCAATGCATGAAATGTATATCTTCCCAATGCATATTTATTTTACAAGCGCACCGAGCTTTTTGTACGAACACACTGGGATACCATTTTTTGTTATTATAAATATCATTGTTGATAAACTCATAATCGAAGTGGTGCACATTAATATACAATGCCCTAGTATCCATTTTCGCTTTTCTAAAAACATCAACCTGTGATAGTGCAATTATTGTGATTTTTCAAATCTGTTATTCATCAAAAAATCAACATATATCTTATAAAAATATTCATATAAATTAAATTTTGATTAATTCATTTGTATATGATGTTTGGATTAATTTGTTATATCATCATATTTCTCATCTCTTCGTTATAATATTTAATCGTCCATATATTTAATCAGTGTTGTAACATTTAACAGTGACATTGTTGGGCCTCAAAATAGTCCCTATTTTCACTCCATTATTCACCAATATCTTCACATTTTACCTTCATGTCGCCTCCATTCCACCTCCATATCATTACATTTACCTCATTATTGGGTTATAACAATGCTTTTCCAAAGTTTATTAATTCTTAACATTTTTAAGTGGATTTATGGCTAAACTTTAGAAAATAATATGCTTATACTTATACCTAACAATTAGAATGAGTTTGTTGACATGTGTAGGCACAAAGGAAGCTTCCAGGGCATCTTTATGTGGCCTTGAATGATCAAATTCGAATTTGATAAGATAAGCCTCATGGAAAAGATCATGATCTCATGGAGAAGATCATGGACCTCATGGAGGAAATCATGGAGGATAGGGTTATGTGTCTAGATGGTTGAGAAATGTATGGAACTAAAGAGAGATTAGTGGATCATCATTATGAGTTTGTTATCTCATCTCATTGTATAAATAGGAGTACCTCCTCCATTCCAAGGAGAGGACTCTTAGAGCATTGTATCCAACTTATGATGGAATAGAATAAAGCTTCATTTTGCATATATTTCCATTATGTAGTTATAGATATAAGTTGTACATATATTTCCATTATGTAGTTTTAGATATAAGTTGCCTTAATGTAGTATATGGAATAGCTTGTCACTTTGTTCTTAGGAGAATTGAGCTCACTCTAGAAGGATCAAAGGAGCATGTTATTTCATATTAGATCTTATTTCATTTAATTGCTTAGATGTTTGATGTTTGAGGATTTGTTTATGATTGATGAATGAGTTTTAAATTAGAATCTTATCAACATATGGGAGGATATCCAAGGGTCTAAGTTAGGCTCTCTCTCTCCATTTGATTTGCATGATAATTGAAATTCATTCTTTTGCTTTTATGTTTCAAGTATCATATGAGGAGATAACCAAGAGTCTAAGTTAGGCTCTCTCTCCATTGATTTATATGGTAATTGAAATTCATTCTTTTGTGCTTTTATGTTTCAAGTCATTTCATTTCTTATGCTTATGAATGAATCTTAGTTTAGTTTGGATTAGTACATGAGAGGACAATCAAGAGACTAAGTTAGTCTTTCTCTCTCTTTGAATCTGAACAACAATTAAAGTTCATTCTCTTGTCTCCATTTCAAGTTTCTAGTTTTATGTAATCAATGATTTCTCTATGATACTGTAGGGAAGGACAACCAGGACCTCCTTAGTTAGGAGCCTCTTCCCTTGCATATTATATTGAATCGTAAATAATTTAGCTAGACATAGAGTTAGTTGCCTACTCCTGCATATATTTTGCTGGCATCATCACAAGCTTACGAGTTTCCCTGGTTGATAATTTAATGCAACAATTTAAGCCCAATAAATTTCCCAACAGACATTGGACAACGCAATTCAACAAATCAAAATATATTTTATTATATATGAATAAGGGGCTCTTTGTCATACAAAATGTGATAGTTATTGGTAACCGCTTGTCTTGCAATTGGGACACTATGTCCATTTTTTTTTCTCTGCAAAGACTAAGATCTATTAACTTAAAGTAAAAATAATTTTACAAGTATTCGAGGCCTCAGAAGAGAATTCATGAGGGCGCTCTACACAACAAGTTTGCCCCAGTATGGAAGGATTCTGGGCATATATGATACAAAAAACTTCATGACAGAAATACATTTCATAGAAGGACCAGTAGATCAGAAGACTGTGCATGCGTACAAGAGAGCTAATATCCATAACGAGTCTGACTGTAAAAACATTGCCACTGCCCTGGAAATGACCAAAAGTGTCAAGATGATGGAATTGAGTCATGACTATATTCAAAGAACCCTAGATGCGTTCATTTGCTTAACAGCCAAAAAGCAAAAACGAGACAAAACAGACCCAGGTGGCCTTAGGCTTCCATATCCCCGCCAGGAGTCTTCTCTTCTGCTGGACAGTCGCTACCCAAACACAGATCGTCATTGCCGGCCTTATCATCCTCTGGGATTAACATGGGGTGATTAGTATCATTCAGAATTCCATCCCCGACAGTAGGGAGACTGTCTACATGGGGCGGAATGATTCTTGGACTGTCAATTTGACCTGGTTGATCAACCAAATCTTTCTCCTGGCTTCCCACTGTCAAATGCTGCTCGTTGCTCTGAGAGGGCTCCAGCGCTATGCAGGCCAGAGGATGGATCTGGTTTTCTTCTTTCGAGAGGATGATGGTGATATGGGCAGAAATTAGAGGCCTGTTGAGATTGCTTTGGAATTTAAAATGGGTGGTTTGAAAAACACTATTCGGGATTGGCCTATGAGCAGAGCTAGGAGATTGCACATTCGCCTGAGAGGGAGGGAGATTAACAGGAGATTGTTCAGGGTTCTCAGAACTGCTGGCTGTAGGGCGAGAGCCATTACCATGATGCCCTCTGTAAAGAAGGCAATTGAGAGTCGGAATGATTGAGCCAGAGTACAGGAAATAAACACTGAGAGGGTCTGAGAAGGAGGTGAGAACCGCTTACCCCAGAAACGAGCCTGTGTCTTACAGAGCACGCCTCTGTAAACGGAGAACTTCTCGCCACCCGAAACCTTCGTAAGCCAGAACTCGGAGCAAGAAGAATGAATACTAACCATGAGAGGGATGAGCCGGGATGCCTTGAATATAACATTCCTTGCCATGCTTTGAAAAGAGCACACCATAAATGCCCAGATACAGCCATATCCATCGTAATGTTGTCTATCAGTTTTACATGAGGTAAGGTTCTGGGGAGCCCTGCTGCTCTGCAGCATGCGGTACACGCATTTAACATTTGGCTTGTAAACCATTTATGACACTTGTGTCACCCGCATCCGGGGGGGACACTATGTCCATTACATTAAACAAAATTTCTAATTTTCATAGACAAATATTTCAAAAAATACAACAACCTACATTGATATCCAAATAGATCATCATTCTTCGATGGAACTAGCGTCAGTGCTCGAGCTTCTTTCATGACTTGGGTTATTTGAATGGATTTTTTGTTGATTGCATCGATCTTTTTTGTCTTCTTCAAGTTTCATCTACAAACATAAAAATAAAGTGTAATGAGTGTATCTACATTGATGAGAATAATGAAAACTCAAATAAATAATATAGATCAATGTAAATGGAAGAGAAATGTACAATAACAAGAATTGAGTCTTCCCCAGATGCGGGTGCTCAGTATGGATAATGCGGTGGCGGCCGAACGAAATGGCATGTGGCTAAACCACATGGCCCTCTGTAATTTGGAACACTGGTCTAAACATGCCATTAATAACAACCATAAATGGCAATTAAGGGGACGCCATCTCCAACCTGACTACAACCACCAACCTTGGCTCCACATGAAAATGAATATCAGCGATACTCTTACCACTGCACCTATTCATCATCCTCTGCCACTGCAATGCCTCTACCCTCAAGCTGTTGCTGCTCCCAACCATCGCACTTCCACCGGGAGGCGCTGCCATCTCCTTTGTTGTATTGAATTTGGCCCAGGAATTCACTTCTCCTAGTGCCTGGCCTACCATTACATCTTCCACTCGACCTCTGCAACTAGTCCCTCCTCAGAGCCACCCTTTAATCTCACTAAGCCTCTACATTACCCTGAGCCCAATTCCAGATGAAATTCACAAATTTCTAGAGCCAACATGATGAGAACGCGTCATCGGATGTGCAATCACCGAGACAGAAGCAGAGGAAGCCTGGCTCGTCCCCCATCTTCCCTAGTCTCAGAGTCCACCTCCTCTCTGGCCCAGCAAATTACAATGGGTTACCCAAACACCCGTAGTGGCATAGGCAGAGGTCACTCTCAACCTCACAACCACCATCTGACGCCCCTTGCCTCACCTCCCAGCGATAGTCCATCCAATCCTACTTTGCCCCCCATTCCTACTCCCTCAAATCCTCAAACGCACCTCCAGAGCACCAAATTCACCTTCCGTTCTTCCATGAACAGGCCCCTCATTATTGCCACTATCTCCATTAGCTTTCATGAGACGGAGCTCGCAATTGAGGGATAGACCGTTGCAGGTGGTGGCCAAACTAGCACAATTAAGGAGCCAACCACTGATGGCGGTGGCCACAACAGAGCAGCTTTGGACATGGCTTAGACGAGCACCCACGGAGCAAGGATGCAGAAAATTGAGAAGGAAATGGGACAACCAGGGAAGGAGGCAGATTAGGACCAGAAGGCAGAAGAAGAGGCGAAACCTTACAGATGTTTCATTGAGGAAGAACAACCGGCGTAGCAACCTGACGACACGGAGGCTTTCCACCAGGAAAATGTCGACATGGAGGAGTACATGTGCTTCATTGTGGAGGAACACCCATCACCTCTGCCTCGCTCCTAGTCAGCTACTCTGCTTGCTACATGTTCGCCACTTAATCCACCACATGCCTGGCGCGTGTATGCTTCTTCTCAAGTTTTTACTGGAATTATGCTTTCTAGCTTTGTCAATGGGGTTTAGGAAAAATTGATAGTTTCATATTCTCGGGATGGTTTTTGTTTAAACTTTGAAAAACTACCAAACAATTATGTGCAATTGCTGGTTTCCCCTGCGTGGGCAGCAAGTTAACTATGCTCTCATTTTTTGATTTGGACTGGTTTCCCATTTTGGGCAGTCCGGACTCTATTTCTATTGTTTTTTTCCAACTCTCAGGCATGGCTAGGCACAGGCTACGGCCTCAGTGTACAATATTTTTTTAGTAATAGACTTAGCCTAACTTATAAAAAGAAAAAAACAAGAATTGAGTCTTGAATTATACACATTCTTTCAAAACCATATCTCATGCCTTCTTTCAACAACTCTTTTGTTGGCCAATCCCATACTTTGTTTCCCGTAAGTTTTATACCCCATAATAAATCATAGATTTAATATAAAGGACTTTTTTGTTCTATTAATTATAAACTTAGAGAAGTAAAGCAACATATATAAATACAAATTCCACAATTAATTTTTGATATTCCAACATATACTTACAACCCATATTTAACCTAATTTCAATCAATTCTTTCGATTGCTCTCCCTTTTATGTTAGCACCTATTTGAAGACATTCAATGATGGTTCTTGTAAACCAACTTAAAATATACAAAAATGAAATCCTAAGTTTTTATAAGAAATATTAACAATTACTCACAAACTTTGATATAAACCCTTTTCTTCCTTGTCATCCTATTTTATGTGTTGAATGGGTTCCATTTTGTTTTCTTTTATGCAAGAAAATACTTGAAAATTAATATTTAATGATAAATTATTTGTTTATATGTACCTAATAGAAAATTTCAATGATTACATACATTTGAAGCACGTTGTTGTTGAGATGGCTCCTCCTGTGATGCAATTATGTCCATTTCTTTGACCATCTCCTTGTACACTTTTTTGGACATTCCTACTGGCATGTTTCGAATATCATCTCGTTGATCCTTTGGGATTTTCATAATCTTCTTGAAAAAAGTAATAAACTATTTTTATATTGATATATGAAAACTAAATATAACAAAATTGATATTAATAAATGAATGCTTTGTAGTAATATATACATATAATTCTAGAAAGGAATTTTAATTAGGAATATTACTTTTTGAATGATTATTTTTGTTGTTGTGGAGGAGGGAGGAGCTTCGAGGGGTGAACAGCTAGGGTTACAAACTTCATCAAGCGGGGTTCTCCATGGAAGGGCGCAAAGGAGGGAGCTCCACTCCCTCCTATAAGCAGGTTGTGGCCAGCAGAGTTAAGAAACCATTAGAAAATGACAGAGAACCTTCAGAAGAAGGGAAGAGGAACATTGAAAAGGAGCATGAATGTACCAAATCAAGGGAGAATAATAGCACAAAAGAAATGGAGGAAGAAGACAAGGAACAGGGAACAAAAGACAAAGCACAAAAGGGACCATGCAAGCCCAAAGCTGAGATCACACCTAGAGTGGTTTTAAATGATCCTGCTCTGCAAGCGCACAAGGACCACATGCGGACATATGCAATCATATGTAAATTCATGGGATTATGGCCCACTGAGAAAGCTTTACAGACATGGATTAAATACCACTGGAAACCAAAAGGAAGCATAGACCTACATCTTGGGTCAAAGGGATTCTTCACTATGGTCTTCACAAATATTGAAGATAAAGATAGAGTGTTTGAAGGAGGGCCCTACTTCTATGCAGCAGCAGGCCTCTATATGCGGCCATGGATTATGAATTTTGTCCCGGAGAGGGAGACGTTTACTTCGGTCCCGGTCTGGGTAAGACTCTACTCTCTACCTCTTGATTACTGGCAAACGGAATCGTTATCTGCCATAGGAAATAAATTAGGGCATTTTGTTAAAGCTTCTGAGGCCACCAGAAGGGGAAAATACACTTCCTTTGCAAGAATATGTGTGGAGATGGATCTCTCTGGAGCTCTACCGGATGAGGTAATCTTGGAAGTTTTTGATGAAGAATGGGTGCAAACAGTAGACTATGAACATATTCCTTTCAGATGTCGTAGATGCCATGAGCATGGACACCTCTTATTAAAACAGAGAAAAAGAGTAAAGCTAACACTATGAAAGATACTGAAATCTTTCACAAAGTGGTACATAGAGGAAAAGGGGGAAAAAGGGGGCCAAAGAAACATCAAACAGAAGGGCAACAAGTCATTCAAAACAAGTTCCAAGTACTCGAAGAAGAAGAAGAGACAACAAAAGTAGATCAGGCTATGGGAGGAAGTCTAGTGGAGAAGGAGAAAGAAGAAGAAGGTGAGCAAATACAGGATATTAATAAACAGAAAGAGACCATGATGAGCGAGGCAGAACTGGAAATGGACCAGGAAATGACCCAGAGTGAGATGGAAATGGAGGACCATGAACTACAGGAGATTCTTGATAGAGAACACCTAGATCTAGAAGGGTTCTTGAAACAGGGAACCATAGGAGGGGTGGACTCGTTACCTCAAGAAGAGTTCAATAGAGTTCAACAACTATTCATATGGAAAACTCAGGCTAAAGGGATGGAGAAGCAAAGAAGCAATGAAAGGCAGGTAACAAAGGTGTGAAAACTATGAAAACCACACCAAGATTAGCACCTAGAAACCCAGGAAAGAAAAGAGGCAGGAAAAAGCAAAACGAGCTATTGATGGAATGTGGAAAGCTAATGATTGATTCAGGTAAGATGAAAGACCTAACCAACTACTCCTTTACAAATATTTAATGATGAAGTTCACATCTTGGAATATCAGGGGTCTAGGTAGTAAAAGAAAACAAAGATTACTTAGTAATAGAATGAAACAAGTAGCTCCGAATATTATCTTTATCCAGGAAACTAAATGTTCCATTCAAAAAATAAAAGAAATACATAGCAAATGGCTCAATCGATTTGAGTTTCTAGAAGTCAAAGTAGAGAATACAGCAGGAGGCATACTCACTCTTTGGAACCCCCAAAAGATTGACATAATAGATGCTGAGGCATCAAGGAATTATTTATCAGTGGTTATTTAGCCTGTGGGAGATAGGGAAACCTATCTAGTCATGAATGTTTATGGCCCTCAAAGAATGGATGATAAACTCAGGTTTCTAGACTCTCTTGTGGATCTCAGAGACAGACATGCAGGAATACCATGGATCATGGGGGGGGGACTTCAACATGATCAAATAACTTTCAGAGAAAAAATAAGGAACCAGAACTCTAAGCAAAGACTCCTCAGTATTTCAAGATTTTATAGATAATATGAAGCTAGTTGACACTGATACAAGTAATGGTATCTTTACTTGGAACAATAAAAGAGGAGGAGAGTCTCAAGTAGCCTCAAAAAAATCTATTGGAGATAAAATGCAGGAACTCAATCAAGCCCTTATCAGGGATGGCTTTGATAAAGTCAAAAGTGATCAAGTCACCAAATATCATCAAGGCTGGGAGAATTTATGTAAACAAGAGGAAATATTTTGGAGACAAAAATCTAGAGTTCAATGGCTAAAAGAAGGAGAGCGAAATACTAGATTTTTCCATAGATCCACCATGGCGAATAGAGCTCACAATAGGATCTCTTTGATCAAGGACGAGAGAGGGAATCTTCTTAATACCCATGAAGATATAGAAGTTGTGCTAGTTCAGCACTTTCGAGGTATAGCAAAGGAAACCATTTCAGACAGAGAGCACTTCATCTGGGATTTAACAAGACACATACCTAGGCTAGTGTCTAGAGAGGATAATTTCAACCTTAATAGGCCAGTGACTAAAGAGGAGGTTAGTGAGGTCCTCAAAGAAATGCAAAATGGCAAAGCACCTGGCCCTAATGGTTTCAATGTGAATTTCTTTAAAGCTTGTTGGAATATTGTTAAACATGATATTTTGAATGTAGTGGAAGATTCCAGAATGAACAGAACTATTGTGAAGGTGCTCAATACCTCCTTCATCTCCCTGATCCCTAAACATGACAATGCTCAAACTCCAGACAGGTTCAGACCCATAGCTTTGTGCAAGGTGGTATACAAGATAATATCCAAGGTTGTGGCCAATAGACTCAAAACTCTTCTTCCTACACTGCTTTCTATAGAACAATCTAGTTATGTGGAAGGCAGACAAATTCTCAATAACATCATTCAAGCGCATGAGGTGCTGCACTCATTGACTAGCAATAAGAAGGGCAGAATGATCATGCAATTAGACCTTGCCAAAGCCTATGATAAGTTGAACTGGACCTATATCAGGAAAGTTCTTATTGCTTTTGGGTTTGATCATAATTGGGTTAGATGGTCATGGCCCTGGTAACGCCTTCCATCTTTTCAATATTAGTTAATGGTTCTCCCTCCAATACTTTTATTCCTTCAAGAGGCATCAGGCAGGGAGACCCGCTCTCTCCCTTTCTTTTCATCCTCATGATGGAAGGACTTGGTCGGTCTATCAAGCATGCAAAAGAAGTTAGTAAGATTAAGGGTCTCCAAATTTTTGAGAATGGATAGGACTTAACTCATCAACAATTTTTTGATGATACCATGCTGCAGGGAATCCCCACGGTCAAAGAAGCTCTTGTGTATAAACAAATCCTAAATGACTTTGCCATGGCTACAGGTATGGAAGTTAATCTCTCCAAATCCAAGATTTTTTTCTTTAATACCAATATTGCTATTCAGAGGAATATATCCAGAATTCTAGGCTTTCAAAGGGAATTCATCCCTTCAAAATATTCGGGAGTTCCTCTAACTACTAAACCTTTGCATAAGAGCATTTGGGAGCAGGTGATTAATAAGATGCAAGATAAAATCAGGAAATGGACTATTAGATTTTTAAACTTGGCTGGTAGGTTGGTGCTTACAAACATTGTTCTTCAATCAATCCCAGTCTTCATGCTATCAGCTCTCCTAGCTCTAAAAGGAGTCTTGCAACAATTCAGAACCATCCAAAGAGACTTTCTTTCAGCTAAAGGGGAAGAAAGAAAGAAATGGGCCTTGGTAGCCTGAGAAAAAAATCTGCAAACCTAAAAACCATGGGGGTCTTGGATTGGATGATTAGGAGATTCTAAGCAAGGTTTCAGGGGCAAAATTATGGTGGCATTGGGTAAAATACCCAAAGGCTTAGTGGGCTAGTATTTTGAAAGAAAAATATGCCAGCACTTGGAAAGTTAATGATCACATCAGGATGTCTGGAAATATAAAGGGCTCACACATCTGGAATAAGGCCTGGGAGAACAGGGGCTTAGTTCAAAAAAACAACTTCTGGGAAATCAAAGAGGGAGATTTGGCCTTATTTTGGGAGGATAAATGGCAACAAGAACCTCTACTATTAACAGAGGACTTTTTGGACCTCAAGAAAGAGATAGACATCAACAGGTTATCTAAGGTAAAAGATTTTTGGGATCAAACCAATAGTATAGGAAAATGGAGAACATGGAGGCACATGGATTAGAGGGATAACAGCCCCTTGAAAGCTAAAGCAGAGGAACTTATGAAAATGTTAGAACAAAGGAAGATTTTAGTGTCAGGGGAGTAGGACCAACTGAGATGGGGCAATAATAATGAGGGTACCTTTAATCTTAAGGAAGCAAAATGCCTATTCCTTGATTTGGATTCCCATGTTCCAGATAGGATTTGGCAGAACCTATGGAGGCATCAAGGTTGGATGAAGATTAAACTTTTCACGTGGCTGGTTCAGCATAAGAAAATTTTGACTTGGGATAACATAAGGAAGAGGGGTGTTTTGGGGCCCTCCAGATGCCAACTCTGTGAAGCCCAAGAGGAAATAATGGAGCACCTTCTCAACAATTGCATTTTCACTTCCAGGTTGTGGGATACTTTTGCCACCATCTTCCAACAGACTGACAGGGACAAAGGGAGTATTATCAATACCCTTAACAATTGGATAAGAAACTTTTCTGATTATGAATTTCTTGTCTCAGCTTGGGCTCTTACACCAAGCTTCATTATATGGAATATCTGAAAAGAAAGGAACAATAGAATCTTCAAAAATGAAAAGAAGCCCTCCCAACGCCTTTTTGAGCAGATCTTAAAACAGCTTAAGGAGACGGTTGGCACTATAGTGAGAAATCCCCCTAAGAACCCACCTTCAGAAGCTGAATTGAAGATTCTTCGTCAGCTGGGTTTGCAGGGACTTATTCCTCAGGGCTTGGATAGGAAGGTAATGACAATGGATTCTGAGCAGGATTTCTGGCATCCTCCCCCTAAGGGTTTCTTGAAATACAATATTGATGGGGCTTCAAAAGGCAACCCGGGCACTGCTAGCTACAAAGGGGCGTTAAGGAATGAAAACGGAAGTATTATTTTCATTTTCCACTGCCATTTAGGAAGAGCCACTAACAATATGGTAGAATTAATGGCTCTGGAGCAATGTTTAGATTTCCTGGAGTAGGATAACCGCCAAAATGTGATTGTCGAAGTTGATTCTGAGTTAATCATTAACTCGATCAAGAGAATCAGCTGGGGAACGACACCAGAAAAAGTCTCAAAAAACTGGAGGTTGATCCAGGTCTTTCAACGAATTCAGCTTCACCTCCAGAACCTTCGAACAATAAGTTTTAACCATGTGTGAAGAACGACCAATAAATTGGCGGATATTCTTGCTAATCAAGGAGTGATCTATACAGAAAGCAGGGTAGCAATGGGTTGGAAAGAGTTGCCTCATAACAGATTAAAGGCGAATTGCCACGACCAGGCGGATGAAGACAGGATGGTGTTTTGGAACATAGCCATGGAGGCAGGGTCTAGATGACTAGGTTTCTTCATGAATTGTTGTTTTTTTCTCAGTTTGGTTTTTTGTGGGTTTCACACCACTGTTGGCCTTCGCAACCCTGGTAAGTTCAATCACAAAGGATCCAAGTGGAAGCAGCTCGGTAGACTCTGTTCCTCAAATGGTCAGTTGGATGGTTGGAGTTACTTCTTTCTTTCGTTCAGGAACAGGCATAGAGGAGATGCTGCGAGGGGCCGGAATCTGGGATCTCGTGATGGCCTCAATACCCCTAGTTTTCCTTTTGTGGACGCAATACCACTCTTAGGGTGGTTTTCGGTCATTGTGGGCCTTTCAAGTGGGAAGCGGTTTTTTCGAATTGGGAGCGATTCCACTCACAGTGCTACACGTGGCCAAGGGGAGGGATTGAATACTACCCTCATTGTGCGCTAATGTTCAGTGCTTTAGACCCATGCGATATGATCCTTCGCCGTCGGATTAAACAAGGAGGATCTACGGTCAGGAACAATCAAGCATGTAGGTGGGTCCTAGCGGGTAAGATTCGTGCTCTTAAGTTATGCGATATCTTCTACTGCCATTGGATCGGGCTAGGAGATCTGATGGTGGAGATTAAGGATGCAAGTCTAGATGAGGGCGAGAATCGTTATTTCATTAATTTCATGGCGGGAAACATTGGTTACCACACGTTCTATGGGTTCATGGGTTCGTGGGTTATTCGGACCCAATATCCTTTTTTCCTCTTTGGGTCTGATTCTTTAAGTAAAGTGTGGGCTTGTTGACGGCCCGATTTGATTCACGTTAGCCGGTTTTCTATGGGTAGACAGTACGACCTCTGCTTTGTCAGTCTTCTGAGAGATTTGAGATTTTGTTGGTAGGGGTCAGGGTTTTTGCCTTTAGCTTGATGCCCTTGGCAGTAAGAGATTGGTTTTTCCTTTGTCTACAGTTCCCAATTGACTGCTTTATTTTATGTAATTTATTTTCGGATTTAATGAAATAGAAGGTACGACTCAAAAAAATATTATTTTTGTTGTTGTATTTTTTTTCTATTACAAGTCTACGAGGTGTCATTGACCATTGCTATGGAAACGTTTCATGTGGTTTAAATATAACTTGATTCTTGGAATCATTGGATTGATTTATGTATTGTAAGTGGAATGTACGTCTATATGTTTGTTCCACTATATCCCTCTTAGTTTTGTAAAAGATTTTCCCATTTCCATTAACCTCCAACACCACTCCAGATGAGTTAAGGACAAATTCATCGTCATTTGAATGTTCTATAACTTGTATTTTTTTATAACGACATTTTTTTCCTTCATTGTTGGTTCCTATGGAATATTAAACATATGTGAATTAATATATTGTTTGAAACATGTTATCTAATATTCTTAAGTCTATTATTAATGAAAACTAAAAAAAAAAAAAAAAAAAACTCATATTGAATAATATTTTTTCATTCACGTGATTCATCCTTCTACAATTTTTCTATCAATATTTTATTTTCTTCTGCGCTTAGATCAGAAATAATCATATCGCTCTTCTTCATTTTGTGGCTCTGCATGACACACACTAACCAATGCATATTATTTAAACTTACATATAGTTCAAACATATTAATTTTGTAAAGAATTTATAAAGAACTTGTCTTTTAGGCTTTTGTGGATGTGTGATCATTGTGCCAATCAATATTTTTGTTACTTGACCACTTCTTAGTACATGTTTTTATCAATATGCAATATGTATCATTTAATACATAAACCATTAAATATATTTTGTGAATAAATCACATAACTTTCAGCTGAAAAGAGGTTTGGTAACCAAGGTGCTTATGTGCATAAACACATCGGTGCATTTAATTTAGTAAACACACCAGGGCATTTAATTGTTGAGCACTAACATCAAAAGTTAGTTTTTTTCAATAACTTTAAAGTATGACAATGCGATATGTAATGATAAAAGCACTGCCATCATAGTAAAAAATGAAAACATAGAATATTAAACACACATTTTTCAGATTTAACTGTGTTATTTGTTTTAGATGCATTGGTATGCTATATTACATAGGCCGCACTGATAAGAAGAAATTGTTTTTACGAAGAGGGCCGATAAGGTTTGGTTCGATTCAATAAGTAGTTCCCCTACTTTACATGTCAAACACCTTATATATAGTAATAGAAGCTCATTAAATCTAAAATGCCTAAAATGAAAATCCCTAATTGTGAAGTGGTAGAGGGAGTCAAATCCTAAGGTAAAAATTTTGAGTCACACAAGCAAGAAGAAACAAGGGTTTAAGGTAAGTATTGATTTTTTTTGTTTTTTTTTCTAAACTTTAATTAAATCTAAATAGGAACAAACATTACAAAAAAAATATTAGTAAAATCAATAGTAAATTTTTTACTATGCAGGGTTTTTGGTTTTTTCTAAATTGTAATTAAATCTAAAAAAATTTGTAAATTTTTTTATAAGTGAAATTTAAATTTTTTACTATACAGGGTTTTAAGTGAATCACCATACTTTTCAAATTATGATCTTCTGAATAGTTTTGTTGTTCCAAAGTATTATGTTGCTCCACAGTACTCCCAATATGTCTCTCTTGCAAATATCTCCCTTGAAATTTTGGGAAAAATAATAAAATGGTGAATAGATTCTTACTATTTAGAAGAATTTATGGAATTAGATTTCGAAAAATCAATTACGGCTTATTTTTCAAATTGAAAAAAATAAAGGTGTGTTTTGTTTTATTCACTTTTACAGAACATCAGTGCATTTCATAGTAAAAAGCATCGATGTGTTTACTAGTAAACACACACCGATTAATATAACTTATCGGTGCGCTAAAGTTTTTAAACTCACCGATATGATAGAAAAGTCTTTTTCTTTTTTTTTTCGAAATCTTGGAAATCATTGTGGTTATTATTTTAAAGCATCAGTGCAGTTATTATTAAAATGCATTGGTGTGGTTAATTTTACAAGAACACCAACATGCTTTAAAATTTATCTAAATTTTTATTTTCACCTAAAATGGCATATTCATCTCTAATTATCCTTTAGGATGCATCCACATGAGTTACAGTAGTTCATAGTATACATTTTCTGATTAAATTCATCTTATTCTTGAAAATTGGTTTCAAAACTATATTGGAATTAAGATTGTGGTTATATGGTTCTCAAAATTAATTTTAGGTCTGTACACAAAAAAATTATTGTTGATTTTGCTCAAATTCTAGGAGAAAATCTCATAATATAAAATGTTCAATTCTTCAAATTCCAACTCGTTCCATATTGCTCAAAGTCCTTCGTGGAGTTCTCCCTTTCAATCTCCAGTAAGTTCAAATTTTATTTATATTTCGATTATCTAATTGAATTTTTTTTATCCATGCTAATTTGAATAAAAATGTATCCAAATTTGTAGGATCCTAATTCATAATCAAGTTCAAATGCAAAAAATATTCCACTAGTTCAAAAACATCAAAAGCTCTTATCAAGAAAAACATACTGCAAGTCGTTGGTAGATGAAAATGAACAACCGCTTTACCCTACCAATTGTAACATGCCATCTTCCAACTGCAATCCTAGGCCAGCAATGGTAATAGTTGTTTGGTATAATGTAATTTCAACAAACCAATTGCATTGTGCTTACTAATATCATTGATGTACTAATGTTAATAGTTTTTGAAATTAGGATTGTAGTGATGACAGGCAACCCACCTACCATATTTTGGTGCATTAAGAGAACGTTGTATTAAGAGAAAAACATGGATAGAATCATACCAAGAATGGTTGAAACAATCACCTATTCAATTCATACTAAGCCCAGATTCACCAATTAGGAATGACTACAAGAATAGTAGTTCATTATCACAAATTGGCAATGGAGGAAATCAAATAAGGTCGGTATGGATGATTACTTACGGGATATGACTACCATGTAGACAATGTTGTTAGATGCATTCCAAAATTATGAGCTAGGTGATGATGCTCATATCACTGATACCTTTTTCGAAATCCTGAAATCTACTTCCACTGCCCCTCTCTTTGGACCTAGCGGCCAGTCATAATATACCCAGGTAGAGACAACGAATTTACTGTACAACTTGAAAGAAAATTTTGGCATGCTGAATGCATTTTTCTCAAAAATATTGAGGTAATTGACCATGATCAAGTCCCTTATATTTTGAGAAATATTGTCACACAATCAACATTAAAAATGGTCGATTTTATGAATGTTAAATATTGACATTGTACATTTATATTTCCCACCAATTGTAGGTTATTCAAAGATAAGGTTCTTCCAAGTGATAATGTGTTGCTCGGTAGCTGCGAAGAGGCAAAGTAGTTGTTGAAAATGTTGGGTGTTGAGTACATATCATATCATGTTATCTGAATGATTATATTTGATAGAGAGGATAATATACAAACAAAGAGATATGCCTGAAATGTGGGCATGACAGGTACCATAAAAATGGGTAAATCACATGGTCCTCCTTATAAGATATTGAGGCACATGCCTATAATCCCAAGGATTCAAAGGCTCTTTCATTGTAAAGAATTAGTTATGTTGCATGGATGGCATGCCTCACACAGAAGTGAGTCGGGAGTTATGTGAATCCCAATAGATTCAATAGCCATGAAGCATATAGAGGATACATGGCCTGAAAAATTTAAGGATGAAGTACGAAGTCTACAACTCACCATAATCAAGGATGGAGTCAACCAATATTCCCTTCAAAACACCAACTATTATGTTTGTCCTGCAGTAGTGATTAATAATAATATCCCCCCATGGTTTTTTGTGAAGAATCAACATCTTATGTTGGCTCTCATAGTCCCTGTTAGAAGACAAGTGAAGAATATGCATGTCTACTTATAACCATTAGTAGATGAATTGAAGGAATTATGGGAAAGGATACATGTATACGATGTATCAAGACCCACCACAACAAAGATATTTTATGTTGTATGGCATATGTGCTTACACCACACATGATTATCTAGGCTTAGGAGTTTTCTCTAGTATATTACACGTTTATTGATTTGTTTATATATGTAGAAATATTGTTTTTCAATATTGATTTAATTCACTACAATTGTTCTGATCTTCATGATCGCTAATGTGCCCTGTATACAATAATTTCGCAGGTCTTGTAACAAAAGGGTATCATGGATGTAAATGTTGTGGACCTTCTCTAAAGGCTAGGTGGTCCAACCACCTATGAAAGCCAATGTATGACTACTCCAGGGTATTCCTCCCAGAATAACACCCTTCCAGAAGAGAAAAAATTAACCCTTTTCCATTGCTATTGAATAGTATATGCACCAGTGCGCCTTATATATGTGGTGCACCGTTGTTTTTATTTGTATAAAAAATAACCCTGCAATGGTGCACCATTTTCTATTAAGCATTGATGCCTTCAGTTCAATTAACAACATCGGTGCATATAATATAAGAAGTGCACTGCTATTTTTAAATTAAAAACCCCACAACGACGTGCCATATTTTTTATGCATCAAGGAATTCATATATCGGTTTAGAACTAGGACATTGTGATAGTATAACACTAGACTCGGAAAAAATAAATTTTATGATAGACATTTTTTTAAATTTAACCTTTTTCAGTGCTATCAAGTAGTATACGCACCGGTGCGCATTATGTACTTAGCGCACCGTTATTTTTTTTATTTTTATAAAAAATAATTCTACCATGGTGCACCAT
Source organism: Pinus tabuliformis (assembly GCA_031772625.1). Lineage (NCBI taxonomy): Eukaryota > Viridiplantae > Streptophyta > Pinopsida > Pinales > Pinaceae > Pinus > Pinus tabuliformis. The sequence continues at coordinate 586,679,195 of CM062814.1, read as the reverse complement.
ATGCCATTAAGCATCAATGCATATAATTATATTAATGCACCACTGCATTAGCATATTATAGACACACCATTAAAAAACATCTACTAAAACATCTTCCTGCCCAACTCCACTAGTACCTCCACTACAAACAAATTTTTGGGCTATTTTATAGGGGATTCTGTAAAAACCTCAACTAGAGAGTCTTTTCCTTATAGCAATGGGATCATTTGTCAATTTTTCCAAGTCTGAAAAATCAAGTGATGTTAGAAATGGTTACTAGTTTCGATTATATATATATGGGGAAGAAGATGTGGAAACCCAAATGGACCTTTAGATCCTCTCATATACCAATTTCTCGTAGTTTTCTAAAGGCCACCATTTTCATAAATATATGGGTTAGGATCCTTATTTACCAAAGTCATTTATTTTATGTGTTTAAAGTGAATTTATGATTAAAAACTAGGAAATTAACATGGTTTCTGTAAGGGCCTGTTTCCTATTATGAGAGCCTCAACCTATTATACATTAATAGATCTATTTTCCCGCTGGTTTAAAAGTTAAAAATAAAAGAACTTGTTGGTCTTCTCACATAGCTTTAAACATTTAACATCTTATCATTTTATCATAAGCAACATAAGTTAAGGTGAGCATTCTATTGATATCAACTTGACAAGAGTAGTCCATGGAAAATACCTGTTCCGGCGGTTGATGATGATACCTTTGTCTTATAGCTCCAGCTGAACGCTCCTTCTGACCGACCCAACCGGATTTGCCTCCCAGCCAACTAGGAAACAAATTCCTAGCCCAGGAAACCTCCACAGGTTCCCTAGCCCTCCGTGCCCAAGTCCAACCAGATATAGTGTGTCCTCAAGAAGAATGTGCAAAACTAGATAATGATACTTTCCTCCTCTCAAACCCAAGAAACCTCCACAGGTTTCCAAGGTCTCCCAAAATAATAACAAGGCCAAACAATCACAACCAACCCCCACAATTCAAGCAAGACTCCACTCCCCCTTTTCTTCCTTCCCCCTTCCCTTTTATACCCTCTTTCCTCAACCACCTCTCATTAATGTTATTAACTTCTCATCCATCCTTAGTGGACTTCTCTTCTCCCAAGTAAGCTAGGAGTACATTTGGAATTGTGACATGAATATAAAATTGAGAATTTAATGGGAAAGGATCATGTCTTCTCCCAAGTAAATCTGAAAAGTACATTTGGGAATGTGAAGTGTAATTACATGGAGAGGACCATGTCTTCTCCTTAGTAAATGTGAGGGTACATTAGGGAATGTGAAATGAATAAATATATATTGATGATAAGATGGAGAGGACTATGTCTTCTCCCAAGTAAATGTGAGGGTACATTGGGGAATGTGAAATGTACTTACATGGAGAGGACCATGTCTTCTCCTTAGTAAATGTGAGGGTACATTGGGGAATGTGAAATGAATAAATATATATTGATGATAAGATGGAGAGGACTATGTCTTCTCCCAAGTAAATGTGAGGGTACATTGGGGAATGTGACATGAATACATATATTTTGAAATAATGGAAGGAGACCATATCCTACATAATATTCAATTTGAGAAGGTAAGTGGGGAATTTGAATAATGGAAATCATAAATTTATATTAGACCAATATTTCTCAATATCTTCAGATAATGTAAATATTAACAAAATTTGTAGGATAAGATTTAAGTGGGGCATTACATACACCACTCCTTCAGAAAACTTCGTCCCGAAGTTAGAATGAAAAGATACAAGGAGTTTGAAAGCATAGCAAACCAGAGAGAGTTATAGCATTAAATTTCGATAAGTCAGACAATGACATTACTTCCCATCAAGAGTCTCCAATTGATCTATATCTTCCTATCCACCCTGGCCTACTTCCGTTCCCGCCCTATCTGTCCTCTGCTGCCTTATCAATGGCAAAGGCCGTACTGACCACTGATAAAACCGACATGGTGGAAGCGTCGAATGCCTCGACCAAACTTTCCCCAGCAGGAATCTGGCAATCGTCATGACACGTCTAGGGGGAGCATTCAGCTGTCCTCCCCACGATTCCAGGTTTCGGAGGATACACGGTGGGAAACACCTCCACCCCTCCTTCAGAGCACGGACCACACTACAGAGCTGGTTGGACTTGTCATCGAATAATCCAGTCAGGTCGTCTTGCCACCTGTCATTTGCATTTTTTTTTCTTGTGTCATAAAAGTGCATATCAAGTAGATACCAATGAAGTAAAATAATGTACATTATACCTTCCTCATGAGAGGTCTCATCCTTCCCTCTTGGTTATCACATAGTTCTTTTCCCCTGCGGGTTAGCCTCTCATTCGTGCATTTATATAACAACAAGACATATAATCATCACATTACTAAGTCTAGTATCCATGTGTCAATCTAAGAATTCTCGCTAAGTCATTCATTTAAATAAATCATATCCACTTGAGCTATATATGAACCAAAGTAATTCTCATAAGTTACGCACTAGATAGTCCATCACTAAGTGAGTCATACATGTAGTCCATACATAAACCATTTCTATCATTAATATCAAATCTATCAACTGATTCATATAAGTAGTTTCACGTGTCCAACCAATGCATCAATATTACATAATGTTCATAAATGATAACATGGAACTACAAAGTAGAGCCCTAGCATGGGTAGCTATCTAAGTCAAAATGGGCATCACAGATTCTCATGTGACTACCTTGTGAAACCCCTTGATAACATTTAGAGTTGAAACAGATTCAACTGTCCACCATGGAAAATAGCATTTGAACTCAGATATGCTATAAGGTGGTACCAACCAAAATATTGGCAAGCAACAGATTAGTGCACTATCAATTCCACTAGAAGGCGCTAGTATAAGTTTCATGCATATCATTTCTTTAATACCTCAGGATCTATGACATAGATTCCATGCTGTATGAATCTTTATTCACTCCTGAATCTATAAAAATTTTTTTTTAGCTTTCTCTTTTCCTTCAATTTGTTCCTAACCTAAGAAATTGCCATCCAATGAAAATCACATAATCTAAAATTGAATGGACAGAGAGATATTTTGCTATGCTAGCTAGTCGCAATGCTAGGATACAGAGAGTAGGAAACTAAGGAAAGTTACTAGCAGAGATCCTAGATCGAATGAACAAAAACAAAATAATTGAGAAGGATTATGCTATTGTTAATGACAAAGATCCTAGATTCCTAAATCAAAGAAGTACTGCACAATAATTAGCAAGGACTACCTTTTTCCTTTTTTTTTTTTTTTTTTTTTGCATCAGCATTTGTCAAATAGAAAAAATCCACAAACTTGATCTTCGTAGATCCACATATAGAAAAATGCTCCTCTACCCAACTAGTGATGTTTAGGAACATTGAAATGGGTGCATTATGGGAACAACAGAGATATAAAATGTAGGACAGCAGTAGGAAAACATAACAGAAACTTCCATTCCAAATATATTGGTTAATTCCCAATATAAGAAAATAAAAGCCAAATCCTATATCATTAATTTCAACATCTATGAAAATTTGTCCAAGATCAAATTCTAATGGCACCATAAGAATTCCAAATTTTACAAGCATTACAATCTAATGCAACATTCAAAAGTTCAGAGATAACATCTGAGCTATACGAAACAGAGAACATCACAAAGGCCACCATCAATATCATTAGTGCTTAGAGAACTATAAGGATGAACTTATGCCAGATAGAGATATACATTAATCACCAAACCCTGTGTTTATCAAGAAATAATATTTCCATAACTTAAATATGGCACTCTTTTGTTTTGAAGGGCAAACCTTATATCCTTGATGACAAGTAAAATACCTTTAAGAGTGAATATTAGAAGTCTAATTGCAAATTTAGCCTCTACTATTAGACAATTACAAAATCATTAACATAGGCAACAGAGAAATAGCTCCCCACAGGTTCATCCTCTAATAAATTTAGATCTTATCATATATCCATGAAAATGGAGCTAATTTATCATATATCCATAAGTTTGTAGTTACTGCCAACTGCATTGTATTAAGGTTTCTGTCAATAACAATGAGAGGTGAGCTGGGACACTGAGAGTGGGGCAGTGGAGACTTGGGCTCGAGATCCCTCCTACATCATGTGGTTGTTTCCCAAAGGGTTCAGTTCACCCCACAAGGAGGCAATTGTTTGTTCAGTGGTTGAGCCTCAAGGTCATTCTCTTAGGAGGGGTGGTATATGCGAACAGTATACACTGTAAATGTTGTCCCAACTCTTGATAGGTTGTGGATGCTCACAAGCTTAAAAGAGGACAACAAAGGTGACATAGTATTGTTTCAGCTCCTGGAAATTAATTTTCCCAAAGAAACTTTTAAACTTCACATGAAGAAGTTTGGATCATGCAAGATAATATAGAAGGTGGAGGTAGAGCAACCTACTCTAACTCACCTAAAGAATTGGATATCTCACGTATGATGAACATTGCTTAGCTCTGCAAACATATGGAAGATGTGACCAAGAAACAAGGATGATAACCTTGCAAAAAGAGGAAGACTAGACAAATGATCTTACCGAGCAATGGAAAGGAAATCTCATATAAACCAGAAATTAGAGCAATTTTGAAATCCTAGTTTTTTGAACAATGAGATCCAAATATTTCTTATTTGGAGAAAATCTGATGCAGGAACATAAAGTCTACCTTCTAGAAGTAACGATAGGCATGAACTGCGATGGAGGTAATGCATGCTTGGCTGTAAGTAATGCTCGTCAATAGTCAATAGCTAGTTATGCATGAGAGGTGAGTTATTAAGAGAGAGTTGACGCTTTTGCATGGGCAGGGAATCTCGCCAAATTGGGCAGTGAATTATTGTCCATAACAGTAACAAAGGAGATAGCGATCGACTGAGGAAGGAAATGAGCTATGGTTTCTCCAAAAAAAGAGCCAAGTGTTAGACTCAAAAAGACTGATAACTTGGGTATCCTGGCAACTACTAATTTTTCCCCAAATAATATATTTCTATTTGGGCTGCTATTTTCCAACATATTGTCTTTCTAAGAATTTTCTGTAATATGAATATATATTTCCGGAACTGGTTTGCATTCGGGAGGGTTGAGAAACCCCAGCAAGGCAAGGTTCCAACCATTTGCAGGCCAAATGAACAACTGATTGTATGGGCATACTCCAGGGGCACTACAATTTATAAATAAAGAATAAATCCAATAATGCTAAAAAAGAAACAGAGGTCGTCATTTTATGCTCACCTGAATGAATGATAAATTAGAGAACTCAAATCAACAAGAAATCCATTGTTATGGATTCCAGTCCATGTAACTTTTTAGGACCAAAACAGATGAATTAGGTCATAAACTGCATTCTAATCAATTTTAACTCAAATAACTTCACATCATAAAACAAAAATTTGCATTTAATTCAACCTAAACCCAACATAGGGTTCAAAAATTGTAGTAAAAGCTGTTAAACCCTACCTCAAACCCTAACTGGACCCTTCTTTGTTGTTCTTCTTATCATCAGTAACAACATCAGTGACTAATGAAATGGGTCTGTGCTCAATGACTTCATCTATAAGCCCAAACTCCTTGGCCTCATCAGGTGACATGAACGTGTCCCTATCCATAAACTGCTCAATCTTCTCAATCTTCTGCTTTGTGTGCTTTGCATAAAGCCCATTAAGCCTCTCCCTGGTCTTTAATATCTCCTTGGCATGAATTGCAATATCAGATGCTTGTCCACTAGCCCCACCCGAGGGCTGATGGATCATGACCCTTGCATTGGGGAGGGCCCTTCTCTCCCCATGTGACCCTGCAGCCAACAGGAGGGAGCCCATGGAGGCAGCCTGGCCTATGCACAGTGTGGTCACAGGGGACTTTATGTACTGCATGGTATCATAGATTGCAAGACCTGCAGTGACCACCCCACCTGGGGAGTTGATGTACATGTTGATGGGCTTCTGGGGATTCTCGGACTCGAGAAAGAGGAGCTGCGCCACAACCACTGAGGCTGTGTCATCTGCTATGGGCCCATTTATGCATATGATCCTCTCCTTGAGAAGTCTGGAGAATATGTCATATGCTCTCTCGCCTCTTGAGGTGTGCTCTATCACCATGGGGATCAGGCCATATGACCTCCTGGGATTGAACTGATTCTTCAAGGGTTCGGCAAGTGAGCCATTCCAAGCTCCAGAGATCGCTTGAAAACATGTTTTGTTCACTTTCATTCTCATCGAGGCGAGACTGGCAGACCAGCGGCTCTCAACGAGGAAAACAAATGAAAAAGAATAGGAGTTCCTGAGTAATACGAATTTCTTTTACTCAGAACCCCATCGAAAACGTAGGCTCTTCAGACCCAGAAAACACAATCTTCCCATACTATGGTGCCACATGTTAGGAACAACCTTTAAGGCATTGCAATCCTTCAATCGTCATGGCAAATCTCCAGTTATAATTAGAAGTTTCCAAAGTGCAAGAGAGCAATGACCACTGTAATAGCCATAAGAGAGCAAAATGAAGGTGTTGAATCATGAAGGGATTATGAGACAAAACAGTTCATTTCACAGAGCCACATCTCGTATTATATTTACCCTAAATCTATAAACCTCTCATACACAGAATTGGTTTCCTGCCAATAAAAATGATTTAATAAAGAATGCTAAAAGTGATATTATCATTCCACATAAAACCAGAAGAAGTATCTCATAAGCACACGTTACCCCACATCTCCATGACAGCATGCCGAATAACTAAGGGATGCCTACCGAAGCCTGATTCGTAATGTGCCCAGATTTACATAGGAATAAATACGAATTATCCGGAATCGATCATGAATGTTTACTCTGTGCTCTTAACTGGCATGGCCCCCATTCCATATTTACTTGTTGAAATTCATGTTCAGAGAAAGTGATTCCTTTGCTCCATTCTCCAGCTTGGTCATTCTTCTTTCCTCTTCCGAGGGAAACCATTATGCTATTAATTTTCCATGCCCAATGTAAATTTTACCTTCTTAAGAGGTAGTTTATAACTTTATACCCCATGTATTTTTCAAAAGTAGCTTCCAACCCATCAGAATAACGAACTAAACCTTTCAACATAAATATCTTCATATTTTATTAAACTAAGACACTCATTTTCAAACACTCTAAGAACTTTCAACCATCATTAATATTACTTAGACTACTGCTGCCATTGCTAAGGTTATAATAACCTCGACATATCACAACAGAGAATTTTGCCTAAAGTTTGCCCACTGAATAAAAGATTCTGTTTGAACTCCAGCTCAAAGCAAAAAGGTCTATGCTATTTTATGGTACCCAATTTAAACTCTGGGTACATGCAGAGAATTCTGGCTGTGCCCAAGTGTTGGTATCTGCCAAGAAAGATCAAGTCCTATTAGCTGGCAGCCTATCTTGCAAAGCAGTGCATAAACAAGCTTTAGGACTCCAAAACTCACTAGACTGCCCAGCGCAACAAGGAAACAATACAGTGACCTGTAGTCCCTCTGCCTTCTTTGCTTCTTACTTGGGGATGCATTCAATACCCTTTTTAGCCTTTTACTATACAAAAGCAAAGCAGTGCACTGACTAGACTTGAACCTTTCTTTAAAATATATGGATTTTCAACTTTATATTCTTCTACATTACTTTAAGAAAAGATAAAATGGCCTGAAAAATGCAGTACCGAGAATTCCCTCTGAACCTTTTCTTGCCACAAATGCTGCCAAATGTCCATAGACAATTTTAGAAATTCTGTAACGTGACTCAGGTTCAAAACTCTGCGGTAGCTAGGAGGAGACACCTAAAATCTAGTCATGTCAAAAGTTGGCATCAACCAGATCATGTGCAATCCCTGGGTGATTTTGACAGCTTAGATGCCCTTGGGTTTGGTTTCTTAGACAGGCTAATCCCCACAAGTCACTGACATGCTAGCAGGATAAAAAAAAAACAAGAATAATTTTTATTTTTCTCCTTTCCCTTTTACTCCATGTTCCACCATGTAATTTAGTACTCACGACAACAAAAGTGCACACACCATTGTATGTTTAGTTGTCCATTCATGTTGTGAATCTACAAGGTACTACTTACAACACTCACAGGCATGCCAAGCAAAATGATGTTACAATTCAAATCCTACATAAACAGATGCGGTTTAGTCAGCTGTCTCCATTGTTGCACGAAGCAAATATTGTCAGGATACCAGTTCAATTCTAATAAAACCACTACAGGACCCCACTTCAATAGAACTGATAATACTCTGACCCCAGTCGTGGCCATGGTAGCTTTGAAAAAATTAACTTGGAAAGACTACCCCTCATGTCAAATGGAAATCAACCATTGCATCTTTCACTTGCCTTTGTCAACTACATTAGATTCAAAATTGGAAGAATATCATTTTTCACTTTAAAGTACTACCATCCCTAATCCGATGATATCACATAATCAAACAAAAATTATAAACCATATCACTCAAATGCTATCTATCCACATAGGGAAACCAAGCTATGTGGTAGTCACACATCCTCAATAAGTCCTGGACAATAGATTAGTAAAAAAAATTGGACCTTACATGTCCTGTTGAATTAACAAATGCAGCACCCTGAAATAACATGAGGAGCAAGACTGCCAATCTGTCAGACTAAGGAAATCAATAACTGAACTGACAACACTGAAATTGTCCTATCTTACAATGAAGTAACTGAAATCCTCCCCTTTACCAAAACAACAAAACAGGCATATCTTGAACATAATATATTTTGACAAAATTGATACTATAAAGCCTATCAGTATAAACATATAGGTAGATGACATCATGAGTATCCTTCTGATGGTTGTCAGATTACCAGTGTGGTTAGAAAACATATTTAGTAATCTCAATTTTTTTCAAAAAAATGTCACAAGGCTCAACTCTTAGCAGCAAAAATTATGTTCATTAGCTGTCAAAAATCACGTTTCAAAAAGTATTAGAAAATATTTCGTAATGTAAACATCTTAAATGTTGGGCAGAGACCCAGGCAATAATGAAGGCATTTAAATTCTAAATTGTAAAATGTATGGCATTTAATTTTGAATGGAATTACAGAAGTAGTCATAAGTGATAACATAACAGGAATTCTCAACTAAAGCAGAAATGTTAATGAAGAGATTCAGACAAGCTACAGAGACACAAAAGCATGAAATAAACCGAGTAATGCAGAGGAGATTCTGTAGCACATAAACAATAAATTTCATAAAAGCGTTTGGAGGAAACCCTCAGAAATCAAAATATGGGATGGCAAAATCTTGGTTAAGATAAATATGAAGCTTAGAACCCTTTTCCCCTAGAAAATGCAACAACGGGTATTTTCTGATACATATGTGCACTTACCCTCAAACAAATGGGAAAGTTTATATCCACTGTAAATGACAAATGAAAAGAACTGAATATGCATTGGCTATATTTAAAGTTACCTCCCGAATCAATCGTAATATGGATTCAAAATATCAAATTTTGCCCATTTTTAGGACAAATCAAATAAAGGGTGAATGGCATAACATATTGCAAATTTTTACAAAGCTAAGAACAGAATACCTAAGCCTGGTTGACCCATGAATCTTATCAAACTACCCAAGATACAAACGGTACTGATAACAAGATATGATAATAACATGAAAGGTAAAGGCAAAATATGAGGATTATTGTGAAAAAGGAAAATTGATTTCACTGCTATGAAAAAAAACACTCTGAAGTTTTTCCAAAGCTGTAATTTCGGAATGATGTCTATCAGATTTAAAGCAGGAGATATCCATCATTGTTTTTATACTAATTTTGGTAACAGTCCTAAACCTTTTTGTTGAATATTTCCGATGTCCAGCGGCTGGAGTGAAACTTTAATTCTTTTGTATTATATCCTAAATAAAGTTATCAACCTTACAGATTTACATGGCATGATAACAGGACAGAAGGAATAAGTTTCATTAGTGAAGATGTCATTGCTGTGATTCTAATTCCAACACAACTCGTTAAACCCTAAACCCTAGTGTTTACAAGCCGGGCTCATCAGTGATTCCTATGAATGGCTTGGAAATGGCTTCTTTGACTCCAACGAACGGTTTGGAAATGGCTTCTTTGGCAACGTACTGTAATAATCTCTCAAACCATTGCAACGGCACTCCAAATGTTTATAAAACCAAAACTCATTGATCGCCGCTATATCATCGCCACAGCCCTGCTATATCATTGCCACACAACCGAGAGAGGATGTCGTCGCCACTGCCCTACTATATCATTGATCACTGTCCCTAAAGTGCGTTCAACCTGTGGTAACATGAAAGTTGAGGAGTGCGTTTTTTTTTTTTTGTATTTTGTTTGAAGTCGTAGCCCCATGACTGCATGCAGTCTAAACACCCATGAATGTGATGTAGGTTGGCTTCACGCCACTGTGCTCCATTTGAGAAAAGAGCCCAAGAGCATTTTCAGCATGCCCTTTCATACCAAGACCCTCAATCATGGCAATCCATGCCACAACATCTCTGTCAAGACATTTTGTCAAACAATAGACGTGCCATTTCAATACTTGCACATTTCGAATAAAGATCTATGAGGGAGGTATCTACAAAGATGTTGATCTCAATCTCATTTCTAATCATGTAACTATGCACACACTTACCTCGTTGAAGAGCTTCGACCTATGTACATGCTCGGAGAACACTAACCATAGTAACGGGACCCGGTACCACCTCCTCTAGCAGCATTTGATGGAAAAGCGTCAATGCCTCATAGGCATGTCCATTCTGAGAATATCCAACAATCATAGAGTTCCATGACACCAAATCTCCCTCACACATTTTGTTAAACACTTGGCGTGCGTTCTCTATACTTCCACATTTGCATATAGAGCAAGAAGGGCGTTCCCCACAAATAGATTGTAATCCAATCCGGCTCTTATTATAAAATGATGAACCTTCATCCCCTTCAGAATAAAGGGAAGAATGAGTTCATCGGGCTGTATGCCTTTCTGCCACATTTGGGAATAGAGTAGGAGGGCTTCCTCACAGGGTCCATTCATGGCGTACCCTCTGATGGGCACATTCCATAAAACACAGTCCTGTTTAGGGGAATTTTCAAAAACCAGTCGTGCATATTCATGCGGTCGACTTTGTATAGAGGTTTATTAGTTTGCTTAGCAAGAAAATAATTCCATGAAACCCAAATCTGAATATGTGTGTACAAGCTTGCAAATATGAAGCCACACCTTCGTAAGTATCAATAACGGCGTTTGGCTTCTGTTTATGTTTCTGTTTGTCAGTGGTTTTTCATTTAATGGTAGTGGAAGCTACAGTTGGGCTACAACAATGGATGAGATAGGCATCGCCATTGATGTTGATGTTAGACTGTGCATGAATATTTACATGCTCTTCCTTTTTAAGTATGATGAAATTCTGCTAAGTTGGAGGTTGCACAAGGTAGGATTGTCTGTGCCAATTCCATTCTTCAACCGAGGGGACGAGAAAGACACCCCATGTATTTATTTCCAAATTAGTAATTAGTATACGGTAAACTTCTTCGCACTCATAATACAGGGAACCCTTAATGCAAGAAATGTTACATGTAGAAAGCGAGAATAGCTAGAGTTTTTATTTTTTATCGGGAGAGGAGAATACATAAAATTGCAGAAATGTTACATTGGAAAGCGAGAATAGATAGAGTTTTTCTTCTTACAAGGAGAGGAGAATGGGTAAAATTACAGAAATTTTATATTGGAGCAATACTTAACAACACTCTTAATTTGGGTTTAGTGGGCTTTGGGTCCAGATTTTGAACCAAAGCTCTGATACCATGTGTAAGGGCATGTTTCCTATTATGAGAACCTCAACCTATTATACATTAATAGATCTATTTTCCCGCTGGTTTAAAAGTTAAAAATAAAAGAACTTGTTGGTCTTCTCACATAGCTTTAAACATTTAACATCTTATCATTTTATCATAAGCAACATAAGTTAAGGTGAGCATTCTATTGATATCAACTTGACAAGAGTAGTCCATGGAAAATACCTGTTCCGGCGGTTGATGATGATACCTTTGTCTTATAGCTCTAGCTGAACGCTCCTTCTGACCGACCCAACCGGATTTGCCTCCCAGCCAACTAGGAAACAAATTCCTAGCCCAGGAAACCTCCACAGGTTCCCTAGCCCTCCGTGCCCAAGTCCAACCAGATATAGTGTGTCCTCAAGAAGAATGTGCAAAACTAGATAATGATACTTTCCTCCTCTCAAACCCAAGAAACCTCCACAGGTTTCCAAGGTCTCCCAAAATAATAACAAGGCCAAACAATCACAACCAACCCCCACAATTCAAGCAAGACTCCACTCCCCTTTTCTTCCTTCCCCCTTCCCTTTTATACCCTCTTTCCTCAACCACCTCTCATTAATGTTATTAACTTCTCATCCATCCTTAGTGGACTTCTCTTCTCCCAAGTAAGCTAGGAGTACATTTGGAATTGTGACATGAATATAAAATTGAGAATTTAATGGGAAAGGATCATGTCTTCTCCCAAGTAAATCTGAAAAGTACATTTGGGAATGTGAAGTGTAATTACATGGAGAGGACCATGTCTTCTCCTTAGTAAATGTGAGGGTACATTGGGGAATGTGAAATGAATAAATATATATTGATGATAAGATGGAGAGGACTATGTCTTCTCCCAAGTAAATGTGAGGGTACATTGGGGAATGTGAAATGTACTTACATGGAGAGGACCATGTCTTCTCCTTAGTAAATGTGAGGGTACATTGGGGAATGTGAAATGAATAAATATATATTGATGATAAGATGGAGAGGACTATGTCTTCTCCCAAGTAAATGTGAGGGTACATTGGGGAATGTGACATGAATACATATATTTTGAAATAATGGAAGGAGACCATATCCCACATAATATTCAATTTGAGAAGGTAAGTGGGGAATTCGAATAATGGAAATCATAAATTTATATTAGACTAATATTTCTCAATATCTTCAGATAATGTAAATATTAACAAAATTTGTAGGATAAGATTTAAGTGGGGCATTACAGTTTCATGTATCTATATATGTGGCTTGAGTTTCATGACATGTGTAGGTTATTTGGAAGCTTCCAAGGCACCCTTATGTGGCCTCCAATGCTCAAATTCGAATTCTCTTCAAAGGAGATTTGGATAAAAGGTTAAAGAAGGATAGGTGTCCTATTTGGATTGTAACTCTGTGAGGTGTCTCCTCATTTCTTATTGGATTAGAACTCTATGAGACACCTCGGGGATATGTGTATCAGAGCCTTTTCCTTTGAAAAGCATGTGTAAAGTTTGGGAAATGCTCATGTTTTGAATATAGAATCTAGATTTGGCACATTGCTCATGAGTGATGTTCACTTTGATTTGGTTATGCTTGTATTTGGAGCCTCTCAAATTTTCATCCCTCATGCCTTTGGTGGCCATCTATAATGTGTGAGATTTATTGTTTTTCATAGATTAAGATTTATTGCTTTCATAGATTAAGATTTATTTATTTCATATATTTTCCTGTGTGAGAGGTTAAGAGTGATTGTTTTTAATTGCTTTCATAGATTAATATTTATTTCTTTCTTATCTTTTCCTGTGTGAGAGGTTAAGAGTGACTGTTTTTATTTGCTTTCATAGATTAAGATTTATTTCTTTCATATATTTTCCTGTGTGAGAGGTTAAGATTGATTGTTTTATTTTCTTTGATATCTAGAGGTTAAGAATTATTGTTTTTTCTTTCATTTCATATCATGTGGTTTTGATTATTCATTTCATAGGATCCTAATTTGATAATGCACACATGATCCCTTAGAGTAGATTTCATTTCATGCAATTTCATTTTTGAAAGAGTGGTGTGCTTTTCAATTTGTGCAAGTGTGGTAGATTAAGATTTCAATTCCTGCAAGTGTGATAGATTAATATTTCAATTCCAAACACCATACTATAATTTCCTTTGAATTGATTGTTGAATTAGAATAGGTGAATTTGGTTTATCATTATTTGGTTTAGTAGTTAGATTGATCTAAATTGGAAGTTAATTTCTAGAATATACAGTGCACGCATGCTTCGCAAGTTTTATGAAATCCTCGGGTTGACAATTAAATGATATGCAATCACTTTGCCCCAACAGCACCATTCCAAAATATTAAGGAAGATGTCTAGCCAAGATGTGAGAATTTGTGACTTTATAGCACCAACATTGCACTTCCAAAGATCAAAGTTGGGCCTTGAGGATACCTATATGGGTGTATGTCCCCCTTCACCTTCATATGCTAAACCATTGATCCAAGAAGATAGAAAAATATCTTGATTAACGATGTTCCCAAAAGATCCAAGATGCCTCTAAGATGGCCTTATACCTACTTGATGGTCATTTCTTTGTTCCAGAGCCCAAATGAGGATGGAGATCACTTGAGATGATTTTGGAGGGTTGGCACACTCACTTTTGAGGGAAACATTATTCCCTATAGCTACCACGTTAGCCATGCATGCCCTAAGAGGATGACGTAAACCTTCTTGATTTTGACATCTTGGATGAGGAGGTGATACTTAGAGATGAATCTGTGCATTTTGATGCTATCCCTTGGAGTGTGGATCACTCTTAGACCCACTTTGTCACTTTCTTGATGAAGATACCAATTTATGGAGGATGATGTCATCTTGGAGAGTTTTTCCTCCCACGTGTGTGGAGGATTTATGAAATTTTATCATGATTTATCTATTTTTAAAGCTATATTTAGGTCAACTTGTGACATTTTAGGCTTGTTGAGCACTTTAAGCATTTTTTTTAGGGATTCTCAATGTAAATTATGGAAGAGTTCCCTTTTTTCCCTCATATAAATATAGGGAAGTCACTTTCCTTTGGATCCTCAAAAGCCACACTCGTTTATCTTCTCTTTAAAGAGTGTGCACTAGTGTTTTCTCTTGGTCTCTTGGATGTAATGGCTAAGTAGAGTGTGAATTATCTATGGGAGGATATTAATTGCATGGGGAGGCTATCTTTTGGATTGCTGAAGTTTTTCTTGCTTGAATAGTGTAATTTTAATGCTAATGTATTTTCTATTTTGCATGTAAATTCTGAAATTAGGGTTTATCTTGTGCCATATTAAAAAATTCAATGTCTTTTATGAACTCTTGTTTCTACATATTATGCAAAATTTTCATTCAATAATCCATTAAAGGAACTTGTTTTCATGCATCCTTTGATATAAAATCCCCTATGACAGAAGTCACTAGGGTTTCTAAGGGAATCCAATTATCTTCCACCCTTATTTATCTAAGGTCCTCCTACCCTGACCTTGACCTTCCATATATGTGTTGTGTTTATCACTCTAAATTTATGGTTTCTTTATATAATTGTAGCTAGGGTTATGCTTTAATCGAAATATGTATTTAATGCCATTTTTGTACCTCTATGTTATGGTCCTTTAGGCAGGGATTACATTTATTAATGCTTTAAAATAAAAATCTATCATTTAGTACATGTTTTACTATCAAATTTAGGGCTAACATTATAAGCTTATTTTGTTTTTTTTGCAATTTTACCCATTAAAAAATCATTGTTGATCTATCCATTTATTTCCTCTCTAACATGCTTCAAGCCTTTATTGATAATATCCTTTGTAGACTATTTATTGGTTGTTATACGGTTTTGCATGCTATAAATATTCTTATCATTGAAACTCTAAATTATAAAATCCTTCTCTTAGTTTATAGGGTCTATTTGATTGTTTACTTGAACATTTGTAAATCATATCTTGGTCTCTAAGGATTTTCCAATAACTTATTCCATAACCATTAATATATTTTCACCCTTGATTCTTCTTTTATTGAAGATATTTCTAGGTGATTTCAATGGAAAGATACTTGGAGAATAATTTTCCTTAGTAACCCTAGGTCATATATCCTTTAAATATTTTTAGGGAATCCTTCCTTGTGAGGATAACATCCAACCACAAAAAAACAAGAGAAATGCCACTTAGGTGGTAATGGTGGCTAATATTTTTGTTTCCCTAAGACCTAGGTTGCCTAGTGAGACTTTGCACTAGACTACTAGGTTTCACAGTGAAAGTGAGCATATCTATCCCTTAGAGGCTTGCTCTAGGAGTTAAAGAACCCCTAGATGTAGTGACACTTCTGGAGAAAAAAGTATTTATGAGGAAATTACACCAATATATATGGGAACTCCTTGATATATTAGGGCCTCCAAGAAATAAATTTCATCCTAATGAATGACTACCCCAATGAGTATTAAATCCTCCAAAGACATTATTTCCTCCAACATTACTAGGAACATGCATATACCCCCTAAAATAGTCCCCCCAAATGATGGTATACTACTTGGTAAAGGTGCATTAATAGTTGGCACCCCAGATCTAGGTGGGAACCATCTAGATTAGGTTTATGATCTTTGACTTTGCACCACATCAAATACAAATCTAATGGAGGGTAAAGACATTAAGATACTAAGGAGACTACAAGAGGCAAGTGGCACAATCAGTCGCATCCCCATAAAGAGAATACATATGTGGTAAGTGGAGAGGGAGTTAGACCTATTGCACTAATATAAGCTAGTGAGGACATCATAGAGGTGCTTCTTCAAATAGTCAATGATGAGGACCCAATCTATCCCATTGTGGAAGGTCAACTCACACTAATTTTTTTTTAAGACTATCAAAAGGTGAAAAGAACTCACTAAAAATATCACCCACCCTAAGGAGTATAGGTTCAAAGGGACTGGTCAAAGGAGGACTGGTGTTGACTAGTGGAAATTTTTCTACCACTTCAAGGATTTCTTGTTCTTCCCCCTTAAAACCAAAAAAATATCCTTCTAAGATATATTATGTCTAAGTCTTCTAATGGTTGATGTATTTGTAAAGGAAGACCTTCCCCCTCTAAAAGAAGGTTTTAAAATCTACAAGAATGATGAATATTTTATTTCACCATGGTGAATGAAGATGTTTTACAACAAAACAAAAGCACCCTAGTGCAAAATCAACTCATACCAAAGAGCACACCCTTATGAAAACTAAATTTGCACAGCAAATTAACCAATGGAAAAGGGGGACTCTTAGAGATCATCCTGGAATGATCATGGCCCAAGTCCAACCAACAAAGGCATGAGAAATAATTATTCTAACCTACCAAATAAAGTTTGGGTCTGCATGATAATGGTGGCACCAACAGAGAAAAAGATCCTAATGTCTTTATAATGAAACAAACCCAAACCTCAGGCAAGATCTAACAAAGCAATGCAATTTAATGAAACAAGTACTAATAACTTAGCCAAATAAAAAATAAATAAATAAACTCAAGACACTTTGAATGTCTCTATTCACTAGGAAATACACTCACACTGGCAAGACAAGGAAGATGCACCCAAATGCATATCCAAAAGATACTTTAATTCACAAAAAAATTTGAGCTTGTGTTGGGCATAATGTTGTCATTGATGACAACCAATGTCGTGTCATTGATGTCAAAGGAGGTATAATTTCTTGGATGCCAAAGGAGGCACAATGTCTTGGAATATCATTGAGCATTTGTTGACACATCAGTGATGTCAAAGGAGATATAGTAGCATCAATATTATTATGCATTTGTTGAAGTTGTGATGTTCAAATGAGTATGTAGAAAGTCTAGTTGGTTATTCATCTCTGAGAGATTTCCAATGGTATACTACACTTGGTCAAACTCCTTCAAAATAAGAAGAAAATACAACTTGAACATGATTCCCTAAAAATCATGATAGCATGAAGATTACTGAGAATTTGTTAAAGATAAGTCGCTAAAAGAAAATTTTCAAATGATTTGGTTGGATAGTTCTCTTCAATACCTTTCTATTGATATATGGCACTTGGTTAAACTCCCACAAAATAAGGAGGAACATTGATTTAAAGTCAAACATGTTTATAATTGAGAAAAAGGGGTCAAATAGATTTTAGGAGTTGGTACCTCCAATAGGTTGGTGCTTGCAAATTGATTTTGGGGGTTGGTGCCTGCAAATTGATGTAATCAAAGATTGAAGAAGATAAGAATGATTGTGGTTTTTTCTTGCAAGGATTTCCACATATTTCGGGTTTTCATGTGTATTAATGTGATGATTGCTTTTATTGATGCATTATTTTTATTTCAATTATAATGAATTGTGAGATTGGTTAAATTGGTTAAATTGGCCATTACGCTGATTCACCCCCCTCCCCCCCCATTGTAATCATAATTCCAACAAATTGAGAAGAAAAGGGTGTTCTGAATTTAATCACAGACGAATCTAACCCTCCAGGAACTTCAAGATCCACATTATAGCCATAATAGAGAAAAAATGACAATTTGTTTCTCAAAAAACTCCAAACTTCGCCTATAGGCTTCATCACCACGTTCAAGAGGACATTGGGTGATGCATTTCTCTATGCACACTAGCAATGAGTGATGATTAAGTGTTCATCAGTCTATGCAAGGTACTATAGAGTGATGAAGGGAAGACTCGATGTTTTTCCTTGGATCAAGAGCAGATCTAATGGATCAAGGAGTGACCTAGCTAAGAAAGTGTTGAAATTAGACAATAAGCTACATGCAAAAGTTAGAAAGATAAAATAACCAAGATAAATTACTAAATAAGAATGAATCATACAGAACTATAGCAAGTGGAGTCACCACTTCTATTGAGAGGAATTTCCCCTATTTCGAGGTAAAGAAATCCACGTATTTTCCCAAGATCTGTACAAAGAAAAGCATAGACCACTTACTATATCCTTAGATGTATCTCTTTAAACCTTTTCTAAACAATTAAAGAGATTATGATGGGATGAAAACATATCTCTTGTGAACATTGGTGTGAACATGACTATTTGTGGTTGTGGGGGATCCTACTTCAATCCTTGAAGATATTGTTTTGCTTGTGCCACTTATATCCTTCACTTAATACAAAAAGACACATAAAAACCTTTATTCCAAATGATGTAAAGGTGAGAGAAATTTCAAGTCTAATCTATATCACTCAAGATAATCTATATCTAAACACACATGAAATGAACACAATGTATTTTGGGTGAGAAATAATAGGATCTATATGAAGAATGAAGCATCCATCCCTCATGTATACTTCATGAATCAACTTAATAATTATTAGTTGCAAAAATATGGAAAAGAAGTTGAGGAGGAATTGTGTTGTATGTTTAGATCTACAATGAAATCTATGACTCAATACTTCAACTTAGTAATAAAATTTGCCTCAAATTTTCAATAAATTACAATGTTCCCCTCACATTGAAGGTATAAATGGTGATTATAGAAGAGTTTAATTAAGTTTTGAAGTCCCATGTTTTTCCATGCATTACTCCACCCAACACCTCATTGTCCCAATACCCCATTCTCCCACCTCTAGAAGTGTTGAACACTGCAATACCCACCTACATTTCTTGGTCATTTAATTTTATATTAGAATCTCAACATAATATCTAAAAGCCCCAAGTATCTTTGTGCAATGTCATAATTGGGTACTATTAAAGATTTATCATTATATCTATGTATAATATTCTATAATATTTTTTAAATTTGAAAAATCATAAATATAGCTATGTGAACTAATATTCACTAAAAAAACATATAATTTATTATTAAAACTTAAAAAAAACATTAATTGACAAAATTTCACAACTAACAAATATATAGT
Organism: Pinus tabuliformis; assembly: GCA_031772625.1. Classification (NCBI taxonomy): domain Eukaryota; kingdom Viridiplantae; phylum Streptophyta; class Pinopsida; order Pinales; family Pinaceae; genus Pinus; species Pinus tabuliformis. The sequence continues at coordinate 586,659,530 of CM062814.1, read as the reverse complement.
CATAAATACCTAATAAACTAAATTGACTTTGTTGTAACATTTCATACTTTTCGCATGATCACAATCTCTACAAGATCCCCTTGTTATCTACTAATAGTGAAAAGTGTGTACATGGTGGAGTGAAAGAGTGTCCACTCCGTATGAGTTGGTATGGGTATGAGAATGTGTGTTTATTCCAAGGCATTTGAGATTGTACTATTGGAATTAAAGAAAAATAATTCTAACACTAAATGAACATGAAATTTATTTTTAAATTTACAACAAAATTTTTCTTTATTAAACATTATTGAAAACAAATTGCAAGATTGTGAATTAAAACGCATTTTTAAATGCACAAATAAATTTAATTCCCTTAAAAACTCCTAAACACTTAGACTATGCAATTAAAAAAACATATAATTTATTATTAAAATTAAAAAAACTGTATTTAACCAAATTTCACCCCTAAAAAATATAGTCATACATACCTAATAAAGACATCTACATTTCATACTTTTCCACAGGATGCTTAATGTTTGCTCACAGTGTCTACAAAATCCCCTTCTTTGTTATCTACTATTAGTAAAAAGAGTGTACATGGTGGAGTTGAAAGAGTTTCCATTTCCGTACGAGATGGCATGGAAAAAACATAATTCAAACATTAAATGACTGAAATTTATTTTTAAATTTATAACAAAACTTTTCTCTTCAATTAATATTAATATATTGTTATAATAATCTAATTATTAAAAATTATTGAAAAAAATTGCAAGATTGTGAATTTTGATTGTTTAAAATTTATTTTTGAATACACAAATAGATTCATTGTACTTAAAAATTCCTAAAGACTTGATTTACACAATAAAAGGAACATATAATTTATTATTAAAATTTAAAAAAACCATAACTAACCAAATTTCACTCTAAAAAATATAGTCATACGTACCTGATAAAGACATCTAAATTGACTTTGTTGTAACATTTCATACTTTTCCCTAAAATGCTAAACATTTTGCTCAGAATCTCTACAAAATCTCCTTCCTTGTTATTTATTATTAGTAAAAAGAGTGTACATGGTGGAGTTGAAAGAGTATCCACTTTCGTATGAGATGGTATGGGTATGAGAGTTTGCATTTATTCCAAGGCATTGATTTGAATTGAAGAATTTTAATAATGTCAACAAGACCAAAATAGACTAAGGGACCCAGATATCTGACCAACAAAAAATCATACAATAATTTTTCTCTCCATAACAACCCTCTTGGCATGAATCATGATCAAAACATTTTTCATCTTTTGAAGCTTTCCTTCCACAAATAGCTCACAGAGACTATCCACTTTCAAGCGCTTTTGAAATGAATATGAATGTCCTTATAGGCAGGACACTCCATGATGAAGTGTCATTCGGTTTCAACCGCTCCTTCCTCACAGAAGACACAAGTTCTTTCTTCACACTCTTCCTTGGGAATTGCCCATCTATCTGTTTCACATCTAAGATGATGGGATCTGGTCCTTGGTTGTGTTATTAAAATCTTAACTGTTCCCTTGATTACGACACTAAAATAGGTATTTTCATTATGCAACCATGTTGGGTTGAAATTATTGACATATATACTTTTTTTACAACCGACTTGTTTTTCCCACATGGCAGTGTTGAATTTTATAGTACCCAATTTTTTATTTCCATTTTAGAATTAGGATAGTCCTGCCAATTGATTCCCCATTTTCCCATGCACTTGTCATTCTGCTTCCTCCAAGTTTTCTTCATGCTTTAACTCTTCTGCCATGATCAACTTGGGTCTTTGGTGCTCATCCATGACATCCAACTTTTTTAAATACGTTAACAAATGAATGATTGCTAAAGCTTCCATCGAAAACAAACCAACCTCCACTATTAAGATCTCATATGGGACAAATGATTTGAATTTAAGGTTACTAGTGATTAAGTGTTTTCTAATTCTTTCTATCTGTCTCCATTTGTTTTCTGACTTGTTGCTCCCCAAACTTCACACCCATAGAAGACAACCAAAGTAACTAACAATCCAAAAAGAGTTTTTTTGGTTTTCCAATCCCATAATTCTGCTTTCCTGCATCTATTCTGAAGAAGGTATGAAGCTCTCCACCCCCCTTGAATCCTTTCAATTATGCATGCCTCCCAACTAAGACTGTTGTGAAAAGCAGTTCCTAGGTACTTGTACTCTTCCACTAACTCAAAGGCTTCTCCCTCAAAAATAAAGATAACTTGTTGTTTTTTTGCTTCAAAGAGAAGATCATGACTTTAGCTTTTCTAGTGTTTATTTGCATCCCCACCTCTTAACAGAAGAGCTTTAATGCCTTCAAATGATCTCTCAAACCATCAAAAGATTTTGCAATTAGAATAAGATCGTCTGCATATAGAAGCAACTTCAGCACATATCCTGCTAATTGAACACCCTCTCCACTAGTGTTGTTCACCCATTCTTCCATATTATCAATATATAAACCAAAAAGCATGGGGGAAAGAGGACACCCCTGCTTAACCCCTATGTCACTACCAAAGCATTCATAAAACCTTCCTTACTTCTGATTTTTGTGCTAACTTTCTCGTAAAGTTTATGCACAGTTGTCGTATACTCCCTTGGAATTATGATCTCTTCCATTCTTCTCCAGAGCTTATCTCTAGGGACAGTATCAAAATCTTTCTTGAAGTCAATGAAGAAACAAAATGCCTCCTTGCTCTAAACATCCCAAATTTTTCGATGAAGTGCCTAAGAGTGATGCAATGATCAATGGTAGAGTGCCTTGGCCTAAAACCATCTTTCTCTTTAGCTCTTTTATCCTCTTTTTCTACATAGTTGTTGATTGTACGCTCAAACATGCTCCCAAACAATTTTCCAAGAAGAGGATTGACCATAATAGTGTGGTAATTAGCGGGATTATTGATGTCTCCACATTTGTATAGAGGGATGACCACACTCGTATTCTATTCCACTGGAAAATTTCCTTTCGTGACCCTGTTGAATATCCTTTTAATGATTGGAGCCAAGTTCTCAATACCCCACTTTAAAAATTATGCCTACAAACCATGAATGTCTTGAGCCTTACCAATTGCTAAAATTTTTATGCCCCGCTTGACCTCCTCCACTAAGAATAACTCGGTTGTAGAGTTGATTATGGGGAGATTAATTTTCTCTTGATCTCTCTCATAGAGGAGCTTCACATAATCTAACCACTGCACAACTGATATATTATTGTCTATTTTCTTTGTCTTTTGTTGTAGCTCCCACCAAAAACATTTGGGGTTGTTCTTTCCCAAAGCAATTAATTCATTCCTTCTCACAGCCACGTAACTTGCTTTTTTAGTTTTAATCATATTTTTATACTTCTTCAGGGTTTCACTATTTGTCTCCTTCTTAAGTGACCTTTTAGTAGCCTTGCATTCTTCATCATACCAAGGATTAGTTGGAAAAGTGTTTGAGACCTTTTTGTTAGGTCAAGATCTTTTTCACACCTCTAAGGCTTTATGGATTAGAGGGATCAACATACTATTGCAAAAGAACTTTGTTCTTGCACTATCCTCTTTGACATCTATGTTGTTTTTTGTCACCTGAAAGTGTTGTTCAAGAGATGCAACAAAGGGCTCTTGATTTTTTTGGTTCATGAGGATTCTTCCACTTGCATGTGCTTTCTTTTAAGATTGTTGGCTCTGCCCTTCCTATATCTCACTTGTTTGCATGCCCAACATAATAAAGAGAGGGATATGGTATGAATTCATCTCAATAGGGCAATCCCCAATCCTGAAATACGACCAAATGCAAATCAAACTCTGGGAGCATATCGCATAGTCCACCACACTTTGACCATTGTAAGTTTTACATGTGATGCCACTAGATCTTGGCCAAGATTTCATGCCATTGAAAATAACCATGTCATAGAGGCTACATGAGCCTAACAACATTTTTCCAAAGTGGGACACACTCCCATTCCCATCCTGAGAGGTCCTTGTCCACGCGTGATCCTCAATCCCCTCTAACCAAACAAGGTTGTTGTCCATATTCTCCTCACTTCCCAATTGAATAGAATGATTGTTTGTTGTCCTATAATTAAAGTCCCTAATTAACACTATATCTCCTAACATCCTAAAGGAAGATATATCTCTTTTCAAAGCACCAAAGGGTATTTGTTATCTAAATTTGTCTTCTTGTAAAATTTTGATTTTTTTGAGGCAAAGTAACATGCAGCCAACTTGAATGTTACTTTGTTGTTAGTTATACTCAACCATATAAATTGCTTATTTTGATATATTTTTCCCAATTTTACTATTCCGCCCCATGATTCTCTTATCAGAATTGTGATCCCTCTGTGCCCTTTGCATGTTCCTATTTCTTCATTCCACACTAAAACTGTAACAACCCTAGTTAAAAAGCCATGTAAAATATATATATATATATCTATATATATATATATATATATATATATATATATATATATATATATATATATATATAGATATATATATATATATATATATATATATATATATATGACCAAGGTCACGGACACATATTCCGAGCTGAATGGTAGGCGAAACATCCTAGTGGGTGTTCATTTAGTTTATTATGGCTAAAGAAGATGGCAAATGCAATGGCAAAGGATTTGAAAAGTTAAAGAGACCTTATTTGGCATTTTATTTACGAAAATAAAGGAAATTAGGAGAAAAGGAAGGTGAAAGGTCACATATTTGCATGAGAATGAAATTGAAGGAAAAATAATGGAAATTGAAGAAATTAGAGGCCTCACTGATAAAAAGGGTTATGAGGATCAGTCGATAACCTTTTGTCAGTTCAGTTTTTGGAGCTCTTTATTCTACTCTCTCTCTCTCATACTCATGGACACTTAGAGTTTTCTTGGAGCACTCTTGGAGGAGTGTAGCATACTTGGGATTTGGGGAAAGAAGGAAAAGGAAGAGCAAGAAAGCACAAGAGGACATCGGGATCAGTAGCTACAACGAGTTTTTCTTGCATGTACCAAGTTGCATGTATGATTTCCTTGCTAGTTTTGGCATGCCTGGAATATGCATGTGGTCTATTGGTTATGATTTATCATTGGCATGGAGGATTTCCTAGATTGACAATGGTTTTTCCTAGCCTTTCCATTTTCTAGATAACCATGGTGTTGTGGGTTTTACTTTATTTTTTTGGTTGGTTCTCAAATTCATTTGGTTGTGGGTTGAGTTATTAGTTCTTGGAAGCCTTAGTTGGACAAACACTCTGGAAGCCTTGTAACATCTTGGATTGTGTTACTAGTCCTAGAAGCCTTGGTTGGAAAAATGCTCTAGAAGCCCTTAGTGGGTTGAGTTACTAGTCCTGCAATCTCGACAACAATTGTGGGTGTAGTTACTATTCCTGGAAGCCCTGGTTGGAACAAATGCTCTGGATGTTGAAGATAGCAACAAGAAATGATAAAAATAGAATCCAAAATATTCCATTTTTAATTTGTCCTTGAATTAAAATTGTGAATTAAATTTGAATTTAGTCTTACCAGCTACTTGAAAATAATTAATTAATTCATTATGGATTATTTAGTTGGAGAAATACAAGTTAGAAGTTTTTTTGAAGTCATGCAAGAGATATCCCTTAAATTAAGGAGATAAGATTGAGTTATACTTGAGTTGTAATTGGTTAGCTCATTTTACTGAGTTAAGTCCAGTTAAATTAGTTCCAAATTGTTTGAGGAACTAATTGTGAGTTATTAGTCAGTTGATGCATGCATGCACTCAACTAGTGTACTCCAGATAACTGAAGATTCTCTCATCAGAAACTCATCCATGTCTATTCAGAGAAAGACCCAATTGAGCTAAATGTCAAGGACAAGTTACTATCAGTTGCATGTGTTTTCCTATAAAGGAAACTCATCCATGCAGTTAAGGTAAGGTTCCTTGAGGATTGTGCAGTTTTACAAGGTGTGAGATCAGTGTTACACTTGGTAACAATAGGATCACCGAGGAGAAACAACGCAAGGAAATAGGAGACTTGGAGGGCAGAGGAGAAGGTTTGTGAGAAGCCTTGTTTGCCTGTGAGAATCCGGGAGGATTGTACTGAGAGATGGCTAGCTGTGAGAGCTAAGGCTTTGTGTAATTCTGATGTATTCCCACCTTGTATGATAATATAGATAGTGGGGATTTTAGCTGAGGCTTCCCCCTGAGTATTTTTTGTGTTTCATGTGTAGCGATTCTTCTTGTTATGGTTATATGTGTTCAGCTCTGATTCAGCTCGATCTTTAAGCTTCCACAAGTTTGATAGTAGAAGTAGATTATAGTATTTTGCTTTGGTATATTGCATTATCAAGTTAATCTATAGTCGGCTTTTATACATTGATCTCGGAGGTAGATTTGTAGAGAATTTGCAGGAAATCCTACACTGGAGCCTTGGACGACTTAGGTAGAGACCAATATGGTGATGGTTACTGATGTTTGATCGTGAGGTGGAATCATTGGTTGAGGTTTGAGATGGTTTGGCCTCTGGAAGCCTTGGTTTGGTTTTGTTGGATTTGTTCCATGAGATCCCACATTCATGCTTGGAATATGGCACAGGGGTGATTGGCTAAAAGAAAGATTTGGTTCAACCAATCTATGGTCGGGTGGTATGTGGAAGTCCCAAACTTGGTTGCATTTTGCATATGTTAATAAGAGCTTCTTTCCTCTTTTATTTGATATGTAAATATACTTGTTCATATGTGGTTTTATGGTTGTTGTATCCTTGTTATTTATGTTGGTTATGAGTATGTTTTATGACAATGATGATGTATGGCTCTCATCACGTTTTGGTTAGTAAATAAATGTACAATGAATATATGCCTAATATATGATAATACAACTATTGTGATAAGGCATCATTTTTTCCTTATGAATCTCAGATAAGTATGAGACCCCTATGCTCAGATCTGTTTTATGGCATGTAGAATGCATATTTGTGACATGTTTAAAAATTTTCCTATCATGGACAATAGGGGTCAGTTCAAGTCTTTGTTCAAGTATTTTCTTCATTGTCACTATTTTGATGTTATTTATCATTGAATTTAGGCTTTTGTGATCCATATCAATTTAGAGAAGAATCTTCGGCGAAAATCACATAGAGATAATTTTTTGTCGATGCGTTTCGAACCAACCAGTGTGGTTCATCGTCAGGACAACCACACTGGTTGGTTCAAAACGCGTCGACAAAAAATTATCTCTATGTGATTTTCGCCGAAGATTCTTCTCTAAGTTATTTATCATTTTTGGAAGTCTCATAATGTTCTGGGTAGTGGCCTAAGACCTATCCCTAAAAAAGTGGCCTAGAATCTAGGGTCACAATCTCAAACCTAGCTGAAAAATCCCCAGTCGCTGGCATGCGCTTGCTGTGGGAGAAACTAGAGGGTCTCAGTCACATGCATGCCCATGTCATGGGAGTGGTTGAGGATCTAGGTCATTCAAATGTCAAGTTGTCTTAGGGGTTGATCACTTGGAAGGGTTGGTTGGCTCCTGAAGGTTTTTTAGCATGTGTAGAAGGTCACATTGGTTGTGTTTTGTTGGTTCCACTTCCTTAATTGTACATGGGGAGTTGAATCACATCATAGTATCCTCTTGTCACATGTTTACCCTAGTGGACCAGGTAGCTTAGGTAAATGTGGGAGGAGGGTGGTTACATAGTGGTATCAGAGCATGGTTTCATTCTCTTTGGGGAATGTCTAGTTTCTGTTCTCTTTGGGTGTTATTTGATACCACAGAGTGATATCATAGAATCGTTCAACACTTGGACTAGATGGGCAAAATGTGTTTGTCATGCATGAATGTAAGTTTTATATGTGCTTGTTATGTATGCATTGTAGTGTTCATTGTTATAGTTGTGTTGACATGTAGGAGTTGATGTTGTTGTTGTTGGGATGTGTTGTCATGAGTGCATGTCAGTTGTATATGCATTTGTTATGCATGTCCATGTCTATATGTTGTTATGCATGCATTTTCATAGTTATAGTAATGTGTGTATAGTAGGTCAGACATTTATTGTGAGGCCATTGTATGTAGTTTGTGTCATCATGATGTTGTTGGTTCTTATGATGCTAATGTGCTGGCTAAGATGAACTAAGAGATGCAGATCATCAAAGCGAGGGTGCAACACTAGACTTTGGGGTAAGAGAAAATCATCATACATGTTTGTATGTTTGGTGTGCAGATATGTGGTTAATGGTTGTTATAAGCATTAGGTTTACTTATATGCTTGTCATTTTATTGTTATTGTGGTTACATGTATGATAAATGCTACTTAATCAATGTGGTCATATACACACGTGTTAGATAGACATGCATGGTAGTATCTTGTTTTTGTTTTATGTTAGTCAACTTGATGATTAGGGTTATTGAATTTAAGATATTGATGTTATATGTGTCATGCTAATTTAAGATATTGATGTTATATGTTTCGTGCTTATGAGGTGAACATGTTATCTAGTTACTGTTATGGATATCATGACCTTATTTATGTTTGAGTTTATTTGTTCTGAATTTGTATTGTGCTAATCTAGATTGATTGTGCAGACAAGATAGCCCCCCTTGAGATGCCTCAAGGTACGAGTTTGCTTATGTCATATACTTGGTGCTTGATTGTTTGATTATGCCGTCTATTTGGTGTTTGAGTGTTTAGTGTCTATTATGTCATCTAGTTGATTTATCTAACATGGTACATTTATATTTTGTTTGAATGTTTGATTAATTGCATGATAAGAGTATGTGTCTATAAGATTGCAAGAAGGAATGATCTTGTTTTCAGATAATTGCACTAAAAAATTATGGGCCGAGATAGTTGATATGTACTTGAGTATACGTAGGTGATAGTTATAGCATTATCTATTATGACTGATGAATGTGAGTTGATTATTGTTTATGACGTTGTTGTTAGACTTGGTGAAGGTTGATTTCAAATTTATAGATATTTTGTCTTGATCTTTGGAACATGTGATTGACATGTGTGAGCAGTTGCAGGGAAAAATGTTTGGTATTAGCATGACAAGGTAACAGTTGATCTATTTATATAGCTAACAACTAGGTGATGTGACAATGCGTAATAAGACTCAATTGCAACAAGGTAAAAGGTAAAAGGTAAAAGAAAGGAATCGGGTGATAATTCCTTTGGCTATGTTTGGAAACTGCAATTCCAAACGAATGAATGCTTTGAATACAAGAAGTCTTCTTAACCTTGATTACATCTGATATTATGTGGATATGTGCTATAGTCATGAACATGTATTTGATAGGTGTATTAGCTAGTTTCTAGTTATAGCTAAACCTGTCAAGGGAATTGGAGTCCCTTGAGAGATGGCACAGACGTGTTCAGCTGCAAGGAAACGCGCTTGGCATAGCAAGGTAAGATAACTAGTATATGGTATATTTTCTTATGCAATGACAGTTATGTATATGGAAGTATGATGCAGGGAATTGCATGGAAAAAGAGACTGCCATGATAACATGAGGAAGGCTCGGGTTGAGATTTCCCTTGGAAGCGTTGGGAACCCATGGGGATTAAGTCTTGGTGTTTGTTGGGAGTCGCGTGATTTTGGTCTTTTATGATTTTTTATGCTTGATTTGCGGATTTGTTTATGTCTAGTGCAAGGCCTTTCCACTTTGCTTGTGGTGTCATGTTGCTATTGGTGTTTCATGGTTTTCTTCTTGTTTGTTTCTTGTTCTTGCCTTTATGTTTTGAGGGTCTTGGGAATTGGTTGGGAAAGAAGAAAGTTAATGGGGCTCATGAGGAGCTAAATGAAACCCATCAAGTAATGTAAGACCCGGATAAAGCTAGATTCATATTTAAAGGCAGCTCAAGGTAAGAATATGATAGCAATTTGGATTGGTTGGGTCCATTGAGGTAAGTGAATGGTGGCTGGACAATCATGAGAAAGGTGAGAAAGGTAAAGTAAATCGATTTGAGGTGTCTAATGCCTTGGCTATGTTGGGAATTGTTGTTCTCAGTCTTATGTATGTTATGTACATATGAAGGGAGTTCTCCTATATATGTATACATGTATGGATGTATTCAGTTGTCTGGTAGGGTCGCCAAGGATCATGCTTTTTTTATGCTAGTGTTTATATATATATCTGTATGTATGTATGTATGTTATTGTCTAACAAGTTCGTTAGGGATCATGATTGTTTTATGCAGATGTTTATATGTATATATGTATGTATGTATGTCATTGTCTGACAAGGTCATCAGGAATCATTATTGTGGAGGAATGATTGCTTATGCAGTTGAATGGCATGAAGAGTTCCTGGTTTATGAGGAATCAAGTGGGAAGAATAACCCTGACAGATCTATAAGGTCAGTATCATGTGGGTATGAATTGATATTATATGCTTGTACTATGCCTATGTTTATGTTATGGATAGGTAATGTTGAGGGATACATCAACGAAATGGAAGCAGTGTGATTGACAACATGCTGATACATGCATGAATAATGGAAAGCCACTAGCAACAAGGTTGCTTGGTAGAGTTAGTGTGTGGTTTATGGATGTGCAGTACTACTGTTGTATATGTGTTATACATGTTGTACCTGTGATGTTGTGTACATGCGGTCTTGCACACATATGGTGATATGTACATCTTGTATATGTGGTGTTGTGTATGTATGATGTTGTGTACATGTTTTTTATGCAGTTCTATGTACACATGCTACATTGTGCTTGTTGCATATGCATTGTTGTGTACATATGACATGGTGTGAATGTTGTACATATGGTTCTATTTACATGTGGTGTTGTGTGTATGATTGTACATGTGGCGTTGTGTGCATGTGGTGTCGTGTACATGTTGTACATGGGGTGTTGTGTGCAATTGGTGTTGTGTACATGTCGTGCATGTGGTGTTGTGTACATGTCGCGCATGTGGTGATGTGTACATGTGGTGTTGTGTACATGTTGTGCAGGTGGTGTTGTGTACACATGGTGTTGTGTACATGTTGTGCAGGTGGTGCTATGTATAGGTGGAACTTTGTACATGTTGTACATGTGGTATTGTGTACATGTCGTACATGTTGTGTTCTGCACATGTGGTACTGTGTGCATGTTGTACATGTTGTTTTGTGTACGTGTGGTACTGTGTATGTGCATTGTGTAGTCATGGTATCGTGATATGTGTATTCGATGTGTTGTACTTCGTGTATGTATATGTGTTTCGTACACCATATGTAGGAGTATGTATTGTGTTGTGTTGTACACCAGGTGTAGGTGTATGTGTCATGATGTATATCAGGTGCAGCAGTATGTAATGTGTCATGTCATACATTTTGTGTGGATGCATGTGTTTTGATGTGCATGGTGTATGTGTACACGATTGAAGAAAAGGAAAAGGCACTAGGTATGGCAATCGATCTGGTGTGTGTACGAAAAGAACAAAGGATAAAGGTAGAAGCAGAGGATCGATTAAAGGATAAGTATGTGTATTTTATTTCAGTTTTATTATGCATGTGATCTATGATTCTAATTTATGATGGTTACATGTGATCTATGATTCTAGTTTATGATGATTGCATGTGATTCATGATTTTGATCTATAATGGTTTCGTTTCGAGTTAACTAGATGTGATATGTTTATACATGATGATTTGGTCAAGAGCTGGTTTAGCTTGTTGTGACAGGAAGTGGCCATAAGTGCAAGTGTACCTTATTGACGAGCCACCAATGAGGTATGATTTGAATTTATTTCTATTTATTTTGAATCTAATGGGAACTATGTGCTTCATACAGGTAAGAATGGAAATGCTTGGACTGGGTGGTTGAAATTGACTACAAGAATTAGTAGCATCAGTGAAAGGAATTGGAACATGCAGTAGTGTGCTGGAAACACACTTCAGAAGCAGGGTCATTGTGGGACACTAGTACCCAATAGTGTCCATTTATTTTCATGAGCATGCTATGATATGTATGATGTTTTTGAGGCAGGGATATGCCTTGGTTTTTAGACCTTCTAATGCGAGTAAATCTTGCCAAGGGAGGGGTCTCCCAAGGGACTGTGTAGCAGAGAAGGGGATGCCCGCGGAACTTGAAAGGTGTGTTACTACATGGAAGGGGTTGACCAAAGTGCCCAAGGGACTGTGTTGCAGATAAGGGAAGGATGGGGATAGATTTTTTTTGGTCAATAGCATTGCCAGATGGAATCAAATGCACCTTGGGAGTGTGCCCTGTAACAATGAGTTGGTGACTATTCACTAAGAGGACAAGTGGTGCAGGATTGTAGTGTTGGACATTGGATGAAACTTTGACATTGGCAGTGGATTCTTGACTTCCTGGGAAGGAGGTGAATCCTCATACTACTTTTGAGGATGGAGGTGTAAGCCTTTGGATTCCCTTGTTGCGGATGTGGGCATCGTATCTTTTTATTTTTTGGTTGAGAAAATGTACATAATTATATGTGATTCTTGTAAATATCGTAATGAGTTATGTTATAAAGCTCCAATAAATAGTATGATTGACACATATTCAACAATGGTCATTGTAAATACTACAACAAGCTATGTTATAAAGCTCCATAAGTAATATGTTTTGTTTTCAGTGGTTTTATAGTTTATAAGTGTCATTGAACACCGAGGATGGTGTTCCCCCAAGGGGGACAGTTTTGTAACAACCTTGGTTAAAAATCCATGTAAAAGAAATATATAAGACCAAGGTCACGGGATATGTATTCCAAGTTGAATGGTGAGAAAAACATCATAGTGGGTGTTTATTTGGTTTATTATGGCCAAGGAAACTAGCAAAGGAAATGACAAAGACTTTGGAAAGGAAAAGAGGCATTAATTGGCATTTTATTTATGAAAATAAAGGAAATTAGGAGAAAAGGAAGGTGAAAGGGCACATATTTTCATGAGAAGGAAATTGAAGAAATTAGAGGCCTCATTGATAAAAGGGCTTCTGAGGCTTAGTTGGTAACCTTTTGTCAATTCAGTTTTTGGAGCTCTCTATTCTATTCTCTCTCTCTCTCTCATACTCTTGGACACTTAGAGTTTTATTGGAGCACTCTTGGAGGAGCATGGCATATTTGGGATTTAGAGAAAGAAGGAAAAGGAAGAGCAGGAAAGCGCAAGAGGACATCAGGATCAGTAGTTATAATAGGTTTTGCTTGCAGGTACTGAGTTGCATGTATGATTTCCTTGCTAGTTTTGGCATGCATGGAATATGCATGTGGTCTATTGGTTATAATCTTTCATTGACATGGAGGATTACCTGGATTGACAACGATTTTTCCTAGCCTTACCATTTCCTAGATAGTCGTGGTGTTGTAGGTTTTACTTTAGTTTTCTAGTTGGTTCTCATATTCCTTTGGCTGTGGGTTGCATTATTAGTTCCTGAAAGCCTTGGTTGGACAAACGCTCTGGAAGCCCTTGATGGGTTGAGTTACAAGTCCTAGAAGCCCTACTTGGAACAAATGCTTTGGAGCCCTGGACAACTTGGGTACCAATCTGGTGATGGTTAGTGATGTCCAACTGTGAGGTGGATTCACTAGTTGAGGGGTGAGGTGGTTTGGTGTATGGAATCCCTGGTTTGGTTTTGTTGGATTTGTTCCATGATATCCCACTTCCATGCTTGGAATATGGCATGGGGGTGATTGGATGAAAGAATGATTTGGTTCACCCAATATATGGGCGGGTGGTACGTGGAAGTCCCAGACCTGGTTACATTTTGCATATGTTAATAAGAGTTTTTTTCCTCTTTTATTTGATGGGTAAATATGCCCTTCCATATGTGGTTTTATGGTTATTATATCCTTGTTATTTCTGTTGGTTATATACTGGTTATGAGTATGTTTTATGACAGTGATGATGTATGGTTCTCATCATATTTTGGTTAGTAAATGAATGTACAATGAATATATGACCTAATAAATGATAATGTAGCTATTGTGATAAGGCATCATTGCTTCCTTATGATTCTCAGAAAAGTATGAGACCCCTATTCTCGGATCTGTTGGTATGACCTACAGAATGCATATTTGTGACATGTTTGACGAAATTAATGTCATGGCTAGTAGGGGTCAGTTCAAGTCTTTGTTCAAGTATTTGTTTCAGTATCATTGTTTAGATGTTATTGATCATTTTTGGAAGTCTCAAGAAGTTCTAGGTAGTGGTCTGAGACCTAACCCTGAAAAAGTGGCACAAAATCCGATGTCGTGGGCTCAGAACTAGCTGAAAAAGTCCATAGTCATTGGCATGCCCTTGCTGTGGGAGAAACTAGAAGGTCCTACTCGCATGTATGCCCATGTCATGGGAGCCACTGAGGCTCTAAGTCAATTAAATGTCAAGTTGTCTCAGGGGTTGATCAGCTGGAAGGGTTGGTTGACTCCTAAAGGTTTTGTAGCATGTGTAGAAGGTTAGATTGGTTGTGTTTTGTTGGTTCCACTTCCTTAACTGTACATGGGGAGTTGAATCACATCATAGTAGCCTATCGTCACATGTTTACCCCAGTGGACCGGGTAGCTTGGGTAAATGTGAGAGGAGGGTGGCTACAAAAACCTTACTGAAACCTTCATATTTTGGAACCCTGCAACCCTCATGCTCACATGGGTTTCTAAAATGATAATGATGTCATTCCCTTATGCTATGGGTCCCAATCTCAGTCCTCTCCTCTATGGAAAACCTCTACAGTTCCAACTTACCATGCTTAGAGACTCTCGCGGGAGGGGGCACATTCCTATTTGTGATTTGTTAAATGCTCGCTGATTTGAGCTTTCCCATTTTTGAACCACGCCCACTTTCCTGCTTCTCTTGCTGATTTCACCTTCTCCCATTCCTTCCTTCGATATTCCTATTGGTCCCATGTCAAGTCATCATCTAGATAAATGCAAGTGCCTATAAGTAGCCCCCTATTTTTTAGGTTACCTATTTTTTCTTCTATACTTCTTAAAGTAACTCTCACATGTATATTCCTTTTGCTTTCTGATTTCCTACCTATCCTATTTGCTTGTTGGATATAACCTGTCCATTTCAATTCGTCTTTGTCTTGTCTATCTTTTTCTTCTCTTGTTTGTTTCTTGATTTGTCTCTCTCTTTGTCTTGTCTATTTTTTGTCTTATTTTGTTTTCTTTCATTTCCTTGTTTGCAGTTGTTGACTGAAGCTCTTCCATTGAATTTCTTTGTTAGTTGTCCTTGTTCATGTGTCTTTTTCCTCTACCACTTTCACTTGCTCTAATTCATGTTTCAACATGACCAATTATTGTTGCCCTCTTTCCATATTGCTTTGTAAGTTTATTACCTGCTCTTTGAGGATCTTGTTTTCCTTTTCAAGTTTCTGATTAGCCTCCGAAATTTCTTTTAACTTAAGATCCTCGAATTGCCCTTTTAGCTCAATGAATTCAATTCTTTTTTCATGCTCATGAGTTCGCAAACATAGAGCTCACATGACCATAATAACAGAGTGGTTGTGGCATTGTGTGTATCCATGTTTTTTTATTCTCTATTTACTCGTGTAACTTTGATTTCTCCTATTTACTCGTGTAACTTTGATTTATCCTTGCATTCGGCTAGATCCCTCATGTGTCGCTCATGTGTGGCCTTGTTTTTACTGTTGACCACCCTCAGTTGTAACTTGGCATAACACTTACATTACTTGCATTTGATATTGTATTATTGGAATAAAAAAACATAATTTGAACACTTCAAAATAATAATAAAATTATTCTTATTAATTATAAATATTTTATGCTATGAAAAAAAATTATATTAAAATTTAAAAAATTTATATTAAAACCTTTTTATAAATTGATATCAAAATATAAACCCTCTAATTATTAAATATTATTGGTTTTTTTAAAATTTAAATTTGTATTATTTATAATGCGGTTTTGAATTCACAAATGGATTCAACACTCTTAAAACTCAACTCATTGCACTTGAATTGTACAAGTTGCAAAACTCTAACTTACTATTCCAAGAAATCCTCACCAATTTTTAAATGAAAAATATACTTATCCTACCATGTAATTTACAAAATCTCAATATCCCAATAAACATTTTTAATAATAAAAAAAATCTCAAAATTACCCAAAATTATATGACCAAATCTTGAGAAAAACACAAATCAAAACACCAAACCCATATTAAATCAAGACATTCTTTAAGGAGGCCACAATTTCACCTTCACAAGTGAAAAAAAATCTAATAATATGAATGTTTGAATCTTTTTGATGGTCGAAATGGATTCAGCACCATCAAAAACACCTGAAGCTTGATAACTATAACCGGGATTTCTAAAAATTTCTGCCAAAATTTCTTAAAATTTTAACGAAATTTCTTTTGTTTCCTTATAGCCTTTACCACCACAGACATTTAACTTCGCCGGTGTATGCTCTCGGGATTGTTTTGGAGTCGGTGGGTTGCTGCACAAGACTACAGCAATAAGTTTTGTCATGAGTCGGTGGGTTTCTGCACAACACGGCTACAGCAATAAGTTTTGTCATGTTCCATTCGTATTATAATTAATAAGTTCAATGAAGCTTTTGCATTTACGGATGACCCTCGTTTTCTCCATGACTTCGAATCTCGATACATCCAAATAGTCAACACGTTAAAGTAGTTGTGAAAAGCTCAGAATGCATAATGTTTCCGTGAAGATGGTACAAACACGGAGAGATGTATTCCACTCCACAGTCTCCACTTATCTCGCCGCCCTTCTTTATTGCGCAATGCTGTGACATCTCTGTGCCCGCTGCACATGGCATTCACTGGGTACTCAGTACTCATTCATATATTGGACATAGCCTGTAGATATATGACAGCACGGAAAGCCTTTTTCGTACATGGCGACAAATGTGGCCCGCCGTGACAGCTTATAAGTAAATCCACTACCAAATTGAATTGAAGCACACAGGTTCGATGAGAGCTTGAGAGGTTGTATGGAGAATTAAAGTTTAATGGTTTGCCTTTTCAGTATTTTCATGTAAAGTCCAAAGGGTTTTAGTTTGAGTTGGTTGATTGACAACCAGTTTCATTTAGTAAGGGTTTAAGTATCTAGAAAAAACATAAAACATATTGTAGTTAATCTGTTCGTTACATTTATGAAATAATTGTTTCTAAATTATTAATATTTTAATTAAAAAATAAAATGTAAAATATATATTAATAATTAAAAAATAAAATGTAAAATATATATGGTAGTTAATCTGTTTGTTACATTTATGAAATAATTGTTTCTAAATTATTAATATTTTAATTAAAAAATAAAATGTCAAATAATGAAAATTTAAGACGCTGGATTTGTATTTAGATTGGTTTTCTTATTCACAATCAAAGATTTTTTACGTTACATTTATATATATTTTTTAATAATCTTTTTCTACAAATTTTTTTTTTTTTTTAATTCATGAGTGGTAATGGAATGGGTTAGATATTTCAATTTGAGAAAAAGAAATGGAAACTAATTTGGAAGTATATACCTATGAATCAATTAAATTATATTTTTAAAATAGATTGTTTAATTATTTCATGTTTTAAAGTTTGTTGTTAATTTTTTTTGTTATGAGATTTTATTTTTTTATTACTTAAAATAATTTTTGAATATATAAATAAATTCAACTTTTTAAAAAAAATTAAGCAATTTAAATTATTCATTCCAACTGATTTTTATTAAATTTTAAATAAATTTAACTATAAAATATATCTAAATATTTTTTTAAACATATATATTTTTATTAATAATTTTAATATTTTATCAAAATCAAATTAAATATCATAACCCAGACACATAACTATCAAATAAATGTTTATAGTTTGATTGAATACTTTTAAATGCTTTACACATTATGTAACACAGATACTTTCCTGCTCAAAATGAAAAGTGAGTAATAAACATAAATTACATACTACGCAGGAGCACATTGAAGTATATAAAGTTGAGTTTAAAGTAATATTAAATTTAATGATGGTTGATATTTATTACTATTAAATAAAATAAATATTAATTATAGTTTTTTTTTTAATATATAAAAAAATTAAACCAAATAGGTTTATATTTTCTTTTGAAATAAAATTAAGTTAGAGAAATATGTTTTAAGGAAATAGATTTATCATTTACAAATTTATAGGATGTAAGAGAAGTAAAAGTTTTTGATATGTAAGAGAAGTAAAAGTTTTTGAATTATCATAGTGATAATTTCAGGTGATATAAATTTACTTAAATAACAGTGATAAATTAAAAGATATTTATAGATAATAGTTAATAATTATTAGTAATAACTGCCTGATAAATTAACTGACATCTATTGATAAATTAACTGACATCTATAAATAATAGTGAGACAATTTGAAAAATTATCATCCTGATAATTTTAGGTGACATAAATTTACTTAAATAACAGTGATAAATTAAGGGATATTCATAGGTAATAGTTAGTAATAACCAATAATAATTGTCTGATATATTATGAAATCCATAAATAATAACCAATAATAATTGTCTCACTACCTACTTGAAAATTAAATTATGATAAATTTTCTTACCCCTATTAATAAACAACTCTACTAAATCCCATGGATGCTTAATTTATAAGCATCGTCAACACAAAATGCCAGTGGGAGGAGCTGTTTGATGTGATCCCCACCTATAAATAAGTTCTTACAACGGAATCTATGCACGTTTTATCCTTCTTCTTTTTTGCAGCAGAACAGGTTTCAAAATTGCCATGGCGAGGAAGAGCATATATACTGCCTTCTTGCTTCTGATGGTGTTTGCAGCCATATGTGCTGACTTTTGTGAGGTGAGTTCATTTCTTATTAACACAGTGCTGTATTCCTACCTAACTTATAGATATGTATTGAGGTTAATGGATTCAGATTATGGTAATAATGGTGCATTGCATTATTTGTTGATAATGTATTGTATATGTACTTTGCAGGCATCCATAAAGGGAGAATCGGTTTCCATTGTTCCTCAAGGCCATGGACAGGTTAGATCCAGTTAAATAATCTTTATTCGTATATCAGTATGTTATAGTTTGTTGCAGGTTTTCAATGTCACTGAAATTGTCTGATATGAGTTATATTTCTCACTCAGGGCAAGCACCGGCACAGTGGATTACCCCCAGGAGGTGATTATATACGATTTTGAAATAATTATCTTCTTTTTGTTAAATTTCATATTCCTGTCTGTTTGGATGCTAATATAACTGTTACTATGCAGAGTGTCCATCTGCGTGTTCATACAGGTGTTCGAAAACTCAATACCGGAAGCCCTGTTTGTTCTACTGTCAGAAATGCTGCTCCAAATGTCGTTGTGTTCCTCCGGGCACCTATGGCCACAAGGAGGTGTGTCCCTGCTACAACGACTGGAAAACCAAAAGAGGGGGGCCAAAGTGCCCTTAGATATCACTATATTATATTCAGTGGTAGTAGAACAATGAAATAACCCAGTTCATAATGTTGGTCTGTTAGCAAGAACTTTGTGTAGATTTTCTCAGAACTATTTCACTAGGATGGATCTGATCATATCTGCAGCACAATGTGATGTAATGTAACCTCTTTCAATGCTAAATGAAATTTTTTTGAAAGAAATATTTCTTTCATATTTGGTATTTATGTTAAAGCATATATATACACAAATAAAATTGGGTTTGGCATCATGGGCCTTTTAATGCTCTCTTTACAACGATTTACAGTGGGACTGTGGAAGTGGAATTGAAATTTATTTCTCTTATGGGTGGAGAGGAATAAGGGATTATGTATCTTTCTTTCTTACCAAGAAGAATTTTGTCACAGTAGAGGTAAAGAGTCGAACTCCGATCAAACCTAAAATCTCCACTCTGATCAAACCTAAAATCTCCGGTTTGACAGACCAGCCCATCCTCCTGCTGTCTGCCACAAATCTTGAAAAGAAATTTCAGGGGTTTTGATGTATGAGTGATCTCTTAATTTTATTTGAATTAAGTAAATTATTATTAAAAATACATATAGATAAATTATTTTTTTAATAATATATATATATTTTTTAATAATATTATTTTGAGTGATACATTATAGTGTTTAAATAAATTTTTTATTATTATTATTATTATTTAATTTTAAAGTTATAGCCAAATACACCATATCGGTGTATAAGACTTTTTTATTTGTAAGATAAGAGACTCACTTCCAAGTAGTGATTTAATTGTTGTTAAGTTTACGAAAACATATATACTCTACCTCAAACACCTGTTGTCAAACATTAAACCCAGTCAAGTTATTATTATTAAATAATTAAAAAAATCTCAAAACTTTTACCAAATTTATATCTTTGTTAAGTTTATGAAAACATATATACTCTACCTCAAACACCTGTTGTCAAACATTAAACCCAGTCAAGTTATTATTATTATTAAATAATTAAAAAATCTCAAAACTTTTACCAAATTTATCTCTTTTAAATAAGTAAATAAAAGCGTGTACCAAAGTTGAAAAAAAAAAACAAATGATTTTGGACATTGAACATAAATATCTTAGTTCACAGACTTGGCTCCTCGATATCATTAAATGTGTTTGTCCCATTAAAGATAGTGGAGCATTGACTCCTAATGTGTAAGTCCATATTACTGACACAATTATGGCCGAGTCTTACTTTTGCCATAGGCCCCCCTTCTCCGAAAACAATTCCATCTATTCTTATATATGCCCGCTCAATGTCATCAGAAAGAAATATATGCTCTCAGGAGCACACCCCATTAATGCATTACAAAGACACAAGAGTCGTCTTATAATTGCTAGAGTAACGTTTATTCTTTTCAATATGTTTGCTCACTCCATGTCATTAGAAAGACATGCATGTATGTTCTGAACATTGAGCACCAATAAGGAAATATTGCACTCTTTTATTGTAAGAATAAATATATTTGTATATATTTTAAGTATTGGGCATTTTATTGATACAAGAATATTCATAAAAAACATTTCTACTTTAGGATGGAAAAACATTTCTACTTTAGGATGGTGTAGTGTATGATGTATGGAACTCAAAGAGTAAAAGAGTGTAATAAAAAATAAAAATTGAATTTTAGGTAGAATGGAAAAAGAAAATTGAGAGACTATAATATATATTAGATGGATATTAATAGAAATAAATAAGAGTAAAGGAACATGATGGGAATATGGTTAATAAAATAAAGTTTTTGGCAAATGCATTAAAGATGTCAAGGGGTCAACAAAGAACAAGGGTTTGTCGTTGTTAGTTGATCCGGATTGGATCATTATATTATTTTCCATTTGTCTTGATGCTTTCAAAGTGGAAAAATTGAAGGAATCAACTTATAGAAGCAATTTTATTGGTGAAACCCAACTTGAAGAATTCAAGTTTAAAACCTTCTAAGGCAAGTTTGAGGTCTTAAATGATGATTTTTGGGTGTGAAAATTCATCTCCCACTGGTTGGGCTTTATGACGTTATTCTACACTTAAAGACATTTCCAACGATGCAAGAATCACATCAATAGGAGTTTTGATGCGAAAGTTATGTCTCTTGGAAGTTGACCTGTCATGATTGACAACCATAATTTTGGATGATGCAACATCCACCCCCATTACTCATGCAAAAATGGCTAGGCACATGAAAACTATGAAGAAGACTTTAGAAGGGTTAAAGTTTTAACTGCAGTTGAGAGTTGAAGGAGTCAAACTTAACCCCTAGTTGGCTATTGGGTTGTGTTATAACTAGGTCATAAGGAGAAAAGGGGTTTTATTCTATTCTAGTTCATTTTATTCCATAGTAGAGGAGAGTAGTTATGTGTGGATAGAGAAAGAGCACAATATAGATGGCTTATGATTTGTACCAACCCATAGGCCACAAGTCTTAGGAAACTCCATAAAGAGTGCCTTTTACTTGCATCATTTTCATTCCATACAAAAGAGAGTAAAGCAACCTCCCTGTCCAATTAGGCTTTCTCCTATGAGGGTTTCCTAGAGTAGATCTTAGTGTTCTATGTGGTTCCTGAGTGATTGTATTTACCTCTTCTGCATTTTCTATATATTATTCATTGCATGCATAATCAACAAAACATTAATAAAAAAACTTGGAATCTAGAATGAATTAACCCTTCATAGTATAGATTTTGGTTTATTCTCACATATCTATTTTAATGAACTATCCAATGGAATAGACACAAAAGTTTACAGATCATTAATGGAGATGACATTGATAATGTAGTGGTTGAAAGTATTTGATAGTTGTCATTAAGTGTTTGATAGAACGGTCATCAATGAGGAGAGCGTAAACACCTTATTTATCAACAAATGGATGATTAGTAGATGTATCATTGGTAGGAGAGTCATTGAGAATATCAATAGCCAATGAAATATTGTTGATATAGTATGTGATAACCCATGGCTAGACTTTATTTTTTTTAGATACCTCAGACCTTAATTATTTGGGCTTGGATAGTTGCAAGGCTCAATGAACTTATGATATCTATGTTGTTTTAACAATATGAGATAATTGTTATGATTTTAATGATTTATGATGTTATGATTGTTATCACATGAAAGTTACTCATGCAACTATATAGGTAATTACTAGAAGACGTCATTGAATCAACAAAACAAAAGTTCCCCAAGGCTATTAATCAATGCAACTAAAGTAGTTGGCTAAACATGATAATTGGGGTTTTGACTAGTCCACACAAAGTCACCACTTAGGATTTTCTTGGATTCATGTTTTTGTTCCTTTAAAAAATACATGGATCCATAGAAAGTGACTGCTCATTAAGCAACGATGCAAGGGTACATAAAGATCCTGTCAGGGACAAAAGTACAAAGTTTTCTAGCCCATCTTTTAGCTCCCACAAACTTGCGGGAGGGTACTTAGAGCACCCTAAGGGCTCTTCATGTAACCCTTGGCATGATGAGCACATCAAGGAAAATTTTAAAGATGGAAATTTATCTTAAAGTCTAGAAACCTTGGTGAATCTTACTAGCCATAGATAGGAAAATAGTAAAATATTTAGTGGCGTAATTGTAAAAATACTCAAATTTCTAATGATTTTATATATAGTCCTTGTACAGTTTTCGTGATCTTTAAAGTGAATAATTTTATACTATAAAATTTGGGTGCATAATTTTCTTTTTGTAAGCTTGGCGGGACCTTTTTCATTCATTTTCATCCAAAAAATAGGCAAGTTACATTCATATCCATATGGTTAGGTGGCCTCAACCTTCCCATTGGGAAACCAGGTATGTTGGCCACCTTACCACATTACAAGCCATCCAAAAACAAAAGAGTTTGAGATTGTCTATCATAGCTATTGATGAGGCTCATCAATAGGTCCATTATAAGGGTCATAATGCCATCCTCCAACTTTAGAACTATCTCTTTCTCACATTTATTTTCAATTTTTGTTATATTATGCTTAGTGTGAAGGGTAAAATATGTTTTTCTATGTCATGTGGCCTAATATGGTTTAATTGCAAGAAATGGAGCATTTTTTAGATAATTTCCATGCAGGGGCTCAAAGTAGACAACAGGGAGAGATTCTAGGAGGTTTTCCACCTCTTTAACTCCTTCAATCGGGCCAAGATCACCTCACACTCTCTCATCAACTTGAGGTCATTGGTAGCTAATCAAGTGCATTTAATGAAGATCAAGATCTACCAATCTCGAGTTATGGGAGATAAACATTCTTATTTTCTAGGGACCTACTAGTAGCTACCCTCTTGTGTAAATAAACATGTAAAAGAGCTCATTAGGATTTGAGTTTTGTTTTTAGCTAGGTAGCTATTGAGCTCAAGTACTTGGCACTATTATTTTTTACTGTTATATGATGTATTAGGCATTGATGCAATGATAATGAGAAGTTTCTTATTGGTTCATCACTGAGTTAGTTCCAGAGGGCCGAGGCTCTTGGGTTTGGGCCCAACCCTAGTGGCTTAAGTCCCTCTTATGTATTTCTATTTCCTTTTGGTTCAGAGTGCTTATTATTTCCTTGTATTTCATTAGAAAATAATCCATCAATTTTTTTTTATTGCAACCTCTACCTCATCTCTCCCATGGGAGAATGAATAAAAGTATCTACAATCATAACCCAAAAATACTATGTTTATGATTTCTTGGAAGAAGATTTATGTTAGTCATCTTTTTTTGCATATGGTTATTGTAGCTTAGGAGTTGATTTATTGACTAGATCATAGTTTTGACATAGATTAGTTGGCATTCAAATTCAACTCATATTTTCCATTACTAGTTGTTTCATTTTGTCAATGATAAAAGGGTATATGCATGTGATGATTGCAGGGTTGTTTGGATCTACAAGCAAGGGCACCTTCACCACCTCCATCTTGGACTTCCTCACCCTCTTTTATGAATCCCAAATTTTGTCTTCAAAGTTTTGTTCTTGAGATCATTTTCCTAGACCACCATGAGTAGCTCTCCTAGTGCAAAATAGGCCTTCAAAAGGCTTTGAGCTTGGCTAGGGGCTTTGGCCACCCTTCATCCATTTACCTCAACCTCCATCCACCTTTCCATCCCTTGAACCCATCATTTCCACCTCCTAAACCTTCTCGGTAACCTTCCTGTAGCATTACAGGCCTTCTTGTAGCAATACAAGGCACCTATAGTAGCCTCCTATAGCACACCTGTAGTAGCTTGTTTCCTCACCAGTTTTGACCTTTGCTGCAATTTGGACTTAGCTTAGAAGTAGGTTGACCCCCAGTTGTGACTCCATGATCAAGGGCAACTCCTAGGCCACTCCAAACCCTCCTTTTCCTTCATTGCAAAACAAAATAGCATTAGTTTCCTTATCACATATTTGGCACAAATAGAACATTGATTTATATGAAAATGAGAGCTATATATATGATACATAGAATCTTGAGTTTTGATTTGGTAGGTTAGATTCTTGTCTGCAAGTAGATTTGGTAGCTAGATGGTTCATTGCATGATAATGTAGTTTCGTCTCTACAAGTAGTGTAGCTCTTATCTTTTCATGAATTGATTCAATAGCATTTACAAGTTCAAGTTCACAAGCATTTTCCTTTTTATAATTAGAGGTAGCTTCTAGATTGCACCTTCACTAGTTAGTTTTCATTCTAATTCAGTAGGAGGAATGGTCTTTGAGCACTATTGATCAAATGTCCTAGCTGAGGGTGGCATGAGTAGAATCCCATCTACTGTGCATATAGCATTGCCACCTCGAAGTTTGTAGAACCCCTGGTTGATAAATAGAGTTGAGGAGCCTTGGGAGTTACAACACTCTTGGTGCAATACCAAGGCTCACCAGCGATATAGGTCTAATTATCCTTAATTCACCTAGTGAATAGATAATGAAGACGAAATATCAAAGTCTACAAAACCTTCAACTATAAAAAGAAAAATTAAAAATCCTAAATATGCATGTCATGATATTATTCATCGGACGAGTCCATAGGTGTTGGGTCTTTTTCACTAGAAACTGACAATTTCATCTAAAGGAGACATGGAATATGCTTCTCTATGCGACTAAGACAAGCATTATGTCGTTGAATCTGGAATTTTATGAGATGAATTTCCTTATGAATTTCCTGTTATTCTGTAACAGTCTTGGAGGAATTAGCTTAAGGAGTCGCCAAGTGTCTAGCCACAATATTCTTCATCAACCAATAAAGATAAACATTTTGTTTGAATTGAGAGGACTAGCCTCTGGAGTACCAAGGGTTTGGCACCAAATCCCACCATTCTTCCACATCCAGATATGTGCTTTCCGCGTGTTGGTTTAAATACGCTTCCCACCCATAAATTAACTAATAAATTTGAGGATGAGTACTAGTTTGGTAGGCCTCAGAAGCTTCCCGAATGAGGACTGAGGTGTATTTACAACCCCGTCCCCTTGCTGGATTTGGTTAGGGATGGTTATTCCCCACCTCTGACCACCATTATGGTTCCTCCCACGACCTCCCCTTGGTGCGTTGTCTCTTCCAAAGGATGGTCCACCATACTGCAACTCTACCAACCATGAAGGTGATAGAATACCCTAAAATCAAATGCTAAGACCTCTAGCTCGAGGTGACAGACTAGCTGAGGGTCCTAGCACAAACACTAATAATTCAAATATGTATAATTACAATAGCAGAGTACCACATAATGGTAATAATTAAGGCTATAAACCATATATTACACCACGATAATGAGTTGAGTGTGTCGAGACAACCTGAACACAGCAACCCATGGTTTCCCGAGCCTTCTTGGAGCAGGACCCAAAATCCATTGGGGATTTTCCTTTCTCAGGAGACCACTTTTATTAAGATGCAACAGGTACATAAAATAAATGAAATAATGGACAAAATCACCCATGCAGGAAGTACAGATTGAATTCCCATATTCAAACCCAAAATACATGGACATCCTAGAAATCAAAATTCCATAGCAGACATAAATAATTATATTATATTCAGACAACCCATCAGAGTACACAATTCTTGCCTCTGAATTTTCACGGAAGAATTCCTTCTAACTCAAGACATCATGTCAGAGACATGTCTCCAATGAATATTCAGAGAGAATTGAATCACAAGGAAAATGGCATAAGTAAAACACATTGAGTTAACATACCCATAGTCAACGTTGATAGGGAAGGGGGTGAGATTGTATGAACTTGGATGCCGAATCAGTTCAGGTAGTTCACAGATGACCCAAGGATTACAAGAAAACTTGAAACAATACCTATAACAATACCTCAAAACTGACTTTGGCTAATTGCATAAAATCGTGGCGAGGAGATGTCTCGTCAAGCTCTCTAGTCACCATTAATATCCAACATGTGTGTTTCCACCTTGCATTTGAAGTCAAGTGTTTCAGGGTCATCAATCAACCTCCCTCCATCCAATCTCATTGATATACTGGGCATGGCACAGATCCCGATAGTGCCCAGTTATCTTTTCGCACCCCAATAGAGGATCTCTGATTTAGATCTTAGTTGGGCTTGTTGCTATCTCCAGCGTCATGATCCAAGATTTTCCGTAGACTATCCATCTCTTCATTGAGGTCTCATGAAGGCCATGGTGAATCCAGGGTCCTTCTGATATTTAGGCATCCCCAGTTCGCTAAGAAATGAGTTGCTTTGTTTCCTTCTCTCCTAACATGAGATGGTATGATGTAATCAAACCAGAGTGGGATATCTCCAATGTTCTGCACCAAGCAGGTAGTCCTCCAACTGTGACTAATATTCTCCCTACTGGAATCGTTGTTAAAAATTTAAAGAGCATCAATCACAAGGTTGGAGTCTCCTTCTATCACTAGTTTCCTTTATCCTTCTCATTTAGCTATAAGGAGACCTTGCACTAAAGCAGTGAATTCAATGTCATTATTGTTGACATAGCCACAATCTGTTGTATAGATGATTTTGATGAGGTGTTGAGAGTCTCTAAATAAACCCCCGTTGGGTGAATGATTTAAAAAAAATGGAAATTGGCAAATTATTTTTGGAGAAATCATGAAAAAATAACCCACCTATGAATATTAGCCACTAAAATTTTCCCTGGAGCACATAAAATAATCTCCAGTCATTCAGTGAACTAGAAGTCATGAGAGCCTTGGAATTCCCTATAAATAGTAGCCTTGTGATAGCCACTTACACAACAAAAGGACTACAAGGTCATGCTGCCAAAAACAATTTGAGATTCACCTACAATTCTCGATTCAAGTTGGATCTTTATATTGTTTTTCATCCATCTTGATCCTTGCATAATAAAAAAAGTGGAGAAATAAACTTACATGACCATTTTTCTTGGTGGGTTCCAGTTTGGTGAATTGGGGTCTAAAATCTTTCGGAGATAGTTTGAGGAATTAAACAACATTTTTTTGGGGATAAAAATATTTTGATTTAATGCAACATCCCCTAATACTATTATACACTCAGGTTCCTTTTAGGTGACACAATAAATACCTCAAACATAGTTCATATGCAATAGTTATGCCACTTGGAAGTTACCTTCTTGTTTTAACCACCATGATTCAAGAGGATGCCATGTTATCCCCCATTATTCATGAAAAATGGGCTCGCCACATGATCATGATGAAAAAGAATCTGGAAGAGTCAATACTTGTAACTCTAGTTAAGTGTTGAAGGAGTCAAACTTAACCACAAGTAGGCTATCAAGTTTTCTTATAATAGGGTCACTAGGAGGAAAAGATGGTACATTCTAGGAGAGTGCATTTTTTCCATAGAGAGTAGAGTATTTGTAAATGGATAGAGAGGGAGAAACTTAGAGGGCTTTTAATTGTAGAGTTCCACAAGCCACAAGTCTCAGTACTTTATACTTGCATCCATTTCCATTCAAAGAAAGAGAGAGAGTTGAACAACCTCACCTTCTAATTGATTTTTCTCTTGTAAGGGTTTCCTAGATCATATATTATGTTATTATGGTTAAAAGTGATTGTATTTTTGTCTATTCTCTATTTACCACATTTTATATATTGTATGTATGAAACTAGTAACTTAGTAAATACATAAATTCAAAGAAAATAAACCTCATAGTATAAATTTTAGATTTTAAGGTAATTTTATCATATCTATTATGGAAAAAATATCGAGTGGAACATCTATGATATTTTATGGATCATAATTATATTAGGGAAGGTTTTTTTTTGGAATTTTGTGGGAATTTGTAGTGGATTAAGATTGATTTAAGAAGAAATTCATAAAACCCATGCCATGGCTAACAAATCTATTAATAATCCTCAAGATACGACATAGTCAAGGTTCTCAAGATTGGAAGAAAAAGGCATAAATATTAGCCACAATATGAATAGATAAGCGAAAAAAAGGCTTAAGAGGAAACTCTGGCCAATTTTTTATCAATTCTGCGAGGTGCTATAGGATTGCTACAAGATGTTATTGGATTTTGTATGAAAGCATTCTAAGGACTCTAGAAGTGATCTAAAGGTGGGAAAAGATGGTGGAAAGTTGGGAAAGAGTGTAGAGGACCTTTCCCAACTTATATATACTCAGTATCCCATATTTCACAAAGGGAAAATTCAAACTAATTGTCTTGGTAACCAGGTTTGCATAATAATGAACTAGTAAGCTGATCTAAGCACCCAAATGCCTAAGTTGATAAAGTGCAAATGCTATGGGACCTGAATTTTGTTATTAATTTGAATTTTTTTAGGACTCAATTCAAGTGGAAAAAACTCAAAATAGCTTCGTTAACACGTGCTAAAATTTAGCATAACATTACTACTAAGAAAACCAAGAATTCCAGAACTGTGAGCTAGTAAACTAATCCAAGCATTTCAATGTTGAAAATGATCTTGCGAAGTTATGAGAAGAATAAATCACACTTGTAAATATATAAATGAAATAATAAAAAGATTACTTCAATCATAAATTAATCTAACCTACATCAAGTGAAGCAAGAATAGTAAACTTAACAATGAAAACTAGGGACTAAGCAGAGAAATGCTAAAAGTGAAGAGAAATAAAAGAAATGGTACAATTCATAGCTCTAAGGCCCGTGGGATAGCGAAGCCCAAGGAGACTCAGAGTCCCATGAAGAAAACCCATATTTATAAGATGGAAATAAATTTATCTTTCATGGCTGAGAACAAATCAAGTACATCACTGCTAAAGGTGGAAGTAAAACTATGAAATATCAAGTGTTATTCATAAAAATGATGAAAAAATCTAACCCCTAGAGGCTAATTCGAACTGGTACTTATATGCAATGATGGGGTGTCATCCTCCTTGAAAGGGGATTGGTTTCACACCAAAAATCCCTCAAATAGTGGATCTGGTCCCTAGTAGCAGGGGACTTCATTAAATGACAGGGGGCACATTCCTAGCTTTTCTCAATCCCTGGATCTCCAAAAAAAGTTCAATAGTTTCATAATATCTTGTTGATTTATTATCCAATCTTGGTCCATCTTGTAGTAGGGAGAAAGTCCCTAGATTATCTCATCTTCCAAATCTTCAAAATCTGCCCTATATTCTCACAATATTCTACAAAAATAAATAATATTAAGTACATAATAAGCAAGGATATATCAAATTCCTAAGGACCCATTAATACTACAAATTGTCACTATAATGTGCAATTAATAGGGTCAAATATATATTTTAAGTGCCTAGTAATGATCAAATGGGCCTTAAAATATACAAAATTTAGAGGCCCATCATCTCCCCTCTACTGGAATTGTTGCTCAGCCCTGAGCAACTAAATCCTTTTCCTTTCGACTATCTTCTACTTGCCTTTGTTGTTGTGGTGTCATTCATTGCCCTATATACTTCTTTTTATACTCTGTTATCCTCTATCCTGATGACTTCGTTTGTTCTTCAAATTTTTGGGCATAATTAGCCTCCTTGAGTACTCTATATTCTTCTTTTATCACTCTATACAAAATATTGTAGCACTTTGTACAAAATCAGGTATCACTTTGTATTGTTCCTCTAGTACTCTATGTAGAATTTTGATGCACCATGTGTTGACACCTTGCAAAAAGAAGGCTTTATTGGCACTCATTGCCTCATTTCTTGATTGCTTGCCCAAGTGCACTCCCATGGGTAAGGTAGTGATCCTACTAATGTCATTTTTATTGAAATGGATCTTCAATTCTCTTATTGTTGTCACAAACTCTTGGCCACTTGGATTTTGTAGGTTGAATGCAAATTCCAATGCAATACCCCTTCAATTTTTCAAAGAATCCCATCTAGTTGTAATTTTGGAAAATGGTGAGCATCTTAGGGTGTTGATGGATCCTATTAGTGTTGGTAGGCTTCCCTTTGTTAAAACTTCCACCCATGTTGTCAATTTGTGAGTTTTGTGCTCTACCTGTCAGGCTAGAGTTTGACTTGTATGACACAGTTTCTTCCCCACAAAAGTTTAAGTATGCCTTATGCCTCCCAAAAATTGTATTGAGGGTTCCTCTTGGTAATTCTACCTTCTATCCTTTGTGGAAACTCCTTTCAAATAAAATTTGGTTAAGGGAAGGAAAAATTGCATTCCCAACTTAAAAAAAAAAGTCCATTTCCATACTATCATGCTTAATTCACAAGAAAGACTCATACTCCATTTTTTTTCCAGAGATTTGCTACAAGATTTTCTGTGGGAAATAATTGAAAAATTGTGCATGATTATTGTCACAAAAGGTGAGAAAAAATAGGTACTTACCCTTCCCTAGGAGGTTCCTTTATGAATCTAGGGTTTTGTGGCTGAAATTGCTCAAGGTCAGGCTCTTTTGCACCCCTATGGACAATCCTATAGCACCCGAGAGTGATATTGTAGCACGCAGTATGAATCCTGTAGAACAATGCCTCAATCTTGTAGCAATTGTTGTAGGATATTCAATAAAATTAAAACACATAAAAAATACTAGAAACATAGAAAAAATAGAGATGGCGGAAGAGGCCACCGCCTTACTACATTCCTCTCATAATGCAATGCCCTCTACAAATAATAATAATAGTACAAATAAATACATGAGGAAGTTTATCTCAATATAATACGTCTATCTTGGACACTATGGTTGAGCAAATATCTCAACCAAACATTAATCTAGGAGCCTAACTAGTTGGAGAGAATCTCTCAACCAACTAAGCCTAAACTGACTCCTAACCATGAGGAACAAACTCAATCTAGAAAGGTAGGATTAAATCCAACTTTCTTGATTTTAATTAATTTAATTTTTTTGGACTTATAATTGTTTTCATCACATGAGAGTGAGGCTAACATTCCCCCCCCTCAATGATAAGTCCAAAATAAGAACTAAGAACAATCTTCCAAGTTCTCATGCTGAAACTGTTGATCCTAAAAAACGCTACCTGAAAAACCACCAAAGTTGGATGCTAAGAAAACTTCAATCAGAAGAGAACATGAATTAGCTGCAAGTCTAATTCATCTCAGAATTTTGCTTGACGACTCCATCACATGCCAAGCTACAAAAGGATCCATCTATCCTTTGCTTGCAATCGGCATCCTTTGTCCACTGACAAAATATTGAGAACGCCCACTGGCTACTTTGATGTTGACCGCCCACTAGCTGCTTTGATGTTGATGAATGCCCATTGGCTAATTTGACGATGCCCACTGCTAATTTGTTGATGATGCCCATTGATTGATTTATAGATGCCCACTGGCTGCTTTTGATGATGTTGTCGATACTTTCAGTTTGACAACCACCCTTAATTCCCCCCTTTGTCAGCTGAAAGGAGAGACAATCATCTGCATTTGATTTCTGAATTTTGAACTCCCCTTCAGGTGTAGGAGAGTTTCACTGTTGTACTCCCACTTTTAGGTGCATGAGAGTACCATCTTCATTTGACTGTTGGCTACAATAGGTGAGATTGAATTCTGTTGTAAAACTTATACAATCATTTTACTGTTGACGACCATTCCCAAGGACCAATCCATGCATAATTGATCTTTAATTTGGCAGGTTGGTCTTGTTTGCAGCATTTCTCTGATGAGTGATTCTGCTTGCCACAATGGTGACAATGATGGAGATCAAAATAGTGATCTTCCATGTGACCTTTTCTTTAACAATGTTTGCATGTGGTTTTGCGTTCAACTTTATCATGGCTTGTTGATGTTATTTGATCAAGAAATCCTGCACTGATGAAATTGATCGACTTAGAATAATCAAGGATATGCAAGTTGTTTTCATCTTTGTCATATCCTAATCCTCATCAATTTTTGTTACTTTGGAGTTCTTCCCATAACTTAATGATTGGTTTGGAAGAAGCAAGTTCAAGTTGATCATGGACAACTTTTACACTTGAATTTGTTTGGATCAATGCTTTATCTTCATCTGTGTGGTTGAAAGACTTGGAAGCATCACTCTTCTGTTGCAACTCATCTCTTTGTAGTTGTGACTCCAGTTGAAGGAACTCAATTGTTTCATGTTCTTATTGTAGATTAATTGAAATATCAACAAGAGTTGCTTTGTTGATTTGCACCATGCCTTCAGCAGTTGAGAGATGTTAGCCTCACTCTCATGTGATGAAAACAATTGTTTCTCGATCTTGTAGCCCCCTCCATAGCAATTTTTAAGACCTATGGTATAGGTAGCTTGACTCACGATGGTGGTAATGGGCCTCGTTTTCTTTATGGTGGTAATACCATCAAGGTGTTTCTTTCTCATAACTCTTCATACTAACCACTAAATTCTTCTAAAAATATTTGATAAACAATTTGGGTTCTAACTTTGATGAATAAATACTTATGCCCCTTGGAAAATTTATCACCGTGCAGCCCTAGTGATATCTGTAACAGCAAAGTCACTTCATACCCTGACTTCATGGCATTTCCTTCATAGTATCATGCATTTATAATTGAATTTGGCCTTAGCTGGTAATCCTATAGCAAAAAAAAAAATTATGAGCAAAAAAGCTTATTTTCTTCTTGCCGGTGATGAAAACGCGGCTAATGGTGATCAAAACAAGGTTGGTGGAGATGGAAAAAAATTTAGATGAAAACGAGGCTAGTGGGAGATGAAAACAATGTTAGTTAAAGATTGAGTTTGGCCATGAATTTAGCTTGTGGATAACTACCTTTATTGACCCCCGATACTTAGACACACAAAAGAGAAATTACATAACACTCATGAAGCCCAAAGAATTCGATTACATGCCTTTCCTACCTATGGAGTTGCTTAATGGTGGTGATGCTTTGGATTGAAGACTTGGTTTACAGGTGTTGTTGAAGCTAAAGACTGTGTTGTAGGTGTTGCATGGAGCCCTGATTCTTTGTTGATGACTATTGTCAGAGGTTTGCTTCTTCATGGCGAGCTACCTGGCTCCATGGTTGGATCTTCTTGCACTTCTTGCATGGTTGTCTAACTCTCCTTTTTCATACTTTTGCAATCTTCTTCAAATGCAATTAATGATGTTAAGGCCCTCCTGACCTCTTCTCTTCATTTCTTGCTAAATAATGGAAGTTTTGTTGGGCTCTAGAAGGTTGCTACAAGAAACAGAGTTTCCTGTATTAGTCACAAAGACTCCATAAGATCACCATTTATTGGAGCTCTTATTGTTGTGGACACTTAATGGAGATCGGGTAAGGCCATGGTATAGGTATTTGTGGCTAAAAGTAAGAAGTGGAGAGATCAAATGTTGATTGTGACAAGGAGGTAGAAACAATGCATGGAAAAATGCCAAATTTTGAAAGTGGTGGAAAACAAAATGTTCTTAATTGTATTGATGGGGAAGGTAATTAGGAGTATCACAATGTCTTTATTTTCCTCGAATGAAGAAAAAAACTAGATCTGATTTTTTTTGTAAACAAGCTAGAAATGATTGGGGAAATTTTAAGCTAGAAGTAAAAGTGCCTGGATTCCAATTTTGAATTGGGAGATAGAAATAATATTAATTTAGAAGTTCAATGATGCGTTCCGCAAGTCAAATTGACAAGAAAAAGTTGTTTTTGTTGTGTTTTTCTAAAATAGGCCTATAAATGAGACTACAACAAGCTTGAAATGATGGTGTAGGGTGGTGGGAGTGGAGTTTTGGAACTTGGGATAGGTGGGAATAATTTTTTTGAGTTCAAAGACACCTTCCTCCCCTTCAAAAAAAAAAAAAAATTGGCCTTTTTGTGTCTTTTAACGAGACTTTATGTATCATGTAGCATGATAAGATAATCCTGTAGCAATACGAGGCATCCTATAGCATTTCAGTATTATGCTCCAAATGAACTGGAAATTGATGAAATGGAAGGGGAAAAGGTATGGAATCATGTTAGGAGGATGGAAAGGGGTGAATTTACCTTGCCTTGGCCCTTCTTGAGAAATTTTCACATGAGGTAAGAAACCCAAGGTTGATTGATTTTGATCTCATTGCTCTTTTTTTGTGGCACTGACATGTTTCTTTTCCTTAGGAAGGTGGGGGAGTACCTGCATGCAAACACATAGATGAAACTGGAACAAAAAGGATCTTTTTTTTCATTTTTTACCTTTTTTCTTTTAATTTTTTTCTTTAGGCCTACTGGTTGCCTCAGTGAAGTTTTCAACTAGTAGGTCTGCCTAGGCACCTCAAAAGAGGTTTTAAGCTAGGATCTTATTATTTTTTATTTTTATCAATTTTTTTAACTCAGTAATCACTTCACAGAGGTTTTCAACTAGTCAGCTGATCTCAGTTTCCTCAAAGGAGGTTTTCACCTGAGATCTTTAATTTTCCTTTTTTTTTTCAAGCATAAGAATACTTCCAATGGAGCCATGTATGTACCAGGAAGTGAAATATACTCATATGAAAGGTTGAAAGATGTGTTTTGAGATATACCAGTATGTGAGAGACTAACTAATTTGATTGAGACGAGATTAGAAATTACTGAATAAGAGTGTTCCATTGCAACTTAATGATGCCCTTGGTTCACTTGATCATTTGGATCACTTTTTGTGTCCTCTTCTACCATGACATTCATATATTTTTCTTTTTGTTGATTATTCTTTTGAACGCATAGAGGATCTAATGGTAATCATAATATAATTTTCTCAATCTCTGATTCTAATGTCTCCTCTCCATCAAATGCAATCCATGATTATTTGGTCTCATCATTTGAATCTTCTTTTTCTGGATGTTTTCCTTCAATGAAATTAAATGAATCTATTTTTTGTAATATTATTCCTCATCTAGGGTGAATACCATTTAGATCAAGAGGAGTTGTTTAGAATTGTTGTACCCCAACATTGTAAGTCGGCTAAGTTACTTCATTGTTCAGCTCCAGAAATGGTTGTACATGTAGTTGAGTAGGAGTGGATCTTTGAGATGGATGTGGTTGAGGCTATGGTGGTGGTGGAGGTGGATGGTATGGATAACATGGAGTTGGGTATGGAGGATATTGAGGAAAATATTAAGGATATTGTGGATTTATCCCATAAGGTCCTTGCTAACCTTGTTTCCAAGATTGGTTTTGGAGTTGAGATGGCCACGATTGCCAAGGAAAGGATGTGTTCCAATTAATTTGAGATTCTTGTGTGTAACCTTGAAATTGTGAATTATAATCTTGCATCATACCAGGTTAACTAGGCTTCCATGGTCTTCTTGAATATACATAACAAAGTTGCTTTGGTGTTTTATTTTCTCATGTATCCTCTTGGTAAACTTCCTTCAACCCTGGTAATGACGGACAATCTTTAGTATCTTGTGATTCTACATAGATAACACAAATTTCAACATCCTTTTTTTGCTTATTTTGTTGGGTTGTGTTATAGTCTTTCCATGACTAACCCACGTAGTTAACCGGGGGGTTAGAGGGGGGCAAAGCCCCCCCTCGTTGCGCCTTTTACGCAACGGGGGAGTCACAAGGGGTTTGAGGGGTGCAGATAACCCCCTCTATGGGATCTGGGGTAGCGCACTAGAAACTTTTGTTTTTTGGACCCTATATTAGGTTGGGCGGACCTACCTATGGTTTTGTGCATGATTTTCGCACATGGTTTTGGACACGATGGTTTTCGGTCCATGGTTTTCAGTCCATGGTATTGGATGCTTCGACATGTATAAATATGTATTGTAACATTGAAAGGAACATAATGAAAAATCAAACTGATAGTCTCGGTTTTGGGATCTAGGGGAAAATATTTGTGTATATGTATTTTATGTGTTATGCTCTCACATTGTTTATTTTTTGTGTTTTAGAATTCGTATGCAAGTAATTTCTGTACAGGGTTAAAACCTACATTTGGTATCAGAGTTGTTTTGGCTTCAAGGGGACACCTTTGTTGCTGAGGGGATTCACTCGGGCCTGTGGTAGACCCTATTCAATGGGAGATCTATGAGATCGATTCTGGTGGTGAAAGAAGATGGCAAGTAGTGGAAAGATAGAGATCGAGAAATTTAATGGTCAGAGTTTTGAGTTGTGGAAACTTAAGATGGAGGATCTGTTGGTGGATAAAGATCATTGGATCGTAGTAGATCAGAGTACTAAACCAACGAGAGTGTCCGATGAAGAATGGAAGAACTTGGATCGAAAGGCAAAGAGCACAATATGATTGTGTGTCTCAATTCAATATTGTTGAATGTATCAGGGGAAGCTACGGCGAAGGCTTTGTGGGACAAGTTACTGATTTTGTACCAATCTAAGTCTCTGGTGAATAAACTGTTACTGCGGAAAAAGTTGTATAACCTGAGGATGAAAGATGGAGACTCGGTGACAAAGCATCTGAACGCATTTAATACTGTGGTAAATCAATTATTATCTGTTGATATTAAAATTTCAGATGAAGATAAGTGCATCATCTTGTTGTGTTCTCTACTAGATCCGTGGGATAGTCTAGTTATTGCAATAGGTAGCAATACAACTACTTTGCAGTTTGATGAAATAGTCTCATCCTTGCTGACGGAGGAGATGAGACGGAAAAATATGGAGAGCTAGAATGGTTATGCCTTGTCTGTATGAGGATGGTCCCAGAACAGAAACAAAAATAAGACAGCGAGTGGGAGATCTAAATCTAGAGGGAGATCTAAATCTCCAGGAAAACCTGTAAAGGTGGTGTGCTAGAAATACAGAAAGGAAGGGCACTACAAAAGGGACTATAAATCTAAAGCTCTTGATAAAGGAAAGGGATCTGATGATGCTCCTTCTGCAGAGGTGAAAACCACCTCAGATGAAGGTGGGGATGTGTACTTGGCTTCTTCAAGTACACATGTAGATCATGAGGCATGGTTGATTGACTCAGGTGTATCTTTTCACTTCACTCCCCAGAGAGAGTGGTTTTGCGAGTATGAGAAATACGATGGTGGTGATGTCTTCTTAGGGGATGATAGGAAGGCTAGAATCATTGGTCGTGGAAAAGTAAAGTTGAAGTTGCAAGGTGGAATGGTTAGAACACTTCCGGGTGTTCTGCGTATTCCTGCATTTGCCAAAAATATGATTTCTGTAAGCAAGTTGGATGAT
Source organism: Pinus tabuliformis (assembly GCA_031772625.1). Classification (NCBI taxonomy): domain Eukaryota; kingdom Viridiplantae; phylum Streptophyta; class Pinopsida; order Pinales; family Pinaceae; genus Pinus; species Pinus tabuliformis. Next base: position 586,621,748 of record CM062814.1, on the reverse strand, counting down.
GCAGGTGTAAAAACAGTGTTCGAGAAGGATACCTGCAAGATGGTTCGGGGAGCACTGGTATTGATGCGGGGAATTCGGATTGGAACTCTATACAAGCTGCAATAGCTCTGTGGTTCCTGAAACTAGTGCAGAAAATCTAGTGGTCTCTGGAGAGAAGACCATGTTGTGGCATCAAAGGCTTGGACATATTAGAGAGAAGGGCCTTCGAATACTTCATGGTAAAGGTATGGTAGAAGGTATGAGTAATAGCTCTCTGGATTTTGATTTATGTGAAAATTGTGTATATGGGAAGCAGAATCGGGTGAGTTTCCCCTCTGGTGGTAAGAGGGCGAAACATATATTAGAACTTGTGCACAGTGATGTGTTTGGACCTATGAAGGTTCCATCACTGGGTAAGTCTGTGTACTATGTATCATTTATAGATGACTTCTTAAGGAATACATGGATATATTTCCTAAATAAGAAATCTGAAGTCTTTGACAGGTTTAAATAATTTAAGGCTTTGGTGGAAAACCAGACAGAGAAGAAGATAAAGGTGTTGAGTACCTTTAACGATGGAGAGTTTTGTAGTAAGGAATTTGAATAATTCTATAAGAAGTGTGGTATAGCACGACAAAAGACTACTCCATACACACCTGAGAAAAATGGAGTTGCAGAAAGAATGAACAAGACGTTGATGGAAAGGGCAAGAAGCATGCTCAGTGGTGCCGAGTTAGGACAAGAATTTTGGGCAAAGGCAGTGGAGACAACATGTTACCTAGTCAACAGATCACCTTCATTAGCGTTGGAGGATAAGACTCCACAAGAGGTATGGACTGGTAAGAAACCCTCTCTTTCACATCTGAGGGTATTTGGATGTGATGCATATGTACATGTTCCAAAGGAGAAACGAACCAAGTTGGATAGTAAATCTGAAAAGTGCATCTTTATTGGGTATAAGGATGGTTTAAAGGGTTATAAGCTTTGGAACCCAGTAACAAGGAAGGTTGTGTACAGTTGAGATGTGGTGTTCAGAGAGGTAAAAGATGTTATTAAACATGAAGTCCAACCAAAGGAACCTGAGAAGATAGAGTTTGAGCTTAAGGAGGAAGAATCAGACTCTACAATAGAGGAGGAATCAGAAGATGAAGAGCCACAAACTCCGAGTGTGAGAATATTAGTTCGAGAAAGAAGGCAGCCATAAAGGTATAGTCCATCTGCTTTCTGTTCAAATTTTGCTTTATATATTACTGACGATGATCCCAAAACTGTGAAGGAAGTAGTAGATTCAAAGGATGGAAAACTCTAGAAAGAGTCCATGGTTGATGAAATGGCATCTTTGCACAAAAATGAGGCTTGGGATTTGGTGGAGTTGCCAGCTAGAAGGAAACCCATTGGTAGCAAATGGGTGTTCAAGAAGAAGACAAATGCAGAAGGAAAGGTGGAGACATACAAAGCTCATTTAGTAGCAAAAGGTTATTCCCAGATACCGGGAATTGATTTTGGTGATATTTTTTCTTTTGTTGCCAAGGTAACTTCTATTAGATTACTTTTACCTATTGTTGTTGTTTTGATTTTCTTCACGGGGATCTAGAAGAGGAAATCTACATGAAGCAACCTGAAGTCTTTGCAGTGAAGGGTAAGAAATAACTGGTATGCAAGTTAAAGAAGTCCCTGTATGGGTTAAAACAATCACCAAGGATGTGGTATCAGAAATTTGATACATTTATACGGGGACTTGGCTTCACCAAAAGAAAAGCATATCACTGTGTGTATTTTAAATTAATTGGTGAACGTGTTATTTATCTGGTCTTATATGTGGATGATATGTTGCTTGTTGGAAATGAAAAAGAAATTATCCAGTATTTGAAGACCCAATTGTCCTCCAAATTCAACATGAAAGATCTTGGTGCTGCAAACTGTATTTTGGGCATGGAAATTAAAAGAGATCAGGCAAAGAGGAAGCTCTGGTTAAACCAGAGGAATTATGTCGAGACAATACTGCAGAGGTTTAATATGCAGGACAGTAAACCGGTGAAGGTTCATATTCCTGTGGGTGTGAAGTTATCTGCTGAACAGTGTCCCAAGACACAAGAAGTGGAAGAGGACATGTCCCGTGTTCCATATGCAAGTGCAGTCGGTAGCTTGATGTATGCAATGGTTTGTACTAGACCAGACATTGCGCATGTAGTGGGAGTATTAATCAGGTTTATGTCAAAACCAAGGAAGGAGCATTGGACAACAGTGAAGCGAGTTTTCAGGTATTTGCGTGGCACTAGTGATTATGGTTTGTGCTACCAAGGAATACCAATATTGGACAAAGTGTTGGATATTTGTGGTTTTGTTGATGCAGACTGGACTGGAGATCTGGATCAGAGAATATCTACAAGTGGGTATGTGTTTAACCTATTTGGAGGTGCATTCAGTTGGATGAGTAAGAAACAGTCTGTAGTGGCACTATCAACTACAAAGGCAGAATACATGGCAGCCACTCATGCAAGTGATGAGCCCCAAATTTGGTAACTTGTTGGGCTCATTTGGCCTAATTATCCTTGTTCAGTCCTTGTTCAATCCTTCATTTTTCATAGCTTATGCATTATTTTTCAGTATGTTTATGTCATTTGTACGAATAATGGTAGTCACTCTTCCTAGGTGGCTAACACGTGCTCATTTCAGGTTTTTTGACACATGTTGGAGCAAAACCGAGCAATCATGGGCTAGAAGACAACCAAGCTTGAGGTGAGGATTCATAGGGGGGTTGTCTATGGCATTAAATAGCCCTTCCTCGGGATCTTCACCCTACTCCGAGCTCCAAAGGCCACCAAAACCGGATCTAGAAGGCAGCCAAGCAGATTTTGGAAGGGGTTGTCTACTCACAGTTTGGACAGCCAAGTCCCATAGATCTAGGAGGCTAGCTAGGGCCCTCGTGGTGTATAAATGTTAAGGCCTTAGCCTTCATAAGGGACTTTTAAAACCTTTGCATATTTTGCACTACAGTGCTGTTAGCTTTACTTTGTTCTCTTGTAGCCATTTTGGCATAACTCTTGACTTATGACTATTTTTTGATAATGAGAAGCAGCCCGATTTTATATCAACTCTGAGTTTTCTATAGGAGCCATAGCTCTCAGGGTTGGGCCCAACCTGAGAGCCTAGGGCTTCCTTTTTGTACTGTTACCTTTCCCTTATGCATCGTTGTTTTCCTTTTATGCATTTGAAACATATTTCTGTTGGGCATATTTAGTTGTGTTGGTTAAATAGGTCATTGTTTATGAATAGAATTGCTTCAGATGTTTAAAATAGATTGGTAGGATAATAACAGGAAAAAAGCTCCAAGAAAAGGGTCAAAAACACTCTAAGTTTCACCTCATCCTTATTGGATCAGGGGCTGGAATTGAAGAAACAATGCTACCCCAACAAAAACACTAGTTTGCTTGACCATGCAATCCTTAGTGTACTGTTTTCATTTGCAGAAGTTAGTTATCAGTTCAGATCTCTGAAATGTTTCTTTGCATGATTGATGTATATGGTTTTCTTTCCAAATAAAGCTGTTGTTCATGTGTTTTATTGACAGTTAACTTAGATTATCTAGGACTTTGATTATTTGTAAGACTTTGTTGATTCGGTTAAATGTACATTGTGTAGGGCATCTCTACCACTCTCTCATCCACCTAAGCTTCATCAGAGCCATCTGTTCCATCTCCTAGCTAGGTTCCTCGCCTCACACCTGTCCTTTTGCCCACGTAACCCTACCTTCTTGCTCCATCATTGTCTTAGCCTTCTTTAATCCAAGTCAGCCTTCTACACCCTCTCACCACTCCACCAGTCCCTGGGTCACTCCACGCCCCTATCCTACCTCCCTATCTATTCATGTCTCTTCCCTCACTCACCCATCCTCTAAAATCCACTTTTTAAACATCCTGTAGAAATTTCTGAACATCCTGTAGAAATCTCTGAACATCCTGTAGAACCCCTGCAGACTTCCTGTAGAAGCTCACAAATGAGGTTTCTTGATAGCCAAACTTTGTGAAACTCTCCAGAAGGGTCTTAGGGACTCCTTAGACCCTCTCTGAACCTTCCCAACCTTTTCCAAGCATTTCTCCTCCTTGATCCACCCCTGCACAGTAAAAAGCCAGTTAAAAGCACATGCATGATAATTCTAATAACTTATTCAAAAATACAAAAAGATGTTTTCTTCAGGTAGAGGTAGTCTAGACACATGTATTTTACCTTCATAGAAGTAATGGAATCCCTTCCAGTAGTTTGCATTCTCTCCTTTGCATCGGTAGGACTAGCTGGTAGAATTAGGGTTTGCTAGGGTTTGCGTTAATTTTTGGCTTTCAGTTTCTTTCCACAAGTAGATTAGCTTCCTTTGAGTTAGCTTTCATCTATCAGTTAAAAAGCTTCTTCTAAGAGCTCATAGAAGTTGTCTTAAGCCCCTAGCAGACTTGTGCCAGCTAACCAAGTGACAGCTGCGGCAAGAGCTAGTACTTGTGCATACAACACCGTTGCTTCCAAGTTTGTTACGAACTACCGGGTTGATAAAAGTAAAGAAGGGAGTCCCAGGAGTTGCAGCATTATTGCTGCAATACTGGAGCCCACCATCTTTTTGGCGCCGTTGCCGGGGAAGCGTCAGAGTATTGGTGATTGTTGCTTTTCTGCTATTTTCTCCTACAACCTTCTGCTAAGTAGTTTATTTCATTTCATTTCCACAAAAGTAGAGTAGATATTTCCTTCTTTCATAGATTAGCATTTCAATTCCGCAATTTCAATTCTGCAAGCGTAGATTAGCATTTCAATTCAGCAAGCGTAGACTAGCATTTAATTCCTGCAATTTCATTTGAGCAAGATAGATTAGTCCTTTCGTGCTTTCATTTCAATTCCGCATTTTCATTTCAGCAAGATAGTTAGTTGCAGTTCAATCTATTTTAGTTTTGCAGGTACTAGAAGAAAAAAAAACAAAAGCAATCAAAAGTCTTTCCATTTCATGCCTCGTAGGAACAGAGATAAAACCGGCAAATTCTTACCCAACACCCCCACCACATCACTGAGTCAACCTTCTCTCTTCTCTGGTGACAGTGAGCCAGAAGAACCTATAGGTGAACCTCTTGAGATATACGAAGATCCTATAACAGAAGGAGAGTTAGAAAACACTCCATCTGAAGCCATGGCTGAAAACCGAAACGGTAGAAGAGAAGATGAGAGAATAGAAGGTGCCTTTCCCATCCGAGAGACCAATGGAGACATGAAAATTAAAAACATAAGCCCCTTTGCTTTACCTCACTTCCATGGATTGACTACTGAAGACCCTGATACCTTCCTATTTGAGTTTGTTGTCCTTTGTCGAACTTATGACTATGCTGAGGATGAGAAAAAGTTGAAACTCTTTCCCTCTACCCTCAAGGACGCAGCATTACGCTGGTTCATGGGGTTACCTGGAAACAATATCACCACTTGGGCTCAGATGCAGCAAGCTTTCAATGTCAAATACCGGGACTACTGTAGATCCAAGGAAACTAAGGGAGAAATCTTCCGGATGACCATGGGAAGCGATGAATCTTTAGAAGACTACGAGGAAAGGTTCCAACTCAGTTATAAACGGTCCAGGTGCACACTTGACCCGAAATTTTTGAAGCTAGTTCTGCTCCAGGGAATCCCTGAAGACCTTCTGGACACCCTTAACATGCTGACTGGAGGAGACATCTACCAACTACCTTATGAGGACATAAAGACCGTGTTTAGAAACCATTCTAGGGCAGCCCGGAAGAGAGGTAGGGGGAATCATCTTTCAGCTAGTACCACCTTCTCCAAGCATGAGTTTGCTAACTAGATGGAAGACCTCAAGAGTGAGATGAGACAGACTATTGCCATGCAACTTGATACCTTCCGAATTCAGCAAAAGAAAGAAGAAGCTGAGAGGGCTTTGGCCATTTTTTGTCCTAGATGCACGAGGAAGCATCCCAAGAATGAGTGCCCATTGCACTCAGTAGAGGTATGTTTCGTTTGTGAGGAAGACCACCCCACCAACCAATGCCCTACCTTGCCTGGATTTAAAGCCATGTATCTAGGGGCTGAGGTGGCTACTGAACCTCTCTACTTCCTCAACCAGAGGAGGCCACATGGACCCAGACCTTACCAGCAGGGGATGCAAGGGACATCCCAAGCTTATTATAACCCCAACCAATCCGCTCATATACCTTCTTGGGGCCCCCCTGCTCATCCTTCCTGGTCCACACCTCCTCTGTGGTCTTATCCATCTCCATACCATACTCAACCTCCTTCTCATTTGTTTCACTCACATGCCCAACCACAACCTCAGTGGAATGCACCTCAACCGAGGTGGAGGCCCCAGTACAACACTCCTCCCACCATTTTGCCTCCACCACCGGCTCAACCACAACCATTACCTCCTGCTCCTCCAAGACAACCCCAGATGCCTGTTCAACCGAACCTGAAACCCAACAACAGACAGGCCTAGCAGGTATATACTGGGGAGACAACATGCCCTACCTATGCTGTGGAGATCCAGGAGATCAACCTGCGATCTGGGAAGGTCCTTCCAGAGCACCAACCTCCTCCCCTAGAGGAGGAGGAAGAGAAACAGGAAAGTGAACCCCAAGCCATTCCACCCTTTCCTGAGCAACTCACAGTAACCACACAACCCAACCCAGAAGAGAATGAGCTTCTAGGAGAACTCAAACAGTTGTGTGTGAAAATACCACTTCTCTAGGCCATAAAATATGTACCGATATACAACAAATTGATTAAGGAGAAGTGTTTCAGGCACCCAGGCAGGCGAAAGAGAGATGCCTCAACCATCAATGTCATAAGGCAACTGTCCGATCTCATGTTGGGGCAAGTAATCTGTCCAAAGTATTTGGACTATAATATCCCTCCCCTTAATAATAAATAATAAAAATAATAAATCATAAATGTTAAATAATAAATGATATTAAAAATAAAAATAGTAATAACTATACTAAAGCTCTAAATAAGAATAAATAGAAATAAAACAAGAAAGCTAAAAATCAAAAGAAAGTTGCATGTAGACACATGGAGTGTGTGCATGTGGTTCCCCTTCCAATGTTTGTTCTATTTAATAGATGGTGAGGAAGATGAGAGGCATTCTTGCATTCCATCTTTCTGAGATTCTGTCTTCCATTCTCTTGGGAGAATGGTGTTCTAAGACATAGGAGTCACTGGCAGTAGTATGTTGATTGAGGGCTCGGGGGTGGCCAGTTGTAGCAAATCTTTGCACAATTGAGCCTACGGTTGGGTGGAGAGTCGTCCCCAAAACCTTGTTACCGTAAGCCTACTTATACCACAAGTAAGCACTATTCATAGTTGAATTTAGTTTATTAATTACATGTTTATTGGGCTAGGTAAGTGCCACTCTCATTTAAATTTAATGTTAAATTAGATATTTATTTTTGGACTGTTACATATGGTATCAAAGCTTTGGCTCAACCCTTAGGGCTTATGGGCATCTTAAAAAAAAAAAAATTATTTGTTGGGATTTTTAACTTGACTTGTTGTTGAAAGTTACAGGATGCTTACTTTCCTACAAGTAATTTCCACAGCAACTGAACTTTGGAATCGGGGTTTCTAGATTTCCACATTTTGATTTGTTTTCATTAATTTATTAGCCATTTTTGACAATTGTTTGCGGGTTCTACAACAACATAAACCGAGTGGTGTGTGTTTTATGATAGGCATCAGATAAAACTCGTTTATCATAAATTTATTTATATTGTGGTTCTGAAAGATAATTTGTTTCTGCAATCATTTTTGTCCGAATTTTTTTTTAGTTTGGTTATTTAATTTTGGTAATCGACATGCACTTCCCACATCTGTAAACTCCATTATTGACATTCGGATAGATAATGTCGTTCCACCTTTGTATTTGGTCTCTCAAAAAAAATGGGGGCGAGAGATCCAATTGGGGATATTTGGCGACTTGATTGAAATCGGAATTCAATATATCGATAATATCGTAGCCAATCCCTCCTTTTTCTGCGAGTGTAGACCTCCTTCAGAGTTTTGCATCCATTTGCATTATCCACCGATAAGCGCATGTATCTGGCAGTAGTGGAACTGGAGCGGGAATTCGAATTTCATTCTGGTTATTATTGTTATGCTTTCTGATGAAGCTGGTACTCCAATTTTTCTTCTGGTTATGATTGAGAATGACGAACGTTGGCATTGGCAATGGGAATAGAAGTGAAGGAGGAGCCATTCAAATCCAGATGAAAATAGGAATTGGAATGAAGATTTGTCATTGCTTTTTCTTCAGCGTCCACTTACAATACAACCAAACCAAGAAACCAAAGACTTATTCAGTATAACTAAGAAAAAAAATTCTGTATGCAGTAGGAGTGGCACTGTTCAGATTTCTGTACCGGGATTCCAGGTGAGTTACGCTGAATTTACTTTTTCACTTTGCGTGGGCTTTTTGTCATTTTATTTCCTTTTTTATGCTATTCTTCTGTGTCTGTAAAGATGGCGTCAGTATATGTCCCGTGAGGCAGTGGCCTCAAGCTTTGTGAAATAATCAGATCGGTATCCATGGTTAATGATCAGGAATATGCACAATTTAATCAAGTTTATCCTGCTGAATAAGAAGCTTAATGGTGTGCAAAGCTAGAGAAATCACTAATTTTAATTAAACTGTCTGCCTGTATGGGGATAACCAGAGTAAGGTTGTGGTGTTGGAGTTTGCATAATTGAAAGTTGCAGGTTGTTTAAGGGTTTGATTTTGAGTGGTTTTTAGGGTTACAGCTATGGTGTTTAGTGATTAGAAACCAAGAAAACCATATATTTGATATATTTGTTGCAAGTAGAGATATTTCTTTGGCTCTCCCATAAAGAAAACTCTGGTCGTTGCTCTCATTAGACTTGCACAGGTACAGTGAGATTGCATTCTTCTCCTGCTGTTGCGTAAATGGTTTTGTCTTATTTGCGCATGATTTTGAGTTAACATTTACGTTTGTGTATTAATATCTATTTTGGATGCTTTAGAATTTATTTGATATTTTTATTTTAAAACTTGCGGTTTAAACTCATAATTATTTTTCCCTTCTTCTTAGTTTCGAGTACAAACTTTGAAAAAATTATCTGATATATGTTTTTCTAAATAGTGCCATGTTTTTTTTCTAAATAGTGCATATTTTAGTGCCGGTTAATTTAAATTCTAGAAAAATTATGGGTTCTAAAATCTATATATATGATAGAAAATTTGAAAGTATGTAGGTTTTTCTTCCTTTTAATTTAAATTCTTGAAGATATATATCTATTATAGAAATCATGAAAACATGTATACGTAGGTTTTTCTTCCTTTTTGATGTAAATTCTCGCAAAAAATACTTCCCTTAACTTTTACTTCTACGGCTAGAAAACAAGAGAGCACAGATTTTCCTCATTTTTAATTTTAATTCTTGAAAATTGATGAGGCATGAATCTCGTAAACGGCTTTACGAGCGTTACGGGCTTTATTGAATTTGATAAATGCACAATGGAGCTTGATTGAGTAAGAGGAGCTTTCTTTAGCGAGATGATAAATGCACAACCTCAACAGCTCTTGTGAACAATATGGTCTATTGCATAAAACAGGGCTTCAGATATGGTCATCTTCTAATGTAAATATATTTTAAATTAGTTCTCCAACTATTTAGGTTGACATAGGGTTTTTTTAATACCATAGAAATCCTAAATACCACCCTTAGTCGTCAAGTCAATTCGTAGATATAGGTTGTCTTTCCATTCTAAATATTAAGATCTGATTATCCAAAAATTTGTCAAAAGGAATGTGCGACATTGTAGTTCTTGACTCCTTACAATGATCCAATTATCCAGAAATTCATCGAGAGGAAAAAGCTGCATTGTAGTTCTTCACTCCTTACGTTGCAGGTTAAGGTGGTTTGGACTAATTAGACTTGTTTTGGTGGCTTGACTGGTTTTTCTCCCTTGTCAACATGTTATTGCAGTTTTGAGACACGTCTTTTGGAACAACAGCCTAAACTTGTATATTACCCGGCTAAACATACCAGGCTTTTACCTTTATCTTCGACTGCCCAACTCTTCGTATATAGCTTTGCCCGCCCACTAATGAAATTTTTCATTATTTGCAATGCTACAGTCGTTCTCATATTCAACCATAAATTCGTCTTGAGAAATTTTCAGAAGAAATTTGGTTATACAACAGCTTGTTTGCAGTTATGGAAGGATTGCGAACACAAGTTTACAGGGGCATCGTTCAATAGAGGGATAGCCGGAAGTTCGTGTAGGTAGTTGTTATGGAAAGATTCCTAAGCCCGGTCATGAACCACAATAGAAGGAACATCAAATCACTATTAAATGCATCAATATTTAAAAGGTTATATATATATATATATATATATGCATGATGATTTAAAAAGTTATATTTATATATATATGATTGTTTTTTATTTAATGCATAATTGAAGACCATATGTAATGAACATACATTTTTTATTTCAATTGGTTATTTTGAAGGGAGCACTCGAGTAAGAGAGAGAGTGAAACCGCATATATCACCAAAAGTTTGTCTTGTTAGAAAATTCCATGGATCATCATTGAAATTGTTCAAAGGATGTAAACTTCTTCTTATTATTGTGCATGATAAGTAAAAACTGGTTTGGTGTTTGAAGGAGGATAAGCCTTGCACAACCGGATATTGTGCAAGCAGGAAGGTAATTCTATTTTGAAGCTGCGGAAAAATGAGAAGGGTACTTTTAGTAAATGGTCTAGAGAACTGTTTGATCTAAGTATGTCTATAAAACAGAATTAGAATCTCTAGTCTCCGCTTTAAAAAAAATAAAATAAAAAAATTACAAGGTTCATGGTTTCTGTGCCTTGTTTTAATTTGTAGTTGAAGAGTGGACAGATCCGCAATCGAGTTTCTTTCCCACTTAAAACTTGTATGAATCAAATAGTTGTGCTGGGAATCGTGTTTATCTTACTGGGAAATCCTGTTACTTGAAATTGGATTGAAGAAATCCATTGTCTATGAGATGATTTCATGTGCATTGAAGAAGAGAAATTGATTGCTTGTAGAGAGAGTTTTAGATTGTGAGTTTGAAGTACGATTTGCTCCATACAATTGTTAGGCCAATAAACTCTCTATTGACTTTTGAATTCATGAATCTCTTTACCCAATAAATGATCATCTCTTCCTTTTTTCGTTGAAATAGACTCTACGCCGTTCAAATCTCATTTTAGGTATGGGTAATACTTTCTCTCTATCTTTTGAATAAATTATTATTTCTTTCCAAATTCTGTGCCCTGATTCCTGAAAAGTAGAATATCATTGCACTAACACAGCAGATTGAAAGAAATTTTTTTAAGGAATTACTCTGAATTTATGTTACTTTATTAATTCCTACATTGTCTTTGCAGTGTTGTAGCAATCTGTTCATCCTGCATACTGATTTTTAACTAAGCTGTTCTGATTTTTCTTGATTTTTATTTATTTTTCTTGATTTAATTGATTTAGCCATTTTATAGTGGGATTTCAATGAGATTCTTTGTTTTTCTTTTCCTGTTTGCTTTGGCTCATGATGAGTAGGATTTTGCCCTGGAGAAAGTATATAGGAAAACTTGGTGTTTTCAATTATAGGAAATTATCCAAACTCTTAAATTTTAACCGGTTGGAATTTGCAAACTCAAATTCTGCCTGAGCGAGATTACATTTTTATTCCTTCAAATTTGATTTATTAATTTTTTTAAACCAACCAATAATGTCAAATCTGCAATTTGTGCACACTGTTCATATTCCAAATTAGGTGTTTAAAATGACGCTAATGAATTAAAATGTATAAAAATAGGAGTATGAGTATGAAGGTATTCCTTAAACTATACAACGACCATATGCTTGTTAGCGGCAACAATGAAAGGATGAGTATCATCATAAAATTATATTAGGATTGACTGTAGCATCAATGTTAGACATAGAACTTATGTAAATTTGATACAACTTAAAATCAATTCCAATATAACTGGGAGAAGTGGCATATAAATACTTACATTTCATCCCACTATAAATTTGAATTCTTTTCCATTAACAAACTTGCACAATAAATAAATAAAATCTTCTTTAAGAAATGACAACAACAATGAGTTATTGACGGCTCTTATTATTTTGATTCTCCTTTGAGAACGCTGATTTATTCAATATATAACTTTATATATATATATATATATATATATGGTGAAGCATGTGATAGTTGCATACAAATTTATGACATGCATGAGCATGCAGTTCGTTATTTTTTTGCGATTAAATGCAAGACTTGGCATGTGGATTATTTTCTATGATACTATGATGGTATAGCTAATGCATTGGTTGCATGTTGAGGTGTGATGATTCACAGGACTCCACAAATGGGCCGAAAGGGCCGGTTTATTCGATGATCTCGTGTGAGCCCATACGCATGAGAGAGAATAAGTAACACCATATGGGCTGGGGACAAACTCAATCAACACTACATATGCCAGTGGTTCCTTTGTCTTGTGTATAGCTCTTGATGGATAGCTCTAGAAGAACTATGAGACCATCTTGAGGAGGCCACATGCCTGATGTTCTAGGCTAGGTGCCTAGTATTGGATTGGGATGCCGAAGTCTGGAAGGGATGTAAAGGACTTCGATGCCTGGGGCTGTGCGCCTTAGTAGTTGTGGAGGGAGTGGGCCAGCCTTGCGAGATGCCCGGGGTCATTGAGTACCGGACCGGATGCCTGCCTTGGGGCAGATGAGGTCTGAGTCAGGCACGAGCCTTGGGGCCAGCCTTGGACTAGGATACAGACTGGGTCAGGCTTATGCCTGGTGCCGAAAGTGGGAAAAAGGACAGAGATTCCTTGAGATTTCCTGAGGTGTTGGGGACTTTCGATGCCTGCTGGTTATACTAGTTCAGTAGAGGGTGTTGGCAACATGAAGTAAATAAAATAATAAATAATAAATAATTCAACTTAACTTCGGGACGAAGTTCCTTAAAGTGGGAGAGTATGTAATATCCCTCCCCTTAATAATAAATAATAAAAATAATAAATAATACAAAAATAATAATTAAAAGAATAAATAATAATAAATAATAATAAATAATAAAAGTAATAAATCATAAATGTTAAATAATAAATGATATTAAAAATAAAAATAGTAATAACTATACTAAAGCTCTAAATAAGAATAAATAGAAATAAAACAAGAAAATTATAAAAAAGAAGAAAATAAAACAAGAAAGCTAAAAATCAAAAGAAAAGTAAAGAAATAAAACAAGAAAGCTAAAAATCAAAAGAAAAGTAAAGATGTTGGGTCCCTATAATACTAGTTATTACCCCATTACTATTGTAGTTATACCCCTTATTTATATTGTTGTGCCCCTATTACCCCCATATTGTTATTTCTGTGCCCCATAGAATCCCTCTATTGTTATTTTTGTGGCTTTATATTATTATTGTTAGGTCGGCTGGATTATATTGTGACTCCTTAGACTCCTATATATAGAAAGGAGGTTTTGTCATTTGTATCATCCAAGAATTGTTCATTTATGTAATGTAAAGGAGGTTGCCCCCTCGAAGAGGCTGAATTCTAAGGCGTTGATCTATCTTTTCTATCTTTTCTTGAGCTGGTTTCATAACATTTGGTATCAGAGCTTTGAATTCTAGGGTTTCGCTGCTCCAAACAGGTCATTGTGGCATTTTCGCTATAACTTTTTTTCTAGGACGTTTCAGAAGTCGCAAAAAACACCATTTGAGAAGAATCACGTTGAACCTTGGGTCCGAATTTCAGAGCTTTTCGCGAAATATTTGCGGAGATATGATCTGAGGAAGTTGGTCTTTTTGCAAACTCCTGAATTACATTCAAAACAGGTGACCTGGGGAAAATCGTCATAACTTTCTCTCTGGGGATCGGATTGAAATTTCATAAGAAGGTACAGAAAGAGGACGGACTGTAGTTTCTTGTGTGTGTGTTTCAGATTCAAAGGTTGAAACAGTGACGCGTGGCACGTCGTACAAGTTCGCTCTACTGAACCAGTCTAAAAGCAAGTCACTGTGGCAGATTTCACATAACTCTTCCTTGGGGAATCCAATTTGGCTTAGACTTGTGGCATTGGAAAGAGGACACAAAAGGCTACTACAGGTAGCAATTTCAGAACTGGATGATTAGAAATTACAGAGATACATCAGATTCAATATCAGGCTTCTATAAACTGAAAAAAGAAAATGCAAACACCTAGTAAGGAACCTGAAAGCTCTAGCATGACTCATGAAGAAGAGGAAGAAATGCTACATGATATATCAAAATTACAAGAACAAGTGCAACAAATGTCACGCTCACAAAAGCTAACAGAAGCTAAGATAAGTGGTGTGGAATCTAAGATAAATGGCGTGGAATCTAAGATAAAGGGCATGGAAGCTAAGATGGAGGATTCGATGGCAGATTTGAAGATAGATTTGAAGACAGACATGGAAGAATTGAAGAAGTTGCTACAAGAAAGGGTCACTAATGGTGAAAAGGTAGTAAAGGAAACTCATGATGAGAACAAAAGAAATGTTAATCATGATTCCATAGATGCTAATGTTGGATCGAAGAATCACCATATTCCAAAAATCGATATGAGGAAGTTTGATGGCAAGGATCCCGCCACATGGATATTACAGATGGAGCAATTCTTCGATCTCAATAATGTGCAAAATGCACAAAAGGTACGTATGGCAACTGTATATTTGGAACCAAATCAGTTTGTATGGTATCAATGGCTTTGCTCTCGTAAACAATTTATCACTTGGGCAATTTTTACGGAAGAATTGATAGCACATTATGAAGATACAAAAAGCAACACTTTTTTTAGCCAATTGATAAGTCTCAAACAAAAGGGTTCAGTAATGGAGCACATTGAGGAGTTCCAAAAATTGAACATAAGGGTAAAAGATATTCCAGAGGAGCATAGGATTGATGTGTTCATAGGGTCTTTAAAGGATAATATCCAACATGATGTTCGCCTTTGGGAACCTGATTCATTAGAGAAGGCATTCAGGTTAGCAAGAAAAATGGAAAGCAAAATTATGGCAACCAGGAAGCATACCACTCACAACTATAAAGACGGAAGTGTTTTGCCCCTAGTCTTCCACAACCTATAAGGTTGACACCACAACAATTGGAAGAAAAAAGAGCAAAAGGGCTTTGTTACAATTGTGATAGCAAATACACTAAAGGTCATAAGTGTGCTGAGAAGAAATTATTCTACATAGATTGTGAAGAGGAAGAAGAAAAGGAGCAAGAAAGGTCAAAAGAAGAAGATATACTCCAGGAACAAAGCCTAGATGAAGAAAAAATAAATCCGACCATATCTTGTAATGCATTGGCGGGAATTACCACTCCTCAAACCATCAAGATAGAAGGACAAATCAAGAAGAAAAAGGTAATAGTGTTGATTGATTCAGGAAGCACCCACAATTTTATTCATTGTAGGGTAGCAAAAGAATTGAATTGCTTCCTATATCCAGCACCAGAGTGTCAAGTGATGATTGCAAATGGAGGAACAATAAATTGCTCTGGAAAGTGCCATAATATCAAGCTATCCATGGGAGAATATGTATTGACTAGCCCAATGCTTTCCATTCCAATGGGAGGTGCTGATGTTGTACTAGGAGTCCAATGGCTACAATCCTTGGGTACAATAGCTTTTAATTTTCAAGAACTTTTCATCAAATTTTCTATGGAAGGAAAGGAAGTTGAATTAAGGGGTATTGCAGGGAAACCAGGAAAGATAATCAGCTCTAATGGCATGACAAAGCTTCTAAAAAAGGAGCAAAGAGGTGTAATTGCACAATTATGTTCGCTAGATGTTTCCACATTGGAATCATCTATTTCTCCAGATCTCCAAAAAGTCTTGGACAATCATTCCAAGGTATTTGAGACTCCCAAAGGTCTCCCACCTATGCGTGATCATGATCATGCTATTCATCTGATTCCAGGAAGTGTTCCTCCAAACATCAGGCCGTACAGATATCCCTATGTCCAAAAAAGTGAAATTGAACGTATGGTTGCAGAAATGCTAGAGGCTGGTATAATTCAACCAAGTCAAAGTTCTTTCTCAGCTCCAGTAGTATTGGTGCACAAGAAGGATGGATCATGGCGCATGTGTCCGGATTATAGGGAGCTCAACAAGCTCACTATTAAAGATAAGTTCCCCATTCCTGTTATTGATGAATTACTGGATGAATTGCATGGATCAATTTACTTCACCAAGTTGGATCTTCGTTCGAGATATCATCAAATCAGAATGAAGATTGAAGACATTCCGAAAACGGCATTTAGAACTCATGAGGGTCATTATGAATTTTTGGTCATGCCTTTTGGCCTTACCAATGCACCTTCAACATTTCAAGGTTTGATGAATTCAATTTTCAAACCATTCCTTAGAAAATTTGTGTTAGTATTTTTTGATGATATACTAATCTACAACAAGTCTTGGAAGGATCATGTTGAACATGTTGACAGGGTGCTACAACTATTGGAGGAGAAACAATTATATGCAAAAAGATCCAAATGTTTCTTTGGAGTCCAGGAGGTGGAATATTTGGGTCATATTGTATCTCATGAAGGAGTTAAGGTAGACCCTAGCAAAATTAAAGCCATTAAGGAATGGAAAATCCCCACATCCATAAAGCATCTGCGAGGATTTCTTGGGTTGACAGGGTATTATCGCAAGTTTGTTAAGAATTATGGGAGAATAGCAGCACCTCTAACAACATTATTGAAGAAAGATTCATTTTCATGGACTCCGGAAGCAACAAAGGCCTTTGAACATCTTAAAGAGGCAATGTGCCAAGCACCGGTCTTAGCTACACCGGACTTCACAAAAACCTTTATTGTGGAATGTGATGCTTCAGGAAATGGAATTGGTGCTGTTCTAATGCAAGATGAAAGACCCATTGCTTTTGAAAGTCGTCCAATCAAGGGAAAGTTTTTAAGCAAAGCTATTTATGAGAAGGAAATGTTGGCAATACTCCATGCACTTAAGAAATGGCGACCCTACCTAATGGGAAGACACTTCAAGGTAAAAACGGATCATGATAGCCTTAAATACTTTTTAGAACAAAGATTATCCTCTGAAGAGCAACAAAAGTGGGTCACAAAGATGTTGGGTTATGACTTTGAAATCATCTACAAAAAAGGGAAGCAAAATGTGGTGGCAGATGCACTCTCAAGAAAGGATGAGGATGTGGAAGCATTGTTGTGTGCCATTTCTATTATCCAACCAGATTGGATAAACGAAGCAAGGGAGGAATGGAAGAATGACGAAGAAGTGTGGGCACTTATTCGAAAGCTACAACAAGATTCCAGTACTTCTGATACATTTAGCTGGCAAAATGATTCGTTATGGTACAAAGATCGCTTATACCTCTGTAAGAATTCCCAGCTAAAACAAAAGATTCTTATGGAATTGCACACTTCTCCCTTAGGAGGGCACTCAGGATTTTTAAAAACTTACCACAGGGTTAAGAAGGAATTTTTTTGGGATGGCCTTAAATCAGATATTCAAAAGTTTGTGGCGGAATGTTTGGTTTGCCAAAAAATAAAGTTGAAACAATTAAGACACCGGGTCTATTACAACCTTTATCCATTCCAAGCCAACGTTGGGAGGAGGTTTCAATGGATTTTATCACAGGTTTACCCAAGTCTGAGGGAAAGAGTGTCATCATGGTGGTAGTTGACAGACTTACCAAGTATGCACACTTTTGTGCATTATCACATCCATTTAAAGCCAGTACAGTTTCTACTGCATTTATGGAAACAGTTCAAAAGCTACATGGAAACCCAAAGATTATTGTAAGTGACAGAGATCCCATTTTCACTGGAAATTTTTGGACAGAATTATTTTCTTGTCTTGGTACTCAGTTAGCTCATAGCTCATCTTATCATCCTCAATCTGATGGGCAAACTGAGATAGTAAACAAATGTTTGGAAGGATATCTTCGTTGCTTTGTATCTGATAAACAGACACAATGGGTCAAATGGTTGCCTCTGGCTGAATGGTGGTATAACACTTCCTTCCATACAGCAACAAAAATGACCCCATTTATGGCACTTTATGGGTATCAACCACCATCCATCACATCATATTTAAGAGAAAATTCTAAGGTTCAGGCAGTGGAACATCACATCGAACATCAACAACAAGTCCTCCAACTCTTAAAGGATAACCTCGTGTTGGCACAAAATAGAATGAAACAACAGGCAGATCAACATCGCAGTGAAAGAAGTTTTGATGTAGGTGATTGGGTATTCCTACGGCTACAACCATATAAGCAAATGTCCCTAAAGCAAGCTAAGAAGGATAATAAATTATCACCAAAGTATTATGGTCCGTACAAGGTGTTGCAAAAGATTGGTACTATGGCATACAAATTGGAGCTTCCTGCAGCTTCTCGATTGCACCCAGTTTTCCATGTTTCATGTTTAAAGAAGGTTATAGGTGACAAGCTCCCAATTCAAACAATATTGCCAGAACTTGACGAGGAAGGAAAAATTATATTGGAACCGGAAGCAGTCACAGAAACAAGAACTCGACAGCTACGAAATCGATCAATTTCAGAGTATCTTATCAAGTGGAAGAACTTATCCGCTGAAGATTCCACATGGGAGGATGAGAATTTTATGCAGAAGTATCCAGAACTACTCAAGCGTTGAGGACAACACTTTTTTGAAGGAGAGGGGCATGTTGGGTCCCTATAATACTAGTGATTACCCCATTACTATTGTAGTTATACCCCTTATTTATATTGTTGTGCCCCTATTACCCCCATATTGTTATTTCTGTGCCCCATAGAATCCCTCTATTGTTATTTTTGTGGCTTTATATTATTATTGTTAGGTCGGCTGGATTATATTGTGACTCCTTAGACTCCTATTTATAGAAAGGAGGTTTTGTCATTTGTATCATCCAAGAATTGTTCATTTATGTAATGTAAAGGAGGGTGCCCCCTCGAAGAGGCTGAATTCTAAGGCGTTGATCTATCTTTCTATCTTTTCTTGAGCTAGTTTCATAACAAAAGAAATAAAACAAGAAAGCTAAAAATCAAAAGAAAGTTGCATGTAGACACATGGAGTGTGTGCATGTGGTTCCCCTTCCAATGTTTGTTCTATTTAATAGATGGTGAGGAAGATGAGAGGCATTCCTGCATTCCATCTTTCCAAGATTCTGTCTTCCATTCTCTTGGGAGAATGGTGTTCTAAGACATAGGAGTCACTGATAGTAGTACGTTGATTGAGGGCTCGGGGGTGGCCAGTTGTAGCAAATCTTTCCACAATTGAGCCTATGGTTGGGTGGAGAGTCGTCCCCAAAACCTTGTTACGGTAAGCCTACTTCTACCACAGGTAATCACTATTCATAGTTGAATTTAGTTTATTAGTTACATGTTTATTGGGCTAGGTAAGTGCCACTCTCATTTAAATTTAATGTTAAATTAGATATTTATTTTTGGACTGTTACATGGACCCTGGGAGTCCTGTAGTTGATGTCCACATCAATGGCACCATCATACCCTACACCTTGATTGATCTAGGGGCCGCCATTAATGTGATGACCAGGGACACCATGCTTAAGCTCAACCTTCAGAGTTCCTTAAGGAAGACCTCGACAGTGCTGCAATTGGCAGACCGCTCCACCGTGACTCCCGAAGGGATTGTGGAAGATGTCTTGGTCTCTGTTGACTCCTGGGAGTACCCTGTGAACGTTTTGGTCCTTCAGCCAAAGGCAAAACTCACGAGATATCCCCTCATTTTGGGAATGCCTTGGCTGGCTACTTTGGATGCTTACATCAGCTGTCGAGCAGGAAGCATGACCATCAAAAATGGGCCTATGTCCAAACAGTTGATCCTATACCCTCCTGCCCAACCTCTGCTAGAACATGACTTACCCCTATGGTTGGAAGAAGGAGAAGAGGATGAGGTCTACTCTGCACCATTATGCACAGTAGAGGCCACCAGGGGAGGTCCTCAAACCGAGGATGATTTGATTGAGAACTTAATCCAAAATCCTCCCCCTAGTGCACTATCCTTGAAAGAGTTGGTGGAAGATACCCAAGACAATGCTTTAGTGGACCTATGTGCAACTGATCCGACCACTCCCAGAGTTAAGAATGTGGAGTTTGGCCCTGAAAGAACTTTAAAGATCAACTCCTCTCGAGAAAAGGAGCTATGTAGCCTCTTGACCCACCATTTGGAGGCTTTTGCCTGGAGCTACAAGGAAATGAAAGGAATCCATCCCTCGGTCTGTACCCATCATATTTACATTAAGGAGGACTGCAAACTAGTCAGGCAACCTCAGAGGAGAATGAATCCAGCCCTTAAGGACATTGTTAAAGAAGAAGTGCAAAAATTGTTGGATACAGGATTCATCTACCCCATATCGGACAGCAAATGGGTTTCCCCTCTAGTGTTGGTACCCAAGAAAAATGGGAAGTGGAGAATCTGTGTGGACTACAGAGAACTTAACAAAGCCACTAAGAAAGACCACTTCCCTCTTCATTTCATAGATCAAGTGTTGGATGGATTGGCAGGAAAGAAGTTTTTCTCTTTCCTAGATGGGTTCAGCGGGTATAATCAGATCCAAATTAGCTCGGAGGACCAAGATAAGACCACCTTCACTTGTCCATGGGGTACATTTTCCTACCGAGTCCTTCCCTTTGGGCTATGCAATGCCCCTGCCACTTTCCAGAGAGCTGTATTGAGCATATTTGCCAAGTTGGTTCATGATTCGGTGGAAATCTATATGGATGACTTTACTCCTTACGGGTCTAGCTTCCAAGAAGCCTTCTCCAACCTGGGAAAAGTTTTAAGCAAGTGCATTGAGATGAACCTGTCCCTCAGCCCTGAAAAATGTGGATTCCTGATGACTGAAGGGACTGTGTTAGGTCATACCATTTCTCGCCAAGGATTACAGGTGGATCCTAATAAAATTGCTATCATCAAAAAGGTTCCACCTCCTCAGAAGGTAAGAGATGTTCGGAGTTTCTTAGGCTTAGCGGCATATTATAGAAGATTCATTAAAGACTTCAGTAAGCTATCCTTGTCATTGTTTGGCCTCTTAGCAAAAGATGTTGAGTTTAAATTGACGGACGACTGTCAGAGGGCTCTGAATGAATTAAAGGATAAGTTGGTTCCGCCCCAATTTTGAGAGGCCCAAACTGGGCCCTACATTTCCACATCCACACTGATGCCTCGAACAAAGCCATAAGGGCAGCCTTAGGACAAGTTGAAGAAAAACTTCCATATGCCATATACTTTGTTAGCAAAAACTTATCCAAGGCATAAATGAATTATACTGTAACTGAGAAAGAGTTCCTGGCCGTGGTCCATTCCCTAAACAAGTTCCGACACTACATCACTGGCTATCAAAAATTTGTACATACTGACCATGCTGCAATTAGATATTTAATGAATAAGCTTGATGTGAATGCTCGTATTATTAGATGGTTACTTTTGTTGCAGCAGTTTGATTTGACTATCGTTGACAAACCAGGTAAAGAAAATGTTTTTACTGACTTCTTGTTTAGATTGGATTTGCCTGCAGGTGAAGAAGGAACAGTGGATGACCAGATGTCAGATGAACATCTATTTGCTATCTCAGTACTCTCTTCGTGGTTTTCTGATATAGCAAACTATCTGGTCTCAACACAGTTCCCTCCGCATCTATCCTCAAAGGAGAAGAGCGAAATCGTGAGGAAGAGTGCCTCATTCACTTGGATCGGGGGAAACCTGTTCAAACTTGGCCCCGATCAGATCTTAAGGCCTTGTGTAAGGGAGGAGGAAGTCTTTGACATCCTCCTAACCTGTCACGATGGGCCTTGTGCAGGACATTTTGCAACCAAGAGGACTGCCTTCAAAATTCTACAGGTAGGCTACTATTGGCCCACTCTTCATCAAGATGTCAGAAGATATATCAGCCAATGTGACCGATGCCAAAGGATGGGGAAACCAACTCCAAGGGACGAAATGCCTCTCCAACCTCAAGTGACTCTTGAGCCATTTGAGAAGTGGGGTATGGATTTTGTGGGTCCTATCAACCCTCCTTCAAGGCAAAGGTCTTACATCATTGTGTGCACAAACTATCTGACAAAGTGGGTGGAAACCAAGGCAATCAAAGTAGCAACAAAAGAAAAGGTGGCTGAGTTTTTAAGAGAAAACATCTTCTACAAATTTGGCTACCCAAGAGAGTTAGTCACCGATCAAGGAAGCCAATTCACCTCCAACTTAATTGAAGACTTGCTCGCTCATCACAAGATCAAGCATAGGACTTCCACCCCATATCGTGCTCAAGAAAATGGGCAGGTGGAAGTCACCAATAGAGCATTAGAAGGGATTTTGACTAAGGTGGTGAGCAGTAGCAGAAAGGATTGGGCAGATCGCCTGGTTGAGGCCACTTGGGCCTACAACACCACTTGGAATACCACAACCAGTTTCACACCTTATGAGCTGGTCTATGGGAAGAGAGCTTTGCTGTCAATCGAGTTTGAGTACAACACATTGCAGATGGCAGCTCAGCTGGACCTAGATCTCAGCCATGCTCAACAAGAAAGGTTATTGCAGCTGAATGGGTTAGATGAACACCGAATGCAGGCCCTCCTACACTCACAAGTGGTTCAACTTCAGAGGAAGATATGGCATGACCGGCACCTAAATGACAAACAATTCCAGCCGGGAGATTGGGCGTTGCTGTATGATTCCAGACATAAAGATTTCAAGGGGAAGCTGAGGACAAGATGGCTAGGACCATATGCCATGGAGAAGTGTAATGACAATGGTTCTGTCCTTATCCGGACCATTAATGAAGAAGCCATCCCCATGCTCATCAATGGGCATCGACTAAAGATCTACAGGAAACGTCTTTCGAGGCAAGAGTTCATCAAAACTGTGGAAAAATTAGTGTTGGTCATAGAGAAGGGTTCTGCCTCTGTTTTGGGCACACCCTGAGCATCATTACATAAAAAAAAAATGCAATAAAAAATATCCTTGGGTGAAAACCTTTCTGAGGCGCCCAAGGCAGATGGTAGGGGTGAAAACCTCATTGAGGCGCCCCTGCTATCTCCCTGAAAAAAGAATTGGAATAAAAAGATCCTTGGGTGAAAACCTCTCTGAGGTGCCCAAGGCAGATAATAGGGGTGAAAACCTCATTGAGGCGCCCCTGCTATCTCTTAAAGAAAAAGAAAAAAACAAAAAGAAACAAAAGAAAAAAGAAGAAGAAGGAAGAAACAGAAAAAAACAAGTTTAATCTCTGGAAATTGTTGCAGGTTGCAGGAACACAATGCAAAAAGGAGGCCTCTCAACTCAAGGACAAGGGTCCCTACCAAGCTACCAGGCAACCTCACATACACTCCCTCCATGAACACTCATTTTTTCCAAGGTTTGGACACAATCTGGTCATGGTTTAGCCTTCTACAGGAAGCTACAGGACTTTCTACAGGAAACATCCTGTAGAGCCTTTGGGCGGGCCAGGATCGATTATGGAGAAGGATTTGAAGCTTGAAGTCCATTGAGGAGGCATGCAACCACTCTTTTCTTCCATCCTCCACTTGTTTCACCTCCTTTCACCACCATTGCTGCCATCTGGTCGAATATACCTGCACAGTCATACCAGAACCCTGTTTTCTCAGATAATTTTTTTTTTTTAAGTGGGAAATAAAGCATGCAGAGGCTCGCACACTTTACCTGTCAAGGCGACCTCAGGACCCTGCACCTGTGAACGCGACTCATTTATTTCAGCATGCACCCCAGGAGGAGAAACGGCTACAGGATGTCCTACAGGAATCCTGTAGCAGCTGATCCGGTTGGAGCACATACCATGGAGACACCAGCAGCTCATGAAGCCAATGCATGCAACATTCACCACCAGGAAATCGGGTCTCAAGGTCTCATAGCCAGTAGCAGTCAATGAAGAGGAGCTCCAGCACCCATGCACAAAGCAGTAGCAAGCAGATCCAGCATTCCTCGTCCCGAAACCTGAAAAAACCACGTCCACGGCCACACAGGTAAGTGCCTAACCTTATTTCGTCAAATTACATAAGCTATACTCTAAATGTGCATGACTGTGAGAATGGACGGATTGAACAAGTTTGGTAGCCATTCAACTGGCCACCACAACCAGTCAGACGGCCTCGTAGGATCCAAAAGGGCTTGGTTATATCGAAAAGATAGGCAATTGACACGTGGGAAGTGTCCAGTCGGGGAGAAGCGGCAGTATGATAGGAATGGCGGCGGTGAATGTAGAGGGAAGAATTCGGCGGTCAGGGACACGCCGAGGAATGATCGCTATGACGTTGGCCAACAGATTGACTGGGACAGCTCACCCCCGCGCCATGAATTCCGAAGCAATTCAAAATCGGCCGGTTGAATAACTTATGATACACTGCAGTCATTTACACTCACAACCGTTTTGTAGCCGAGTACGCGTCCTCCTCCTCTGCAAGTTGTTAGCCCAAGGTCTCGTTCTGTTCCAACGTCCTGCTGCTTCTCAGACTCGTCCAGAACCATCGTAACGTCCTCCAGAAGTCGTGCACAATTTCTACAAGAAGCTTCACTACAGGGAGCCCGGCATTACGAAGAAGCTTGGACTGTTCACGTCGAGGGTGGCAATTATCAGTGAGGTAGGCCTGAACATAACTTTCCCATGCAAATAATTCAAAAGGTGGTGAATTCGACGTGTTGAGGGGGTAGGGAAAATGTGAATACAAGTCTGTCTATGAATTCAAAAGCCGTTTTCTTATCGCTGCATGAAATTGTCTTCGTAGTCTGCATGCGAGATTTTCTCCAGGGTCTTGAATTAAAATTCCTCCTGTAGAAAAATTGAGACACTGTCAAGGCTCACCGGTGAAAAATTGTGAATTTTATATGACTGTGTGCATAACAGAGACGTAGATGTGCGCTCTGTGTAGAGAAATCCCGAAGTCCTCCTTCTGTACACGAGCAAGCAAGGTCAGAACAACAAAAACATAGTTTTTTACCATGCCGGGAGGGTTAATTAGAAAAGAACCTTCGGACTCCAAGAAATTACGGGAAACCCCTAAGGTCGTGGACTTGTTTTCCCGTGCACACTGGATGTCATTTTGTGACAAGCTTCAAGGTCACGATGATGAAATTACAGAAGAATTCCTAAGGTCCTTGAAGCTGAAGTCAAAGACATTGGCCATTGTCAACTTCAAAGGATTGAACCTCAGACTCACCCCACAGCTCATTAGCAGAGTAACTGATCTACCGATGGGGGTACCCTGGGATAAGGAGGAGAGAAAATTGGGTCAGAAAGCTAAAAACGAGTTCTTCTTGCCAGAGGAACAATTTTCAGAGGACAAGAATGGAGTTCAAAGAACTAGCCTACAACCGTTCTGGAGTGAAGTCAGCCTCCAAATTATGAAGTATATTACGTGTGAGGGGTGATTTAGCATCGTGTATGGCTATCATTTCCGGTTGCTCACAGAACTCAGGCACCAAATGGACCTACCCTCAGAACAAAAATTGAGCATTCCTTACTTCCTCCTACAATCCATGATTGAGTGTGCCACCAAACTGAGAGAGGGGACACCAGACCAGCTAGCCCATCATGGGCTTATCAAGCTCCTCGTGGAAGATGCACTCCACACTTACACTGTCCCTCTCTCCTGGGAAATTTTTCGGAATATGTCTAAGGATGATGACATCCAAATTTTGGCCGAGGAGCTCACTTCCTCCAGTAGCGAGGAGAAGGAGCACACTCAGGCAAAGAAGAAAGCTAAAGGACAAGAAACCCCGGGCAAAACACCAAAGAAAGAACATAAAGGAACACAAGAAAAAGGCCAAGCTGCCAAAACAGGGGGTGGTAAAATTACACCAACACCCAGGGAGAAAAGACTACTGAGCAGGGTAGAAAGGACTGAGAAAGTCTAAGCTAGTGAGGGAACCCCTAAGGCAGCCTCAGCCAAGCTAAAGGAAAAAGCACCCTCAGCCAAGCAGGCTAAAACAGTGCCATCTGCTTCTACAGGAAACCAGAAGGCTATTTCTACAGGAAATTTAAAAACGGCTTCTACAGGAAGCCAGAAACCAGCCACTACAGGACTTTCTACAGGAAGTCCGGAAAAAGGACATCAGAAAGAGAAAACAGCCGAAATTCTATCTAGGGAGGCAGCAGCTGTGCTGGCCACCCTAGGTACCTCTCCCAAGCCAAAGGAAAAATGAAAGAGGGAGACTCCTCTATATTTTAAGGCAAGAAGGAGTGTGAGAATTAAGACTGGCAGACCCCAGCCTCCATCAAAAGAGCCAATCACAATTTTGGATACCCCTACCAAACCAAGGGATAGGTCCCCCTCCAAGGCATCCATTACTTATGAGCGGGGGAGCCCGAAAACATCCTCATGGAGGGAAAGGATGGAGAAATTGAACTCGGAAGCCTCTCTACAGGATGCCGAGGCAGTTCTACAGGAAACGTTAGCTAGGCTTAAGGAAACTGAGAAGATGGAGGAAAGAGCAGCCAAGTCACCACAGGAGGAGGAGAAGACTGATGTCATCATGGAACCAAGCCCCCAACCCAGCCTGGGCTCTTATTATAACTTTTTGGAGGCCGGAAAAATTATTCCTCAAAAATTCACAGTGCCACTGTTTCTAGCACTAGAGGAAGAAAGAGTACGAACCCACACTTGGATGAGAATCGCTGAATCCAAGGGGGTAGCAGATATAGGGCCTCTAGAGGAAAGGCTCAAGGAAACACAAAGGGAGTTGGCAAGAGTACGGCATGTGGAAAGCTCCCAACAGGCCAAGATAAGAGAAGAGAATGAGCTGCTTAAGCAGTAGCTACAGCTACAGGGACAGAGGAAAGAAGAGGACACAACAACCAAGGACACCACAGCAGAACCTCAAGAAAAAGAAGGAATGCAAGTTGATCTTGAGGAACTAAACCGACAACTACAGGAAAGGGAATTGCAGGCAGGCATAGAGATACAATCTCTAAAACAGCAGATGCAAGAAAAGGAGGCACAACTGGCTTGCATGGCCAGTTGGGCAATGGAAGCTCTGCGATGTAGGCAGTCGGCCAAATCCTATGGCCTATACCTAATGGATTAGTGGCTGCAATTCCAAATCAACACACTGGCACAAAGGGGTATCTCCCAAATCCAAAACCCCCAGCAGTTCATGGATTTATGTAACAGCAGTTCATCGGAAGATAAGGCTAAGCTTTCAGAGTTTTACCTCCATAATTTGGCCCTTCCAAACATAACCTCATGGGACCCCAACACAGCAGTAGGGGACATGCAGCTGATGGCAATGACCTCATGGTTAAACCACGAAGAAACGAGAGCGGCAGAGGTCAGAAATGTCATGAACCGAGAACTACATGAACCACTGCTGATTAGAGCAGAGCCAAGGGACCCCACAACATTGATATCCGCTCAACAGCACCTAGCAACCAACTCTCAGGCTTTATTAGAGTACATGGATCGGTAGGCTCAGGCCATAGCACACTTCGAGGATATGGAGCGATTATTAGGGGACAATTGTGTTCATGCTTGCACCCGCAGGTGGAACACATTGTCCCACAGCCTCAAAATCAGGGAATATCACACTCCAACTAGAATTAGGGAGGCCTTGGAATGAGTGCCTCTCTACAAGAAGTCTATGCAGAACCTCCAAGCTAGCTGGATAGGCCTCAAGCTAAGTCCACCTTTGCTTTTGGGATTGTTCGAAGGAGGCACAGAAGAAGAAGAGCATAAGCAGTGGGAAGAGGTGGAAAGGAAGGCCGGATTCCATGACAATGAGGAGGATGCTACTT
This sequence comes from Pinus tabuliformis, assembly GCA_031772625.1. Classification (NCBI taxonomy): domain Eukaryota; kingdom Viridiplantae; phylum Streptophyta; class Pinopsida; order Pinales; family Pinaceae; genus Pinus; species Pinus tabuliformis. The sequence continues at coordinate 586,593,960 of CM062814.1, read as the reverse complement.
CAGAAGCCTAGGATGTGAGGGTGGCGATTAAAGCAATGAAATACGAGGAGCTGGACTAGTTGCTCAGAGGATGAGCAACCCTTTTAGCAGGGGGTGATGATGAGCCCCAAATTTGGTAACTTGTTGGGCTCATTTGGCCTAATTATCCTTGTTCAGTCCTTGTTCAATCCTTCATTTTTCATAGCTTATGCATTATTTTTCAGTATGTTTATGTCATTTGTATGAATAAGGGTAGTCACTCTTCCTAGGTGGCTAACACGTGCTCATTTCAGGTTTTTTGACACATGTTGGAGCAAAACCGAGCAATCATGGGCTAGAAGACAACCAAGCTTGAGGTGAGGATTCGTAGGGGGGTTGTCTATGACATTAAATAGCCCTTCCTTGGGATCTTCACCCCCAACTCCGAGCTCCAAAGGCCACCAAAACCAGATCTAGAAGGCAGCCAAGCAGATTTTGGAAGGGGTTGTCTACTCACAGTTTGGACAGCCAAGTCCCATAGATCTAGGAGGTCAGCTAGGGCCCTCGTGGTGTATAAATGTTAAGGCCTCAGCCTTCGTAAGGGACTTTTAAAACCTTTGCATATTTTGCACTATAGTGCTGTTAGCTTTACTTTGTTCTCTTGTAGCCATTTTGGCATAACTCTTGACATATGACTATTTTTTGATAATGAGAAGCAGTCCGATTTTATATCAACTCTGAGTTTTCTATAGGATCCATAGCTCTCAGGGTTGGGCCCAACCTGAGAGCCTAGGGCTTCCTTTTTTTACTGTTACCTTTCCCTTATGCATCGTTGTTTTCCTTTTATGCATTTGAAACGTATTTCTGTTGGGCAGATTTAGTTTTGTTGGTTAAATAGGTCACTGTTTATGAATAGAATTGCTTTAGATGTTTAAAATAGTTTGGTAGGATAATAACAGGAAAAAAGCTCCAAGAAAAGGGTCAACAACACTCTCAGTTTCACCTCATCCTTATTGGATCAGGGGCTGGAATTGAAGAAACAGTGCTGCCCCAACAAAAACACTAGTTTGCTTGACAATGCAATCCTTAGTGTACTATTTTCATTTGAAGAAGTTAGTTATGGGTTCAGATCTCTGAAATGTTTCTTTGCATGATTGATGTACATGTTTTTCTTTCCAAATAAAGCTGTTGTTCATGTGTTTTATTGACAGTTAGATTAGATTAGCTAGGACTTTGATTATTTGTAAGACTTTGTTGATTCGATTAAATGTACATCGTGCAGGGCATCTCTACCACTCTCTCATCTGCCTAAGCTTCATCAAAGCTAGTTGTTCCATCTCCTAGCTAGGTTCCTCGCCTCGTACCTGTCCTTTTGCCCACGTAACCCTACCTTCTTGCTCCATCATTATCTTAGCCTTCTTTAAGCCAAGTCAGCCTTCTACACCTTCTCACCACTCCATCCACCAGTCGCTGGGTCACTCCAGGCCCCTATCCTACCTCCCTATCCATTCATGCATCTTCCCTCACTCACCCATCCTCTAAAATCCACTTTTTAAACATCCTGTAGAAATTTCTGAACATCCTGTAGAACCCCTGCAGACTTCCTGTAGAAGCTCACAAATGAGGTTTCTTGATAGCCAAACTTTGTGAAACTCTTCGGAAGGGTGTTAGGGACTCCTTATACCCTCTCTGAACCTTCCCAACCTTTTCCAAGCATTTCTCCTCCTTGATCCACCCCTGCACAATAAAAAGCCAGTTAAAAGCACATGCATGATAATTCTAATAACTTATTCAAAAATAAAAAAAGATGTTTTCTTCAGGTAGAGGTAGTCTAGACACATGTATTTTACCTTCATAGAAGTAATGGAATCCCTTCCAGTAGTTTGCATTCTCTCCTTTGCATCAGTAGGACTAGCTGGTAAAGTTAGGGTTTTCCAGGGTTTGCATTACTTTTTGGCTTTCAGTTTCCTTCCGCAAGTAGATTAGCTTCCTTTGAGTTAGCTTTCATCCATCAGTTAAAAAGCTTCTTCTAAGAGCTCATAGAAGTTGGCTTAAGCCCCTAGCGGACTTGTGCCAGCTGACCAAGTGACAGCTGCGGCAAGAGCTAGTACTTGTGCATACAACACCGTCGCTTCCAAGTTTGTTACGAACTACCGGGTTGATAAAGTAAAGAAGGGAGTCCCAGGAGTTGCAGCATTATTGCTGCAATACTAGAGCCCACCAGCAAGCAAGGAAGCAGTTTGGTTGCAGAGATTGTGTTCAAGTATGGGGTTAGTACATGGAGCTATAAGGATAGACTGTGACAGCCAAAGTGCAATTTTCTTGGTAAAGAACCCTGCATATCATTCAAAAACAAAGCACATTGATGTTCAGTACCGCTTTGTGAGGGATATGATAGAAGACAAAAAGGTGTTGCTGGTAAAGGTGGAAACTTTGAAGAATACTACAGATGCATTGACAAAATCTGTGAGCTCTGAGAAGTTCTCTTGGTGCTGAGAAACAATGGGCGTTGCAGGGCAGGATAAATGACTAAGCTCTCTTGTGGACCCCTATGGAAAGAAAACAAAAAGTGGGAGAATGTTGGGTTGTGTTATATTCTTTCCATGACTAGCCCACATAGTAAACAGGGGTTTAGAGGGGGGGTAGAGCCCCCCCTCGTTGTGCCTATTGCGTAGCGAGGGGGTTACTGGGGGTTTGAGGGGTGCAAATAATCCCCTCTATAGGGTCTGAAATTTTGTTTTTTGGACCCTATATTAGGTTGGGCGGACCTACCTATGGTTTTGTGCATGATTTTTGCACATGGTTTTGGACGAGATGGTTTTCGGTCCATGGTTTTGGACGCGATGGTTTTCAGTCCATGGTATTTGATACTTCGGCATGTATAAATATGTATTGTAACATTGAAAGGAACATAATGAAAAAATCAAGTTGGTAGTCTCAGTTTTGGGATCCAGGGGAAAATCTCTGTGTATATGTGTTTTATGTGTTACGCTCTCGTATTGTTTATTTTCTGTATTTTAGAATTCATATGCAGGTAATTTATGTACAAGGTTAAAACCTACATATTTTTCATTGTTAACATATCAACGTGTTCACTTAGATTGCTAATAATTTTGTTCTTAAAGTTGTCTAGCAAATTACAAAGTTTAACTTGACTAACTGATATCAATGTTGATTTACTTACTCTTTCCCTTCCTCTTGATATGGGCTTGAATATTTCACAAATTTATTCAAATGATAATTGGTCTACCCCACCTCTATTTTTTAAAGCAAGGAGATCAATCCACTCATCCCTAATTTTCTAAGTAAGAGCGTTTTTACTATGTAAAATCCTAAATGATGTAATTTTTCCCTCTTAACATTATACGTAAATCTCTCTATTAGATCCTCAAGGCTCTCATTTTCTTTTTGAATCATTCTAAAGATTTCCTCTTTAAGATCATGATCTTTATATTTTTCTAGAAATATCCTTTGCATAGCATTCCATGATCTTATTGAATTAACCCCTAAAATAATGAACCATTTAAGAGCTCTATCCTTCAATATTGCCAAAAACAATCTCAATTTTTGAGTGTTTAATAAGTAACCATAATATCTACAAAGTATTTCAAATTCAAAGAGAAGGGTTTACGGGTCCTCTAACCTCATACCATGGAATTTCGGAAGGAAAAAAGGAGGGATATTCTTCATATGAACATTGATATCATTATATTGAATGGGAAATCCAAGAGGATCTTCCTCGTTGTTATCATATCCATTCATGTCTTCTACCTTCTCTTCCACCTCTTCTTCTTCGACCTGTGAAAGTCGATGGTGACGTGGTTCTTATTGCACCACATGATCAAGTGGGGGGTTGTGGTATTGAAGAAATATTTTTGTTTTTTGAATGAGAATGCTAATTCAATGCAATTTTATTTTTTGAAATAAAAGATGCCTAATGAAAAGAAAAATTCTTTTATTTTTGTAGAAAGTAAAAGAAATGAATCAACTAGAGAAGAAAACAATGCATACTTTGACACCTCCCTGACAATGAGGCCAAAAAGTGACGAGCACTAGTATTGCAACAAGAATTTTGTAACTCCCAAGGCTACCAACTTTAATTACCAATCTAGTGTTCGTACAAACTTAAGAAGTGTCGAAACTATGTGTGCAACATGCAATATGTCATTCTTTTGTTGATAGATGTAATGAAGTGAATTGACGTGTGCGGACACCATTTTGCAGAATTCTAAAGAAGGAAAACTTAAGTTTACAAGAAAGAATCAATTGAAACTTTACTTGTCCTACTGCATCAAGGAAACTTTAAACTATTTGTAGAAACCATCAAGTGCTCAAAAGGAATCAATGCAAACTATTTCTATGCTATTTAACTCATGATCAATATAGTAAATCCTAATTGCATATTTAAAGTTATGGTAATGAAAAGATGATGTTCAAAAGTTCAGTGGTCCCTTTAAGTTGGATTCCAAGGCTAGGGGGGCGTTGGCAAGTTATGAAAACGAAAAGTAGGCTTAAGAGGTAATTCTAGTCGAGTTTTGGTCAATTCTGCAAAGTGTTATAGGATGCTACAAGATTGCATCCGAAGAATTCTAAGGACTTTAGAAGTGATATGAAGGTAGGTAAAGATGGTGGAAGGTTGGGAAAGAGTGTAGAAGACATTTCAAAGATTAAATCTACTCAGTAGCCCATCTTGCACAAGAGGAAAAGTAGAACTAATAGTCTAAGTAACCAAATTTGCAGAATAGTGAACTAGGAAGAAGATTTAAGCACCCAAATGCCTAAGATGATCAAGTGAAAATGATATGGGATATTTTTTTTTTATTAATTTGAATTTTTTTAGGACTCAATCCAAGTGGAAACAAATCAAAATAGTTATGTTAACACGTGCTAAAATTTAGAAGAAAAATACTACTACAAAAACTAGGAATTCTAGAACTGTGAGCTAATAAACTAATCCAAGCATTCCAATGATGAAAAGGAACTTGCAAAACTATGAGAAGAATGAATCACAATTTTAACTATCTAAATGAAATAATAACAAGATTACTTGAATCATAAATTAATCTAACCTACATCAGGTGGAGCACGAATAGTAAACTCAACAATTCAAACTAGGGGCTAAGCGAAGAAATGTTGAAAATGAAGAGAAATAAAAGAAATGGTACACATCAAGACTTTAAGGTTCTTGGGATGGCCACCCAAGGATAACCATAGCCCCATGAAGAAAACCAAGCTTTAGAAGCTGAAATGAAGTTGGCTTTCATGACTGACAACAAATCAAGTACATCACTGCTGGAGGTGGAAGTAGAACTGCTGGATATCAAGTATTCTTCATAAAAATGATGAAAAATTATAACCCCTGGATACTAATTTTAGTTGGTACTTATAAATAATGATGGTGAATCAATCTCCATGAAAGGAGCACTGATTTCCCCCAAAAATCCCTCAAATAGTGGATCTGGTCCCCAACAGCAGGAGTCTTCATTAAATGATAGGGAGCACATTCCTAGATTTTCTCAATAATTGGATTTCCAGAATTTGTTGAATAATTTCATAATATCTTGTTCATTTATTATCCAATCTTGGTTTATCTTCCAAATCTTCAAAATCTGCCCAATATCCTCACAATATTTTACAAAAATAAAAAATATTGGACACATAATAAGTAAGGATAAATAAAATTTTTAATGATCCATTAATACTACGAGTTAACTCTATAATGTGCAAGTAAGGGGGTCAAATACATATTTTAAGTGTCTAGTAATGATAAAATGGGCCTTAAAATATATACAATTTAGAGGTCCATTAGTATTGATAATCCATGATATTGTAACAAAGCCTATTTACAATTTAATAATATCCATGATAAAGTGGGATTGAATATCCATAGTTAACTTGTATGTGTTGTTCAACTAAATTTAAATATGGTTACAGAAACATTATTTTAATTCATATGGTAAAATGGATTTTAATTTATAACTACTATTTATATGTTATATATTTTAATGTGTTGTGTATATTATGATTTATTTATTTATTTAGAAACTTGTGGTAATTTCATTAATAAAAAGACAATTACAATTTTAAAAAAAAATGATTTTAAAAGTGTTCGCGTCTAATGTTGAATGCCAAACACCTAGACATCTCCCCTCTATTGGGTTGTAGGCGCCTCTCGGTGCAATTAGAAAACCAGAGGGAAAACCTTTTTGCACACACAAAAATTAGTTGAGTACTTTATTAAATCAATGTATTTACATATAAATACAACAAGATTTGTCTCAAGATAGACGAACTATTTTGATCCTACAAGAAACACATACCAATGCATTGTAGAGCATGGGAATTTATTGATTGGCCAACTATTTCGAAGGTGAAGATGATGGATATGCAATTATTTCATTGAGCCAAGAGGCCCAAGAAGCTCATTCTACAACCCAATATAAGGGTCTTTCATTGAGCCAAGAGGCCCAAGAAACTCATTCTACAACCCAATATTAGGGTGCTCAACTTGGAGTTGACACGTGTTCCTTTTAAAATTAAAAATATATATATTCTTTAAATAAAAATTTAAAAAAACATATGATATAATAAAAAAACAAAAATGAATATACGTGTTTGGTTTTTTTAATTAAAAGTGTTATAAAACATCGATAATCTCACAGTTAATAGGTGTATTAAAGACAAGCGATAAAATATTTCACTCACACTCTCAACCATAAATAAAATATTTCACTCTCACTCTCAACCTTAAATAAAATAAAATATTTCATGTGGGATATCATAAAAAAAAAAAGTGTTTAGTTTCTTTAATTAATAGTATTATAAAACTTCAATAATCTCACTCTTAGTGGTCATACTAAGAAGTGTTTGGCTCTCACTCTCAACCATAAATAGAGCTTCAATATTCTATGCTTTAGTAAAATTTGAAGATGTTGAATTCATTTTATACATTAAAAAAATGCAACTTAAACAATGAAAAATTACAAGTGGTTTATATATATATATATGACAAATCTATAAAGCTTCTAAAGAATCAAAGATGTAGAGGTGCAAATTTTTTCTTCAAGTTCTACACTCTAAAGAAGTTTCAATCTCAATATCTCTGGGCTCTCTGGGCTTTTGCTAGATCTGTGGTTAAAATGATGAATCTACACTAATTTATTCTGTGTTGTCTTTGTCTTTATCCATCGTGTTAGTTGTGGAGATTTTTAATATCTAATAGAAATCATTAATATATGAATTAGCATTGATACATTTTTTATTTTTGTAAATTTGATAGTGGTAAGACTACATCATGATCATGTCCAAAAATAACCCCTGAATTAAAAAGAGAATTGAACTGATATCATAATATCTAACAACACACCCCATACACAATTAACATTAATGATACATTAAACTATATTTAAATTTTAATCTTAATTTGAAAATTAAACTCTATATTTATGTTAAAGAGGTGGAGAAAGTTTCTAATGCAGTTCAACGTGCAACATTGGTCAACCAATATCACTGGTTTTATTTAATAATCTGCACGTCATTCCTCAACATGTGTCATTTGTTAGTCTTATTATTTTTCATTTTTGTCTTTGCGACAATTTGGGTCATATTCACAGACCGGCCATACCTGTCACACTGAATTATTTTTATTACTTTTCAATAAGATTCAAGCCATAGACATACTCTTATGACTTTTTAAAAAGGCTAAACCCACCTGCATGTAAATATATGCAGCAACTCGTGTCATATTCATAGATCAGTCACAGCTACCACACAATTATTTTTATGACTTTCCAATAAACTTAAAGCCATCTGAGCCTTTACACATTTATAATCTCATCTTCTCTTTGCGCATTTATAATCTCATCTGCTCTACTTGCCAATGTCTTCTACAATTTCTCTCATCCATGGTGATCTCTTTGTATTTGATCCGACTACAAGAAGCTATGGTGCCCTCTTTGCATCTATTACGTGATCAGCATGGAGTAGTTTAGAGAGCCCGAGGCAGTTACATACTATGTTTTCATAAACAAAAGGGGACCCGACACTAAGAAGAGTATTGCCAACCTTATCTACCATCGCCTCACAAACTGTCATGGGTTGTGCCTCCTTCTCTATGCGAAGGATATGCCACTGCCATTGTTTCTCTGATGTAATTTTGAAATTATTTATATAATTATATAATTTGTTTTTTTAAATATATTTAAAGTAAGTTGGTGACATGCTTTGGGCTTACGTACTTTTTAAAATTGTTTCACTTTGTTTGGTTAAGAGTTAGTTTTCTTGGGATTTGTGAGGAAATAGGGTAATGGCCAAGACCCAGAGGCATTTCACAGAAATCAAACTTTGTCTCATTATAGACGACCAGAGAGATAATTCCAAATGGCATGGATATCCTCATCAACCTATGTTCTCTGATAATGGCCAATAATAACTGCCATTATTGACAACTAAATTATGATAATTTTTGTACTAGTTAGCCAAAAAAAATTAATAACATGCAATCTCATTGATGTTCAGTTTTGGTGAAGACGCAATGTTCAAAACTAGACACCATTGTCAGAGATTTCTTTGCATAAAACCTGCATAATCAACAACTTAGTGAGAACAAATAATTTTTCATTCCTTTTGTGCATTGGAGGTACTACACACCTAGGACCTTCATTACTGGCACATGCGGACACTTAGTTAGAGCATGGGACTACATGCAAGATCCTTTCTGCATGATTTACTCCCTGATTTGCTCCTCCTTTCACGCCGCAATTGGCTAGTTATTCTGCATGATTTACTCCCTGATTTGCTCCTCCTTTCACTCCGCAACAAGCTAGTTCTTCTGCACTATTTACTCCCTGATTTGCTCCTCCTTTCACTCCGCAACAAGCTAGTTCTTCTGCACTATTTACTCCCTGATTTGCTCCTCCTTTCACTCCGCAACTGGCTAGTTCTCTCCGAAACTTGTTGTAAGTGTTAAGTCCTCTCATTGATCACCACTATGGCGCATTACCTTGGGATCTTCACCTAGTAATGCTATATCATGAGCATTATAACCTATTTTCTAAATCAATCATTATTTTTGTTCTTTCGATTCTTTTAGTGTTTTTTCTCTGCAAAGCTATGTGTTCAACCTTTACTAGCTAGATTCATCTATGCAGGTTTTCTAACACATTTACATGGTATCAGAGCCCACAGGTTGCTAGATAAAAGGCGCACCAGTACTTTATTTTGCAGGTATTACAGCTTGGAGATCGAAGATCGACCAAAAAATGGAGTTTCCCAAATAATCGATCCTAACATCATACAACTATCAGAAATGGAGGGACCAAATGGCTCAATACCTTTGTTAGAAAGGGTTGTACAGGATTACCATGGATGTAGAAGTGGAACCCACTTCAACCATAGAGAAATCCAAGTACCTCAACCGCATGGATGAGGCCCACGGATCCATATGCATGTGCATCTCCCTAGAGTTGCAGTTTCATCTATCTGCCTGCAATACTCCCAATGAGATTTGGAAAAAGGTTGAAGAACTCTACAAGAAACAGGATGAAATGAAATGACATCTGCTCAAAGTGGAGCTACTCTCATTGGATCCACGGAACTATGACTGAATTCAATAATTTTTCACCAAATATAATGATCTATTGCTGCAACTCAAGGGTTGTGGAATTGACAAATCCAAAGAGGAGAGTCACTAAGTTCTCTCTACTATGTCAAAGCTCGGACCAGAATACTCCGTCTTTGTGTCTACATTTCATTCAGTAAGGCTCGCAACAGGTAAATCCTACACTATGCCTTCTCTCAAAGAGTTCATGGAGTCCCTCACTTTTGAGCAAGATAAACTCATTGGCATGGGGAAAATCAAACCTCCAAAAGCACATGCACTTGTTGTGCATGATGGCAGCCATAATAAAAATCACAGGTCTAATTCAAATCATAAAAATCAGTAGCAAAAAGACAAGGGAAAAGCGCATTCCCATCCAAAGAAGGAAGGGTACACCAAGCCCTTCAATGACTCCTTTGGCTCTAGAAATGAGAAAGGGAAGAAATGAAACAAATGCACCTACTATCACCGAGGATTCCATTCAGAATCCTCCTACATGAAGAAACAAATTGACCAAATGGCAGAAATCCTTCAGAAGCACAACCTTGGGGACCACATCCTTTAGGGCGCCAAGAAGAAAAATGAGGATCTGCCACACGAGAAAGGTAACAATTTTCATGGTTTAGTTGTAATTAACTCTTCCCCTGATGCATGGATTATAGATTCTGGTCCATCACATCATATGGCTGCTGCAAAAGGAAGTCTATTCCTCTTTGGATGCATGCAAAGGACCTCCCATCCTCATGGGAGATGACTCACCTATTGAGGTCACCAAGAAAGGTAGAGTGGAACTTTTACACGAAAGCTTTGAAGATGTGCTTCATGTTCCAAAAATTTCGGTAAACCTGCTTTCAGTTTATCAGATCACTCATTCTGGCACTGGAAAGAGAGTGGAATTCGCTCCAGATTTAGTGAACATATATGACCTACATAGCAGCTCCAAGATTGCAACCGGTGAGGTAAACAAAGGAGCTAGACTGTATACATTTTCTGAGTTTATTGAATCTGAATCCTCCTTATTGCTTACACATGCTAATGATAGTAGTAAGCTTTGGCACGAGAGGTTTGGTCACTTAAATTATAGGTATATGTAGCAGCTAAGCAAGCATGAGATGGTGGAATGCTTGCCAAATATCAGTTTCTCCAAAGGAGTTTGTGAAGGGTGTGTCCTTGGCAAACATCCTAGAGAAAAGTTTGACACCGACAAGACTCACAGAGCATCCTCTCCTCTAGATCTGATCCATAGTGATCTCATGGGGCCTTTGCCTCATCCTTCCATCAATAAAGCAAAGTATGTGCTTACATTTATTGATGATTTCTCATAGTATACTTGGGTGTATCTTCTGAGTGCCAAATCTAAAGTTTTTGCGCACTTTGAAGATTTCAAAGCACTAGTTGAGATATAGTCAGAGAGAAAGATCAAAGCCCTCCGTACAGACAATGGGGGGGAATATGTTAATGCAGCACTTTAGAACCTTTGCCTTGAGTCGAGCATATAGTTGCATCACACAATTCCATACACTCCGCAGCAGAACAGAGTTGCTAAGAGAAAGAACCGATCTCTCAAAGAGATGGCTTCCTGCATGTTGCATGCTAAGTCACTACCTCATAAGCTATGGGCTGAAGCACTTAATTGTGCTAACTACATCCAGAACATATCTCCTCATAGGTCTATCAAGGATCAGACCCCCATTGAGGCTTGGAGCGGCACCAAACTGGAGGTCACCCACTTCCGTGTTTTCGGCTCTCGAGCATGGGCCAGGATTCCCTCTGAAAAGAGGAAAGCTCTTGATCCACAGAGCATTGAGTGCATCTTTGTTGGATACCCTGATGGTGTGAAGGGATACCGACCCCTTATTTCCTCTACAGACAAGCTCATCATTGAGCGAAGTGTCAAATTTGAGGAAAGTCTCTCGCATGCACCTCAATTTCCGCATGCGGACACCTTTTATCTACCTCATGTCCGAGATGATGACTCAGTACACTCAGATGCAGATACAGAGCATGAAGATGTTGAGGTAGAGCATATAGATGTAGAGACAAAGTCTTCAGATACAAATCTAGTGCATGCATATGATGATCCACATCCAAGCTCAGATCGGGATTTCAGCAGTGAATCAACTTCCCCTGTCATAAATCAGAGAACAAGGAGCTTAAGTGAGATATATGCACAAGACCACCCAGCTAATAGAAATGGTCTTGTGGGGGATAATTATGATCCGCGAAGGACTAGCTCAGAGTTTATTGAGCCTCCCCTTGCCCTCACTGCCACTGAACCAACGCCATCCCAACATTGTCATTTGGTTCAGTCTTCTAATCCACAGTCTTATGCTGAGGCTGCTGGGCATCCCTCTTTGGAGTCCACCATGGAGGAGGAGTATAACTCCCTCCTTGAGAACTAGACCTGGGATCTGGTCCCCCTTCCTTCAGGAAGGAAACTTGTCTGATGCAAATGGGTCTACAGGACCAAGAGTGTTGCAGATGGGCAAATCACCAGAAAGAAAGCTAGGCTAGTAGCCAAAGGCTTCCAACAAGTGCATGGCATTGATTATGATGAGACCTTTGCTCCAATAGCAAAGATGGATTCCATACGCCTTGCACTTGCCATTGCGGCTGCCCAATGGTGGGAAGTACATCAGATGAATGTGAAGAATGCCTTTCTTCACGGAGACCTATCTGAGGAGATCTACATGGAGCAACCATATGGTTTCATTCAGGGTTCATCTTTGGTCTGCGAACTGAAAAAGTCTCTCTATGACCTTAAGCAGGCCCCGAGAGCTTGGCATGAGAAGATGGATTCTTTTCTCTTATCACAGAACTTCGAAAGATGTAAGTCTGATCCGAATGTTTACATGCTCAGGACACATGATTCTCTTCTTATCTTAGTTTTGTATGTGGATGATCTCCTGATCATTGGCAGCTCGGCTTCAACCATTACTGCAGTCAAGAGGGCCTTGCATGATAGGTTCTTGATGACGGACATGGGTCCATTACACTTCTTTCTTGGTCTTAAGTTCAGCCAGGATTCCATAGACATCAAACTCTCTCAGGCTAAGTATGCATGGGATCTCCTCGAGAGATTTCACATGATTGACTGCAAGCTAGCACCAACTCCTTTTTTGTCTGGGGTCCGCCTTGAGGATGGAGGTGACACTCCATTAGTTGATAGTACTCCCTATCAACAGCTAGTGGGGAGCTTATTGTACCTCACCCACTCCAGAACAGATCTCTCATATGCAGTAGGGGCAATTTCCAGATACATCCAGGAGCTGCATGAGCTATAGTGGAATGCTACCAAGTGCATCCTCCGATATGTGCAGGGCACCATCACCTTCGGGATTCACTATGCAGCAGGCATTGCATTGAATCTCCTTGGCTTCACAAATTCTGATTGGGCAGGCGACAACATTGATCGCAACTCCACCTCCGGATATTCACTCAGTCTAGGGTCTGGCCCTATCTGTTGGTCGAGCAAGAAGCAGGCTGTTGTTGCTCTCTCTTTAGCTGAGGCCGAATACAGAGGAGTAGTCAATATCACCATTCAGGCTCTGTGGCTATAGTACTTCCTCACTAAGTTGGGTGTCCAGTTCCACCAGCCCACTGTCATCTGGTGTGACAACCAGAGCACTCTCAAATTTTGTAGGGATCCAGTACAACGACAGCGGACGAAGCACATAGAGATCCATATGCACTACATCAGAGACTTAGTACATGATCGGGTCATTGATTTGCAGTTCTGTCCTTCAGCAAAACAGATTGCAGACATCTTCACCAAGACATTCACTAAGCAGAAGTTTCAGTCTCTCCGCGATCGTCTTGGAGTGAACAACATAGTTGCTTAGCAACTGCCTTTTCTTCCTCTTTTCTTTTGATTACATTGTATTTTGAGGGGCAGGGGGGGTCTTCCCATGAGGTTTCCCTCTTTCCTCAATTTTAGTACAAGTTGCACTGTATTTTGGGTGACCTTTGGCCTTAGTTGCCAGGGCCCATTTTCTATTTTTCCCCATAGTGGTGTTCAGGGGGGGTGTTGGAGATACTACACACCTAGGACCTTCATTACTGGCACATGCAGACACTTAGTTAGAGCATGGGACTACATGCAAGATCCTTTCTGCATGATTTACTCCTTGATTTTCTCCTCCTTTCACTCCGCAACTGGCTAGTTCTTCTGCATGATTTACTCCTCCTTTCACACCGCAACTAGCTAATTCTCTCTAGAACTTGATGTTGGTGTTGATTCCTCTCATTGATCACCACTATGGCACATTACCTTGGGATCTTCACCCAATAATGCTATATCATGAGCATAGTAACCTATTTTATGAATCAATCACTATTTTTGTTCTTTTGATTCTTTTAATGTTTTTGCTCTGCAAAGCTATGTGTTCAACCTTTACTAGCTAGATTCATCTGTGCAGGTTTTATAACACATTTACACTGTGTTGGTCCAACATTGGACCCCCAATCTCTGCAGATCCCAGTGTTACATTTATTTTAGTGTCGCCTTTTGTTGTTGTGGCTACCTCCTATGCATCGCTTAGTCACTATATCCCGTTGTCTTTGTAAAAGGCGGGATGAAAAGAGATATCATCTAACTTTAATAATTTCATCATCGCTCGCTCAGGTCAAAACCTAAAATCATACACTCTGCTAGAAATTTGTATTGTCATGTTACATGACATGGTTCATAATCCTCGTGATCTAATCTGCATGAGCTATTTGTGTGAAGCCGAGAAATAGTTAGAAATACCATTTAGTTATTCCGGAAGGTTTTTTATTAAGTTAAAGTGTTGAAGATTTTTTTAATTTTTTAATTGAGTGTTTAGATTGATTTTCAAGAGAATATGCTTAGTTTTAATGTCTATCAATTACTATAATGTATTAAAGAGTTTGTTAGGTTGCATTGATTTTTAATAAAATTAGAAAATTATATTTGTGCCATGTGGATTCCTGCCCACTAATTTGGTACAGATTTGAGATTACTTGGATTCTAATAAGTTCCTCATTATTGTTTATAACATTAATTTATATAAAATCAAATTTTATTTAGCAAAATAGTCCTTTACTTTTAATAAATTTAAAAAATTAAATTTGTGCTATGTGGCTCCCCACCCACCAATTTCCTAGGGATTTGAGATTATTCCAATTCTATTAAGTTCCTTTATGATAAGTTCTTCATTATTATTTATTGTTAAAGTTAATGGTGAAATTTATTCTTAGAGAGAGTCACTTCATTAGTCACGTTAAAGATTTAGATTAGGAATTTGTTCCTACTTTCTAGATGGTTGTTCTAACCTCCTTATTTGTTTGTAAATTATATATTCATGATGTTTAATGATGAATGTAGAGCATTCTACTAGAGACAGTCTCCAGGTGAAGCTCTTCATCTGAGAGCTGCTCAGTTTGTTGAATATATTTTCTGTCTTCTATTTTTAACATGGTATTAGAGCTTCAAGGTTGAGTGAGTCAAAACCAAAGTGCTTTGGTGACTGAGAGTCCCTAAGTGGTTGTATTATGGCCCTGAGTAATATGAAGGAGGTTTGGTGGTGAGGAGGTGGAGTGCTGAGAAATAGCACAAGAGAAGAAAAAAAAATCCTCCTTGAGGTGAAAAGAGCAGCAATGTTTTTTGGTATAAATAGTGCACTCGTCAACGAAGGTTTAGAAGGGAGGCAGCACAGGTCTCAGGATCAATTACGCGCTACTAGATTAGAGGGTCCGGTGTCCGTGTGAAGCACAACGGTAGCGTGGTGAAACCCCTCTGCACATGGTCTGGCGTGTGTGTTGAGTGCATACACCTTTCCAAGCATCTGTCAATCCATTTCTTTTGTGAACAGATTTTGGTCATGCTATAAGAGGGGACCTCCAACCAAATGAAAGGGGAAGTTATTTAGAAAGGAATATATGTGTGTGTTGCAGATACACGAAGGGGAGTGAATTTCCTCTAAGATATTCTTAAGAATTTATAATAAAATTATAATTCCCAAAATCCAAAATCAATCAAAGAGTTTGTTATCCAGAGTTTTCTACTTCTGGAGGTGTGGGAGATGTGGGCAGCTAGCCAAATTTGAAAAGGAGTGATGTGGCTGCTATGGGGTGCAAATATCTTCCTAAGATCTTGCAGTATTCACACTTTACACAAAGGTCGATCACTTGGAGGTACTTTTTGTGTGATCGCTCTAAATTTTGATCAAAGAACATTTTTTTAGAGGAAAAGTGTTTGGGGCACATTTAAAAAGGGGTTCATTTATTTTAAGGAGGGCTTCTATATCCTTAAAAAGGATTTGTATATTTTGAGAGAAAGCATCCATTTTTTTTTAGATCTCTCCTAGAGATAGATTTGTTTCTAATTGCTAGAGGTCGAAAGTTTTTTTTGAGGTAAACCTGTCAAGATGAATAACCATATGGCAGAGGCATATCTTAATGAGAGCAATAAGCTCGATGGATCCAATTACTCTAATTGGGAATTTAAGTTACAGACCCTGGTGGAGGGGAAAAACACATGGGCAATTACAAGCGGTGATGAGTTGAAGCCGATCATAGCTACAGGCGAAATAACAACAACAATCCAGGACTGGGAAAAGAGGAAGAACAAAGAAAAAGTGTTTTTAAAATTGTCAGTGAAAGATTGTATTATCCATCACATCTGTGAATGTTAATCAAAAAATGACATCTGGAAAACCCTCAAGGACATGTACAAGATCAAAAACAAAAATTGCCTGTTGTTTTTGAAAATCAAGATTCTCTCCATTAAAATGGAGGAGAATGAATAAGTGGTTGCGTTCATCTCTTGAATCACGGAGCTCAGAGATAAGTTGGGCAACGTAGGAGAGACAGTGTCAAACACTGATCTTGTCACGATTACCATGAATGGTATAAATCATGACTATCAGATGGTTATCACAGGCTTGAATGCGAGAGAGAAAGCCCCCAATTTTGAAGAATTGACAAGGATCTTGATGCAAGAGGAAGAAAGTCGGATGACTCTGAAACCCCATAGTTCAAATCTTGCTCTAATGGCGAAGAAGAAGGACTTCAAAGGGAAGGCAAGTATAGGACAAAAAGGTGTAGGTATGCCACAAATAAAACCACCTCAAGGTATGTCTTCAAACATAAGTGATTCAAGACCCAAATGCTTTTATTGTGGTAGAGTTGGTCAAATAGCTAAAAATTGCCACAAGAAGAAGTTTTATGAAGGTTGCCATAGACATAAGAAGCATGCAGGGCACTTTGTTGATGAAGATCATAATCATAATCTTAGATTGTTTGTATCTGGTTATGCATTTTCTGTTGAGGATGATGAAGTAGAAACTTGGTTTGTGGACTCAGGAGCTTCCACTCACATGACAGGTAACAAACATTGGTTTGAGAATTTAAAGAAACAAACAATGGTGCAAACATCTACCTTGGTGATTATAGAAGGTATCAAATCAAAGGGTATGGCAATATTCCTGTCATTTTGTCTGATGGAAATATTAGACATATTCAAAATGTAATGTATGTACCCGAAATAAAAAAGAATCGGATCTTTGTTTCTATGATAACATATCAGAATCTTAAGGTAGATTTTTTAAGTCTTATTGTGTTATTAAAGATCTATTGGATCATATGAAGCCAATTGCATCAGGTATTCAAGTGGGAGGATTGTATAAGCTGAATGTAAGAAGCGCACTACACCAAGCCTTGACCTCATTAGTTATGATTGCAAAAGACTTATGGCATCAAAGATTCAGTCATATCAATTTCAATGACTTGCTACTACTTCAGAAACAAGGTATGGTCAATGGTCTTCCTGTTTTAAAGAATGGTCATGTTGATTGTGAAGCATGTGCTCTTGGGAAGATGCATAGGGATGAGTTTCCTACAAATGTGGATAGAAAGAAGAGAGATATACTAGAGCTTGTGCACACTAATTTGTGTGGGCCGATGCAAACGAGGTCATTAGGAGGTGCATATTATTTCTTATTATTTGTTGATGATTGCATGAGATTTACCTGGGTATATTTTCTTAGAAAGAAGATTCATATTTTTGAATATTTTAAAGAGTTCAGAAGCATGATTGAAAAACAGACAGGAAAATTCATCAAAATTCTCCGCTCGAATCAAGGGAGAGAAAATGACAAGGGCAGTTTCATCAAATATTGCAAGGACCATGGGATAGTTCAGCAGTTCATAGTACCCCACACTCCTCAGCAGAATGGGGTTGCAGATAGGAAGAACAGAACCCTTGTGGAGTGTGCTTGAAGCATGTTAAAATGTAAGAATTTGTCTAATGGTTTTTGGGGAAAAGCAATAAATACTGCAATATATTTGAAGAATAGGAGTCCAACAAAAAGCCTTGATTTTAAAACTCCATTCGAAGCTTTATTAGGTTTTAAGCCCGCAGTTAATCATTTAAGAGTTTTTGGCTCCAAATCTTTTTCTCATGTTCCAAAAGAGGATAGGAAGAAACTGGATTCAAAGGCCATTAAATGCATTTTTGTTGGGTACTGCACAAAGTTTAAATCTTATAAATTGTTTAATCCCTCTACTCATAAAGTGTTTGCAAGTAGAGATGTAGTATTCCATGAGCAAGTTGATGATGGAAACCATGATAGAGGCAATGAAGATTGGCACATGCCTTTGCTGGTGGAAGATGGAAGTGATGAAAGGGACAACCATGAGCAAAAGCAGCAGAAAAAGGAAGATGTAGATGGTATAGATGCAGGTAGTAGGCCAAGTCCACCAAGGGATGATCAAAACAGTTTTGAAGCCAGTCCACCACTCGGGAGCTCAGTTAGGCAAATTCAATTACTAGCAAGATATAGGGATCATGCTCTTATAACTAGTATGTTAAATGTTGTTGAAGCCTCTAAGTATAAATAAGAAAGTCAATATAGTGAATGTAGGGCAGTCATGGAAGAGGAATATGAGTCAATACTTAAAAACAAAACTTGGGATCTAGTTGAACTACCTGAAGGCAAACAACCCATAGGTTGCAAATGGTTATATAGACCTAAATTTAAAGTAGATGGGAGCATAGACAAATATAAAGCTAGGTTGGTTGTAAAGGAGTACTCGCAGAAAGAAGGCATAGACTATGGTGAAACCTTCACCCCTGTAGCTAAATTAAACACGATTAGAATGTTAATTTCTTTAGCTACCAAACATCATTGGATGATACACCAACGAGATGCGAAATTTGCATTCTTAAATGGGGAATTAAAAGAAGAAGTGTATTTAATGCAACCTAAAGGGTTTGTTAAACAGGGGGAGGAACATTTAGTTTGTAGATTGAAGAAAGCATTGTATGGACTAAAACAGGCACCCAGGTCGTGGTATGATAAAATTGATTCATTTTTCCTACAACATAGTTATAAAAGAAGAAAGAATGACCCTAATCTATATACCGTGTTTGATGAAAAGGGGCAAATTGTTTTGATTTTTTTTTATATGTAGATGATCTTAATATTAGAGGAAATGTTGATGAACTCCTTAAAGAAATCAAAGAGCAGATGTCACGGGTTTTTGAGATGAAAGGCCTCAAAGAGTTACACTATTGTTTAGGTCTTGAAGTCTGGAGGGATTCTGGCAAGACTTTTCTGTCTCAAGGAAAGTATGTCAGGAGCTTATTGAAAAATTTCAGAATGGATCAGTGCAAAGTTGGCTCATTGCCTTTACAGCTGATCTAAAAATGGATCATGGATAAACCTCTAAGTCTAAAAGACTTCATATAAGAGGTAAAAGGTGCCAAATGGCTCAAATCCTTTGTAAATTTGAGGAAAATGAAAATCATAGGCTGCTCTCAGAAATAGTCTCATTTCAGAGATATCCTCATTCTGAATCCAACGCAACTTGAATGGGTGAAAACGGACTTCAAATACAGAAGTTATCGCTTAAGGAAGATGCCCAGTTTCCTTAGAAAAGGAGGCAACTTCTTATTAAATGGGACTTAGGGAAAAAAATGTGTTTTTTAACATAAAGCCCCTTAAATATTCATTGGAGCGCAAGTCCTAAGGTGCAATGGAAATATCGCATCAGATATGTCGCATCGCATTACTCCCAAAGGGAAGGACTTGAGCCAAAGGCATGAAGGATTCATGATGAGCGATATGCGATTAAAGCGATCAGTGATCGAGTGATCGGAGGAGCAAAGCGCCAGAACCCAGACCCTTGCGACAATGCGATTGCGATGGAGCGATGGCCAATTATCGGCGTTGGCATATGCATATAACCCAAGGACAGACCCCTGGGCCGTAACGATTAGCGATTGTGATATTGGCGATCGGGGCGATCGGTGATCGAGAGATCAGTGGTCCCCGATACACTTGGTCGTTGGGCAGCGCGACTTGCAACTAGCGATAAAGGTTGGACTCGATAGGGATCATAAGCCCGATTTCATAATTTTTGAAGTCTCGAAATTCAAACTTTTCAATGTATTTCCCGTTTAATGGATTTTTGGCCATTGGCCATGCCACCGAAGCGATTGCGATATGCAATGGAAGGTGGGCCTGATAGGGATTTTAGGGGTGATTTGATGGAATTTCAAGTCCAGAAATTAGTGCCTGATAGTGTATTTTTCGGCTATCTCTGTGTATTGGGAAAAATGTTCCGTTTGCGGGATTTCTGCACAGGAAGGTCCTGATTCCTCTGTAACGGCCCCTGATCATCATGCCACGCTGCAAGCAGGCGTTTTACAGGCAAATGATGCATTTTTCAGCCACGGAGCCACAGAGCCAGATGGCCAGCCTAGCTGACAAGGAGCAGAGAAGCCAAAGAGCTGCAGAGAATGATTATGTGCAGAGAAAATGGTTGTGGAAGCTGCAGAGCCGGAAGACTGCCTCAAAATCCAGAGGGCCATGCAAGGCGAGAGGCTGACGGTTTTGGGAGCCCGCGAGTTTGAGCTACAGAAGTTGCAGAGAGCTTCAAAACCGGAGGGCCAAAAGAAAGGCAGTACTGGGACGCAAAGGCGCTTGCAAAAATGTAGTAGTCGGTAGTACTGGACAGATAGCGGAGCCCGAGAGCTCACACTATAACATCACATAGCTGTAGAGCTGATAGAGGCAAAGAGAAGCCACCAGAGGTTAGAGGCAAATTTCCTAGGGATGATTCCTCAGGATTAGGAATGGACAAGAGCCCGAGAGCGTGAAAGGTTGGACAGTAAGCGAAGGGACAAGAGCCCGAGAGCATGAAAGGCTGGACAGCAAGAGAAGGGACAAAGAGCCAGAGAGTGATAGCTGCAAAGAGCTCAATTGAGAGCAAGCTGAAGCTGGAAGCGAGATGCTGAAAGAAATTACAGAGACAGAGAGCTACTATACAGAGTAGCTAAGGGAGCCTTTAGGGTCACTTGAAGTTCAAGTGAAAAGCCAGAGAGTTGAAGGTTGCAGAGAGCCAAAGAAGCCATAGCCAAAGAAGCCATAGCCAAAGAGCCAGAGTCGAAGAGCCAGAGCCAGAGTCGAAGAGCCAGAGCCAAAGCCAGAGCTGAAGAGTCAGAGCCAAGAGCCAGAACCAAGAGCCAAGAGCCAGAACCAAGAGCCAAGAGCCAAAGTCAGAGCCAAGAGCTAAAACCAAGAGCCAAAACCAAGAGCCAAGAGCCAGAGCTTCAAGAGCCAAGGGATAAAATGGTGTCTGAACCCACTGTTTCTGTGTAGAACGGAAAGAGTTGAGCCAAGAGCTTGTAAAAAGGACTTATATCATAATCCCAGAGAGCCTAGTCGAGTTGACGAGAGCTCAAGGAGACATAGCCCAAGAGTTTTGGGTGAACTCCAAATTAAATTGTTGTTTTGTGTGTTTTGTTTATTGTTGCATTAGTATTTATAGTATGTATTTACATATCAGCATACACAACATATTATAAAGCACATAAACAACGAACAATAGACATAAGCATACACCTTTATTTCAAGCATATTATCAATTCCACATTGGTTAATCATAAAGACTTGGGAATTTTTAAGCTTTGAGAGTGGGAGAGGTTCTTGTAAGTTGGACAAGAAGCCTAAGTGCCCCATTTTCATATCAGGTGGTATCAGAGCTTGAGTTTTATTGATGTCACCTTCAAAGAAGGTTATATCAGCATTCTTGATTGACAGAGCAAAGATTGCTTGTCTGAAAGGTGTTTGGGCAGTCAAGGATTGATTGTCTAATTGATGTATGCTTGTTGCAGACTGACTATTGTTTGAGTTTGCAAAGGTGAAGGGAAAGCTACTGATAGCTAAGTCCAGGAGAGGACAAGAAGGAAGAAGGGCTGAAGGCATTCTCCTTATCCCGAAGGACCTCAAGACAATCATTGAAGCACAAGAGGTTTGTTGCAAAAGGATGCTTGTCTTTTGATTTATTGCATTTCTTTGCTAATGAGATGCAAGTTGCAGGATGGAAAAAGTTGAGTAGGCAGACTCACTTTATTGCTGCAAACATTATGTTCATTTCAGCTTCGAAAGTACAATGTACTTAAGCGAAAGTTGAAGGATGAAACCTTATATTTCATTTCAGCTTTGAAAGTACAGTGTACTTAAGTGAAATTTGAGGGATGAAATGCATGCATGAGCTTGAGATGCATGAACATAGGGATGTCAATGATTTCCTTGTATTTGAACATGTATGTGTAATTAACTTGCAGGGTTGATTGCTTTGACATGCATGTAATGCAATGTTGACTCAGGAGAAGTTAACTTGGTCTCTAAGTTGGAGATGATCATGAAAGTTTCATCTTTTGAAAAAGTCCTAAAGGTGTTTTCTACATGCTTGACTTAAAGGGTCATTTGTTTTAAGGGCATGTTTTGTGGGCTTGTTAACTATTCCATCATTTGTATGCAGATGTAAGGCATGGAGGTGTTCACAAAAATTCTGTTTCTTTTGTTGAAGCAGGTGTTTAAGCCATCCAGTTTTTGTCTGTATTTCTGTTGTTGTTAACAGTTGTTGTTGGCAGCATGTCAAACAGGTACAGATGAAAGTTTTGTGAAGCAAATGTGCTTCACATTTGTTTGAGCCACCTTGGATCAATGATTAAGGCAAAGAAGTTCAAACTACCTTTTGTGACCATTTCCGCAGAAGTTCTGCAGGAAGGCAAGGAGGAAGACAGTTCTTCCCAAGAAGACCAGCCCATCCAAAGAAGGGAAGTGGTCAGAAACTTTGGTTCAAAGGCACTATGAAAAGGCAAGTGTAGGGAGGCTAAAAAGAAGAGGGTGAGTCACTCTCATTTACTATTCAAATCAGTATATAAGTCTTTTGGAGACCAAAACTTCTTTTAATGGAAAGGCATGATCCAAAAATGGATCCTGGATAAACCTCTAAATCTAAAAGACTTCATATAAGAGGTAAAAGGTGTCGAATGGCACAAATCCTTTGTAAAGAAGAGGAAAATGAAAATCGTAGGCTGCTCTTGGAAATAGTATCATTTCAGAGATCTCCTCATTCTGAATCCAACACAACTTGAATGGGCGAAAACGGACTTCAGATGCAGAAGTTATCGCTTAAGGAAGATGCCCAGTTTCTTAGAAAATGAGGCAATTTCTTATTAAATGGGACTTAGGGAAAAAAATGTGTTTTTTAACATAAATCCCCTTAAATATTCATCAGAGCACAAGTCCTAAGGTGTAATGGAAATATCGCATCGGAGATGTCGCATCGCATTACTTCCAAAGGGAAGGACTTGAGCCAAAGGCATGAAGGATTTGTGATGAGCGATATGTGATTAAAGCGATCGGCGATCGGGTGATCAAAGGAACAAAGCGCTAGAACCCAGACCCCTGTGACAATGCAATTGCGATGGAGTGATGGCCGATTATGGGCGTCGACATATGCATATAACCCAAAGACGGACCCCTAGGCTGTAGCAGTTAGCGATTGCGATATCGGCGATCGGGGCGATCGACCGATCGGCAATCGGGGTGATCAGCGATCGGGAGATCAGTGGTCCCCGATACACTTGGCTGTTGGGCAGCGCGACTTGTGACTAGCGATAAAGGCCAGACCCGATAGGGATCATAAGCCCGATTTCATAATTTTTGAAGTCCAGAAATTCGGACTTTTCAATGTATTTCTCGTTTAATGGATTTTTGGCCATTGGCCATGCTACCAAAGCGATTGCGATATGGAATGGAAGGAAAGCCTGATAGGGATTTTAGGGGCGATTTGATGGAATTTCAAATCCGGAAATCAGCACCCGATAGTGTATTTTTCAGCTATCTCTGTGTATTGGGAAAAATTTTCCTTTTGCGGGATTTCTGCAAAGAAACTGATTCCTTTGTAACGACCCCTGATCATCACGCCACACTGCAAGAAGGTGTTTTACAGGCAAATGATGCATTTTGCAGCCACGGAGCCGCAGAGCCAAATGGCTAGCCTAGCTCACAGGGAGCAGAGAAGCCAAAGAGCTGCAGAGAATGATTATGCACAGAGAAAACGGTTGTGGAAGCCGCAGAGCCAGAAGACTGCCTCAAAAGCCAGAGGGCCACGCAAGGTAAGAGGTCGATGCTTTTGGGAGCCCACGGAGTTTGAGCTATAGAAGTTGCAGAGAGCTCCAAAACCAGAGGGCCAAAAGAAAGGCAGTGCTGGGACGCAAAAGAGCTCACAAAAATGTAGTAGCCGGTAATGTTGGATAGACAACGGAGCCTGAGAGCTCATGTTGTAACATCCAATAGCCGTAGAGCTGATAGAGGCAAAGAGAAGCCACTAGAGGTTGGAGGCGAATTGCCTAGGGATGATTCCTCATGATTAGGAATGGACAAGAGCCCGAGAGCATGAAAGGCTGGACAATAAGAAAAGGAACAAGAGCCCAAGAGCGTGAAAGGATGGACAACAAGCAAAGGAACAGAGAGCTGATAGCTGCAGAGAGCTCAATTGAGAGCAAGCTGAAGCTGGAAGCGGGATGCTGAAAGTAGTTGCAGAGCCGAAGAGCTACTACACAGAGCAGCTGAGGGAGCCTTTGGGGTCACATGAAGTTCAAGTGAAAAGCCAGAGAGCTAAAGGTTGCAGAGAGCCAAAGAAGCCAGAGCCAAAGAGCCAGAGCCAGAGCCGAAGAGTCAGAGCCAAGAGCGAGAACCAAGAGCCAAGAGCCAAAGTCAGAGCCAAGAGCCAGAACCAAGAGCCAAGGGCTAGAGCCAAGAGCCAGAGCTTCAAGAGCCAAGGGATAAAATGGTGTCCAAACCCACTGTTTCTGTGTAGAACAGCAAGAGTTGAGCCAAGAGCTTGTAAAAAGGACTTATACCATAATTCCAGAGAGCCTAGTCGAGTTGACTAAAGCTCAAGGAGATGTAGCCCAAGAGTTTTGGGTGAACTCCAAATTAAATTGTTGTTCTGTGTGTTTTGTTTATTGCTGCATTAGTATTTATAGTATGTATTTACATATCAGCATACACAACAGATTTTAAAGCACATAAACAGCGAACAATAGACATAAGCATACACCATTATTTCAAGCATATTATCAATTCCACATTGGTTAATCATAAAGACTTAGGAATTTTTAAGCTTTGAGAGTGGGAGAGGTTCTTGTAAGTTAGACAAGAAGCCTAAGTGCCACATTTTCAGATCAACAACAGAATACTAAAATTTAGAATAATGATGATTATAAGGAGGTCGATGCAACACTGTATAAAAAACTAGTTGGGAGTCTAATTTACTTAACTACAACTAGGTTGGATTTGGCTTTTGCAGTTAGTGTATTAAGCCAATTCATGTCAAAGCCTCTTGCAAATCATTGGGTTGCAGCGAAAGGTGTCTTAAGGTATCTTCAAAGAACCTTAGACTTTGGTATTAAATATACTAATTCACTTGATGTTAGATTGACAAGTTTCTCATACTCAGATTGGGTCAGAAATCTAGATGACCGACGATCCATAACAGGTTATGCATTTAGCATTGGGCCCAGGGCCATTGCATGGAGCAGCAAGAAGCAGAACATTTTATCTTTGTCTTCAGCAAAAGCAGAGCATCAAGCAATGTGTGCAACAACATGTGAAGCAGTTTGGTTGAGGAGACTTCTCCAAGATGCTGGAGAAGAACAAAAAGATGCAATAGTTATCAGATGTGGCAACCAGAGCTCAACCAAAATTGCAAATAATCCAGTGTTTCATAAAAACACCAAGCATATTGATACACTGTTTCACTTTGTTAGGGAGAAAGATTAGTCAAATGAAATCCATATTGAATATTGTAATATTTGTGACAATGTTGCAGATATTTTTACTAAGCTTCTTGGAAGAATTAAACTTGAGCTATTTAGGGAGATGTTAGGAGTACTAGTGAACCCTTTCTCCATTAAGGGGGAGTGTTAAAGTTAATGGTGCAATGTATTCTTGGAGAGAGCCAGTTCATTAGTTACATGTGAGACTTAAATTAGGAATTTGTTCCTTCTTTCTAGTTGGTTGTTCTAACCTCCCTATTTGCTTGTAAACTATATATTCATGATGTTTAATAATGAATGTAAAGCGTTTTGGCAATCTCCAACTCCTCACCTCCTCATATTTAACATTTATAACATTCATTTATAATTTATGTTTTCTTAAGTTAAAGTTGACCCATAACCCATTTTTTTAATTAGTTTTTGTTATTTATAAAACCTTTAACCACATTAATATTTTTAATGTGATTATATTAATATATAATATTAATGTGAATGTGCATATACTCTCTCCCACCACCTTCCGCACTTTTATTTTTTAATAAAAAAATAATGTGTACAGTTCGCTCACGGAGGGAAATAACATATATTTCATTTTTATTATAAATGAGATCACTGTTTAAAAGTTTGAAAATCTAACGGACAGGTTCTGAGTTTGTTTGTATTAGATTCTCTATTTCATTACATTCACATTATTTTAACAACTGTTTTGTTAACTAAATGTAAATGTTTACCTACTTTTCCGCATTAATCAAACAAAGGCTTACCAACTATTCCGCGTTAAACAAATTCTTCACCACGGCCAAGCTGGGGATGACCACAACGAGACGCCATGGAGGAGGACGAAGCACGCGGATTCACATACACGTGAATCAAGCCTCGATTTTGAAGTTTCACACAATTTTTTTTTTTTCAAATATGGCATAATTTTTTTTGAAACGACCGGTAAAAAAAATCTCAAACCGTAATTTGATGCCACCGTCATAATTTTTATGAGTAGTTTAAATTGTAATAAATGATTTATAGGCGCACTCAACCTCAGCCGTAGATTATTCGAAACTCCGAACCATTGAACTCTCGCCAATCATTGACCATCGAGCTCCATGAGGTGGGACTGCCTAGGACTCTGTAGCACTATTTGCTATATAAGCAAAGGACCATCGGGTTCCAGGCCAGTGGAGACGGGGGTTCAAAGTTTTTGACTCGAGAAAATCGAGACCATTGATCTATGTGTGAAACCTTCCTCTGTTATCCTAAAAACCAATTCTTTTTCTCACCCTTACAATAAAAGCATTTCGGTTCTTTAATCCATGGATACCTTAGAAGAGTAGAGTAGGGTGACCGAAAAGCAACTATCTATCTATTGGACGGAGGAGTATTGGAAAGGGCAGAGTGTGCAGTGCTTTAGGAGAAATAAGGGAAGTCTTTTTCATATTCTTCCACAATCTAAATCATTTTCTGATCCATCCACTGATGAAGGGAATGGATAGGCTATTCTTCGAGACGACGTTAGCTTAACCCTTATTCATTTCTTGGCCCTACAATCGATACTATAGTGCCTTTTATTCTCGTGCTTTGCTTGGAATGTCAACCCTAGAGCCCATAGAGAAAGGCAGCAGTGGCACTTCTATTGGGTGAGAGGAGCTCTTGATAAACAAAGGAGCTAGTGGGCACTTCTATTGGGTGAGAAGAGCTCTTCATAAACAAAGGAGCTAGTTAACATTTAGTTATTAGAGGAGCATATATATATATATATATTCACTCAAAACAGTTTGTATTATTTGGCGACAAAGTTCAGATACATGTCACATAAATAATGCTTATGAAATCCAACATGTTTTAAATAAGGAGAATATTGTTGAGAAAAAACTTCAACAACCAACAACCCAATCCTACCTATATACTATTGTAAGCATTATTTCAAGTCCCCCTTTAATGCTTACTTTACATTATTACAAAGATTAATACAAAAATGACAAATTACAATTCATATGTCACATTTATTTGACTAGTCTTCCTCAGCGCTAATCTCCACTCTGAAGTTTCCTGCTCTTTTCACCACCACAATTTTCAAACATCCCATTCAACTCATTTAATACATAACCACCTCTGACCATCTTTGATGAACTTTGTATAATCGAGGTTTCTCGATCTCATGAAAGACAATCTCGATACTAGACCACTCTACAGACAAACTCCCATCTATCAAAATGCAAAAATCTACATTTTTTTATAGTTGTATAGGTGAATTTTCTGGGTAAGTGTAACTAGTAGTCAATTATGCAACCAACCTTTCTTACACACATGGATCTCATAATAGTAACTTGTAACTGGTGCTCTCAAAGCCCGAAGAACAACAAGATTCATCAACATCTAACAAATTCACATAAGAAAATTAGCGATAATATTCTCTCAACACCATCCTCTCAACACCGAAGAACATTGAGAACCACTAATTTGAATTATACACCATTGTTCAATAATTGATTTTACACTTTTACAAACAAAATATAAATAACTAAAATATAACATATATCGTTGATAGCTATAAAATGTATGAGAGGCTCTGTCAAGACTGTATTTAAGAATGCATCATGTACTCTTATTACATTTTGTCCTACAAATCCTTCAATCATCCATTACATGAATAAGGAAAGTGAACCTTTGGATCATTGTGTTGTGACCAACATAATGATTACTCTCATATGCATGCATCGCTATAGTATATACTGAGATGGAACAAAATACAACTTCAATGAATACTGGAAATTCTGGTGGTGAGTCTAGCATGGTGTTGTTGAAATGAATGGTCAAACAAATCTTCCTTCATAGACCCGTTAAAAAATTACACGATTACTTTGCACACCAATCAATTGGCACAAAAGAAATTTTACTGCAACAAACGACCACTTTGAGACTGTAAAAATTTGTTAAAGAATATAAATCTTTTGTACCAATTTTATTCCGAGTATAGCACCCTCTTAACACTGCTAGAATTTTAGTAATCTACCCAGGTAATACATCGATATCAAAAAATAGAATCACACTCAAAACTTGTTTCTTTCATTACTAAACACTGCAATTTATAGACGTCTTCAACTACAGAGGAGCAATAACTGTGTCGAATGACTTTATTGTCTATTGACACTAGCTTATTGCTAAACAGTGATTGGCGTCGTCTGAACAGTGAGCGGCGCCGTTCGCGATTAATACCTGACACCTCCCATTAATCACGATCTATATGTTAACCTGCCTTCCGGTCTAAGTCTTAGCTAGGCTTACAACATAATTTGGATTTTCTACAACGCACAGCTTACTTCTACACATTTCAAATTTAGCCTTTCCAAGAGGCTTGGTGAATATGTCAGCCACATTTTCATTTGTATTACAATATGATAAGTCAATTTCTTTTGATTGCACTTTTTTTCTTACAAAATGATGTTGTGTGTTAATGTGTTTTGTCCTTGCATGATATATAGGATTGTTTGCTAATTTGATAGTGCTTTGATTGTCACATCTGATTACTGGTGGTGTTTGTTGTGTTTCTCCAACATCTTCAAGTATCCTTCTAAGCCATATTGCTTCATAGGGAGCACTGCATAATGATTTATACTCAGCTTCAGTGGATGACAAGGAAACAATTGGTTGTTTCTTACTACTCCATGATATTGGTCCTGAACTGATATTGAACACGTATCCAGTGGTAGATTTCCTGTCATCTAGATTTCCAACCCAGTCAAAATTAGAATAACCTGCCAACTCAACATCAAATTCATCAGTATACATAATACCAAAATTAAGTGTTCCTTTCAGATATCGAAGGACTTTCTTTATTGCTTTCCAATGGCTTTCATAAGGCTTAGCCATGAACTCACTAAGTATGCTGACAGAATATGCTATATCTGGCCTAGTAGTGGTGAGATAGTTCAGACTTCCCACCAATTGACGATACAAAGTTCCATTCACCTCTTTGGTTCCATCATCACGACACAATTTGGCATTCTGTTATAAAGGAGAAGATGTTGCCTTGCATTCAATCATATTGAACCTTTTAAGGATTTCCCTTGTATATTTTCTTTGTGTGATTAGTGTCTTACCAGATTCGCTCCAAACTTCAAGACCTAAACAATAATGCAATTCACCAAGATCCTTCATCTCAAATACATGTGACAACTGAATTTTAATTTCTTTAATCAACTTGCATGCATTTCTTGTTATGATAAGATCATCAACATATACAGATATTAAAGAAACATTCCCACCTTCATCTTCCTTGATGTACAAGTTAGGATCATTTTTGCTTCTCATAAAAGAAAGAATCAATTTTCACATACCAAGATCTTGGTGCTTGTTTCAAACCATATAAAGTTTTCTTTAACCTGCAAACCAGATGCTCCTGTCCCTATTTTACAAATGCTTTAGGCTGAACAAAATAAACTTTTTCTTTTAACTCACCATTCAAAAATGCAGATTTGACATCTAACTGATGCATTTTCCAATTATATTTTGTAGCTAATGCAATCATGATTCTAATTGTGTTCAACTTAGCTACAGGTGCAAACGTATCTACATAATCAATTCCCTCCTTTTGTGAATATCCTTTTGCAACCAATCTAGCTTTATGCTCATCAATAATTCCATCAACATTAAACTTTGATTTATAAAGCCATTTGCATCCTATGGGAACTTTGTTTTCAGGCAATTTTGTTAATTCCCATGTGTTATTCTTCATTATAGAGTTATATTATTCATTCACTGCATCTCTCCATTCTTCATATTCTTTAGCTTCCTCATAGCTTGAAGGTTCTACAACATTCATAACAAGAGACATTAATGCATAATCTTTATACCTTATAGGTACCTGACTTTGACGTGATGACCTTCTTGGAGTTTTACTGCTTTCATCTTTCTTTCTGCTTTGTGGAATCTCCTCTCCTTTTCTTGGAGTGTCATGACTGCTTGATGCTCCTTGCTCTTGAACTTGTACATGTTCCTGTTCTTGTTCATGTTCTTGTTCAACACTTGTATCTAATTTGACATAATCATCAGTATCATGCCATACACCAGTATTATTCATTTTATCACCTTCATTTGCATTCTCATGAAACACCACATCCCTACTTGCAAGCAATCTATGAGTATTGGGGTCAAACAACTTGTATGCTTTTTGATCATCACAATAACCAATAAATATGCACTTAATTGACTTTGCATCAAGTTTTCTTCTTTCATCTTTTGGAATATGAGCAAATGCCTTGCAACCAAAAACTCTTAAATGACTCACTTTTGGTTTGTACCCATAAAATGCTTCAAAAGGTGTTTTAAGCTCTAAACTTTTGGTTGGACTCCTATTTTTCAAATAAACAGCAGTATTAATAGCTTTAGCCCAAAAACCATTAGAAATATTTTTACCTTGAAGCATACTACGTGCACATTCAACTAGTGTTTTGTTTTTCCTCTCAGCAACTCCATTTTGCTGAGGTGTATGTGGCACTATAAATTGTTTCAGAATCCCATTGCTTTTACAATATTGATTAAATTCTCTTGATTTGTATTCTCCCCCTTGATCAGATCTCAAAATTTTGATGCAATTGACAGTTTTTTTTTCCACCATACTCTTAAACTCTTTAAAATACTCAAAAACATCACTCTTCTTTCTTATGAAATAAACCCATGTATACCTAGATCTATCATCCACATAAGAAAATACCATGCTCCACCAATAGATCTAATTTACATAGGGCCACATATATCAGTATGAATTATTTCAAGTATTTCCCTTTGTTTTCTTTCTTTATGTATAGGAAATTTCTCCCTATGTTGCTTGCCAAGTACACATGCTTCACATTCAACATGATCATTCTTCAAGATAGGAAGACCTTCAACCATCGTGTTCTTTTGAAGTAGCATTAAATATTTGTGATTTAGATGTCCATACCTTTGATGCCATAACTCTACTGTTGATATTGTTGTAAATGCCAACGCTTGATGACTTTTCCTAGTCACATCCAACTTATACAAGCCTCCAACTCTTGTACCTGTGGCAATAAACTTGTACTGATCTTGAATGTCTTTCACTACACACTGTGATTTAACAAATTCCACCTTCAAATCTTGGTCAGCAATAGTAGAAATAGAAATTAAATTCTTTTTGATACGAGGAACATACATCACATTATGGATTTGTCTCTCTTGTCCATTAGGCAATTCACACCTATTACTCCATAACCTTGAACTTTAAGTGATCTGTTATCTCCTAGATAAACATATGTTCCATCAATGTTTTCATAATATTCATCAAACCACTCCTTATTACAAGACATATGGAGTGATGCACTAGAATCAATGAACCAAGCATTCACATCATCATTTTCCATTGACAATGCAACATCATAAACAAACAATTTAAAATTTTTAAATCCATCACTGATTGAGGTGTCTTTGTCCACAAAATTTCCATTATGCCTTCTGTTTCTTTACCTAGACTCATTATATTTCCATTTATAGCAATCTTTAGAATGATGCCCAGGTTTGCCACAATAATAATAATCATCATTTCTCTTATCATGGATTGGAAAGTTAGACTGTGTCATACATTTCTGTTTTGTTTGAAACTTGCCTCCTTTGTTCTTGTCCCATGGCTTGCCTTTGTATGGATGTTTTCCCTTAGCTACCAATGCCAAATCTGAACTACTAGAGCCCAAATTAAAACTCTTCATCCTCTCCTCCTCTTGTAGAAAAATTCCCATCAATTCATCAAATGTAGGGGGCTTCTCTCTAGCTGAAATACTTGAAACAAAAATTTGATAATCTTGCACTAAGCCATATAATGTGATGGTGACTAAGTCAGTACTGGACACCTTTTCACCAATATCTCCTAACTTATCACTTAAATCTTTGACACGAGATATGAAATTGCTTATATTTTCATTTGCTTCCATTTTTAAAGATAAAAGCTTAGTCTTCAAAAACATGATCCGTTTTGTATTTGTTGTTTCATACGAACCCTTCAGCATATCCCATGTTTCCTTTGATGTCTTGCAATCTCTGATGTGAGGAATAATGTTGTCCTTTACGGACATACGCAACAACACCTTTGCTTTCATCTCCCTTTTCTCCCAATCTGGAATATAAGCTGCAATAGTGGGTTTCGGCTCATCCCCACTCACAATGGACCACAAATTATAACCTTCTAAAATAGTCAGCAACTTGAATTTCCAATTCACATAATTTCCTCCATCAAGTTTGGTGGATTCATTCAAATAAGTATCAGCCAACAAATTTGACATGATGGAAAAAAAAAAAAAAAAAAAACTAACTTTCTCCAATCACCAAAATGCCACCAAATCTAAATTCAAATGTACCCAAATTCACCAAATCCCAGAAAACTTTCACCACACATGCACCATAAAAATATTTACTAACTCCTTTTCACTATTAAAAATTTCCACCAACACTTTTTTTTTTAACACATTTCACCACTTTAAATAAAAAAAATACTAGAAAACCTTATCACTCCTTATGATAATCTTCACATTAAAAAACAAACACACCCTTTTTTAAATTTTTCTCACCGCTCATTCTTTTCACCACTTAAAATTATTTTCACCACTTAAAACAAAAGTGAATATTTAAAAAAAAAACTTATATCTCCATAAATAAAAACAAACTCAAACATTGAGTTGCCTTCCAACAACGATTTTTGTTTTAATAACAACGTCAAACTTTTAAAGTAAAACAAGGAAGGCACCGTGGCAAAAAATATGAAAGGCACCGTGAATTACTGCCACAATTTTCACGTCGGGTGCTCGTAATACCATAGAAGGGCCAATGCTCACTGTCTGGAATAGAACATCTACAAACCAGTTACAAGTTACTCACCAGCTTTCACACAGCGTCACTCACCAGCGGTCACACAGCAGCACGATTTCAAGTTCTTACTCTTCACAATCAGCTAACACACAGCAAAACAAACAACGCTCTTTATAGGCTATGCCCACGCTTCAACACACAGCTCAACCCCACTCAAACAGGCTCACAGCTCAGCCCCACTCCAACAGGCTCGCAACTACTCAACGTTCACAACAACATCAGGCTCCACCACACAAGGCCTCTCCCACAGCTCAACTCAGCTCACCTGAGCTCTGATACCATATCAGAGAACAGAATCACACTCAGAAATTATTTCTTTCATTACTAAACATTGCAATTTATAGACGTCTTCAGCTACAGAGGAGCAATAACTGCGTTGAATGACTTTATTATCTATTGACACTAGCTTACTGCTGAACAGTGATCAACACTATCTGAAAAATGAGTGACGTCATTTGTGAATAATACCTGACAATCTACCCTTCAAGAAATTTGGAAAAAAATTGAAGAAGAGGATTTTGTTGTAGAGCGATGGGGCGTATCCTCACCTAACCGTTCCATGCATTTAAAATATAGAGAAAAAGGGAAAATGAAAAAGAACTCTTGGTAAGACTCTAGGGACTCTGAACAATAACTCCTTCCTTCTCAATGTTTTCTTATGAATTGATAGTCAAACACGCTTTTGCAACTTCATCCAAGACTGATTCCTACTAAAGTGCTTCCATAACGACTGTTATAAGTTGTTATAACTGGTTCGCTCTCATGCAAAGAAATAGCGATGTGTTTCTGCATTACACACCTGCTCTATTCTATGGGATTCTTAATTCATCGCTATCTGCAATGGAGTCAAACCAAACACACAGGCACACGGAAATAAAATTCACACAAATGAAATCCAAACAGCCACACACTATCCTATTTATGTACAAAGAATAAAGATTTCAGATCTCTTCCATCTTCCTGGGCCCTCCCTTGAGGGAGTTAAGCCAATATAGGCTTTGATACTAAAATAGAAATTAGAGGAGCATGGTATTTAAATTCACTCAAATCAATTTGTATTATTTAACTACAAAGCCCATATACATGCCACATAAATAATGCTCATGAGATCCAACAAGTTCTAAACAAAGAGAATATTGTTGAGAAAATCTCTCAACAAAACTCCAACAAACCAATCCTACTTATATACTATTGTAAGCATTATTCCAAATCTATTTCTAGTATAAATTGTCTCAACTCATGTTGTAACGTTGTCTCGTATAACATTTAGGTTTTCCTTTTTGGATTTTTTCCACCCAAGTTCGAGGTTGGGGTTGTGGCCGACACAGTGCAGAGTTCAATAGCGATTGGGCTTAGACTCGAGGTGTGGGTTAAGTGGCCAATCGAGGAATTTGTGTTCTCAACTAAGAGTTGTGTTGTCTTGGAGTGCAAGAGAGTGTGGAGTTCATAATTTCAATTTT
Organism: Pinus tabuliformis; assembly: GCA_031772625.1. NCBI lineage: Eukaryota > Viridiplantae > Streptophyta > Pinopsida > Pinales > Pinaceae > Pinus > Pinus tabuliformis. Next base: position 586,558,973 of record CM062814.1, on the reverse strand, counting down.
GAAGCAAACACACAAAGGATCAAATTCACCCAGGACGGTTACGCATCTACCATGTATTAGAAAGAAGAATATTCACCATTAATAAGTGAAAGGGATATGGCTGATTGTAAATTGCATGCAAAGGTTTTGAAAAAGTATTTCTAATTTGGTTATAGATATCTATATATTTGAAATAAACCATGGTTACCAGTTAAATCACGTTGAATAATTCGAAAATTCGATTCGATTAAGTTATTAATAAGTTAAATTTAATTCAATACGGTATTTCGTTGCACTCTATTTCGACGATTGGAGAGCCAATATACAAAACCTAAATGTACTTTTTTGGTCCATCCATCTGTAAGCATAATCACTTGTAGTGGAATCTGTTGATTTATTTGAAATGGCAACATAATTGATCAAATTGTAGGAAAGGATGATTTAACAGATAAGAATCACAAGAGAAACTAGACTATGATATGTATTTATGGTAGTGAAAATCGTTGGTGACACATCTCAATCCCCAACCCCAGCCAAACTATAATTTTCCATTGTTCACTTGAAAAGGTAAATTCGTTGATGTGAACTTTGTCCATTTATATATATTTTGTTAGAAATTAATGGAGAATAGGTTACGTAGTTATGATTTGCTCTTTATTTGACATTCAGTTCCTATTAATTAGGAATCTGTTTTTGCCTATGTATCTATTTAATTCCTGATGATTAATGAATAAGTGGAAGCGAATGCATTTGCTGGAGGGAGCTCCTGGTGATCTGCACCTGTGAGCTCCCGTGTGTTTGGTCCAAACTTCTGTCTTCTGCATTTCTTATCATGGTATCAGAGCTGCTAAGATCTGAACTTGTGTTGTGAGGAGGTGCATTTGGATCCATTGTGCTGAAGGAAAATCATAGTTGCGATGTGCAGACTAGTGTGGAGCAACGGTAGCTTGTTTTTACAGTCCGTGAGCTGAGCTTAGAGCGTATAATAGTGAGATCGGAGAGAGTCGTTGCGCTGGGGTGAAATGACTACGAGAAGGGTTCATAGCTCATTTCAATTAATCTCTCTAAATCTGTAGAACTCTGAATTCGGCCAAATCGAGGGTTTAACTTCTGAAATCAGCCATTGTTTCAGGATATGATGGTTTAAGAATTGTGATATTTAGGGATCTGTCGATATGAATACAGTACCTATCATTTGACGGAGTGGAGGCTAATCGAGGCTGCGTGGAGGTGTTGGAGCTATGGAACATTGAGCAGAGGACTGCCGTTTGGGAAGAGGTCGTAGAGAGGAGGCCAGATCGTCGAAGGGAACAGCGGAGGAGGCTAGATTGCCAGTAGGGCTGCAAGGAGTTCAGATCTAGTAGCGTGGAGAGTGGATCTAGTGAAGCCTGTGGAAAACAACATCCCGTGGTGCCAGAGGAGTCCGCGTCTAGAGGAGTTGCAGGATCGGTTGCCCAGCAGGGGCGTCTTCTCGTTAGTGGCCTTGTGTGGTTGATTTAAACTAGGTGCACTCAGCAACGGTAGCCATTGTTGTGAAGCGGTTGCCCCCTTCATCGAAGATCTGAGCTCTGCTAGTCAGAGAGGCAGATCGTGAGTTGTGCCGAGAGGGCGTTGAGCGAATTGTAAATTGCAGTTCTTCTCTCTCAAATTCCTTCAAAATTCCGTAAGAAACCAAGAGTTTCAGGAATGCGCGTGCCTCGACAATAGTGATCTGGGATCTAGCATCAAGATTGAGTTTAGATTTCCATGCAGCAGAAATTTTCTGAGCATCATTTTTCTGCTAAAACTGATTCCTGTAAATCAAATATTGCTTGATAATCGTTTTTTTTAAGTTGCCGGGTAACCTGTTTTTTTTCAAGATGAATTCTCATATGGCAGATTATTTAAATGAAAGCAGCAAATTGGATTGTTCCAATTACATAAATTGGAAATTTAAGCTTCAGACTTTGCTTGAAGGTTAGAATACCTACAGCATTGTCATCGGTGATGAAGGTAAGCCAACTATTGCAAATGGTGGAACGAATGCAACAACTCAAGAATGGGAGAAAAGGGACCTGAAGGCAAAGGTCCTACTAAAATTGTCAGTTAAAGATTGCATCATCCCTCATATTCGGGATTGCAAGACAGCGAATGAGATTTGGACAACTCTCAAAGACATGTATGAAATCAAGAACACCAGCCGAATCTTGTTCCTCAGGAAGAAGATCCTCTCAATCAAGATGGAGGAGAATGAGTCTGTTTCGTCATTCTTATCTCGGATAAAGGAAGTTAAAGATAAACTATCTGATATCTGTCAAACCGTGGCAAATGATGATCTGGTGACAATCACCATGAACGGTATGACAGATGACTATCAGATGTTTATAACTGGATTGAATGCAAGGGAAAAGCCTCCAAGTTTTGAAGAGCTTACTGGAATTTTGCTACATGAAGAGGAAAGGAGGTCGTCTCTCAAGCCTCAAGATCTAGATCTTGCATTGATAACAAAGTTCAAGCCAAAAGGGAGAGCGATGGCTGATCAGAGGAGGGGCAACACATCAGAAATGACACCACAAGGTATGACCTCGTATAGAAATGACTCTGCTCCTGAATGTTTTTTATTGTGGTAAGATAGGCCATATTGCTAAATTTTGTCGCAAGAAGAAGGCAAATCAAGAGAGGTACAATCAGAAAAGGCATGCAGGTCATTTGGCAGATGCAGATGCAGATACAGACCCAGATCAGAATCTGGATGTTAGACTATTTATGGCCGAGGGTGACACTGCTATTGAGGAGGATGAATCTGATATTTGGATGGTGGATTCTGGAGCCTCCTCGCATATGTCAGGTAAAAAGCAATGGTTCAGAAATTTTAAAGAATCCAACACTGGAGTACAAATCTATCTTGGAGATAATAGTGGGTACGAGATCAAGGGACATGGAGATTTCCTTGTTACTCTACCTGATGGTAAGATCATGAATATATCTGATGTGTGGTATGTTCCTGGCATTAAGAAGAATCTAATTTCTGTGTCCAAGATTACAGATTAGGACCTCAAGGTAGAATTTTTTAAATCTTATTGCATTATTAAAGATTTGTTGGATCAGATGAAGCCCATTGCTACAGGTATTCGCATAGGAGGACTCTACAAGTTGGATGTGAAAAGTATGCCTCAGCAAGCCTTGATGGCGTCAAATAAGTCTGCTGAAAATCTGTGGCTGTGCGGAAGCATGGAGGGGAGGCCGTCTACCTCTTATTCGTTCTCAGGTGACCCTGCAGCCCCCAGTGGAAGTCGGCAGACGCCAAAGGTCATTCTTCTGCAACATCCTCCTCCATCTTCTGCATCATCTTTAATTCGTCCCAGTCCTAGTCATTTTGCCAAATGGCTTTCCAGGATACAAAGAAAGTCTGCCATGGAATGGCTGGAGCTGTTGCTGCCCTGCACCCGCTGGATTCGAACCTACAAATGGAGAGAATACCTGCAGGCCGACATTATGGTCGGGATCACAGTCGGCACAATGCTCGTTCCTCAGGCAATGTCATATGCAAAGTTAGCTGGACTTCACCCAATTTATGGACTTTATTCTGGTTTTGTTCCTGTATTTGCGTATGCAATTTTTGGCTCATCGAGGCAACTTGCCATTGGACCCGTAGCGTTGGTTTCACTTTTGGTTTCTAACACCTTATCCAGTATTGTGGATTCAACTGATGACCTATACACAGAGCTTGCAATACTGTTGGCTCTTCTAGTTGGCATCTTGGAGTGTTTAATGGGAATTCTCAGGCTTGGATGGCTTATTCGTTTTATAAGCCATTCTGTCATTTCAGGTTTAGGTGACAGTGGCCAAGAGCTGGGAGCGAGCGAGCAGATCCCTCAACAGAGTTCTCAAAAATTGATTAGTTTGACAGATATCAAAATGATTAATGTCACAGATACCAAGGCTCTCTTGGCATTGCTCAGCGAGGATCGAACGCTGGAGAGCGTCATCCCCGAATTCTTTTCCAAATTCAAACGCCATGATCATTTCGATATCTGCTGCACTCTTGTCCTCCTCATAGAGGATAAGAGAATCTTGAAGCAGTCTCAGCGCTTGGTAGCATTTTATATTCTGCATGATCTCTATTGTGGGGAGCAGTCATTTGTGAATCCATTTAATTCTTTCCTCATTGATGTTGCCTCTGATGACAGTGCTAACATTGTGGAGAGGGCATTTCTGCTTCAGTTGCTTGGTTCTACACATAGCAACAACAACAAAAAGGAGATTGTAAGCCAAACTGCAGCCGAGTACATCAGGACTTTTGATCCAAATTCACATACATTCTTGACTCGTGAGCAACTGCAGAAACAATATTCTGATAAGCTACCAGTAGAGTCATATAAAAGTTATTTTAAAAATGCATCTATCAAAAATGTAATACGAGATCCAGATATTCCCCAAGGTTGTGGAAATAGAGAGACAGCAGCAGCTGGCCTGATTCAGAATACATCATTGAAAGGACTTGAACCACCATGGATTAGGCCAGTCCCACCCAGGCTTCCTGAACAAGATGGAGAGTTAGTGTGGCTTACACCTGATAACAATCATGAGTTGCTCTGGGATAAAGGCATGTGTGCTGACACTAGTCGTGGAGCTGCTGTTAGGGATTTGATAGGCAAAGCTCTAAAAGGAGCACTTGCGCCTACACAACAGCAGAGAGTCCTCATGGAGCTTGAAGCTGATCCAAAGCTTGTTTATCACTGTGGGTTGTCTCCACGTTGTCTCCCGGAATTGGTTGAAAACAATCCTGTAATTGCTGTTGAAGTGCTTCTGAAGTTGATGAATTCAGTACATATAGCAGACTATTTCAAAGTATTTGTCAATATGGACATGAGCCTGCACTCTATGGAGGTTGTTAATAGGCTTACAACTGCTGTTGATCTTCCCACACAGGAACCACAATTCACTAAGCCACTAGGAAGACTGAAGTTTGATTTGTTTAGGGACATTTTAGGTGTGTTTAAAAATCCCTTTCTCCATTAAGGGGGGATGTTAGAAATTAATGGAGAATAGGTTACGTAGTTATGATTTGCTCTTTATTTGACATTCAGTTCCTATTAATTAGGAATCTGTTTTTGCCTATGTATCTATTTAATTCTTGATGATTAATGAATAAGTGGAAGCGAATGCATTTGCTGGAGGGAGCTCCTGGTGATCTGCACCTGTGAGCTCCCGTGTGTTTGGTCCAAACTTCTATCTTCTGCATTTCTTATCATATTTGACAGTCTCTTTTCCTAGAATGGTATTGGGTTTTTAAATCTTAATCTTTTTAATTTTATTTAATTTTCATGCCGATGCCCAATTTCGTTGCGACTAATGTATATAACATTATCTTCATTACACTTCAAATTATCCACCATTCATTTAAAAAACCAATATATTTCATTAAAAAATAAAGAAAAATTCGCCTCTTCATCAATGGTGTGGGTTGTGAAGTAATATGTGAGTTTGATTTGAGGTTAAGGTTGTTTATTTACCTGAGAGATATAGCTTTGTATGTCTCTGTTTCTGCACAAATTTATATAGCATTAAATGCAGAAACATAATATTAGCAAATGTCTCAAGCTATAAAATAAAGAGAGAATAATCTATCACGGGGCAATGAGCTGAAAATAAAGCAAAAGGTTTTAATAATTTAAAAGGTGTATACTCCCAAATGTTTTCCATATTTGAATTTAAGTATAGAAATAAATTCAAATTTGAATTCAAACTTGGTAACTATGAAATAAACAATTATAAATAACCAAGCATGCTTTAGATGAAATGCAAGGATGCAAAAATTTAAATTCTATAATTACATATCTTTTAATATATTGATTATCTAATATATTGGGTTTGTCATATTTGTCATATTATTCCTCCTATCTTTTTTTAGGTATTGTCTCTTTCCCAATATACATTTTTTTTTATTTGGAGCCTTACTTCTAGGAAGTTGTAGTTTCCAAGAATTACTTGAACATTCATATATTTTTGGTGCCATAAAGCTAGACTAGTGAGTAATTGTGTTTTCTTCTTCTAAGGATGATTACTTTCAAACCTACCTCCCCATTGTTATAGAAAATTTGCATAATAATAGAAAATTTTGACACTCATGAATCTAGATAAAACATAAAGTGATAGGCATGAAAAGCAAAGGTGTTGCCTAATTAGGGAACAATTTTGCCTGGATGGCGAATTTCTCACTAGAATCATAGGAAAAAATATTCAAATCTGGGAATGTTTAAATCATTTTTTTGGTGGTGGAAATAGATTCAACACCATCAAAACCCCTTGGGGCACCCAAAATCCTAAAGCTTGACAATTGTAACTCAGATATTCAAAAATTTCCACCACCTTTTCTCAAAATCATGTCAGAATTTCTATTGCTTTATTAACAAACTTGTGGCTTGTTTAGACTATGCTAAAACCAAATTACCATAATCAAATTTCCATTTGATAGGTAAGATAAATTTGAAATTCCAAGCCTGGTGTAAATGCAAATTATATAAAAATGACATTAGATGTAGTGCCAAAACAATCGTTTAAATGATTGGTAATATGGCATCTATTCATGACATCCATCAAGATGGATGAAAACACATAATATATATTTCATATTAATTAATATAAATAATAATAATATTAATAATTAATCGAATCATAATTTATTTTAAATTATTATTATGATTATTATTTTTACTACTTATTTTCATGATCACTGAGGCTTAAATTCAATTAATATATGAGTTAAATATATAATGACAAATGCCAATATAATACTTTTTAAATTAAATTGAAAAGAAAAAAACCCATAACTACTTCTTACATAAATTTCAATTCTTTATGCCTCGCTATTACTGAAAAAAACATAGTCTCACTATTAAACTAAATTGGTTTTTTTCCAAGAATTTTAGTCAATGCTAACTAAAATTTGGCAAAGATTTTTGAAAACTTTGAATTTAACTTATTTAACCAGCGTGCTAGTGCCCCACCATTCTTTCATGGAGTTGAATCCATTTATACATTACAATAAAAAATTTACAATATTGCTTGAGATTGTTTCAAAGAGGTGAAAAAAAACATTTGGAGACTTTATTAAAAATATTTGATGGATATTTCTTCCATTCTAGAATATGTTCATAGGTGTATACAAATAATACATTGTTGCAATCTAGAATGTGTTAACCTATAACTAAATTAGTACAACTATGGCCAACCATAAGTTACCATATTAAACCATAGGCAACCATGGTCTAACATTGCTATATATGATCACCAAGTACCTCTATGGTCAACCATGTTTACCTATGGTCAAATAATATCAACCATCGTTGACATGGTCAAATATTTAACAATCATGGTCAACATGGACGGCCATGGTCACCATTGGTGAAGCAAGGTCAAACAAGGTCAAACCAATGTTTTTCATGGTATGTATGGTTAAAAATCATTAAGCATGGTCAAAATAGTTAACCATTGTCAACCATATTCAATTATAATCAAACATAGTCAATTATTGTTAAATAATTACAACCATGGGCAACCATCCTCAACTATAGTTAAACAATTACAACCATGAGCAACCATAACTACCAAATTCAACCATAGTCAATCTATGGTCAAACATCCTCAACACGTTCAACATGGCCAATCATAGTCAACCATAGTTAACCATACTCAAGTCTGGTCAACAAGGACAACTTTAGTTAACCATGGGCAAACCATTTTTCCTTTGCTCAACATGGTGAACCATGGTTATACATAATTAACACTAGAAAACATGGTCAACCAGCTTCAATTATAATATATCATAGATTTGGTTTAATATGGACAATTATGGACACCTATAGACAACCATTTGTTGAATGTAATCCACCTTTGTCAACCATAATTTTACCACCATAGACAACTATTTATGGAATGTAATCCACCTTTGTCAACCATAACTTTACCATGTTTAACTATAGTCAATCAAGGCTTGCTAATCCTATCCTCTCACTTCAACTATCAAATAGCACATCACATTAATAAAATTGTTGATATACCCAATTAAATTCATTTTCAACTTTTCAAACATCCATAAGCCAAGACAGGGAAATTACATCAATTATATGAACCAAATTATTAATGTAGTAATGTTAATATATTAAATGATAAAAAATAAAAATTCGGAAAATATAAATTAAAAGAAGCCAAAAATATATAATGATGGAGGCAGGAGTAGCCACTCTAAAAATACATGTCTTTAAAAAAAATACGGGAAATAGCTGCATAGTAGCCACCACGAAGCCAGTTTTAATGAATAAAGAACTAACTCATGTGGACCGAAGCAATGATGAGTCTTTCAACAAGCTTCTGTTAATAGTTGTATCAGCAAGAAGGAATGCGGTCAGTGTGGAGGTGGTCAAAACGCTATGTAAATTGGAGATTTCATTTGGTTTATATTACAAAATGTGTCACTCGTATCAATCTTTTAAACTTTGTCAAACAGTAATTTATTTCAAATGATTTTAATGAGACATCTTATTATTACAGCTTTTTCGGGCTTTTCAGGTTTGAATATTTGAAACACTTAAATTTAAATAAAACTATGTTAGAAAACTTGTGTGCAGGGTAATGTGGGCAGAAAGAGAGACATCAGAGCAAAATGTAAACTTACACATGCTAAATTTTTCATCTTGAATTTTTAAAAATTTTCCATAATGTATATCAATTAAGGATTTTTTTCAGTTCAATCCTATCTTTTACAAGTTTTAATAATTTATTATGCATTTTATACTTTTATAAATTTATAGTTTAATTATTTCTTTTATATTAAAAAAAACCCGAAAATATTTATTTTATAATTTTTAGGGTAATATTTTTCAAAACGATGTAGAAAGTTGTTTTTGTTTTTCTTTCCACATTGGTTGTAGAGTGTTGTTTTTTTATAAATATCTTTTTGTAAATTGGAATGTATTTATATTTTTTTTTTGTGTTGGATTTAAAGTTTCCAATTTTGTTTCTTCATAAATATTTATTCTAAAATTGTTATTTTCAGACATGGTTCAATTTAATGTCATTATATCATGTGAAATCATTACTAATTAAAATATGATAACATTTTGAAATAATATAGTGCATGGAGGGAGAAATTATGATGTGAAATCATTACTAATTAAAATATGATCATGTTTTGAAATAATATAGTGCATGGAGGGAGAAATTATGATCTTTTAATATGATTTATATTAATCCATGTATTGTTGAAGAATGTAATTATGGAAAATAATTTCAAACAAGTGTTGCAATACAAGTAGTCTCTGCCATTGACATTAAGGTTTATGTTGGTACAAAATTTGCATATAGAAGTTATTAGCATGAGACCTATAAAGCATGCTATGAAACATTTACACTGATCTTTATATAATATGGAGAATGTTAACATATATTTTTCATATTTGTAAGTTAACAAAACATTATTATTCTATGAAATTGTATTACAAAGCGCAATTGTATATATATTTATATGATTAAGTTTCACATGATGTTAGAGTTTTGCCTAAGCGGGGACTAATATGTGAAAATTGTGAGGGTTGTGAGGGGTTTTTCTTGGGTTTCTTTTGGCCTAAACATTTAATGACCATCTCATAACTTGTTAATGTTTTGAAAAAGAGATGAAGAAACAATATTTATTAATGCTTCTTTGGTTTTTCTAAAAATTATCATACTATGTCTAATAACTTTGAAAAATATGGAGAAAGTAGGAATTCAAGTAGAGGGGAGAGGAACTACTTTCTAATTATATGAAAAGTTCATTGTAAAATTGAGGATTCCAATAAATGATCAAATTAGAACGACTAGTCAAAATCAAGAGTAAATAGAGCTGAAATAATATTTTTCTCTGTTTGACTTATATATAAATTAATTAGAAAAAATAATCATAAAGAATAAAAGAAGTATACATATAAGAAGTTGTGGTTTGTTATTGTTAATACTTGGAATAATGCTTACATTAGTAAATAAGTAAGATTAGTTTGTTGGTTGGTGAGTTTTGTTGAAATATTTTCTCAACAAACAATTCCTTGTTTGGAATCTATTGAATCTCATCAGCATTATTTATGTGGCTTGTATTTTGGGTTTGTGGGAGTAATATACAAATTTTTTTGAGAGAATTTGTATCCTATATCTGCTCCTCAAATTTTTATGCTGGTATCAGAGCTTGTATGGGCTTAACTCCCTCGAGGGAGGGCCCAGAAAATTTAAGAGATCTAAGTTTTTTTCTCTGTACATAAATAGGACAGTGTGTCAAAGTGTTTAGTGTTTGTGTGAGATTTAGATTTTGATATTAGTGTGTTCCTCAACAATATATGCTTCCATTGTATTCTGTTATGCCTCGAGCCTTTATTGTTGTGCATTCGTTTCTCAAGTAGGCAGGGATTGACAATGAATTGCAGATATGCCATCAAATCCAAGTTCTCGATGCCTCGTGGGAGATTGTTAGACATGCCTTGCGACCAAGATTAATACATACCTGTGCCAAATTTATGCTTTCTACAAAAGCGAGGTTGGCTTCGAGTGTTCATTTGGCTTGACTGTCTGGGAAATTTTCAAGCAATCTGCCGATCAAGGTACTGGAGGACACTTCGTGCTTTAATATCACGCATCCCTGAGCCACTCTGCAATTTGGTTCGCCCAGATCGTGTTGGAGACTTTCAAGTTAGGAATCTAAAATGTGAAATGGTTCATGATACAATAATATGAACCATGAAAGAGGGGGCAGGTCGAATGCCTCTCAGGATAAGAGAGAAAATAGTCAAAATTGTTCGCTTGTTGCTATGGTTAGGATCTCGACTGCACTAACTTCTTTTGCATTGTGTGAGCTACTACGGATTTTGTGAAGCATTTGCAATTGTGCATCATGTGGACACTACTTCGTTACTAAGCCTATGTGGAGTGTAACCAGATGTACTTCTGTAGCAACGTATGAAGAGAAGTCTGCATGGTACATGTGAGTTTCATGGAGTGTTAGTGAGGAAAATGATTTGAAGGAGGTTGTATGTCGATAATAATGGTGTGTCAGACTCATTGGTTGTATGTCGATAATAATGGTGTGTCAGACTCATTGTAGAGATTCTTATATTGTTGCACATACCCACTTGTGGACCGATTTCAAAGTTGAGAAATGAATTTCGAGACACACAATGCAATTTTGTCGACTACAGATCGAATAATTCAGCAATGTCAGACGAGACCCTAATATCGTGAGACGGAGACCCTAATGGAATTAGGTTTTGCGACATTTAATTGTTGACACTATAGGCAGTGTTATTATGTGGTGTATGGAAGAAGGGGCATTGGTGATTAACAATATATATCATCATTTTGTTTCTAAAATTTTATAATAAATAACCAACCAATGAATAAATTAGTCCAATTTAAAATAATGGTTGTCAACATTATTCAGTGCTTTGAGAACATATAACTAGTTTGATTGTGTGAGTTTGTTATATGCTGATGGGTCTTATTGTACTCCGGGCTTCGAGGGCATCGGTTACAAGTCAATTTATGAGATACTTGTATGTAGAAAGGTCAATTGCATAATTGACTGTTGGATAGAATCCAGTATCAAGATTGTCCTTTGGGAGATAGAGAAGAGTCAAATATACAAAGTTCATCAAAGATGGTTAGAGGCAATTATGTCTTAAATGAGTTGAATGGGAAGCTCGAAGATTGTGGTGATGAAAAAGTGTTGTCTGGGAGAATTCAAAGTGGGGATAAGTGTCGAAGAAGATCAATGAGACAGATGTAACATGTGAATTGTAATTTGTCATTTTTTTAATTAATCTTTGTAATGATGTAATGTAAGCATTAAAGGAGGGACTTGGAATAATGCTTACAATAGTATATAGATAGGATTGGTTTGTTGGTCGTTGGAATTTGTTGAGATATTTTCTCAACAATATTCTCCTTGTTTGGAATCAGTTGGATATCATGAGCGTTATTTATGTGGCTTGTATTTTGGGTTTGTGGGAGTAATATACGAATTGTTTTGAGGGAATTTGTCTCCTATGTTTGCTCCTCAAAATTTGTGTTATTAACAAATCATAAAGATACTTGTGATAAGAATATACTCATTTCATATAATAGTGGCATTTATCATTTCATATAATAGTGACAATTTCTTCTTAGATAATATCATTGTTATTATTAAAACGATTGGGTAGATAAATAGATAACTATGAGCATGAATGCTCTTTATTGTATACATAATAAATGGAAAAAAAATAGTAATAACAACAATTTTATATGGTAGTTGTTTGATAGATAGAGTTAGTTAAAGAATCCTCGAAAAAGGTTATCTATTCTATACATAGTAAATGGAAAAAAATAATAACAACACCAATTTTATATAGTTGTTGTTTAGGTTATAGAGTTAGTTAAAGAATCATAGAAGAATGCTCATTCAAAAAAATATGTTTAGTAAAAACAATTATGTGTTAAAGTACAAATTAATTAATCAAGTTTAAAAAGAAAATATTAATTTATTATACATATTATCAAATTTAATCATAAAAATATAAATAATTACAAATAAAAAATATTTGCTTACAAAATTTATATACATAAAATTATATACTTCACAAATAAAATAAAATAAAATGAGAATGAAATACATGTAACTAGATGATGATTCCTATCAATAGGTACATTTTGAAGATCATTACGCCATCCTCCAACCTTAAATCTATCCTTCTCTTACATTAGTTCACATGTTTTGTTATATTATGCTTAGTAAGAGTAGTGAAAGGTGTTTGTAATAGTATGTGGTCTAATGTGGTTTAATTGCAGGAAAATGAAGCATTTTTTAGGCTATTACTATGCAGGGGATTGATGGAGACAACTAGAAGAGAATATAGAGGGTTTGTCCACCTCATTAACTCCCTAGACTCAGCTTGGCATCACAATATCCTTTCTCACTAGTTCGAATTCATTGGTAGCCAAGTGACTCCTAGTCCAAGTGAAGATCAAGAGGGATGAGATCCACCATTTTCAAGATTGAGGAGGGAACCACTCCTACTTTCAAGGGATTTGCTTCAACTGCCCTTTGGTATAAATAAACTAGAAGAAGAGATCATTAGGATTCGAAGATTTTGTTCAGCTAGCTTTAGCTATTGAGCTTCAAGCTTGACATTGTTACTTTAAAATTTTATGTGATGTATTAGACCTGCACTTTTTTATAATGAGAAGTTGGTTTTAAGCTGCATCTGAGTTAGTTTCATAGGGTTGAAACCCTTGCATTTGGGCCCAACCTAAAGGCTTTGGTACCTCTTCTTATACTTATGTTTCTTCTCGATTCCAAGCAGTTCATAGTTTCTTGCATTTCAGTAGATATTAATCTATAAAATCATGTGGTTGCAGCCTCTACATCACCTCTCTTGTGGGAGAATGAGTGGAAGGATTTACAACCACAGTCCAAAAAAATTGTGATTATGATTTCTTGGAAATATATTAGCATTAGTTGTCATGTTTTACATTTTATTTCTGTAGCTTAGAAGTCATTTTAGTGATTATATTAGTGGTATTACATAAATTAGATTTTATTTAAATTCAACTCATCCTTTCCATCATAAGTTTTTTCATTTTTTTAATGATAAATGGATGCATGCATATGATTGATTGCAGGGGTGGTTGATCTACAAAGAATGACATCTTTACCACTTCCATCTTGAGCTCCTTCATCTTCTCCTTCCACTTCGAAATTTTGTCCCAAAACCCTATTTTATAAGCCATTCTGCCTTGTATACTAAGAGCACTCATCCTAGTGCAAGACAGGCCTCTAAAAGCTCTTGAGCTTCGTAGGGTCTCAAACCAACCTCCCTCAATTTGCTTCAACTTCCATCCACCTATCCATAACCTCAAGACAACATTTTTACCTTCAAAAACCACTTGAATTCCCCCTTGTACCATTACAGGCCTTCCTATACCATTACAGGCCCCCTGTAGCAATCTCTTGTAGCAAACTTGTAGCATCAGTTTCCTTCATCAGTGTTGATCCCCACTGCAACTTTGACTTAGTCTAGATGAATGATGACCCCTAGTTGTGATTTTATGGAAGCTCCTAAGCCACTCCAACCAATCCTTTTATTCACTCTAAAAATAGAGTAGAGTTATTTTTTTATCACAAGTATGATGCAAGTAGGTTAATGATTTACAAGCACATGTGAACTAGTTAGATGGTACATGAAATTCTTATTGATAGTTTGATGAATTATGCAAGACAAAATAGTTTCATTTCTACAAGTAGATTTGGTGGTTTGATAGATTTGACAAGATAAAATAGCTTTCTTTCTGCAAGTAGATTAGCCTTTATCATTTCATGAGTTGATTAGTTAGCATTTACAAATTGAGTCAATGGAATTTCCACTTTCATAGCTAGTAGTGATTTCCAATTGTACCTTTATTAGCAAGCATTCATTATAATTTAGTAGTAGGAATGGTCTGTGAGCACTTTTGATCTAATGTCATAACTGAGGGTGGCATGAGTGGAATCATTGTCACCTCGAAGCTTGTAAGAACCTCGGGTTGACAATTTGAGTTGAAGAGCCCTTAGGAGTTGCAACATTCTTGGTGCAATATGAGGGTTCACCACTAAACATGAAATTATTCACTGAAAAATAAAATGAAAATACACAATTGACAAATATAAACAATTTTTATTTTCAATCAATCTCACATTGAAAATACACAATTGATAAATATATACAATTTTTATTCTCAATCAATCTCACATCACACAATTTAACTTTATTTTATATATTTATAGAACATATATGATTTATCTAACTCCATAATTTTATTTGTGAATATAAAGTGATTGGCTATCTATAACACATTTTCCACACAAAGTAGAAATAGATTAAAATGGAGCATATATGGTTTATCTCACTCCATAATCCTATTTGCGAATACAAAAGTGATGTGATATCTATAACGCATTTTCCACACAAAGTAGAGATAGGTTAAAATGTGTATGGGTCGTTATACTTTTGTGGGTATGATGTGCACTTGAGTATCGACATCCAACACCTAGCCCGCAAACCCAGGAGAACGCACATCTGTATTTTTTTTTTTGTAAATTGACGCGAGATTCTATGTTTCTATTACTGGAAAAAAAGAACAGTACATATATAAGCAGGTCTCAACCCGCCCTTAAGGGAAACCAGGTTTCTTGACCACCTGAAATTTTTAACTGCCATCCAAAAAAAGTATATAACCAGTCGATCTATCCATGCTAAATACCCCGCTAATCTTACTATATTTAAACTGATTTTTATCTGAGACATGAGCAAACTAATATACCAAAACAAAATTGAAAGTTAAAAAACCTCCTTGCAGCAGCTCCATCTTCTACTGATTTCTTGTATCCGGGTTTGCCTCTTTCTCTGTCTTGACTCCCATGCCGCTTGCTTGGAATAACTTCATAATCTCGTCCATCTTTCTATCTTGCATAAGGAAAGTAACTTGGATATTCTTCAGCTCCTTTTTCAGGACAGGGATACCTTGAGCCAACTCAACCATTTCCATGGCCACCTGCTCCATTGCTGTATTTTATTTCATATATATATATATTCCATTAACTTTGTTTTATATATATATATATATATTTCATTAACTTTGTTTCAAATTTAGTTTGTGTTTTTCAAATTTTAATATATATATATATATATATATATATATATATATATATATTCTTGACTTTGTTTCAAATTTAGTTTATGTTTTTAAATTATAAGTTTGAAATTGATTAACTGTCGATATAAAATATGTGAAGAATATTTGACATTTAAATATATTGAATTTATTTATATATTTAAAAATATATTTTCAACAATTATATATATATATATATATATAATTTGTTAAATTAACTTTTATTTTAATTTTAATTCATGTTTTTTTTATATACATTTCAAATAACTAAAAAAATAACTACCCTAAATTTATTTATATATTAAAAACATATTTTAAATTTTTTTTAAATTTAGAATTAAGGAAAAAACAAAAAAAACAAAACAAACACAAACAAAACTCACTATTAAGACCATACAACAAATCCGAAGGGCTGCAAATTACATAAGGAAATTGTATCTCCTCAACGTATTTTTGGAAGTGCTGCAAATCACATAAGAAATTTTATCTCCTCAAATTATTTTCAGAAGCACTGCAAAGCACATAACAAATTTTATCTCCTCACCGTATTTTTCTTACACGAGCTTGAATTGGACTCATCAATTCGAACATCAACCTTGTGAATAAGGCAAGAAAGCATATCCACACAGCAATTGTTATAGTATTCACTCATTCAACGATGAGGACCCTATTATGATGCAGGAATTTAAACGTAATATATTATTGCGAGTATATGAGAACGAATGCTAGGCAGCATGCATGCGGGACATTCTTGAAATAAACAAGATCAATGCACAAATCATGTCCATAATTTTATGCAAATCGCCTGGTGTTGAAACTGTTTGCCGAACTTTCTGTTAGAACAGAGAGAATACGTAGCGGTGGATCTCATAAGGGTTTGGAATCTCATAGGTCACGATTTATTTATCTGAATATAAATATCCAATTCCGTTAATCAATATTCCAGCAATACTACTGGAGATTACAACAACAGAGATATCGTTGTCAAAAAATACGCAAACTTTCACCGTCCTTAAAAACATGCAGAAAGTTTTGTCTTTACAAATGGAATAAAGTTTGCCCTGACTCATCCTATGAAACTTTACAGAGGAGACAGGCTGAGGCACTAGGGTAAATGGGTTGTGGAGATTTGCCTCACGGAAAACCCAACTCACCTGTAGCTTGGCACCTTCTCAATGGGGGAGAGAATCCCTGCTGAAGAATCATAATTCATCATACAATATTTAGCTTGGCACCTTCTCAATGGGGGAGAGAATCCCCGCTGAAGAATCATAATTCATCATACAATATTTATCGTCGAAACGAGCAGAATACGTGAAGAATCATAATTCATCATACAATATTTATTGCCGAAGCGAGCAGAATACGTCATCATCGAGCAGAATACGTCATCATCAAACACATTACGTCATCATCGAAAATGCTGCAGCAACAACATTTACATCATCATCGAAAATGCTGCAGCACGCATCCCGCAGGACTCGAACATGGTTGGGAGGTGCAAAAGCCAACTGCTCCAACCAACATATCATGCACGTGAGTGCAAAATATGTAATTCTAGCCGTATAATCAGGAGGCTTATAAATTGAGAGGTGAGAATTCTCATCTAACTTCCCTCGTATGTTTTTAAACAAGGATTGTAACAACACATTACGATTCTCTAGTCTTTTTCATTCCTAGAGAACTGAAAAACAGTTGCATTAACCAAACTCTTGTACCTTCGGAGAAATTGCACAAATTTTGGTTTTGGCACAGAATTCTAATAAAACAATTATTATTTTATTATGCTATATTTCACTTGTCATGAAGTTGGAAATAAGATTTTCAAAATATGAACCGTGATTACAAATTGGTGTTTTTAATAATGTTAAAAAATAAATATATATTTTATAAAGTTAAATATTGGAGAATATATTGATCAAAGCTCAAAATATGAACCAATGAGATGATTAAAAATTGGTGCTTTTAATAATGTAAAAATTAAATATTAGAGAATATATTTGTCAAAACTCAATTAATGTAATGAGTACTCAAAAGCAAATCAATTGCCAGAGTCCTTCCTTGGGAGAGACTAATAATAAAATTTTGACAACTTTTACCATATTATAATCCAAATGACTTAAGTATCTTGTTATTTTTTTCATAAGAAAACGTGTTTACATTATACTAAAAGCAAAAAGAATACATAGTTTACATCCAAGAGTGCATTCTCTGCCTCTGAGTGAGGAAAGCAGAGATGAGAACTGAAAGGCTCTACCCCAAGAAAGAGAAACCACAACTCGAAGGACTTACAATTTTCAAAAAACAACTGATAGTTAACAAGAAACATGTGCCTTAGATCTAGCATTACATTGCTTTGAATGAGAAACCAAAACTAGTGTGGAGCCAAAACTATCAGTGAGCCTTGAGGCTTTGCAGCACATGTCTCCCATTCACACAAAAATGAATACTAAATAGAACCAACCTGAAAATTGCCATAAGGTCAAAGTGCTAGATTCGGCCGCATTGGAACTACATTGTTTCCATGCTAGTGCCTTATTGTACCTGGGCGTTGCCTTAAGCTTGCATGTTGCTAGTGTCTACTGGAAGCTCCTCTAGGATGTATCTGTTGTAAGGACTGGGACGAGGAGGGGAGGAAGGAGGAGCATCGGCCACTGAGGGGGCAAGAGCATGGGAGGGAGAGGAACGGGACATAGGAGCACATGGGATTAGCGGAGATGAGGAGTTGACATGAGGGGAATGCGAAGTAGAGGGAGCAGGAGAAGAGGAGAAAGGGGTGTTTGGTGGGAATTCCATGCGGAAGACTTTGGCCAGACGTCTAAGTGAGGAGAAAGACTGGCTCTAGTGGGTTGAGAACTCGACTATCCATCCAAATGCCTTCAATCTCTCTTGGGATCTCTCCTTAAGTTGGTAGGTGAGGAGGTCTCAGAGAGCCCAGAGCATCATACGGCCTCTGCGAGTCTCTACTTCCTCCATAGAAAGAACATCTCTTCTAATGGACTATGGTATGTCGTAATCAAACATCGCAGCAATGGTGGCATCGTCGAAGGTGGTGGGGAGATGCCCATGACCCCTGCCTCTATCGGGGCATCGACCTCTCCCTTGTCACGGTTCATTGTTTGATGGCAACAAAGCAGGGTCACAATGTTGTAGTTGGAGGTAGCGCTGGAGGGAATGACAGAGGGGGAATAAAGTTTGTAGAAGGGAATGTCCATGGCGTTAGTCAATCTATTACAGGGGAGTGGGAGCAAAGGAGCTTGGTACGTAGACAATAGGAGCCAATGAGGTGGATTAAAGGTCATGACTACCACTTGGTGAGGGACGTGAGCCAAGTGGAGGCTACTAATGAGAGGAATTGGGAATTGTGTCAGTGGTATTGCGAGCACCCGGATCCGAGGACAGGAGATCTTACTCCACGAGCTACAGACAGTAAGGAAGGCAATTTGAAATAACTGGGGAAGATGGAGGCCAATTTTCATTGGGTCAGTGGTATTCAATTCCTCTATTGGTGTTAAAGTCAGCAAGTTAATTGGATTTGTGCTTGACATGAGAGAAAATGATGGCTTCTAGCTGGGAGAGGATGCGAGCTAGATGTTGAACAAGATATTCTAGGGGCCATCCTATAGATATTTTGTGGCTAGAGATCCGCTGAAGATGCGCCTGACAATTTGAATGGTGATCTGATAGTCCCCTTCAACAACCAAAGGGAAGAAGTGATTAGCTTGTGCAATTTGAAGGCCCTCTATAAGGGCTTCCAGTTTGTTGTTTCTTTCGAAGCCGATAAGACCCTTGTATATGCGAATGATTTTCCTTGCATGATCCCTGAAAATTCCTCCAATACCATCTTCTCCTTGGTTTCCCTTGGAGGCTCCAAGAAGAGGGAGAAGAGGCGGGTGGCTGAGAGGGTGAAACAGTGGGGCTAATATTGGGAGGTTTGAGGTTCCACCAAGCAAGGATTTATTCCTGAGGTGACCAATTGGTTAGGGCTATCGATTCCTCGAGGTGCTTGTGAAAGAGACACCATAGATTATCAAGGGATTTAGAAGAATGATTGAAGACCTTATGGTTACACTCATTCCAAAATTTGCACGCCGGAAAGAGGGGCGCAGACCTCGAGTTAAAAATCCATGTAATAAAGTTAATAAAGAAAAAATAATAACCAAGGTCATGTGACATGTATTCCAAGATGAATGTTGGGAAAAAACATCATGACGGAGATCACTTGTGATTAATTAATGGCTATGGAAATTGGCAAAGGCAATGACAAAGGCTTTGGAAAAGCATGAGTCATTAATTGGCATTTTATTTATGAAAATAATAGAAAATAGGAGAAAAGGAAGGTGAAAGGTCACAGGTTGCATGTGAGGAGAAAAATGAAGGAAAATAATGGTCAATGAATAAAATAGAGGCCTCAATGATAAAAAGGCTTCTGAGGATCAGTTCACAACCTTTCGTCAGTTTTAGCTTGGAGCTCTCTCTTCTATTCTCTCTGTCATACTCTTGGACACTTAGAGTTTTCTTGGAGCACTCTTGGAGGAGTGTGGCATACTTGAGATTTGGAGCAAGGAGGCAACAGAAGAGTAGGAAAGTGCAAAAAGACAGTGGCATCAACAACTAGAGCGGGTTTTGTTCCAACCAAGGCTTCCAGAACTAGTAACTCAACCCACAACTGTTGTCAAGCTCCAGAGTGTTTGTCTAACCAAGGCTCCCAGGACTAGTAACTCAACCCAACATGGGCTCCATAAAATATGTCCAACTAAGGCTTCTAGGACTAGTAACTCAACCTTAGTTGTTACAGGGCTTCGAGAGCGTTTGTCAAACCAAGGCTCCAGGAACTAGTAACTCAACCCACAACCAAAGGAACATGAGCACCAACCAGGAAAACAAATATAACACACACAACACCATGGTTAGCTAGGAAATGAAAAGTCTAGGCAAAACCACTATCAATCTAGGAAATCCTCCATGCCAATGACAAATCATAACCAAGAAACCACATGCATGTGCCATGCATGCCGAAACTAGCAAGGAATTCATACATGAAAGTGAAAAAAGACAGTGGCGTCAACAACTAGAGGTGGAATCAATGGTTAAGGGTTGAGGTGGTTTGGCCTCTAGAATCCATGGTTTGGTGTTCTTGGTTTATTCCATGAGATCCCACATTCATGCTTGGAATATGGCATGAGGGTGATTGGCTGAAAGAGAGATTTGGTTCAGCCCAATCTATGGTCGGGTGGTACGTGGAAGTCCTTGACTTGGTTGGATTTTCATATGTTAATAAGAGCTCCTTTTCCTTTGGTATTTCATGAGTAAATGTGCTTGTCATTATGTGGCTTTAATGGTTGTTTCATCATTGATATATTTCTCTTTATTTGCTAGTTATAAGCATGTTTTATGACAATCTTGATGAATGGCTCTCATCATGTTTTGGTTATCAGATGAAATATTAATGAATGAATGACCTAATAGATAACAATGCAACTATTGGGAGGAGACAACATTCCACTTAACGATTCCCAGATAAGTATGGGATACCTATGTTCAGATATGTTATTATGACCTATAGATTACATGTTTATCATATGTTTGATGAAATGCTTGTCATGGCTAGTAGAGGTTAGGTCAAGTCCATGTTCAAGTGCTTTCATTAGTAGCCTTATTTCATTGTTATCTATCAATTATGGAAGTTTAATCAAGTTTTGGGTAGAGGCCTGAGTCCTAGCCCTGAAAAAGTGGCTCGGAATTTGTAGAAATTCCCACTGTAGATCAACAGATTATGCAATATACTAAAACACAATACAAGATCTACTTCTACAACACTTTACAGAAGCTTAATCGAATTGAGCAAGATCAATTGAACACATATAACTGATAAGGAGAAATCAATCACACATAACACAGAAGAAATAACCAGGGGAAAGCCTCAACCTAAAACCCCAACTCTGTATTATCATACAAGTGGAAATATAGTCTAGATTACAAAAAGAATCATCTCACAAGCTATCTTGCTCTCTTTGCAATCCCTCTGCTGCTCATAGATAGTCAAAGGCCTCTCTCAAACCTTCTCCTCTACCCTCCAAGCCTCCTATTTCTTTGTGAAATTTTCCTTGGGGTCCAATGCAGCCACTTGTGTGAATTGGCCTCTTCACACACTCACTAACCTCTGATCTAACTAAACCATCCTGAAGGAGATAAATCCTTCTTCATGGATGAGCTTCCTTTATAGGAAAAAATCCATCCAACTGATAGTACGCTGTCCCTCCTCTGATCTCAACTGGGTCTCTGTCTGAACTGACATGCATGAGTTATTCATGAGAGAATATTCAGTTATCTGAAGTGCAGCAGTTATATGCAAGCATGCATTAACTAACTGAACTCACATTAATTTAAACAAACTGTTTAAATCAATCTAACTGGACTTGACTTAGTTAGCTAAGCCAACTAATTACAACTCAAATTAGAACTCATCCTTATCTCTTTAACTGATGGATAAATTCCTCAATTAATGGAGAAACTATTGCATGTCCTCACATAGACTTCATGTTTGATTTTTCACAACTAATTAACTCATGGTGAATTAATTAATTTATTTTCAAACCGCTGTTAAGTTAAAATTTGAATTTTACTTCCTATTTTAGTCCAGGGACTGACTAAAATTGGAATCCATCCTGAAATGCTAAAAATAGCATTGCTATTTTTAGCACTTCCATTTTTCATTCCCTGTTGCTCAATCTTGCACTGGTACCCAAACTACTATTTATAGCAGTGATATTTTTATCACTTCTATTTTTAGCATTTCTTGTTGCCATTTTCAATACTCCCTCTCAACAAGGAAGGCATTCAACTTGAACTCGATCCTGTACCTTTGGAATGTTCTGCATGCAACACTTCTACCAAGTGTGGTTGCTCCAACAACTCTAGAAACAAAAAAAACTCCCAACTGACCTCTCTATTGGGCTAGAAACATACTCTGATGCTGAAGCTCTACCTGCTGCTGACAAGTGCTCCCTCTCTGACCTCTAAGCTGCTGCAACACTCCATGCATCTCGCACTGTTGCACATATCTCTGTGCCAGCCTGCACTGGCGCAACACTCCTGTGCCTCTCGCATTGTTGTGCAGCCTGCTAGCTCTACAGTGTCTTGGGACTCCTGCATTGTAGCTCTCTCTGCCACTCCATCTACATCTGTCTCTACCTAATCAGCCAGTCCTGCTACTCCTAGTCGGGGCTCCTGTAGCAAAGTTGAATCAAAGAGGTTGGGTACCTCAGGGATCCTGCCTTTGTTCCAGCCTTCTTGGGACGATCACTCCACATTGCCCCACCTCCTACTTGGAGGTATGGATGCATGTGATCCCTCTGCCCACCTAGCTTGAAATTTCCCCCTACTGGAGGTCTCTGCATAAGTGGATACCTCCACTCTGTCTCCTCTCTATTTCCCTAGTTGTGGCTCCTCCACAACCTCTTGAAGCTGCTTCACCAATCATGGCTCCTGCACAATTGTATGAGACTTCGTCTGGCACTGCATTTCGAGAGGCAATGTACACTCCCTCTCAACCACCAAGTCTCCATCAGTTGCCTTACTCCTCAAGGCTTTGCATGCATATTGAACATCAAGATCATATAGGTTCTTGACCCATGAACTGATCTGCTTCACCTGTCTAGTGATGATGTGTCTAAGGAAAACCTTTCCCTTATTGAAGACTACATCATAGCCTATGTCTTCCAGCATCCCGATCGACACCAAATTTCTCTTCAATCCTTGTACATACTTGACATCGATCAAGGTAATGCGAGCTCCATGCTCCCTCTGAAAAATAACCATGCCTACACCTGAGACACTATACTTTTCATCATTACCCATCACTATGAGTCTCTGGAGATCTTTCTCCTCCAAAGTACTGAACAAACTCTTGTCGTCGGTCATGTGGAAAGAAGCTCCATTGTCAAGAAACCAACCAATTACCACCATGGATGAAACCATCCATGTGAACAGTGTGAAATCCAACTTGAACTGTGAGGCCAGTGCCTCACCTTCTAATCCTTCCACGGATCCCTTCTTGGATTTCCTCAGTGGACAATTTGTAGCAAAATGGACCACCTCATAACAACGAAAGAATCGCACTTTAGATTTGTCAAACTTCTTCCCACCATGGGAAGAACTACATTCGGAATGAGAAACCTTCTCCTTCCCCTTCTTCGCCTTACTTGCTAAGGCACAGTTTTCTTCATCCTCCATGGATGAAGAACCATCTCTAGTGCTTCTCCTTATCTCCTCCTGCATCAAATCCGACCAAAGTCATTCCCAATCTGGCAGTTTCTCTCTTCCATTAACCGAGTCCTGGTAGCTATGCCAGCTCTTAGGAAGACCGAGGAGTGTAAGAATCACCATGTCATCATCAGTTGTCGTGATCCCTACACTTCCAAGCTCATCCCTGCATGTGGTGAGCTTGTTCAGATATGTAGAGATCATGTCGCCCTTTTCACACTTGATCTTCCAAAGCTTGTCTTTCAGCGCCAACTTCCTCTAATCGTTGCTATTCTGATATAGATCTTTCAATGTTTTCCACATTGAAAATGGTGTCTCCTTCCCATGGAGACTCGAGACAATGTGGTCTCGAACTCCCTCTAGGAGGATTCTCCTTGCTCTAGCCACACATTTCTTCCATTCCGCCAGTTGAGTAGCATCCGTCGGCTTGGGGACTTCTTGATCAATGAAGTCCTTTAGACCATTGTCCTCTAATACTACCTCCATGCGACCCTTCCAGGCTATATAATTCGAGCTGCCATCAAGGGCATACTCGAGTCTTAAAACAAGGAATTCCATAGGTGAAATAGAGATGTGATAAGAACTCGATTTCTATATTGATCACCTTTGCTCTGATACCATGTAGAAATTCCCACTGTAGATCAATAGATTATGCAATATACTAAAACACAATACAAGATCTACTTCTACAACACTTTGCGGAAGCTTAATTGAAATGAGAAAGATCAATTGAACACATATAATTAATAAGGAGAAATCAATCACACATAACACAGAAGAAATAACCAGGGGAAAGCCTCAGCCTAAAACCCCAACTCTGTATTATCATACAAGTGGAAATATAGTCTGAATTACAAAAAGAATCAACTCACAAGCTATCCTTCTCTCTCTGCAATCCCTCTGTTGCTCATAGATAGTCAAAGGCCTCTCTCAAACCTTCTCCTCTGCCCTCCAAGCCTCCTATTTCTTTGTGAAATTTTCCTTGGGGTCCAGTGCAGCCACTTGTGTGAATTGGCCTCTTCACACACTCACTAACCTCTGATCTGACAACGCAATCCTGAAGGAGATAAATCCTTCTCCATGGATGAGCTTCCTTTATAGGAAAAAATCCATCCAACTAATAGTACATTGTCCCTCCTCTGATCTCAACTGGGTCTCTGTCTGAACTGACATGCATGAGTTATTCATGAGAGAATATTTAGTTATCTAAAGTGCAGTAGTTATATGCAAGCATGCATTAACTAACTGAACTCACATTAATTTACACAAACTGTTTAAATCAATCTAATTGGAATTGACTCAGTTAACAGAGCCAACTAATTACAACTCAAATTAGAACTCATCCTTATCTCTTTAACTGATGGATAGATTCCTCAATTAATGGAGAAACTGTTGCATGTCCTCACATAGACTTCATGTTTGATTTTTCACAACTAATTAACTCATGGTGAATTAATTAATTTATTTTCAAACATCTGTTAAGTTCAAATTCGAAATTTACTTAATATTTTAGTCCAGGGACTGACTAAAATTGGAATCCATCCCAAACTGCTAAAGCAATGCTATTTTTAACACTTCCATTTTTCATTCCATGTTGCTCAATCTAGCACTAGTACCCAAACTGTTATTTATAGTAGTGCTATTTTTAACACTTCTATTTTTAGCATTTCTTGTTGCCATTTTCAACAGAATTGCCTGAAAAAGGCCACAAATGCATGGATGCCTTGTTGTGGGAGCGACTTGAGGGTATCAATTGCATGGAAGGCTTTTCATGGGAGAAACTGGGGGTCTAATTCAACAAAACATCAAGTTTTCTCAGGGTTTGTGCACCTGGAAGGGTTGGTTGTCTCCTAAAGGTTTTGTAGCTCTAAAGGAAGGTTAGATTGGTCTTTTCTTATTGGTTCCACTTCCTTAAATGTACATGGGGATTTGAATTATATCATAGTAACTCTTTGTCACATGTTTACCCTGGTGGACTAGTTAGCTTTGGTAAATCTGGGAGGAGGATGTTACAGCGGAAGGCCATGTGCAGTTTAGGATGGAATTGTTGAAAGGTGTGGTAGGCCATTGCACGAAGGTGAGAGAAATTCATCTAAGATCTCTTTTTGATGTAATAAAATCATGCTCCAACTTGCGCCATAGGTTGTCAATGTAGGGTCATGAAAGGAATTAATGGTCCATGTAGGTTTTAACCCCATACAGAAATTACCAGCATACGAATTCTAAAACACAGAAAATAAACAATGCAAGAGCATAACACATAAAACAAATATACATAGAGATTTTCCCCTGGATCCCAAAACTAGGACTACCAGCTTGATTTTTCATTATGTTCCTTTAAATGTTACAATACATATTTATACATGCCGAAGCATCCAATACCATGGACTGAAAACCATCGCGTCCAAAACCATGGACCAAAAACCATCACGTCCAAAACCATGGACCGAAAATCATTGCATCCAAAACCATGTGCAAAAATCATGCACAAACCATACGTAGGTCCGCCTAACCTAACATAGGGTCCAAAACCAAAATTTTCCCAGACCCCATAGAGTGGGGTTACCTACACCCATCAAACCCCTTGTGACTCCCCCCGCTATGTAATCGGCGCAACGAAGGGGGGGCTCCGCCCCTCTTCTAACCCCCCGGTTAACTACGTAGGCTAGTCATGGAGAGAATATAACACAACCCAACAGTCCAGAGTCTCTGGTTAATCCTTACAAAGGGAGCACTTGGATGGCCCCTGAAAACCTTTTTTAATTAAAATGTCCCAAGTGAGAACACAACGCTTAGAAAGAAGCCACAAAAAGTTTTGAATTTTGGCCACATGTTGAAATTCCAAAGCTTAGCCATAAAGGGATCTGGCTCAGAGGGATGAGGGAAGGAGTGAAGGTTGTATGCTTATTTTACTATAAATTTTCCCAATTTTGTGTAGCCCCACTTGAGAATATCCTTCCCTTCCCTTTTTCCAATTGTTATTGTAGCTCTTGATGAAGGCATGAATGGATGTGATCATTGTCCTCCTCTAGATATAAAATGTTTGTCGCCCAACTACGATGAACTAGCCCTTCTAAGTTCGCCCAAAATTTTTGAACTATGATACACTCTCTGCTGAGAGCTTGAGATTGGCTGAGGGGGGTGGGAAGGATAGTGGCCAAAATTGGTTGTTGTTGTCAGGAGTCATTCCAGAAATCAACTGAGCATCTGTCTCTAATCTCCCAAGAGTAGTGGGAGTGGATCAAGTGATATCCTTGACTGGCTAAGTTCTAGATTAGAGAGCCTGAAGGGATGTGAGATAGATAGACCAATATTTTTGGGGAGTGTTGTTAGCATATTTTGCATGCCAAATTTTCCCCATGGTTCTTGTTTGTGTTCGATTCATTTCCACCAGATCTTAGCACCCATGACTTTGTTGATTCTTTCTGGGTCCCTGAGCCCTACACCACCATGTGTTTTGGGGAGGCAAAGAGTATCCCATTTAACAATAGGCCATTTGTTCTTGATATCATATCCTCCCTAGAATAAAGAACGTTGAATGTTCCTTATGCTCTTGAGGATCCATTTTGGGGCAGTAAGGACAAAGAATAAGTAGAGGGGCATATCCTCGAGGACATACTTCAGGAGGATGAGCATGTTGGAGATGTTGAGGGCTCGATGCATCCAATAGCTAAGCTTAAAGGATAATTTTTCAATCAAATCCCATGAGGAGGA
The DNA here is from genome assembly GCA_031772625.1 of Pinus tabuliformis. Classification (NCBI taxonomy): domain Eukaryota; kingdom Viridiplantae; phylum Streptophyta; class Pinopsida; order Pinales; family Pinaceae; genus Pinus; species Pinus tabuliformis. The sequence goes on along the minus strand of CM062814.1, from coordinate 586,531,325 downwards.
GCGCTTAATTGTTGAGTCTATGAGGGGGGCTCCCAGGTGCTTAGAGGGGAGAGAGGTTGAGGTAAAGCCAAGGATGTGCTAGACATTGCATTAAGTGATGACAGGGGTATTGAAGAAGAATATTTAGAATTTGTCCAAGTTAATGTACAAACCAAAAGCTAGAGAGAAGAGGTTGAGGATGTCTTTTATCTTCCTAACCTCTTTAACTGAGGGATGATTCAAGAGAAGAGTATCGTCAACGAATTGTTTGTGGGTGTGAGCTAAATTTCTATGAATGGAGAGGCCTCTGAGGGAACCTTTGGTCTTGGTAGTTTTAATGGCACGTCTAAGGCCATCTGCCATGAGGATAAAGAGGAATAGAGAGACAAGGTCTCCTTGATGGATGCCCCTGGAAGGAAGGAAGGTTTCAGAGGGAGAGCCATTGACTAGGATGGAGAAAAAAGGGGTAGAGATGAGAGACATGACCCATTGAATCCAAAGAGCGCCAAAGCCAAAGGCATTTAGGATGTTCTTGATGTATTCCGAACTTAGTTTTTCAAAGGCCTTGGACATGTCTAACTTAAGCAACAATCCAGGTTTTTTGAGAGTTTTAAGCAAATTGATGGTCTCATGTGAAAGGATGATGCCATCAAGAATTTTTCTACCTTCAACATAGCACGATTGCTCCTCGGAGATGAGGAGGGGAAGGATAAACCTGAGCCTATTGTCTATGACTTTGGAAATGATTTTGTAAATAACATTGCATAGGGCTATGGGACTATATTTACCTGGTGAAGCACCATTGTCTTCTTTTGGTATGAGGGCTAGGAAGATGGCATTGAAGGCCTATAGAATAGATTTGGAGCTTCTAGATTCCTCCACTATTTCATGCATTTCACTTCCTAATGATGATGATGATAGTGGTTAACGTCCACTGAGACCAAATTGGTCTATCGGACCTATAATTTTCTTAGTTTTTAATTGTCTGTCTCCTCATCTTTCTTGGCGAGATTGATGTTGTAGCTTTATTTTTTTTCTTTATGGTCTTCCAACTTCTTGTATCTTGCATCTCCTTCATCTCTTCTAGTTTTTGGGACATTGGTGTCTTAGCTTCGCGATCTATTGTGTTCGTCCTCTTAAAGATAGATGGAGAAGAAGTTTGGTCTAGGAGATATGCTTTGCTATTAAATGAAGATTTATTTTGTGTGATATCCGAATCCTCATAACTGTTGATGCTTGAGGGGTTGTCGAGTTCACTTTTTTGTTGTTGGGCGTGGCTTTCTCCCTACTTGTCTTGAGAGTTGTTTCTTTCTTATGAATCAGAGTTTTCTCTAGAGTATTCTTCTTTGATGACAGTGTAGTGTTCTTTGTGTGCTCCTTCCCACCATGTAGATTTATGGTGGTTTTTTCTAGCAAAATTTTTTTGGGAGGCTTTTGGGCATTTTTTCGCTAGATGGCCCGTCTCAAAGAAAGATCGACATCTAAAGAGGACACTTTCATAATCGAGTTTCTGGTTCCACACATAGTCTTTACTTGTTAAGTTTATTTCAGTTGGGAATCTGGCGCTGAAGTCCATTTCGACACAGATGCGTGCATAGGTGGTTCTGGCATATTCCTTTATTTCTGGGCACCTACAATAAAATTTCCCAATTACATTTCCAATGGCTTTTAGCGAGGAGATTCCAGAGATGCAAGGGTAGGCTTGGCAATCTCACCCAAACTGGTGCTGAGGTTATGATTGCTATTGAGGGATCGAATGATGGGTTCCATGGCTTCATGAATAGGCCTAAGTTTTCCCAAAACCAAGGGTCAGAATCTAGAATACATTGTCTGCTTTTAGGATTTTCAAAATCTACTATAAAGAAACCCCTAGCACAGGGGTAGATATTAATTTCATCAGAAATGACAGGCTTCCATACCTCCGAGATCCAATTGTGGAGAGTTGTCAACCGCGGCCAAAAGCCATTGAACCGGCAGATTAGGGCACTTTCCGAAAACTTCAAAGCCTCATTGGGTGAGGCCTAGACCACCTGGACAGTGGGATCTAGGGCTTCACTAACGATATGGGTAGGAGCTTGCCCTCCACAAGCAAACGAAACTAAGCCAGCAGCTATTTTCACGAAGCTGGGAGCCATATTTTCCCTTAGAAAGCCAAGACCCAGCCGCAAAGAAATAAGGCAGAAGATTAGATCTAGATCTAGCCGCAGAAGATTAGATCTAGAACCCAGCCACAAAGAAGATTAGATCTAGATCTAGATCTAGCCGCAGAAGATTAGATCTAGAACCCAGCAGGAAAAAATAAATCACCGACTTTAGCTTCATGAACCACTCGATCCGGAGATGCCCACGTAAAGGAAGACTTGCTCACAGATCTATTTTCGTAGATTATAAAAAATATAAAAAATAACGTAGATTTGAGAACCGCAGCCAAAAACGGAAGAACATAGCTGCAAAGATAATCTTATGCCGATGTTTGTTAAAGTAACGCAGCCACAGAGATAATATGCCGGAAGAACGCAGCCGCGGAGATAAACAAAAATATGATGAAACTTTGGAAACCATGAAGCCATCCGGGCCAAAGGATTTTTTTTCAACCGTCTAGGTGAGGGCTTCTCAGACCTTTGATTCCAAGAGAGGCCTCATGAGAGCTACATTGTGCTCAGTCGTGACTAAATGTGGGTTGTTAGTTGTATTTTGGTTGATGCCTTCCCTGCGCTGAGTTGTTGGCTCCAGGACAATTCTAGAGAAATGATTAACTAATTCATGTTCTATTTCCTCCTAGGTTTCCACTATATTGTTGATTATGTTTTGAGAGGGATATCTGATTATTGGCTCTATGTCGAATGGTGGACTTGTGAAAGAAGGAGGTGTTGCACTCTCCCTCTTTTAGTAAGTGCACTTGATACTTCTAATTCCAGTATATTTCCTCCTATTTATAGCGATCCTCTAGCAGCTTGAGAAGAATACCCTCGTAAGTAGTGGTTTCCTGAAAGCGGCCATGGATAATGATTTCTTGTTGGAGGGAGGCGATTTCCTTTTCTAGTTGTTCTTTTTCCTGAAATTTTTTTCTAAACTCCTCTTTATTCCATTTTTTTATGAAAATCTTGACCTTCTTGAGTTTCTGTTGAAATATGTACATTTTGGACCCCTTTCATTTGTCAATTCCTTTCGACAATATCTCAATCTTGGAGACAAGGTTGGGGTCAGTGAGTTAGAATTGATCGAACTTGAAATGATTCTTTAAAGGTTTGCCAAAGGTTCTCCATGTTAGGGCAATGGGCCAGTGGTTTGAGCCTATTGAAGGAAGGATTGTTGTAGAGATTTCCTACGCATTGACTAAGAGTTCCTCTAAAATCAGAAATTTATCCAGGCAAGAGGAAATTTGGGCAAATCCCCCTCTCTTGTTGTTCTAGGTGTACAACCCATTGGTTGTTTTGATGTCAATTAGGTTGGATTCCTCAATGAAGGAGCTTATCATTTCAGATTCATGGTCTAATAGTTGACACACACCCTTCGTTTCCTGGAGGGAGGTGATGATGTTAAAGTCACCTCCAATGATCCATTTGGAGGATCCAATAGGGACCACAGGGAGGAAAGGTGCTCTAACATGGCTAGATTTTTGGAAGGGGTTTGAGGTCTATAAACATTTGAGATAGAACCACGAATGTCAGTTCTGAGAAGATGGAAAGAGGAAGAAATAACAACAGGGTTTAAGGAAAGGGATTCCATACCTATAAGGGAAGGGTTCCAAGGTATGCCTAAGCCTCCCGAAGCTCCTTCCACATCCACTACTATTATTTTGGTCACTTTCTAGATCTTGGAGATGATTGAAACAAACTTCGTGATGGAGCATTTAGTTTCTTGAATGAGAAAAATTGTAAGAAGGTCCTATTGGATCTTTCTACTAAGAATTATGTGCTTTTAGGGGTTCTTCATTCCCCTTATGTTCCAAGAGATGATATTTTGGAGAAAGGCCCAATTGAGAGGGGTATATCTTTGATATCTTCTTGTACTACCCTGATTCCACCAGCTTTTGACTGAGCGTGTCCAATCTTTGAAGGGTTGATTTTCTACCTCGCTTCTTGAAATCTTTTACACTTTTATTTCCTTCTTTGTTTTTATTTTTTGAACTCCTAGTTGCATTTTGGCTTTCACTTTCTAAAGATTTGCAGAAAGGAGAAGGATATCCTTATCTAGAATTATGTTGGTTGTGTTCTTGCAACAGGCATCTTCCATTGCTATGAGGTCCAAGCCCCCTAGGTCTATGAAATTGTCTCCTTTAGCCATGGGAGCATTTTATTCTTGGGGTAGTGGGTCTTGTGTTGCTAGGGTTTCCATGGCTACCGGTCCTTTTCCTTTGTCAGGAGCCATTACCTAATCTTGGGTTCTGGTAGGTTCTTCTTATGTCATACCTCCAGGGATGTTTGAGATATCCTTTAGAAAATCTTCCAAGGATTCAAAGCTTTTGTTGGAAGTAGGATTCTTTGGATGCGAGCATTGACCCTTCTTCTTCATGTGTCACGACTTGAGGGAATTTTGGTGAATCCTTCCTCGTCTAGATTTCTAGGGTTGGAGGTTGTTGGCTTGAGGTCGTTGAGTGGGAATTCCATAAACAAATGGCCATGATAGTGGCATTTCCTACATCTGAAGGGCACATGCTCATAGTCCAACATTTGGATCCAATCCTTGTCCTCGAATTCTAGGGAAATGACTTCTGGGAGAGAGCCAAAAATGTCCATGTAAATGCACATCCTTGCATAGGCTGCATAGAAGCCTTGGTGGGTTTGTTGAATAGAAGCCTTAGAGGGTTTGCTCTGAAAGACGTATGAACTTCCCTAGACTATTTCCAATGTCTAAAAGAGTATCATGGTCCCAATATTCGTAGGGGAGAGAGTAGATCCGCACCCAAACCGACGCCCAGGAGAAGTCCTCCTTTTCCAAGACAAAACACGACTTCCATTGCCTCATATAAAGACTGATAGATTTTAGGAAATAAGGTCCTCCTTTCAAGACATATTTGAGATCATCTTGATGGGTGAATATCATTGTGAAGAATCCCTTGGAGCCTAGTTTGACTTCATAGTGTGCTTTGGGTTTTCATCTCAGGGAAATCCAGTGCATGAGCGTATTTTCTATTGGCCAAATCGCGATAAACTTGCAAATCAATGCATCATCTTGCATGTACTCAATGTTGATATTTAATCGTGTTAGAGGGATGTGCAGATGAGGTATCTTCTCCAATATCACTTTGTAGGTGTTGGTGCTCCTTTGCTCTAGCTCTGCATGCACCTGGGAATCTTGCATGACAGTGTCAACCACTTTGTCACTTTGTGATGATGTTTTTTCTTTTTATGTAGCGGGGTCATTGGAATTTAGGTTAGAGCTTGCAATCACCGCCACATGGCCTTAGGGAATTGAGGAGCCCAGGGATCCTCCCACAATGGGTTCCATCCCAATGGAGACAAACAATCGAGGGGATTAAGGACGTAGAGAGGAACGTTGGTAGGGAGAGCGGAGAGGTGCACAGGGACCTAGAGAGGGGGCATGCATCACAAAGCTTCGGGGATTCCAACTTAAGTATATTGTCAAATTAAAAATTTTAAACTAAATGTATGCACAAACATAATTTTAAAAATTATATTAAATTTAAAAAAAAAAATAGTACTATTATAGAAAAAACTTAACCCTTAAATAAATAAATTAAAATAAAAAAATCGTCATAATAATACACATTTAAATCATTAGATAAATATTTTTAATATTCAAATATATCAATAAATAAAGATCATGTAACAATATAGGAAGAATCAATTTCTTCTTAAATACATCATAATAATAAAATTTATATTAACAACCACAAAACTTATAAAACACAACTATACAAATCCATACACATGTGGCTAAAAATTAATAATAAATAAATAAATTTATTAATTACTTAAATGATAAAATCATTTATAAACTCTTTTAAAAGTGAATGAGAATTTACATTAAAGAAGCTCCCGCATCATGGGGAAAATGCAGTTGCACAAATCTCAGTTGTGGAAAAGAATTCGGCTAAAACAATGATTATTTCATTATGCACCATTGCACGTGTCATGGTGGAAATAAGACCTTGAAAATATGAGCCAATGGGATGATTACAAATTGGTTTTTTTAATAATGATAAAAAATAAATATACATGTTATAAAGTTAGAGATTAGAGAATATATTGGTCAAAGCTCAACTAATGAGTAGTCAAAAGCAAATCAATTGCTAGAGTCCTGCCTTGGAAGGGACTAATAACGCAACACGTGTATATAGAATACCCCTTTACATGTATTGCAACCACTTCTAAGTATTATATTCGATGTAGCACATGGAAACTAAAGATGGTTAATAATTGGGCCAGGGACATGTGGAGGACTTAAGGCATGCTCCTCATGTAATTGTGGGAAGAGATAGAAAACATAGCCTTTCATTCTACAATGACACTAAAACTATCACTAAATTTACCAAATCATTGCAAATCCTAGATTCTTGAGACTACATAATGAATGTTCCGCTAAACATAGATCAAAGCCTAATTTTCACAATGGGACTAGGGTTGTTTCCTTGTGCCATGATGAAGACTTGTGAAGACTCCAATGGAATGAGGTTTAATGTGAGCATGAAAATTGTATCCTTCACTATGCTCATGATTTCCAGCTAACTTTTTACCATTAGTGATGCCTTTACCATGTATTTTCCATCATATCCTCCTTTTAAATTTAACTATATGGGGAGGTTTTGTGTGAGCATGAAAATTGTATCCTTTACAATGCCTATTATTTCCCTACTTTAAGCTAATTTTTTCACCATTAGCGATGTATTTACCATATATTTTCCATCATATTCTCATTATATATTTAACTATATGGGAGAGGATATACCCAAAAGTCTTTAGGTTCCTGAGTTGGAAATTACAATTCTACAATGCAACTATGTTTTTGGGAAGCAAGCATCCTCTAATGGGAAAGTATTGTTAGAGTAATGGGAGACTCCAACAATTCTTTATTTTTATGGATATCGAAAGGATTCCATGAGGTGGGTAGGTAAATGTGTTACACTGCGAGGGTAAGATAGGTTTTGCAGCACAGAGATTATGAAACTTAGTCGTTTTTGGAATAATTAGGGAATTGGCTTAGTGCATTAATAAAGAGAGAATAGTAGTAGTAGTTAGCATCCTTTCTAGGTACATTTAATTAAGGAATAGGTTTCTTCTATGACCCTCTTGACACAAAAAGTCAAGTTAGTGGCTCAAGTCGTCCCTAAAAAGAAAGATATGATATTATTACAAGAATTTTCTCTATGCTCATATCGAGTTTGAAGATTACAAGAATAGACAACCCATGTCTCAATTTTATGTTCCACTTAGTCTATCCGATTCCTTGCTAGCTAGATTTTTGACTAAAACAAGGCTACCTTATTGGTCTAAACATGGTCTTGACATGCTCTAGGATAAATACGTTTTCCATCCTCTTTACCCTTAATTCAATCTCCATATTGTTAACTTTTAGTGAGTTTATCTCTTTCACTTCCACTAGTTCGACCATTAAACAACACAGACAACACATCTAGGGAAATTTGGTTTCATTTATTTTTTTGGGTTTTCTGAAAAGATTTAGATAAATTTAATAGTTGTGATTTGAAATTGTTTGATAGATTTATATTTCGTGGAAGAAAAAATAATAATACAATTGAAATTAAATGAACCAACATTCCTTGAGAAGAACCAACATTTAATTTTGTCCTTATTGCCTACTCCTCTGTATGTGAACCTAGTCCTCGACCTCTAGTTGTTGCAAAGGTACCCATTCACCAATTAGGCTTGGAAATTAGAACCCCTTTTGTTGATAAGCATGTCATCCACTTAATTTCTTGATCTAACAAACGAGTTAGGTTACTAAAAAAAATGTGATACTGGACTGTTTAGTGGGTGTCACTAGGTAGCTTGCTTATGCTAGGTGGGTTTCGCTTTAGATTCCTTCACTCTAAAATTCCCTCCATTTTTTATTTAACCCTCTTACATAAATGACCATAGATCCTCCTTCATTCTCAAGCATCTACCATTATATAGAAAAATTGTATTAAATAGAGTTTTAACCATACCAAATTTTATAATCTTTTAATCAAATTTCTGATTCCAATGAAGGTCATGTGCTATAAAATTAAATTTCTCTACTAATCCTGTCAATCAAATGTGAAAATTTTTAAAAAATTAAACTCACTTTTTTCCTATGAGCTGATACAATTTCCTCTTCATGACTAAAATTCCTATGTTTGATGTCAAGTATCAGTACATCCACCATAGGTTACAAATCCTTCCACATCACATACTAAATGCAATATTAAACCACCATAATTAGATTTACACGTCGATTTCATTTAGCCAGATGATCTTGATATTTGATGCCAATATATCTATTATATTTACCTGCATGCTTCGGTAGTGCACACTAGTACCCATGGTGATCCAAGATTTTTTTTTTCTATGGATGCGTTATTAAATTACATATAACAAAGCACTTAAAAACCATGGAACATAAGCATACAAAAAATGATAAAAGACATAATCACGCATGAGATCAAGACACAGAGATTTGATTATGGAGTTCATCCAATTTCGACTACATCTCCGGGCCCTGCTCAATAGTAGGGAAGCTTTCTTTCATTAAATGGCATGAAAAGAGAAGAAGTACAAGCAGAATTTACATAAACACACATATACCTCCAATCAGGAATATTGATGACAAATGGAGAGCCCAGCTCTAGAAACAGACAACATCACTAAAATCCTGGTGAAAACTCGTGCAGAAACACCTGCCTGAATGCCCAAATCTGATAAAAGGGCTTCTTGCACCTCTCGGAACCTTTAGATACTTGTGGTAAGGTTTCGGCCACCTATTAGGACAGGGGTCATTGCTCTGCAATGGTATCCTAAGAAATCCTGTAGCTTCTCCCTCTCTTTCTCCGACACAGATATTCCTTTATATATGCTGGCAGTAAATCTCTCAACTCCCAGGTAGTTCTAAACCAACGACAAGTTTAGTAAGTGGGTCTGTTTTCTTTAATACATAGGATCTTGGGTTCCACATAATATGTGGCAACAAACCTCTTAAATATGGCAAGATCTTAACCGCGCATTTATCTGGTGGCCATCTACTATTGACGTTTTCCCAATCAACGTTTCCAATTGGCAGACAGACTAAAAGACCATATATCAGGCACCCTGCCATAACCACAGACCCGACGAACTATTAACCGCGATATATAATATATCAGGTCCGGGAGTCCATATTGCAAATCGCAATTGGCAAAAACCAAAATTAGTACAACATGCAACTGCTTCCCCTTTGCGAAATGCGATTGTGATATCACAAATCACAACATAATTTTGTGATTGTGATATATTGCATTGCAACCAGGACTTGCTTCGGGGGCCAATTCTTTCACCTTCTCCTTTTGTGATGGGCGATTGCGATTTGATCGCATCGCAACCATGGCTTGCTTGGGGTCGATTTTCTTTAAGTCACGGCCTCTTCCTTCTGTGATCTACGACATGCAGGACCAATGGCAGCCTAGCACTTGGTGCTTCCTGTTATTGGGAAAACTAGTGTCCATTCAGAGCTGCTAGTCCCAATAAGACGGGTAGCTATCTTAGAAACAAACAAACTAAAGTTACTTGTGTTTTCCTTTATGAGAGATAGATGAGAGAGAAGCAGAGAGTACCAACCTCAGTCTTTCGCTAGTCTCCTTGCTTGTTTCCTCTCTCCTTTGATAGAGTTTTCGCCACTCCTTTCTCACTTGTCCCGCTTCAAAGAACACCTCTAGGATCAAAGCAACAAAATACCATCAAAGCATAGAGATCTATAACCATAAATAATGTAGGATCAGATGTACATTAACCATATAAATGCATATACAAATACAAGATTCAGAGATATACAAGCATATGGAGGAAAACTAAAATAGCTTTATTGATAGAAGTAGTAGAAGAGAGGATTACAACCAAGTTGTCTGATCCAACATCATCCTCCTAGCATGAAAGCCCTCTTCACCTCATACGAAGCAAGATCACCCAACAATGTCTTCAAAGAGAAACCAACAACACTTCCTTGCAAGTTACAAAATTACAGCCCTTGGATCTCTTGGATGAGGAATCCATATATAGATGTTTACAGGAGAGTGATTTAGCTTCTGGGATTTTGATTAGTGTCATTCCACTGATAGTTCTTGGTTCCACTTGGAGATTTCAGATCTCTTACTTATCCCTGGGCGAATTCAGAGAGGCAAGTGTCATATGAGCAATTTCTAGAAGATTCTCTGGGTTTCCACCTAGCAAACTGCTTCTGCCATTTGTCTGCTCTCACTCATCGCACTCTACAGAAGGGCTTTCCAGTATGCATCGCACCCCCCGTGTGTAATAGGTGAGATGCATCGCACCTATGCATGGAGCAGTCTGTATGGTCCAATTTTGACTAGTTCTGAGTAGTTTTTCATGGAGAACTTCTGGGAGATGATGTAATTAGCTGACCTTGTTCCTTTAGGGTATGAAACAATACTTTTAGGGGTTTAGAAGCCCTTTGTTTATGGACATATGTGATTGGGGTTGCAGTGCCCAAATATGTCTATAACAGTTTCCCCCTAAAGCATGAGGTCGTAAATCTTTTGATGTCGGGTGAAATGCTTTATAATGAGGATCTGAGGTTTTTCAAACTAGAAGGTGACCTATAATAAGATACAATACAATACATTATCTTCACAATATTTTCATGATCTAGCTGAGGCAGGCATTCCCATGCTCAGCTTTATGATTTCATATTCATGTACATAAGACAGACAATCATCTGTGTGGCACACTGATGATTCTGGTAGAGCCATCATCCTTTAGTTTGGATGATTATCTGTGCAGCAATGATGTACATTTGATGTCTTTATTTTCCTGAATATATCGCAGCCCGGATGGATGAAACTAGATCCAGGGTCTTCAAACTTGTTCAATCTTCGCCTGAAGTACAAGTTGATCCATGTAAAAAGATGTTATGATGTCGAACATGGAAAGACATCGCCTGATTACCAGCCAATGATGTAAGTTGTTAACAGGTGCGAGAGGAATCACCGATAATGATAATGACCCTCAAGGTACTGCAGTACAATTCACGTGGTGTGAATACATGAGTTGATGTCAAACACCACGCAAAATCTTTCGGTCGAAGGCCATTGATGTAAACCTGTCGCCGGAAGTGAGAAACTTGCCATTGAGGAATGCAAGCTTCAAAGTACTGAAAGGGTTTTTCCTAAGTCAACTTCTTGGATAATAAGCTAATGTCGACAAGAAGTGACCCGTCGTAGGAGGGCCTTAAGGAATCCCACATCTACAACACGGAACGGAGCAAATGATTTTGTGGAGGTGAAAACGATATGATGATACAAGGTTCAGGGTGGCAGTCATGAAAAATGGAGAGTGAAGGTATTGCAGCGAATGAGGTGTTAGCTAGGTTGGTGAATTCTTTAAGCGACTTCTCTTGAACATATCGACGACACTGAAATGGATTGGTAGCGTTAACCCCAAGGTGGATGGTACGATAGACCAATGGTGATATGACTAGTGAACGAAATAACCCAACTCGACTCAATCATGGTGACGGAGTGAAAGTGTCATGTTCAAGATCGACCTGCTACCAATGAAGCTATTCAAGTTTTCTTCCCCTTTTCCCTAGTCATTGCTGACAAATACCTCTTTATTTTTGTCAAGCTTGAGGAGGATAACATATGCTTGTTCTATAATTTGCCCTTCGGGCAAACCTGTCGCTATGTTTTAACGAGCCTAGTGATAGTGAAACTCACTCTTTTCTGCATGGACAAGTTTGTCGCTATTGTTTTTGTTAGCTCTGCTATACAACAAGGATTTTCTATGGTCAGAGATAGGCTTGGTCTGCTTGGTTGTGCTCAAAAGGGTCCAAGGCATACACAGGGGCTGCTTCATTTAGCAGACAGCCATATCCTTTCGCAATCACAATCGCAGCTTTCAGGAGGAAGAAAGGCCGAAATGCAAAGAATTGTTGCTTATTAAAAATATCAGGAAGGTCCACATGCCACGTCACAATTGCAATCGGCGATCACAGCTTTCAAGAGGCCTTTTATAAGTCATGTCTATAACATTGCCAATGGCCGATTACCGATTTCCCCTATTGGATGCAATATTGCTATTAAACCGTGTTACAATGCCTGTCGGGTCCACAACAATATCGCTATCAGAAAAAAACCAAAGGAGGACTTACGGAGGGGCACAAGACACTGCTGATCAGCGATTGCCGATGATCGGATCGGTGAGTCGCATCGGCGGAGGCAAATCGGCACAGACCAAGGAGAAGGAGCGATTGCGATCGGTGATTAAATGTGGACCGTTGATCGCGCGCGCAGATCAACGACCCACGTTACATCGCTGGATCACTATCGGCGGAAACCAAAGGGGCAGGGCCTTTACATATACATGCATGCGACCCGATGGGCCGGACCCGATGGGCTGGACCCGATGGCACTACAAATGATTTCTTATAAAATTTCAAGTCCGCGCACAAGCCGTTTTCAATGTATTTAGTATATTTTCATTAGATAAATGAAAATACAAAGGGAAGCGAGGGAACCGGTCAGCTGCGATATGCAACAGCAACCTGAAGGGTGGACCCGATAAAGGAATTAATCATGTTTGTGGACTTTTTGAAGTCTGAAAGAAGCAGAATGGGTGGGATTTCTCAGCATTACAGCATTTTCTGTACACAATAGAAAACAATCATTATTAAACATTTTCAAGAGATAATAGAGTTTAGGCTTCTGTGATCCATATCAAGTTAGAGAAAGATTTCGGCGAAAATCACATGGAATCTCATTTGTCGACGCGTTTCGAACCAATTAGTGTGGTTCATCGTCAGGACAAGATGAAGAAACACACAGGCCCGAATAGCCATTCCATCACCTAAAAGAGGCCGAGAGACAGAGACAGAAGGTTGGAAGTGGAAAGGCGATAGCACAACACGATGCAGCCCGCAACAGAAGTGATCAAGGAGCATAGACAGCGCAACATAGCCATTTCATATTCCCGAAAGGACGAAGGTGGCCAGTGTTCACCACTCCGCGCAATTACTCTTCAACCACCGCATTCAACAAATAGGATGGCCAAGAAGGGAAAGGACAAGACTCGGGAAGATCAACACATCTAGTAGTTAAGGGATTTCATCCTTTACGACACTCCACCTGCTCGAGGAGTACAACAAAGCACCAAAGAATGTCAAATTAATTCATTGAAGCAAGCAGATTGTAGCAGAGACGCCATCAGAGAGTTAAAGCGGTTGGTGGTCCATTATGACCCCTCCACGCATAGAGCAGCAGAATATCTTTGTAATCAAACTCTATATATACCCAGAAAATAGATGTAATGAGGGTTGATGGTTGTAGTTTTGATGTAAGGTTCAACTTTTGGAGATTGTAACTACTTTGATACTTGCAGTGTCTGGTCTTCATTTTCAGCTAATACAAGCTTCTTTTGTTGTTAATTGCTCACTTTCCATTTCTACTCTGTTCTAGGCTGTGCCTGTTATGCATTTGTTCATGTGCTCTTGATATTTAGCATTAGAGGGGCTGTCATCCCACCTCTGTGTTGAAGTCTAGTATGTATCATTGAATGTGTTATGCAAGTTTCTATTTACTTAGTGCCAGAGAGCTGTCATCTTGTCTGTGCATTAGGAAATAGATTTGCAGACCTCTTTACTGGTTGCAGTCGGCCATCACATGGTCTTGTGCATCTGCTGGTGTGGTCATTATTCTCCATGTTCACCTAATCCTCAAACTATGAGTAATTGGTGGTCTAAAGCCTTGTAGTCTAGGGGTGTTCACCCATGTTTGGAGTTAAGCATAGTAGAAGTGGTTATCTGGCTTGAACAAGCATCATTCCCTCCATTCATCCATTTCCAACATTTTGTTGAGTTTTGTAATGTTCTTGAGCATCTCCGAGATACAACCTAGGAGAGTTTCTTGGGGTGATAACATTAATTGGCGTCGTTGCCGGGGAGAGGAGATTGAAGCTCAGCTTCCCTAGGAGACGACACAGTTCCAGATTTTGATGATAGACAAAGTTTGGGCACATTTTTGGTTGTAATCATCTATCTGGCGACTCCACTGGAGGAAGACCAACCTTTGGCGACTCCACATTATAGTCCTGGCTTAGTTCGTGAGACACACTCGAAGAAATCCTCAGAAATCACCAGCTATTCCAGTGCCTGACCCTGAGAAGATTGTTAACCCGAAGAAAACATCACAGAAAGGAGCATCAGGATCAGGTAAGCCCAAGAAATCTTATTTGTCTCTGCATGAGAAGTTTTTAGTTGAGGATACACAGTTTGAAGATTTAGAGCCTAATATTGCTAGTGAAGAAACACCTGCAGAGATTCATAAAGCTCCTTGTCCATTTAGTTCCCCTTTGAATCTCAGTCCAAAGAAAGCTTCCCATACAGTCCATAACATCCCTTTGTCTCTGTCATCCATTACATTGCTTCAAACTACTCAATCTGCCAATGTCCTTCCACATACCCCAGTCATGGCAAGACAACAAGCACCTACAAAGATAGAAAGAATTATTGCTGCTAGATATGGACCTTTGGTCTTGCCTATTCCTTTGAATCCCATGCCTGTGGGAGAGTATCAAAAATATATGCCTAAGTTCACTGGTACAGAAGGAGTAACAGCTGAAGAGCACCTTGAGTCTTTTTATAGCTATGCCGATAACTTGGATATAAGTGAAAATGATGTGTGGATGAGAGTTTTTGTCCAGAGCCTTGATGGAGAGGCTAGAAAGTGGTTCAAAGAATTTCCCCCTGGATCTATTGCTGATATTGAAGCCTTAGATGAAGCATTTTTGAAACACTGGGGAGATAAGAAAGACTTGCTGTATTATCTTACTGAGTTTGGAAACCTGAAGAGGGAAAATGGGGAATCATTGCCTGATTTTAATAAAAGATTCAATCGTATGTATAGTAAGATACCAGCTGAAGTAAAGCCTACCCCCACCTCTGCCAAACTTGCCTATGCCAGTGCCTTTGACTTTGATTTCTGTTTGTTGTTGAGAGAAAGAAGATGTGCTACCCTAGCTGAAATGCAAGATGCAGCACTAGAGGTAGAATCTAACATTATGGCTGCAGAAAAGCTCAGGAGTCATGCTAATAGGAGGAGGCAGAGAGGTGAGGCATCTTCTTCCTCTGTTGCATCTTCAAAACCGAAGTTAGACAAAATGACTAGAATGATAGAGTCATTGGCTGCTGAAATATCTAAGCTAAAGGTTAAGCAGAACTCTGGGAAGGCAAGGCTCCCAAACACATTTGTTCCAAGAAATCCAAATCCATTCAGGAGAGCAAATGAGCAAATGAAAATCATTCAAAAGGGTAAAGAAACTAACGAGGATCAAAGAGTTAAAGCTCCTTTCCAAAATGTAGTCATGGAGGAGGAACAGATTGAAGATGAGGATGAAATTCACATGGAAGATAAAGGCAATGCTGCCTTTTTAACATTGGCTGCATATGAAGAATATTTGTTGTAGGAACAAGACAGTCAAAGGTGGGACAGAGAGGCTGTTCTACAAATTGAGTAGCAACAAAGATATAATCTAAGGTCAAATGCAAATAATGTCAAGGAGAATCCTGCCCAAAGAGCTGTTGTCCAAACAGAGGCACAAAATATTAGACAGAGAAGACCAGCAGCTGATCCAGTCATCCTCAAAGCTCCAGCTCAAGAGGTAAGAGGTCTTGACAAGTCCCCTTCTCCTTTCAACTTTGAGTCAGAAGTCCAGAAGTAAAAAATATTTGTGCCTCTGATAGAGTTGGTAAAGAGTGAAGTGTTTAGAAAACCTATCCTTGAAGCTCTTGAGCTAAGATCCACACAAACCTCTACTGACTCTGTCAATTTGCAAGATGATAGGCCTGCAGTTGTGCTTAGCCCAATGACCGAACCTGCTGATGATAATTCTCCATCATTTTATGTCTCCTTGACCATCCATGACAAAATCCTCCACAACTACCTGCTAGATACCGGGGCCAGCCACAATCTGATGCCTAAAGCTGTCATGGAAGAGTTAGGCCTTGACATCACTAGACCATATCATGATTTATTCTCATTTGATTCAAGAAAGGTGAAATTTCTAGGGTTGATTAAAGATTTAGCCATTACCCTAACTCAGCTACCCATGAAGAGTATGATGATGGACATTGTGGTAGCAGATGTCCCTCCCAAGTTTGGCATGTTATTGTCCAGAGGATGGATTAAGAGACTAGGTGGGACATTACAAAATGATCTATCTTATGCCACTGTCCCAGTTTTTGGAGGAGAAAGCAGGAGATTGTACAGAGAAGCATAGTTGGCATACATCATCAGTGATGAGAAGAATCCTTCCAATCATCCCATTTATGCTGTGGACACCGATTTTGGAGCATGTATTCTCCAAATGGAAGAATCTCAGAAGGCGTCAATGCAGCTCAAGAAACCAATAGTTTAGGCCAAGATAGTGCAAGGAAGTCAAGTTTGGGAGATGTTCTTTGATGGAGCATGTTTCAGGGAGACTGAAGGAGCAGGGGTGGTGCTGAGATCTCCAGAACAAGAAAGCACACATCTGTCTTTTAAATTGGCTTTTCAAGTCACCAACAATATAGCAGAGTATGAGGCTCTGATATTGGGCCTTAATGCAGCTAAAGACAGAGGAATCAGAAGCATAAAGGTGTTCGGAGACGCTGATTTGATCATTCAGTAAGTAAACAGAACAGTTCAAGCAAATCAACCAAGGCTGAAAGCATACAAAGAAGAGGTATGGAGACTCAAAGATTCCTTTGATAATTTATGTATTTCATATATCCCTAGAGCCAAAAATCAGCTTGTTGATTCCCTTGCTGTGTCTACTAGCATGTTTATCCCTCCCATGCCTCCCAGACTAGTTTATGAAGTCCAAATGAAGTACAGACCATCCTTGCCTGATAATGTCCACCATTGGAAAGTTTTTGAAGATGATGATGAAGTGAACCGATTCCTGCAAGTCATTGATGAATTTGCTGAAATGCAAATTGACCAAGAAAATGAAGCCTTGGAAGAAAGCCCTCAATCCTAGCTTAGAAATAAAATTGGCAAAGATAGCATTGTCCAGCTTCCCAGCAATCATATTCCTAAGGTTTAATTCCTCTAGAAAGACTGTTTGACCAAAATGATGTGCCCTATAAAGCTACCCAAAATGAAGATCAGTCTACAGTTTGTAAGCATGATATAGGGAGTCCAAGTCAGCCTAGATATATAAATCTGTCCACCCATCTATCTACTGACCAAAGTTCTGAATACTGCAATTTAATGAAGCAATTTGATGATGTCTTTGCCAAGGAATATAGTGACCTGAAAACATATGATAAGAAGATCATCCCGTATAAAATTCCTCTAGAGAAATATACTATCCCTTTCAAGCAGAAGCTGAGACCAACAAACCCTTTGCCCCTTCCTCTGATTCTAAAAGAAATTAAAAAGCTGCTGGAAGACAACAAAAAGAATTGGGATTCTAAGCTCAAGTATGCACTGTGGGCTGACAAAGTGACCATTAAGAAATCCACAGGGAATTCTCCATTCAGGCTGGTATATGGCACTGAGGCCATGTTCCCAATTCAGTTGACTCTCCCTGTGGCAAAGTTCCTGCAACAAGAACAGAATGAGGAGGAAGACATGGTAAAAAGGATCACTAATTTAGAAAAGGTACATCAAATCAGAGAACAGCTGGTGGAAAAGGCTGCATCACATCAGAAAAAGATTAAGGAAGCTTTTGACAAAAGGGCAAAAACAGATAATTTTCAGGTTGGAGACTTGGTTCTAAAGTGGGATGCACTAAAAGAAAAGAAAGGCAATCATGGGAAGTTTGATGCTTTCTGGACAAGGCCTTTTATCATTTCTCAGATTCAAGGGAACAATACCTTCATACTGAAAAGTATGGGAGGATAAGCAGTTTTTGATGGCCCAGTTAATGGGCGTTTTCTGAAAATTTATGTGATTTAAGGTCTTTTCGCCTTAAAATTGTAAATATTTTATTTTATCAGTTTTAGTGTAGGGTCAGTCAAACTCCATGCCCAATGGAACACTAGGAAACTTTGCTAATTTGTTTTTCATAGGAAAGGCATTGATCTGCAATTTCTTGAGACCTCACAGGGAGGATCTCATCCCTAGAACGAGCTAGTGTTAGCTCTTCTATACAATGAGGACATTCTATGGTCAGAGACAGGCTTGCTATGCTTGGTTGTGCTCAAAAGGGTCTAAGGCATACACAGGGGCTGCTTCATTTAGCAGATAGCCATATCCTATCGCAATCGCAATCGCAACTTTCAAGAGGAAGAGAGGCCGAAATGCAAAGAATTGTTGCTTATTAAAAATATCAGGAAGGTCCACATGCCACGTCACAATCGCAATCGGCGATCGCAGCTTTCAGGAGGCCTTTTATAAGTCATGTCTATAACATTGCCAATGGCCGATTATCAATTTCCCCTATCGGATGCGATATTGCTATTAAACCATGTTACAATCCCTGTCGGGTCTACAACAATATTGCTATCGGCAAAAAACCAAAGCAGGACTTACGAAGGGGCACAAGACATCGCCGATCAGCGATCGTCGATGATCGGATCGGAGGGTCGCATCAGCGGAGGCAAATCAGCACAAACCAGGGAGAAGGAGCGATTGCGATCGGCGATTAAATGTGGACCATTGATCGTGTGCGCAGATCAATGGCCCACGTTACATTGCCGGATCGCTATCGGCGGAAACCAAAGGGGCAGGGCCTTTACATATACATGCATGCAACCCGATGGGCCGGACCCGATGGCACTACAAATGATTTCTTATAAAATTTCAAGTCCGTGCACAAGCCGTTTTCAATGTATTTGGTATATTTTCGTTAGATAAATGAAAATACAAAGGGAAGCGAGGGAACCGGTCGACTGCGATATGCGACAGCAACCTGAAGGGCGGACCCGATAAAGGAATTAATCATGTTTGCAGACTTTTTGAAGTCCGAAAGAAGTAGAATGGGTGGGATTTCTCAACATTATATCATTTTCTGTACACAACAGAAACAAACATTATTAAACATTTTCAAGAGATCACAAAGGCCCGAATAGCCATTCCATCACCTAAAAGAGGCCGAGAGACAGAGACAGAAGGTTGGAAGTGGAAAGGCGACAACACAACACGATGCAGCCTGCAACAGAAGTGATCAAGGAGCATAGACGGCGCAACATAGCCATTTCATATTCCCGAAAGGATGAAGGTGGCCAATGCTCACCACTCCGCGCAGTTACTCTTCAACCACAACATTCAACAAACAGGATGGACGAGAAGGGAAAGGACAAGACTCGGGTAGATCAGCACATCTAGTAGTTAAGGGATTTCATCCTTTACGACACTCCACCTGCTCGAGGAGTACAACAGAGCACCGGAGAATGTCAAATTAATTCATTGAAGCAAGCAGATTGTAGCAGAGACGCCATCAGAGAGTTAAAGCGGTTGGTGGTCCATTATGACCCCTCCACGCATAGAGCAGTAGAATATCTTTGTAATCAAACTCTATATATACCTAGAAAACAGATGTAATGAGGGTTGATGGTTGTAGTTTTGATGTAAGGTTCAACTTCTGGAGACTGTAACTACTTTGATACTTGCAACATCTGGTCTTCATTTTCAGCTAATACAAGCTTCTTTTGTTGTTAATTGCTCACTTTCCATTTCTACTCTGTTCTAGGTTGTGCTTGTTATGCATTTGTTCATGTGCTCTTGATATTTAGCATTAGAGGGGCTGTCATCCCACCTCTGTGTTGAAGTCTAGTATGTATCATTGAATGTGTTATGCAGGTTTCTATTTACTTAGTGCCAGAGAGCTATCATCCTGTCTATGCATTAGGAAATAGATTTGCAGACCTCTTTACTGGTTGCAGCTGGCCATCACATGGTCTTGTGCATCTGCTGGTGTGGTCAGTATTCTCCATGTACACCTAATCCTCAAACTGTGAGTAATTGGTGGTCTAAAGCCTTGTAGTCTGGGGGTGTTCACCCATATCTGGAGTTAAGCATAGTAGAAGTCGTTATCTGGCTTGAACAAGCATCATTCCCTCCATTCATCCATTTCAAACATTATGTTGATTTTGTAATGTTCCCGAGCATCTCTGAGATACAACCTAGGAGAGTTTCTTTGGGTGATAACAGTTTTAACGAGTTCAACGACAAATATAACTCGGTCCTTTTCAATTTTAGAGAGTCTAAAAGGGATGGAAAGGCAACTCCAGTGGTCCTTTTTTGTAATGTTATCCCTTAAGTCCGAAAAAGTGTAAAATAATATGAAAGGGATAACTTTTCGATAGTTTTAACGAGCCGAACAAGAAAATCGCTTGATCTTTTTGTGTAATAATCCCTCAGGTCCAAAAAGATTAAATCTAGAGGAGGGATGGCACTTCTGATCGGTTTAACGAGCTGGAGAGGCCACTTGCTCGACAATCTTTTTCATATTTTACGAGTCAAATGAAAAGAGCTTAAAGGAGACTCGTTTTTTGAGGAACGAGTGATGTTTTTGGATAGCAACTGGTTCCAGATAAGGTTTGGAATTTTCAATCACGGCAGTGTAAACAAGGTGGCTAATAGAATCACTCGTCGCAGTTGTTCCTCAAAAGGGTAAACAATCAAATGGAGGCGTATGATTGGGTAAAAAAGAGTGGAGGTGATGGTAAGAACATGACCAAGGTTCAAAAGCTGATAATTACGCGATTGCAATGGTTATTTACCGAAGGTGGGGTTCATTTTTTAATGAGCTTAAACTCTATGGGAACACTTTCTCATTGCTAGGTTTATCTTTTGACGAGCTTGAACTTCACGTAAAACTATTCATGGTGAGGTTTATTTTTTTAACGAGATTGAACTTTACGGAAAACTGCTCGTCGCGGAGTTTATTTTTTAACGAGCTTGAACTTTGCGTAAAATTGCTCGTGATAATAGTCAGAGACGTTGATTTCACCATTAACACTATGTTCTTTTGACGATCGTGCTGCCTGTTCAATTACTCCATCAAATTGATTAGAAATGTAAATACATGCTTGAAAAATGAGTTTAAACAACAATATTTTACTTGAACTATGTGAATAGTAACATAAAAATAGTTTTTACCTCTCATTTTTACCATTTCATTCAAATTTGGGATTTTTGGAGCTCAAGAGGTGTTTTCCCCTTTGATTTTCGCCAGCTCATTCCGGGAGATTCTGTGGACTATTTTCAGTGCCGTCTGGACTAGGTAGGAGCTAACCCTGAGCTCTTCAATTGCATTCTTTCCTTTTTTTATTTTGAGCATGTTTTCTTGTTCTTCTGGGCCTCTAGGGTTTGAACAATTCATTCTCTCCCCATCGCACCTAATGTACATCGAAAGGTGCAATGCATACTGAGCTGGCCATTGGCCAATCAGGATGCATCTCACCCAGTACACATTTGGGGTGCGATGGGCACAAAAAGGAAAGTTTATGCACTGTTTTTTCATGGAAAATTTGCCTATTTTTTCCTGAATCAGGATCCTAATTCTTCTCTTGTTTGTTTTTTAGAGATTCATTGGATCAAGATGGTTGTTACATGGCATGAACGCGAGCATGAAGAAGAGGACATGGTTGCTTTACATGATCCAGGTACGGTGACTGCTTTGTGGAACTGTGGTTTGCTCAAATTCTTCTGCATATCCAGCATGAGGCAACAAATCAATTTGTTACAATATTTTCTCGATGCATGGGATCCTACCAACCAAGTGTTCCATATTCGAGGTAAATCCATCCCTTTGACAGTTGAGGATATCTACTTCTTGACCGGTTTATCGAGGCGCGGTGCTCCTCTCTCACTATCAGGATCGGCCCGTGGAAGTGAATCCATGAGGGATTATATTCGCCGATTCTGTAGAGATGGATCTCAGCCATGCAGGGACGGCACGATCAATATTTGAGATGTCACTGACTGGTCCTTAAGGACTATATTATTCACCTTTGCTAGATTCGCTGGTTGTGCGGCTCTTCATTTGGCCAACAGGTCTTATATGCAGTATGCTCTGGAATGCCTTGAACCAAAGGTATTCAACTGGTGTGATGCCGTATTTCCGGTTATAAAGAACGGAAGATCTAAGAACTTTGGTTATGGTTCTATTCTGACCGCTTTCGCCTTGGAGAAGATCCCACTGATGCAGCCACAGTACATTTCACTCGGACCGCCAGTACCGACGGAACCACGGATGTAGAGATGGGTCGATCTTATGGCCAGACATGCTGGTCAGTCGCAGATTTCATTCTCTGATGCCTTCTTTGAGTGGTTCGACCGTCAGGAGATGGTCTTTGCTGAGTATCCATATGCTGGGATGGATTTCCAGGGTGACCTAGATTTGGTGCTATCGGCTGGCGAGCAGTGGGGTGTTATAGGTAAAAGATCTGACCATATCTCTATTTATTGTTTTTATAATGCTCTCATGTCTTTTAAATGTTATCAAGACTAATCAAACTCATATATTCGTGCAGATATTGGACCGGTGCGACTAGAAATGCGCCCAAGGGTAGTAGCTACGGTTCCAACAGGAGAGGCTGTAGGGAGGGCTGTCCTTCGCGATCTGGACGTAGTTGAGACCCTTGCAGTATTTCAGGATCATATCGAGGGTCTCACCCTTGGTATCTAGGATGTGAGGACCAACAAGTTACCTCTGAGATTACAGCACCATACTATTGGCGTGCCGAGTCGATGGACTAGGCTCTTATGTATGATCGCACAGGCGGTGACTTTTTATCACTAGCACCATTAGTCTAGGGTGCTTTTCTGCATTTTTGAGTTTTTGGGTCATGTGACCGATTTTGTCTTGGACACAGAACATTTTGAAAAACTATAAACAATTATATATATTTTTGATTTTCGGAGCTTTATTTTGGTTAATTTATATGATCCTGATGCAAATGTTGATTGAAATGCTTTCTTTTATAAATGTTGCAAATGTCTATCTAACACATAATTTGCTAATGAATTAGTTAATGTGTTTAAGTTTTTGGAAATGTGTTGATATTGAATAGAATCAAACTGCCTTTCCAAAATCCTGACCCTTAGGAACATACAATAGATAGTTGGATTCCGAACAGAATATATGCCAGTAAGCTGTAGGATGACAAGTTGTGAGTCTAGCCTGACAAAAAGTCAGCGTATGCCACGTGCGATGGCATCAGAGAGAAGTTCTATCAACGCGCTATACTTAGCGATGTTGTTCGTTGATCGACCAATACATACTCCTCTGAAACTCACTAACTCACCGCTTGGATCAAAAATGGCCCAGGCCACAGAAGATAGGTTCCGCGTACTACGACTAGCTCCATTGGCATATCCAACGAATGATTCCAATAGGTTCGACATCTGCAACAAATGCAAGAATGGATTACCTAACCAAAATGATCACTCTTGATGAAAACAAAAATGTAACAAAAGCATATAAAGAGGTTACTACACTTAGTCAAGCATAGTAACGCTTAAGGTACAACCCGTTTCGGGGTTGCGCCAGTGGAATTCCATCATAATCTACTAGCTCGTAGGCTCCCTTTGCTAACAATTGTTTAACAATGTAGGGACCCATCCACAAAGATTGGAACTTACCTGCTCCCAATTTATCGGATTCCTGATCGTAAAGCAAGACCAGGTCACCTTCTGAGAAGACACGGGGTTTGACATTTTTGTCAAACTGTGCCTTAACTCATTTCTTATGGGCTTTGTTAGCTAAGGCGGCGTCACGACGGGTTTCATCCAATTGGATTAGTTCCAAGAAACGAGCCTCTTCCTCTGAAGTTCCGGGGAGAAGATCGATTGCGAGCTTGAGAGATGAAATCTCACATTGAATTGGTAAGACGGCTTTCAAGCCATACACTAGCTGAAAGGGTGTAAACCCGGTCGCATTTCTTACCGAGGTTCTGTACGCCCACAAGGATGAGTACATGATTAGGTGCCAACTCCGTTTGTGGACTCCAATCATCCTTTGCAGCATGCGCTTTAGGACTTTGTTTATGGCCTCAACTTGTCCGTTAGCTTGCAGATAATACGGAGCAAAACTGTCGTGGGACAATCCTAGTTTGGCAGCCAATTCGACCATCATATGATTGCGAAAATGCGATCCATGATCTGTGACTATAGCCCATGGGACACCAAACCTAGAGACTACATGATTGAAAAAGAAAAGAGCAGCCATTTCACCGCTGTTGTTTAATGTAGGAATCGCCTCGGCCCATTTCGTAAAATAGTCAACTGCGACTATGATATACCCATGCCCCCTGGCCGAGGTGGGGTTACATGCCATGAAATCTATGCCCCATTTGGCGAATAGCCCAACAGCATCTACTGGTTGCAAAGGTGCGGGTGGTATTCTGTTTTTGCAGTCAAAGATTTGATAAGCATGGCAACTTCTAACTGCGGTTATGCAATCTTTGAACATTGTTGGCTAGAAGTAGCCTGTCATACAATCTTTTCTGCCATAGCATAACCAGATTGATGCCCCCCACACGCGCTTGAATGACAATCATTTAGGACGTTTTCGGCCTCCTCATGGGTGAGGCACCTTCGCAGAACTGTATCGATACCACGATGGTAAAGTGTGTCACCGATGATCATGTAGTCTTTTGCTTGGTATCGAGTACGTCATTGTTCAAAGCGAGAGGTATTAGGCCTATATGTTTGGGTTTGGATATAGATGATTATATCTCCGTACCACAGATCGCTTGACGATATCAGAAACAAAGATTCATCCACGATTATTGCTTTGGATGTTGAATCGTTGGACGACGATGGGAAATCGCATAATAACTCTGCGAAAACTAGAGATTTATTTGATTTGGATTTTACGAATTCCAAATCAAACTCTTGCAAAATAGCTGTCCATTTTGAATATTTGCCCCCAAGTAACTAACGCGACAGAATGTAAGTCATAGGGTTGCAATCTGATAAAATGGTAGTTTTACGAAAGAGGATATAACGTCAAAATCTCTGTACTGCTTGAACAGCTGCAAGAGCCAGCTTTTCAACATAGGAGTACTTGCTTTCTGTATCATTTAAGTTTCGGCTTAAATAATAGACAGGATGTTCGATTCCATTTTCTTCTTGAACTAAAACCATTGCAATGGTTGTATCTGCTGCAGCTAGATACAGGTTAAAGTACTTTTGATAATCAGGAGCATACATTAATGATGCTTTTATTAGGGATTCCTTTAGAGCATCAAAGGAAGCTTGCACAACCTGATCCCAGTTGAAGGGTACTTCTTTTTTCAAAAGACACGTATAACCTTTAGCAAGTTCGGCGTAATTTGGAATGAACCTCCTCAGAAAGTTTGCTTTCCCTTGGAGTTTCTGAATCTGAAGCAAATTTGAAGGTGGAGGCATATCGATGATTTCCTGAACCTTACATGGGTCGATTCTCATTCCATCCTTAGAAACCACGAAGCTAAGTAAACGACCAGAACCGATAGAAAGCACACACTTGTGTGGATTGAGTCGTATCTTGTAGTGTCAGCAACGTACAAATATAGCTCTCAAATGCCGCGGTGATCAGTCCGCTTTCACGAATGAGCCGGAAGATCGTCGAGATATGGTTGAACGATGTTCTTGATGTCATGGAAGGCATAATTCATAGCCCTCTGAAAGGTTGTCCCTGCATTCTTTAAACCAAAAGGTAATTTTCGGTTCGTGAATGTGCCCCACAGACATATAAATGCAGTCTTTGACTGGTCCTGTGGGCGAATATTTATTTGATTATACCTGGAAAATCCATCCATAAATGAAAAGATTTCACATCCGGTGCATTCATCAATTATCTGGTCGATGAAGGGTGTAGGGTAGTTGTCCTTTGGACAAGCTTGATTTACATCCCTATAATCAATGCACACTCTAATCGTTCCTTGCTTTTTCATCACAGGAACAATATTTGATACCCAATCAGTTAGAGGAACTGGGTAAATGAAACCAACATGTAAAAGTTTTTCAACTTCTGCCTTGATGGCAGCGGCTTTCTTCAGGTGCACCTGCCGAAGCCGTTGTCATACCGGTTTGACATCTGGATACATCTTGATTTCATGTTCAACTATGCTCGAGTCAATGCCTGGCATTTCTTCATATGACCATGCAAAGACATCTCTAAATTCGCGAAAGAGAGTGCAATATATTTCCAGTTCTGAAGAAGAACAAGATTTGCCAACATGAATATTCTCTACAACATTAGGTTTGATCGAGATATTTATGGCAATAGTTTCTTCAATATTGGACAGATTTCGCTTGGAATCCACCGTATTTACAGTATTTGATAGAAAATAAAAAATTGAAGGATGATCAAGGTCATTGGAATAATCTTCGTTGTAATCCGGAAGATGGGAACGATGGTGGTAATCTTCCCATGGTGCCTCTCCTATCATCATCGACTGAATAATTCCTTCGTTTGTAGAATGTACATGTGACCAAGGATCTGAAGAGGTGCCATATTCCTTTGACCTATCTACCCAAACACTCGATGAGCATTGATTTGGGTTTGCCGCCCAGGCTGAGAAAATTGATTGCTACAAAATCTCTATTGGGCTTGGAGGCAAAACCTGTTGATGATCCATGCTAACAAAATGTTCGGAAATATTTTGAATGGAAGATATCATATTGCAGGTTCCTACTGTTGCCACTTCCACCAGATTACTCAGAGGCGGTAGGGAAAAAGTACCCATCAAGGTAGGGTCTTTCAGTAGGCCTACTCCAACATTTTGAAGCGAATGAGAGCTTCCATGAATCATTGGAAAGCTTCCTGCAACTTGTGAACTGTTGGGGAGAAAGGTTTGTTGATCAACGATCGTAATTCCTCCTTGGAAAGGAAATGCAATCTTTCTAAAGTAAGTTGATACAACAGTAGCCATGGCATAAATCTAGGGCCTTCCTAGTAAGATATCATAATCGAGGTTTCCATCGATAACTTCAATGTCAATTTCTATTGTTTTGCCCCCCAGTTCGACTTGTAAGTTACTTAAAATCCCGTACGGGGTGTATGTTCGTCCATCGAATGCTTTTAATGTAGTTGATGCTCTTGACAAGGGCGGCGATCCTAAAGTTTTCCAACGACTCATTGACATAATGCATGTAGATGCCCCCTCATCAATAATTGTTCGATGAACAATTTTGTTGAGGGCTTTCACTTGGATGAGGAAAGCGAGTTGAGTTGGTAACTGAGGTTCAAATCCTTTATGATTAAAGGCCACAAGATTGGAATCCATTGGGTCAATCCCACCTATTGCTGATAATAGAGCCTGCTTTTGGGAGGGGCAATTTTGCAGTACTTCAAGTGTCAACATAGCAGATGGCGATTGGGCTAGATCCTCTACTATATTATATTTCTATGCTGCTCGGGCACGAGGATTAAATGTCGATTTGTGTACTACTCCCTTTGGTGGCTTTATTGTTAGTTAAGGAATGATGGGTGGTACAACTTCGGTTGAAGTTGTTGTCGAACTACTAGGTTGATCTGCAGCTTTGTTGTTCGACAGCTGTGGATTCTCGTAATCTTTGTTCCTTGTCGATATCAAAGCATCATTTTGCTGTTTCAAAATATACAACATAAGCACATGGGATGGGGAAGCATTGTCACTAGCAACCAGATTGGTTTTTGGGTTTGGAAACGGATCAGTTAATGCCGCTGAAGTTCTTGAACTCTTAAAGATTTTCTTAACTTCAACTTTATATGGACAATCTCTTGTCCAATGGTCCTCA
Source organism: Pinus tabuliformis (assembly GCA_031772625.1). Lineage (NCBI taxonomy): Eukaryota > Viridiplantae > Streptophyta > Pinopsida > Pinales > Pinaceae > Pinus > Pinus tabuliformis. The sequence continues at coordinate 586,503,499 of CM062814.1, read as the reverse complement.
TCGCATATGAGACATGGCTGATTAGGTTTCTTTTGCCCAGAAGGGTTTGCAGAAGATTTTTCAAGAGACGAATCATCTTGTTTCTTCCTTTTTCTTTTCCTTTTTTTCTTGCCCCCTGGTTGCTTCGATTCTTTGCCTTTGTCGGTGGACACGGCATTAACCTCCAAGGCAAGAAGTTCTTCATTTGCATTTTGACCAGAAACCGTGCAAGATTTTTTAGATGTAGCCTTTGCGGTTTTCATGCTGGTTGTACCTATCACGCCATCGCCAGCATGAGAGTCTTTGATTGATTTAGGAGGAGGAGGAATGGAAATCTCTAGTCTAGGAGCATCAAGTATTTTGTCACAGAGCGTGCCAGACTGAGTATAAATCAACTCTAGATATTGCGCACGAGCAATGACTTTCTCTTTAGTGACAACCCCCCCTTAGCCACATCTTCTATAATAGAAGGTAATAATGACTTAATAAACCATTCAGCTAGCAGCTGATCAGGGACATATGTTTTTACCATTCGACAACGACGTCGCCACTCATGAATATGATCAGATATATGAGTGGTTGTCGTCTGCTTAAAATTGGTAAGAAGTTCTGTTCCTATTTCGTACCTTATGGGTAACTTAAAATGGGTTAAAAATGTTGTGGCAAGGGTGTTGAAGTTATCGAATGAAGCTCTAGGCAATTCGATGTACCAATTTGCTGTGGGACCAGTTAACATTCGCTGAAAGAGGCGAAGTCTAATCGAATCATCATTGAGAGTGTTGGACGAACACCATAGATGAAAGGTCATCACATGATTCGATGGATCTTCACCCGGATTTCCATTGAATTTAGGAATATCTGACAAAAGTTTATGAGGAATCGCTAACCACCAAGGGGCGTAAGAAATTGGATCATTTGTTAGCCGATTCAGATCTGGTAATTCCAACGTTGCGATGAAAGGAAACTATTGATTCAGGTTTGGCGAAGCATACCCAAGATAAGATGGGATCGCCTGAGCAGCGGGTCTTTGCATACCAGCATAATGTATTTGATGTTGATAACTTTGATAAGGTTGATGGGCATAACCATTATGATATGATTGATGGTGACCGTTTTGAATATATAGCTGCCCATTACCCGCAAAGCTTTGTTACTCAGGTCCTCGGTAAGCTTGCTGGAATTGCGGTTGTTGATATTGCACCAGTCATGGTTGTGAAGCCATTTGTTGTTGTCCAATACTGGATATTTGACCAAGGTGAGGGGTGATAGTACCCATTTGAGCCTGAGTCACTTCAGTTTGAGCCTGAGTCACTTCAGTTAAGGAGCCACTAATCGGCGATTGTGGTTGAGTCGTTGAGACAAGAGGCTGTTGTATTACAACCTGAGAGACTTGAGGTTGACATACAACAGGTAACGCTTGTACATGCGACACTGTTACAATAGGCAGTGTAGTGGGAATATTCAACATAGGTAGATTTGGTTGCATCGAATACACAACTCTTGGCTGTTGAGGCAGTATTGGCACCCAACCACTGGATGCAATTCCAACTTGACCCGAATTTTGTTGTGAACTCTCATATGGTTGTTCTCCTGGAGGGAACAATGAAAAGGCATACTGCCCCCCATATGGCGGCAATCCAGTGTTCAAAGGAAAAATTGGTCCTTGTAGACTGGACTACCCAAATTGATATTGTTGTGGAGGATCAATTTGCTGAGACTCAACATAAGAAATTCCAGATATTATTCCGGACGAACAAACGGGAACAGACCATACTGTCAAAATAGTCCCTAGGTGGACTCCATCTAGCAGTTGAGAGCTAGTTGGGACAGATGGTACACCAGCGAACATTGTCGGAGTAGTGGCAGGAAGTTCTGCTACTACTGTATCAGATGACACAGTCCTAGATGTCGATGGTTGTTCAGACATATTGAGTCTATCCAAAAGACTTCCTAGCGATTCTACAGGAACTTGCGATGAAGGTTGACTATCTTCTGAATTAGAAGGATATAGGTGGATCCCAGTTCCAAAATGCAGTGGGGTACTGGATGGAATATCCTCCACAATCTCTTCTATTGCAATCAGTCCAGGTGGAAGAGGCAGACCGTCAGGTTCGTAAAATATTTCTGGTGCCGAAGAAGGTGCACACTCTGCAGCGACAGATGTTGGAGGGTTAACACCTTCCAAATCAGTCCTAGATGGAGCTGGTTCAGGAATAGATGTGTTTACCATTACAGTAGGATTAATTCTAGTGTCCTCTTGTAACTGTGGAACTTCTTCTGTAGAGGCAAGGATACCAGAAATAGTTGGAGTAACTGGAGTTTCTGAGGATGTTGAAACACAAGTTTCAAACAAACCAAGAGACTTTGACCCAGTTAAACGAGATCACTTAGCTTGGAATGGTTTCGTTTCCGGAGTCAAATATGGTTGACTCGTTAGTCTCTGCAAACGACGAGGTTTTGATTGACTTTCTTCCACGATTGCGGATTACTTGATCAACTCAAAATAAAAAGGGGAAAATGTTATTCTGAATTAAATGAATTTTATGACGCTTTGACACAACTTGCTTTTTCAATTTTTAAGAGTCGAGAAAAAGCTAAAGATGACTCTAGTCACCTTCGATTTTTAATGAGCCTGAAGTGACAAGTGCTCAGATGGACCTTTTCTTTTAAGGAGTCTGAAAAGGAACGAAAGTGACTACTCTGGAAATCTAGACAGAGGGATTACCAAACCAATCGCAAAACTGCAGAATACTTTTTACGATATGGTAGTCAATCTTCCCGAATGCTATGTTCAGTGCATTGCGATCGATAGGGTGGCAAACACGGCTTCCTAAGGATAAAGGATGTAGCCTATTGTGGTCTCCCAATATATACTCGACGGTACGTGGGAGCACAAGTCCGTACTGGCACTTGTCATCTCAAAGAGGAGGAATCACCCAACCTATGATGAAAGCGATAGTTACCAGGCTTTACGACGCCGAAATACGTCTCTAGCCTAGACTTCTAAATGTTGTGCATTAGGTTCCAAAGCATTTTTATGTTCATTGAAGTTTATTTTACAGTTGATCTTTCTTAAGAAGTTTTCCTTTAAGGTTCACCGCGTGATGTAGATATACAATTCCTAAATATGCAATCTAAGATGATAAACAGTCGTTTACTTTCTTTTTGCAATGAAAATCCTAGCTACTAAGGAAAGAGAAATGAAATTCTTTCAACATAGAGCAGAGAGCACACACTAGATGCACTTTTCCTAAATCAACTTCAGCATGCAGTCTTAATGCAAATGCACATGCATGTATTGTTTTTTCAATTTCCTTAATGTGAGAATGACAAAAAGAAAACAAAGTATAGATCTGAACTATCTTCTTTCAAAGCGACAGTACTAACAATTTTCTTTTCAAAACACGAATGTAAAGCCAAGACGACACTTTGTGATTTCAAATTTAAAATTGCTTTTGACACTTGAAATACTAATGATTCAAATAAAATACAATGGAAAAAGTGTAATCGACTATCTAAAAGAGGAATGCTTTGTGACACTCTTTTCTTTGACTGAAAATGACACTTGCGACACTTTCAAATCAAAGGACGACAATTCGATTAAGCTACTATTTGCAAAGGAGAACTGTAAATGATGAAAAATACATTAAAAACATTCACAATTCCTTCTGATGGAGGCAAATAATGCAAGGGAAGATGGTTTCAATAGAGATATAATGATCATAGACAACAAAATTACTGAATAAAGCTAAAGACAATGAAGAAAAAACCAAAATCTGAACGCAGAAATAGTCTTAGTCAATCATCACACCTGTAACATAGGGAAATAGGGATGCATCTCACCTGCAACACACGAGAGGTGCGATGCATCTAGGTTGCCAAGAAGAGATAGTGCGATGGTCCAGGGACGAGACTGTCCTTGGTTTTCACTCACAGTTTGCAGCTAAGTTCAGGGATTTAGGCTGAGCTAATGATAGTCAGTAAACACAAAGTATAGGGGTTGATCTAATGAGGTTATTTGAGCTACCACCAGGGCACTTAGGATGTTTTCAAGCTATATGTTCAGTTCATAAACCAACCCAGCGATTGATTGAAGCAGTGTTGATCTACTTTGCAGTTGCATAGCAAAATCAGTTCGAAGGCTAGCTGGCTTAACTTCAAGCTCCGTCTATGGTTTATAAAGCAAACAACAGTAACAAAACAAACAAACTATTCGCTCCCTAGTGGAGTCGCCATTTTGTTATCGGGAAAACTAGTGTCCATTCAGAGCTGCTAGTCCCACTAAGACGGGTAGCTATCTTAGAAACAAACAAACTAAAGTTACTTGTGTTTTCCTTTATGAGAGATAGATGAGAGAGAAGCAGAGAGTACCAACCTCAGTCTTTCGCTAGTCTCCTTGCTTGTTTCCTCTCTCCTTTGATATAGTTTTCGCCACTCCTTTCTCACTTGTCCCGCTTCAAAGAACACTTGTAGGATCAAAGCAGAAAAATACCATCAAAGCATAGAGATCTATAACCATAAATAATGTAGTATCAAATGTACATTAACCATATAAATGCATATACAAATACAAGATTCAGAGATATACAAGCATATGGAGGAAAACTCAAATAGCTTTATTGATAGAAGTAGTAGAAGAAAGGATTACAACCAAGCTGTCTGATCCAGCATCATCCTCCCAGCATGAAAGCCCTCTTCACCTCATACAAAGCAAGATCACCCAACATTGTCTTCAAAGAGAAACCAATAGCACTTCCTTGCAAGTTACAAAATTCCAGCCCTTGGATCTCTTGGATGAGGGATCCATATATAGATGTTTATAGGAGAGTGAGTCAGCTTCTGGGATTTTGATTAGTGTCATTTCGCTGATAGTTCTTGGTTCCACTTGGAGATTTCATATCTCTTACTCATCCCTAGGCGAATTCAGAGAGGCAAGTGTCATATGAGCAGTTTCTAGAAGATTCTCTGGGTTTCCACCTAGCAAACTGCTTCTGCCATTTGTCTTCTCTCACTCATCGCACCCTACAGAAGGGATTTCTAGTATGCATCACACCCCCCATGTGTAATAGGTGAGATGCATCGCACCCTATGCATGGAGTAGTCTGTATGGTCCAGTTTTGACCATTTCTGAGTAGTTTTTCATGGAGAACTTCTGGGAGATGATGTAATCAGCTGACCTTGTTCCTTTAGGGTATGAAGCAATACTTTTAGGGGTTTAGAAGCCCTTGGTTTATGGTCATATGTGATTGGGGTTGCAGTTCCCAAATATGTCTATAACACTTCCCCATTCACTAAGAGTTTCTGCCACGTCATCTCCTCCTACGACCTTTACAAGTCAAACATAAACTTTGACTTGCTCTAAATTCTTCATATGAACTCAAATTTGAGTGTCGTTGACATCGTTGGAGTTAGGATGACAAGCACTTCAATCCAATGCTAATTTTATCCAAATTCTGCCACTTTGAATTTTTTAGCCTTTTACCATGCTACTGGTACTTTTTGAAGATCCACCTAGATCAATCCTCCCCATTAAGAAGCTTTTGGTCCTCCAAAAGCATTAAAATAGTTTGCAGTTGTTATGTACATTGTTTGCACCACAAGTGTCCTAACAGGTCCATCCTTCCTTCTCCTTCACCTTTGTCCTTTGGAGCCATAAGTGATGAGCCGACACTTGCATCCCTAGCAAACCTCTAGTACAATACTCTTGCAAATTACATGCTTAATTATATGACCAATAACAAGCCAAGCATCCCATACTTGCCACGAGTTTATAACACATACTCTGTGGTCAAGTTTACATAAAAATGGAAACAATACCCCATTTATCAATACAAGGCCAAACATCATTGTTGCTTCAACAAGTTATGGAAAACACATCATCACTTAAATACATGATTTACAAAAATAAGGCCACGACATTATTGTTTCTTCAACAAGTGATGGAAACACATCATCACTTTCATAGTTTAAAATTCAACACAAAATAAGGCCAAACATCATTGTTGTTGCAACAAGTGATGGAAAACACATCATCACTTTTACAATTTAAAATGCAACACATGATTTTGAAAAATAAGGCCATGAAATTCTACCACACCTAGAAGAACCATCTCTCACTTATCCAAGTGACTGGGTTGTCTCCTTATGGCACCTTCGTTGGTCGAACAACTGTTTCACCTAGTTCATGCACGGATGCTTTGTCCTTGCGACGCTGCTCTGGATGGAGCCTCCAACACATGGCTCTCTGATGACCACCTATGTCGCAATGACTACAATAAGCCTTCTTCATCTAGATCTGTTTACCTTCTTCTTTGCCTGTTTTTGAGAGGGTCTTTCATGCCTCATACTCTTTCGTGCTACTATTCTCCTCCAACACTCAGCAAACACATGGTTATGCAATCCGCAAAAACTGCAAGTTCTTCTATGACATGATTTTCATTCATTATTAACAATATGGTTGTAATCAAAATGAACATTAGAATACCGAGACTTGTTATATCTTTCCTGTTGGTATCTGGTACCATTATGGGAATGAAAGCTTGCCTCACCTCTTTTTCTCCAATGCATACTGCCATGTCTCCTCTTCGTAGCGCACATCTTTTGAAGCTTGTTTCTGGTTAGCATACTCATGCAACTCGCATTAGCTAAGACCTGCTCTGATACCACCTGATCTAGGATTTTTTCTATGGATGCATTATTAAACTACATATAATAGAGCACTTAAAATCCATGGAACATAAGCATATAAAACAAAGATAAAAAGACATAATCATGCATGAGATCAATACAATGAGATTTGATTACGGAGCTCATCCAATTTGGACTACATCTCTAGGCCCTGCTCAATAGTGAGGAGGCCTTCATTCATTAAATGGCATGAAAAGAGAAGAAGTACAAGCATATTTTACATAAACAACCTTATTCCTCCAATCTAGAAGATTGATGACAAATGGAGAGCCCATCTCTAGAAACAGACAGCATCACTGAAATCCTGGCAAAAACTCGTGCAGAAACGCCTGTCTGAATGCCCAATTCTGATAAAAGGGATTCCTACACCTCTCGAAACCTTTAGATACTTGAGGCAAGGTTCTGGTCACCTGCCAGGAGTAGGTGCCACTGCTCTGTAATGGTATTCAAAGAAATCTCGTAGCTTCTCCCTCTCTTTCTCTGGCATGGATAGTCCTTTATATGTGCTAGCAGTAAATCTTTCAATTCTCGGGCAGTTCTAAACCAACAACAAGTTTAGCAGGCGGGTCTATTTTCTTTAATACAAAGGATCTAGGGTTCCACATAATATGCAGAAACAAACCTCATAAATATGGAAAACAGACTAAAATCCATACATTAGGTGCCCTACGATAACCACACACCCGACGAACTTTTAACCACGATATATAATATATCGGGTCCAGGAGTCCATATCACAAATCGCAATCGGCGGAAACCAAAATTAGTACAACATGCAACTACTTCCCCTTTGTGAAACACAATTGTGATATCGCAAATCGCAACATAATTCTACGATTGTGATATATCGCATCACAACCATGGCTTGCCTGGGGTCGATTTTCTTTAAGCCTCGGCCTCTTCCTTTTGCCATCTGTGATATGTGGGACCAATGGAATCCTGCCACTTGGTGCCTTCCCATTCGTTGAGAGTGTCTGCCACGTCATCTCCTTCCACATGTCCAAGTCAAACATAATCTTTGACTTGCTCTAACTTCTTCATATGAACTCGGATTTGAGTGACGTTCACATTGTTGGAATCAAGATGGCGAGCACTTCGATCCAATGCTAAGTTTATCCAAACTCCGTCACTTTAAATTTTTGATCCTTTTACCATGCTACTAGTACTTTTTGAAGATCCTCCTAGATCACATGGCCATGTTTGTTAATGTAAGAGAAAAGAATTTGATCCTCATCTAGAGTCTCATTGGTACTGGTGAAGGTTAATCTCTCACTACAATGGTGATGGTGAATCTTTAATAACATAAAGAACAATGAGAATTGCAGTGCGTAGTGGCAATAGGAAAAGGAGGATCGTGGGTGGATGCATGCAAGTTTCCACACTAAAGGGAAATAACGCATCTACATTGATTATAGTAACTTGTCATGATGTTTTGATATATGTTATAGACCACATAATGGTACATTAACTATAGTAACCTTTTATCATGTCTTAATATATGCTCTAATTTAAAGTTTTTGCACCACTAAAATGTTTTTCTAGTATATTTTTTATTTTTGATTTTTATTTTTATTTTTATGTTTATTTTTTTAATTCGGAAAAAGTTATAAAATAAATTGCCTCCATCACAGTAAAGTTACATGATCATGAATTTAACCAACAAAAAATTGTGTAAACAAAACTAAAAGAATAAGAAAATAATTTTGAATGTATGAAAAATAAGAAATTACATATATATAGGGAGAGAGAGGAATCCATAACTAGGAAGGTTTCATACTCGTAGTGACATAGGGTTGATTTGGACCGCTACCACTATAACCTTTAAATGTCTACATACATGATACACCCCATTTGTAGACATAGTTTAATCGGGAATTTTGAGCCTTAGATCTCATAGTTTACATAATACTTCATGGCACAGTGATCGTCAAATGAGCTACCCCTTAGGAGCTTCTAAAATTGAAGGACATTATTGTGGGCTTTGATCAACTTATATGTGCAAGAGTGACAAGATCATTTAATATAATCTCTCTAAGTGCAACCATACATTCAACCACTACCTTAGAATACCCACATAGCTTCAAGATAAACCCTAATGGAAATTAAATCTTTGCTAATAGTGAAAAATTATTCACTTTCCACCATTAAATAGAATCCCTTTATAATATATATATATATATATATATATATATATATATATAATCACTTCTTATCAAATAATAACCAGAAATTATACTCCTTGAATAATAAATAGAAATATCCATATCCAACCTGTATGTTTCTTTCATGAAGATCACAAGATCCAACCACCATCATTTAGCCTTGAACCTTGCAAGATATGAAAAATACCTAACCAACCTTAATTTCTTCACGAAATTTATTGTTCACAACAAGACAAAAGGTCATGATTTTTGAAAGAGCCGTGTTGTGAGGGGATGGATTCCAAACAATTTCTACTAACATCACTATTTAATATAGCACAATAGTTGACGACCACTTTATTCTGCCTTATAGTCATGGTAAATTATTTGGAGATATACTTTATTGAAGGAAATGATAGTTTGCATAACGCAAATTAGTACTTAGCCAAATAAAATAGTACCATCATTTTAACTCAAAGTAGTATAATGAGGTTACAATTTTGCTCATAAAATAGTGGAAATTCCAGTATATGATTTTGTTAAACATCTAGAAGAAATTTTGGGAAATCCAAGTTACAGTTGTCAAACTTCAAGATTTTGGGTGCCCTGAAGTTTTTTGATGGTGTTAAATCCATTTCGAACATCAAAAAAATGATTCAAACACTCATATGATCATATTTTTTAAGGAAAAAGACCAAATTCCAACAACAACAAAAAATGACTTTCCACACAAAATTTTAACCTCTATAGACAAATTATATCAACTTTATAAAGCATTAAATTACAAACACTTAATTGTGGTCAGTTAAAGTGTTTTCTATCATTTCCTTTCCCGTTTAATATCAATTATTATGCAACAAGAGGCTCTCTACAACCTAGTTTAGGGTGGATGGGTGAGGGTTAGATTTATTGTGCACCGAGAGGCTCTCTACAACCTAGTTTAGGGTGGATGGGTGAGGGTTAGATGTGTGAGCGTTAGATGGGCGAGCATTAGATGTGAGATGTTAGATATTCTTTAAATTCAATTTATTTATATTGTAACTTTGTTTTTTATTAATAAAATTACGAACATTTTTTTAGATAGAAGAAAGTATAATATACATATCACATTAAAATATATAACATATAAATAGTACTTCTTATAAATTAACATATATTTTACCATATAAATTAAAATAATGATTGCATAACCATCTTTAAATTTAATTAATAAGCTAATAAAAAATTAATATTTACAATATAACAATATTTTTAATCATGAATATTTACTATGGATATTATTAACTTCTAAATAAGCTTCTTTACAATACCATGGGAAAATATCCAGAAGAGAAAGATAGAGAGAGGGAGGGAGAAAGGGAGAGGAGGGAAGAAAATCATAATACCATGGGCTAATACCATGGGCCATCTATGCTTTTGATTATTATGTTATGGATCTAGGCTTTTAATTATTCCATTACAATACCATGGCTTATCAATACTACATACTCAAAAACCATAACTTATTTCAAAATCAAAATATTTTATTTTAATTTTATTTTATAACATTTTTTAATTAAATCTAAAAGAAAAAAGGTTATAATTAGTTTTGAGGTATATCTAAACCCTCCAATATTCCCATAGAGATTAAATCGAGGATAGATGCATTTTAACCAAGGATCCAAGCAAAGAGAGAAAACAAAGTGACTAACAATGATAGAGGAAAGCTAATGCATGATTCTTTTAATTTTTTATTATTGTATTTTCTTTGACATGATTGATCCAAAATATAAGTTTAATATTTTACAACCAATTATATATTTTTTAATTTAGATACTTTCTTAAATACAATACAATGAGATCATATTTAAGAGAGAGAGAGAGTAAGATGGGGAGGGGTGATAGAGTGGGGGAGAGAGACATAAAGGTGGGAGAGACAAGGAGAGAAAGGAAGAGAGAGAGAGGAGGGGGAAAGAAAGGGAGGGAAGAACAAAGACATTGAAAGATAAAGGTGGAGAGAGAGAGAGAGGAAGTGATAAGGGAGAGATGAATATGGAATGAGGGAGAGAGGGAGATAGTGACAAAGTTGGAGGGTAGAGAGAGTGTGTGTGTGATGTGGGGGAGAGACAAAGAGACGTGGGAGAGAAAGGGAGAGAGAGGAAGGAAGAGAGAGGAGAGAGAGAGGGAGATAGTGACAAAGTTGGAAGGCGGAGAGATAGTGTGTGTGTGATGGGGGGCAGAAACAGAGGGAGGTGGTAGATAAAGGTAGAGAGAATAAGGAATAGAGAGAGGATTTGAGAGAGAGGAGAGAGAGATGGAATTGGAAGGGGAAGAAAGATATAGAGAGAGAAAGGTTGAGAGGGAGAGGGAGTGACAAGGGAGAGATGGTGAGATGATGAGAGAGGGAGAGGGAGAGAGAGAGAGAGAGAGAGAAGGGGAAGAGAGAGATTAGGGGAAGAGAGAGAGGAAGTAGGGCCAGAGAGAGAGGGAGGAAGGGAAGAGGGAGGGGGAGAGAGAGATATATACATATGGAGAGAGAGAGTATGTTTTGGGGGTGAGAAGGAGAGACATGGAGAGATAGAGATATAGATGGAGGGGGGAGAGAGGGCAAAAGAGAGAGGAAAAGAGAGGGAGGGAGGACGAGAGAATGACATGGATAGATAAGGGGAAGATAGACACCGAGAGAGAGAGATATGGAGGGAGAGTGTGTATGTTTGGGGGCTGAGAGAGAGAGGGAGGGGGTAGGAGATGAGATAAAAGGGAGAGGAAGAGGGAGAGATAGATAGATAGATATATATTGAGAGAGAGTGTGTGTGTATGTAGGTTGATATAAAGAGATAAAGAAGGAGATACAGAGGGAGATATAGATGTAGATGGAGGGGGCAAGAGGGAAGAAGAGAGGGACAACTAAATGGAGGGAGGAAGATATATATATATATATATAGATACAGAGAGAGAGAGAGAGAGAGAGAGAGAGAGAGAGAGAGAGAGAGATGGCAGGGGGTGAGGGAAGAAGAGAAAGATAGAGAAAGGAAGGGAGGGGTGGAAAGAGAGAGACGGGGGAGAGGGAGGGGGAGAGAGAGAAGGAGAGAGGGAGGGAGTTAGATATAGAATGGAAGGAGGAGAGAGAGGGAAGAAGAAAGAGACACACAGAGAAAAATACAGACATAGAAGTTAGATCTACCAAGTCATGAATATTTTTGTATTCCACTAAAAAAGATATATTGATTTTAGTGTAGTTGTTGATTTCTAATCCTATTTGATCGCTTGCACTAGATGCATTGATTTCAGTGTAGATGTCAATTTCTAATCCTATTTAATACCTTACACTAGATGCATTGATTTTAGTGTAGATGTTGATTTATACTCCTATTTGATTGCTTGCACTCTATGCATTGGTTTCAGTGTAGATATTAATTTATAATCCTATTTGATTGCTTGCACTAGATGCATTGATATCAGTGTAGATGCTGATTTCTAATCCTATTTGATTGTTTTCATTAGATGCATTGATTCTAGTGTAGATGTTGATTTCTAATCCTATTTGATTATTTGCACTATATGCATTGATTTTAGTATAGATGTTGATTTCTGATTTTATGCAACTAGATGTATGATGTACATTAATTTCAAAGTAATTAGATTTAATGTGCGCATTGATTTCAGTGTAAGCACATCTCTGCCCCCTCCATCTATATCTCTATCTCCCATTGTCTCTCCTTCTTTATCTCTCTATCTCACCCGCGAAACATACACGCTCTCTGTCCATATCTATCTATCTCTCTCCCTCCCTCCCTTTTCCACTCCCTCTCTCTCTCTCTCTCTCTCTCTCTCTCTCTCTCTCTCTCTCTCTCCCTCCCTTTTCCACTCCCTCTCGCTCTCTCCCCCTTCTGTCTCTCTCTAACACTTCTCTCTCCATATCTATACCTCTTCCTCCCTCCATGTCTTTGCCTCTCTCTTCTTCCCTATTCCCCCCCTCCATCTATATCTCTATCTCACCCCAAAAATATACAAAATCTCTCTCAGTGTGCGCACTTAAATGTTATTTATGTTGTGAATTGACTTCTTTGTTACAGTAATTCAACCATAAATACAATACTAGAATTTTTATCCTAAATAAAATGTTCACTTACCTGAAATGTCTTCTTCTTAAAACTGTAAACTGTTTGCAATTTGGTACATTCTTATTATTCCCATTTTCCATCATTCAACATTGTTAATCACTTTGCATTCAAACGCGATAATAGAAAATAACTAATAAGTGTGACAATAAGAATAACAGAAGTAAGATTGATCGCAGTGAAGATTGTTTGTAATTCACTATATTCTCATTATTCACATTTTCTATCATTCAACTTTGTTACATTGTCACTTTGCACTTAAAATTTTTATTTCATCATTCAAGTGACTAGTAGTCTCTCTCATCTCAACAAACTGAGGTAACTAAGAAAAGTTAAAGTTAAGTTGACCAAATTAATATTACACATATTTAGCATATTTAAAGTGATCAAAATAATTATATGTTTAACCAATTTTGTATGACTGCACACGACTGAAACCAGCCTAATGAGTCTTAACTCCAGATCTATCAAGCACCGATAAGGATCAAATCTCTCGAGGTGTAAACCTTTCCTCAAGTTTTGCACTAAAAAAATAGCTTTGCACCTCAAGAGATTTGAACCTTCTCGGCGCTTGATAGATCCAGGATTAAAATGGATCTAGACTACTCAAGTACTACACAACCCAAAACTATGACTAACTTATTTTGTTGGTGGAAAAGACACATAACATGTCAACACTAGCACTGTGTGATTCATATAAAATGAAATATTTACACATCTCACATTGTATTTGCTAAAATATTTTATATTTTAAAATAAAATATTAATTAATATTAAAATTAATTGCAAAAATTTAATTAAGCAAATTAATATAATATTTTTTTTAAACAATAATTAATTTATATTTTTTTAAATATAAAATTTAAGAAATATTAGATATTTGGGATGCTACTTGTCCTCCCTTTGGAAATTTAAGTTTTTAGTCAATAAAGTCCATGAGGTGATGTTCTCACTAATAGATTATTTACTTTGTCCCACTATTAAGCATATCATGGCCAAGTTTATAATCACTATTTTGTTTACGTAATAAAAGTATTGAAAAATGTGTTTTTGATTTTATATTTATATTATATATATTTTGAATATTTAAATCATGGATATATTAGGTATATAATTTTTAAATGAATATGTTTAAATAATCATTTTTGAAAATATTATATTATAGATATAATTTAAGGTTTTATATTCATATAAATGTAAAAGATTTAGTTTAATGAAATTTTTTAGGATTATTATAGGAAAAAAATCTAAATTGGTTGAGAGGCTTATGTTACAACCTAGTATAGGAGGGGGATGTGTATTTTTTTTTTTTGCTGAAATTTAATTTGACATGTGTTTTTTTCAAATAAGAATAAATTATTTTGTAAATAAATAAATAAAAATTGATTATTATAAATAAATAAAAATGAATTACTTATGAGGTGTAGATCGGTTGGTTTGTATGAGGTTTAGTCTCTACCAAGTCTCAAGTTTAAAGCTCATTAGAAGGGGCTAAGAATGGTAGCTACTTTGAGTGAATTAGGATGGAAACCAAATTGGAGGAATTAAACTATACATATCTAGTGATAGCATATTTTTCTTTTACAAGTTTCTAATTAATAATTATTAAAATAAAACCCAACCTAAATTAATTCAATACTTTCACTTCCTCCTCTAAGAGAATGCTAACTTGTTATAAATTTTAATTTTTTAGAAAAATCTATAATCTACTTTTCAATTTATTTCATGTTCTCAACTCACAATTAGGTAAAAGAAAAGATTCTCTTTAAGATGGTGCTTGGTTTACTTTCATCTTCAATAACCTACTCGATTTACGCAACATTGTTGTTCCCCATGACAAGAAACCTTCCAAAGAGAAGTACATTATTCCAACTTTTCAAATATCCTCTCCCTATCAATTTTCTCTATTCATGTTCAAATACAAAAGACTAAGACTCATAAAAAGTATTTGTTTGAATGTTTATATATCGCTTGAGTGAGCCTAATGGTTAAGAGCATGTGTTTTCTTCTAAGAGGTTACAACTTCAAAATCAGAGAGAGTAGAGTATGTATTCCTTTATAGACTTTGCGTGAGCTCATAAATTAGATAATAATAATTATTATTCTTTTCATATTTTGGGTACTTTCTTTTTTCTTTTAGAGAAATCTATATTGTGTTCTCAACTTTATAAAAAAATATTTTTTTTTCAAATTGTAATAAATTTTTATTCTTATTTTTTTAATGGTAAGAAATCATCAAAATAATAAACTAACAACAAATAAAATCATTTTAATTTTAATACTTTTATAATTATAATTAATAATAGTAATATAAAAACTTTCCTTAAATATAATCACTTAAAAAAATACTAATTAATTTTATTATAACATATTTCATAAAATAATAATTTTATAAAATTATATTAATTAATTTATTTATAATATAAGATAATAATAATTATTATTCTTTTCATATTTTGGGTGCTTTCTTTTCTCTTTTAGAGAAATCTATATTGTGTTCTCACATTTATTAAAAAAAAAAATTGTAATACAATTTTTATTCTTATTTTTTTTAATGGTAAAAAATCATCATCAAAATAATAAACTAACCACAAATAAAATCATTTTAATTTTAATACTTTTATAATTATAATTAATAATAGTAATATAAAAACTTCCCTTAAGTCTAATCACTTTAAAAAAATACTAATTAATTTTATTATAACATATTTCATAAAGTACTAATTTTATAAAATTATATTAATTTATTTATTTATAACATAACTCCAGGCCGCTACATAACTAGTCGAAGGAATTTGGATTCAATTATAATCCATCAACCTTGGTTGCAATTCCTCAAGAGCTACAACTTTGGGATATCTAGATAACATAAAAACATAAGTTTTAGCTCTTGTTGTTCATCTCTATACTTTGAGGCTCTCTATGTTTTTGCAGGTCTCTCCTCTTCATAGATCTCTTTTACTTAGGTTTGGCCTCTGATTTCTCGTTCCCTGCAAATTCTTTGACAACTAGCATCCTTTTATGTTTTTTCTTGCATGCGATTTTGAGTTTTGGCTCTTTATCCCCATCCTCGGCTTTGTGTTCTTCAATGGTTTTCTTTCACTTGCTTCTTTATGATCCTGCCTTGCCTCCCTCATTGGTTGTCAAACTTTTTGTTGTTGTTGTTCTCTCCTGATACTAGGCCCTCGACCTTTTTTTTCGAAGTGTTCCCCCTATTTTCGCCTTATCCTTCCCTCCTTAGTATCTCCTATAATCATTGCCTTCGCCATGGTTCATCATTCATTGTTTACCCTGCAAGATGAGGTTGCAGAGATAGGCATAGTGCTCCACCTCCTCTCATTTCTAGCCCTCCTACCCTACGTGGTACCACAATTAAGCCTCTGCCAAAGCCGTTATGGAGTGGTATAGAAGCATTATATTCGAAGTCATCTAGAGAGCAATCTTAGCTATTGAATACCAAGTCAGGTTGGTTCACATATTTTTTATAGAGACTCACGTGGAGCGAGAAACTAGAGATTAGATCCCTAATGTTGGTAACTCTACCATGGCTTGAGCATTTACTTATATGCAGACAATTAATTTGTATTGGTATGTTAAAATCTCATGGGGTTCTCACTAAGAGCAGACACTCAACATGAGCTCATCTTCTGCATGGTCGAACTCCTAAAGAAAATGGAATATGTAAATAGGAAAGTCAATTTGTAAATCAAAAGAATCACTGACACTCACCCCTAATCGTCAAATACTGATGATGACTCTCACCCACTTGATCACACCCTTAACATAGCTAAATAAAAGTATTTAGGGCTCAAGCTCTAATTTATTTTTCAACTTAATCATATTTATTAGTCCATGAAATATTGTCTATATAATTCTTTCTTTCTATTTTATCTTATCATATCAATAAATTAAAAACTATAAAACAGTAGCAAAATTTTAAGTTTATACTACTAATTTAATTTCCCATCCATATTTTATCTCTATGTTTTTTTTATGTAATCTAAAAATATTATGGCATATTCCATAAACACCAATACCGTGTCTTATTACTTTTTTTTAAAAAGGAGGGGGCTAGTCCCAAGAAGCTTTATATTAGGCCCATTTTACCATATTTACATATATACAAGTCACATCAATCACACATTACAACTAATATAACGACACGATGAGTTGCGTAGCGCCACAATGACAAGATTCGATCACGAGCGGGGTGCGAGAAAGCCGACAACCCCCACCGCGTGACCTGTGCACCCCGGTCTCATTACTTTACTTTGCGTAGTTTAATTAGTCTAACTTTTCATTTTTTCTTCGTAAATCTTGTAGTTGATACGCTTTAAAATATAATAATTTTTTTAAAATAATTATAATTTATTTTGTCTTTGGGAATCAACTTTATTAAAGGGTTTGAAATTTTAACAAATAATATCATACACAAGTTTAATAAAAAACAAAGACTAAATATTAAATATACATGAGTAAAAGACCTATGTCTATATTTAAATATAAAAAATAAAACAAAACAAAACAAAAAACATCATTGCAGTCACATTAAATATTCATGAGTAATAAACCTATGTCTATATTTAAATATAAAAAATAAAACAAAACAAAACAAAAAACATCATCGCAGTCACATCAAATATTCATGAATAATAGACCTATGTTTATATTTAAATATAAAAAATAAAACAAAACAAAACAAAAAAACATCATCGCAGTCACATTCGATCAAAATTTCAAAGAAAAAAAAAATAATTAATATTTAAACTTTTTCATTGTTATTTTTGTCCATATAATTTGGAATATTTTCTTCTTTCCTGGCCCTACCATTTGGGACACACGTTTCTCGTCCCCCTTAATTTCTTTTGGCATTATTGTTCGACGACCGAGGACTTGGAATCTAATTCTGATATATACTGTTTCTGTATTAATATATAGATAATTCTAGGAATATTGGTTGCCGTGTATAATAGGTTTTGCCACTTTCGAAAAAAAAAAATTAGATAGATAGTTTGTTTTAGGAATATTGGATGGCTGTATAATAAATAGATAGCTTCAAAAATATTGGTAGATAGCTTCAAAAATATTGGTTGCGGTGTGTATAATAAATGATAGTGCCAAAAATAAATGGTAGTAGTTTCAAAAGTAGCTCTAGTTTTACGAGATTGTTAAAATTTCAATTATATTTTGAAAAATTTGATAGGGATTTTTGTAAATCTAAATTATTGTAGTTAAATTTTAAAATTTTGAATATTCTAAAATTTTTTGATGGTTTTAAATTTATTTCCACCATTAAAAACATGATTCGAACATTACATCTACAAAAAAAAAAATGAATATTTTTTACCCAAAATCTTATCACTTTTGACGGCACTCACAATTCCTCCGCCTCCATGGACGACTGACAATTCCTCCGCCCTCATAGACGATCCTCAAAACTATATTGATTGCAGTGTATAAAATTGATAAAGGTTGTATAGTGATGTGTGGTTTGTGGTTTGACGGTAAGTTTACTTGGGCGAAACCTGGGAGACCGTAGTTCAAATCTGATTGAGTAAACTGACCTGCTATGGTGGATGCTCAAGAAGCAGATTCCCCACCCCCCACCCCCACCTTGCCACAGAGTCTGGCTTACCTAAAACTATAAGATCTTAATATATTGACTTATAGGTCGCTTCCCTAAAACTATAAAATCTTAATATATTGACTTGTAAATAGTTAGATTTACCCTTGTTACAGTGTCGGTTGGACAGCGGTCACAGCTGTCATTCAGACAATCCTAGGTTAGGATGATGTGGACTCAACATTGATTGGTGAAGCAATTATAGGAGCATGGGATTTGGGATAAGGAGGCAGCAACTTGGAGCTGTCTTCCTCTAGACATCGACAGTTCGAATCGCTCAGAGATCGTCAGCAACGTTCGAGAGTTCAAGTCGCTCAGACATCCTCAGCATCTTTTATAGGGGAACCAGGGTACTGACTTTTAATTATTCAACTCAGTTGACGACTCCATTCATATTAGCTGGTATTTTATCTTTAGTTAGGACCTTCCGTACTACCCTGTAATATTTATCTGCGCGTCCATGTAATTCTTGATTCTAGTTTTGGCTCAGATTCCACTCCCATGTGTATGATATCATACAGGCAACCGATTGATTAATCGGTCTGTGATCTCGGAGATCTATCATCTACACAAATTATTAAATATGATGACGGAATCAGGCATGCAACACGGATCCTGGCACCAAGCACCACACACGACGGGTATTCTGCCAAAAGGATTACTCTGTTTCGTCATTCGGATGTTCAGCCATTATATCGTTGTTTCGAGTATTTTAACGTCTGTATTTTGCGTAGCCGGTTGTTTGAATCAAGAGATGCAATCTCTCTTGGCTTTTAAAAACGGTCTGCATGATCCGGCAGGACGTTTGGTTTCTTGGAGTGTTTCACTGAGCTGTTGCGACTGGGAAAGCGTTTCCTGCGACAGGCTGACAGGACGTGTCGTTGCGGTGGATTTGCATAATTGCAGCTTGAGTGGTGAGTTCCGTTCCGCAGTGCTGATTGAGCTGAGGGCTTTGGAATTTTTGGATGTTAGCTTCAATAACTTTACAGGCCCATATATTCCTCGAGAGATGGGTCTTTTGAAAAACTTGAGATACCGCAACCTGTCCACAGCAGGATTCGCAGGTACCATTCCATGGCAGGTCGGAAATCTATCTAGCTTGACAGGACTCGATTTCTCCTCCTCCTCGGCTTCTATGTTGAAAAGTCCGGACCTATCATGGCTTGCAAATCTCACGGCATTGAAATATCTCTCTCTCAACGGAGTCGATCTGTCAGCAACGTCATCCTCATGGGGACAACCAGTAAGTCGTCTTTCTCAGCTCATAGGTCTTACAATGTCAAACTGTAGACTGACGGGTTCCATTCCCCCATCCCTGCGGAATCTGACATACTTAGAAACTCTGTATCTGGATAGAAACACTTTTCAGTCCGAATTCCCTGCCTGGTTAGTGAATATGACTAGTTTGGTCACTCTGCGATTGAACCACTCCAATCTCAATGGATCGCTTCCGTTTGGAATCTCTCACATGCCTCACATAGAATCGATTTCCTTGGGAGATAATAAATTGTTTGCTAATATTTCCCAGATTTTTCAGGGCCCATGGAAAAAGCTGGCCTTCTTCCAAGTGCGAAAATGTAATTTGCAGGGCTCCTTACCATCGTCTATAGGAAATCTATCATCCCTCTCTCTGCTAGACCTTAAACACAACAAGCTAAAAGGAACGATTCCAGAGTCATTGGGCCTCCTCCGATCGCTTACTGTACTAGAACTGGGCTACAAGCCTACAACCAGTTGACGGGAACTATCCCATCATCCATAGGATCGTTGTGTCAGCTGATCAATATCAGTCTTACTCACAACAATTTGAGCGGAGCAATCTCAGAATTACATTTCCGCAGTTTGAACAATTTGAAATACCTTGACCTGTCCCATAACAAATTAGCCCTAAATATCACCACCAACTGGACTCCGCCATTTGATTTATTTATGTTGAGATTAGCTCATTGTCACATAGAGGGGGCATTTCCACTTTTTCTGAAGTCTCAACGCTCTATGATGGCCCTGGATCTATCCAATAACACTCTCACAGGTAAAATCCCTTCATGGCTATGGAGTCTTCCCAAGCTACAGAGATTAGCTCTATCACACAATCAGTTGAAAGGGCCAATACCATCTCAGCTATATAACTCTACCCTTTTGAAGGAGGTGGAGCTACGGGGAAATCAGTTCTATGGGAATCTTCCTAACCCTGCAAAAAGTTCTGCTGCAGGCTTTCCTTGGGAACTCGATCTGTCAATTAATAAGATTTCTGGTCCAGTTCCCCAAGAAATCTGTACGATGTTGCGGACTTCGAATTTCTTATCTTTAGCATCGAATGAACTTGAGGGGCAGATTCCTTCTTGCATTTGTGAACAAACAGAGTATCTGGAAGCTTTGGATCTTTCAGGCAATAAGCTGAATGGACAGTTGCCTTCCAATTTCGGTAACTGCTCTTCTCTGAAGGTATTGAATGTAGCAGACAATAGGTTGGAAGGGCAGATACCAGTGGAACTAGGAAAATTGAAGAAACTTCAGGTATTGCACATCAGTGACAACATGCTAAGCGGGCATGTTCCCTCGTCCCTACGAAATTGCAAGATGTTAGAAATTTTGCATTTAAGTGGCAACAGCTTATTGGGCAAAGTGCCTGAATGGATTGCAGATCTTTCAAAGCTCCGCATGCTGGTTCTCAGATCAAACAATTTCCAAGGTGAGATACCGATTCAGATTTGCTACCTTCAGAAACTCCAATTTCTTGACCTGGCAATGAACAATTTGTCAGGGTCTATAACACGACATCTCTCAAACTTATCAACATTGATGAATAGAACTTTCACAAGTTCGGGGTCCAGTGAACTTAGATATGGAAATTACAACAAAGAAGAAATTCACATGGTGGTCAAGGGTCACGAGTGGGCGTATAAATACATCCTCTCTGCTGTGACATCTCTCGACCTCTCGGTAAACAACTTTACTGGTGACATCCCCGTCGACATGGGATGTCTCAAGGGTTTACTGTCTTTGAATCTATCACACAATCATCTTGCCGGATACATTCCACGTGAATTTGGGGAAATGGAGGATTTAGAAGCTTTGGATCTTTCGTGCAACCAGTTAAGGGGAAGAATACCTGAAACATTTGCAGATCTGGACTCCCTGGGTTATTTAGACCTATCAGATAATAATCCGTCAGAGAGGATTCCAGATCTACCACATTTGGAGACATTTGGGCCGTCTTCATTCTCGGGTAATCCTGAGCTTTGTGGTCCTCAAGTTCATAGAAAATGCAACTTTGATACTTCCTATTCCGGAGGAGGAGAAGGAGAAGGAGAAGGGGAGGAAGGTGAGTATTGGTGGGAGTCGTGGAGAGTTGGGATGGGAACGGGAATTGTGATTGGGTTTGCAAGTGTGGTATGAGTGTTCACGCTAAGCGGCCAGTGGAGCCCAAGATATTACAAGTTTGTCGATAACATTCTGAACTTCTTTTGATAGAAAGTATATTGAATCTGAAAACTCTATTGGCCGTATGGCCATATATGTTGGAACAATTACATAAAGTGTGCGGAAGGCCCCAGTATCCGGTAACTTCATACCTTAATTGTAAAGTTGCTTAATCTTAAGGATATAACTTTGGAATCATGTTTCATCTTCCCTTGTATTATTTTATTCACTCGAATTTTACAAATTATTCCAGAGTAAATGAGAAATGCTTTCTCACAAATTTTGTATCATAATTCGCCAAAGATCATAGATTTTTCAAACGTGTAGGCTGCAGTTTTTATTATTAGGAGGTATGTTGTAAGGAAAGAAAGTTGTATGGTTCTGTATTTTGAAGGACTTTACTGGTATGAACTATGATTGATTTTTTAAGTTTTACTTGATTCAATTTTTATAATGGAAATATTCCATATCCTATTCGAAATTAGGAAGTGATGCATTTGGTGTAATTTTTTTTACTAAATAGAGTTATTACTTTAATTGATAAGTTCAATTGTTTTATTTATATTAATTTAATTAAATATAATAACATATTTATTTTCTAATAAATTTTAGAAAAATTTAATAATTTCATATTGTATAAATTATTAAAAATATAATAATATTAATAAGTTTAAAATTTACTAGATAGCTCATTTTATTATCTTTATATTTAATTATAATATTTAATAAGCTTAAAATTTAATAGATAGCTCATTTTATTATTTTTAGATTTAATTATAAAAATATTTAATTGCATAAAAATTTTAAGATTGAAATTTATTTTAAATTTTAATATATATAAAATTAAAATATATATATATATATATATATAACTATTTAAAATAAAAATTATCTAATAAAAATTTGATATTATTAAAACATTTTATTTATTAATTATTTTATTTTATTTTATTTTCAAAAGATAATTTTTTCAATTCAAATATAAATCATAAGTTTAATATAAATCTCCATAGCATATTTCATCTTTTCCGCCATTATGTCAAACATACTTGGAAATGCATGTTTATTATATTAAAAAAATTGGAAATGATGTTAGTGGACGTGGCTCCATTATATTATACACATCAGTGATATATAAGTGATCATATTTCATCTTTTCCACAACTATGTGAAACATAATTGGAAGTGCAGGTTTATTATATTAAAAATATGGAAATGATGTAGTGGACGGCGATGTTTTGTTATATTAAAAATAATAATAATGGTCTTATTCTTAAAGAAAGATAATATTTTTATTATTCAAATATAAAATATAACAAAGTCGTATTGCTAAGGTTTTTTGTCGTTTAATTTAATTATTGAACTTTGAAAATTATGAATCAATTTTCACATTTGAATAAGGGTTACAAATAAAGCTACTTTTATTTAGTTTTATTTAGTTTAGATATGGTTAAATTAGAGTAAAAAACAATAAAGACATATGACTTTATATTAATTAAAAATATAATTAAAATAACAAGATAATTCATGATTGCATTATGTCACACTAGGCAGAGATAATAAGAACTCTATTTGTGAATGGTTTTTTTATGAACTTTAATATCATATTTGTTTATTTTAATTTATTATTTGTATAGAATTGTATGGAAAATTTATATTTTTTCCACAAAAAGTGTAATTGTCTTCTAGAAACACTCTAATAGAAAAGACAGATGTGTGGTGTCACATTAAAATATAGTTAAATTAATTTAGTTTAAATGTAGTTAAATTAAAATATATGTTATTGTTAAATATGTTATTTTTATTATTAACTTGTACTATATACTTGATTAAAGTAAAAGACAATAAAAGAAAAGATTGCAATTGATAAATGGCTCATAGAACTCAAGTTTTCATCACCAACCCCATCCATGCATGTGAATAGAAGATTATGCATGGATGGAGAGGAAATTTTAGAATAATCACACTAGGCTATTGATGTTCGATGGTGATAACTAATTTATTTTATGTCTTCACCATCATTTAATTTTAGTCACTGCCTTAATGTACTATAGATTTAAAAAAAAAAAAAAAAAACATTAATAAAATAATGAAAATTATCTCAACCTTCTAGTTATTCTCTCCTTGTATTTAATAAAAACATTAATAAAATAATGAAAATTATCTCAACCTTCTAGTTATTCTCTCCTTGCATTTAATAGAAACATTAATAAAATAATGAAAATTATCTCAACCTTCTAGTTATTCTCTCCTTGCATTTACTAGAAATACTCCAGCAAAAAAACTAAACTTTAGGGGTTTATTAGTTTTTGTGAAATTTTCCTTGAATTCTTCTTAAAACAAATAATATCAATGTCCCAAGGTTATAATGGGAATTTTGTTGGAAAAAAATGTCTTACCCAAAACATAAAAACAAACAGTACCAATGTCCAAGGTTATAATGGATATTTTGTTCCAAATAACTTTAATCTTAGCATGATTGTTACAAATAATTGGAATCATTTAAAATCCATAAAATTTGATAAGGTTGAAACTAAGCCCTATGACACTCATAAATAGTACAAATGTCCAAGGTTATAATAGATATTCTATTCCAAATAACTTTAATCTTAGCATGATTGTTACAAATAACTAGAATCACTTAAAATCCATAATATTTGATAACACTCAAGCTGAGACCTATCACACTCATAAATAACGATTAATTACATTAAATGTTATTTCTTTCCGAAAACTAAAATATAAGAATTAGAATAAACAAGTGTTAAAGCTTATCATTAATAATTAGATTATGCTCATGAAATAGGCAAATTCATTTTTTTTGAGAAATAAAATATAAACTTCTTTAAGTTGATATTTAAGAAATGATGATAAAAAACTTTAACACTCCTTAATTTTTTATTTTTATTGTGCCAAAACCTTTCTAATCAACCAATAGAAATTAATAATTTTTAAATAAAAATTTATAATTGTAATTATAAATTATATCTTTTAAATACAAATTAATAATTGTAATAAAAATAAAAAACATAAACATTTCTTTAAATTACGTAAGAACATCCAAGTCCTTTATACACCGAAATAAAAGTATCCGAGAATATGTATGTGAGACATAGGGAAAAAGGATAAGATTCACATGTCCCGAAGGGAATGGACAAAGGTGAAGAACATGTTTGTGTGAGACATGGAAAAAAAATAAAATTCACATGTCGCAAAGGGAATGAACAAAGCTGAAGAACATGTTTCCGAACATCCTTTTGGATAGGGGTGGTTAGATAATCTAAAATTGCCAAAGTGTTAAAAAGAAAAGTTATATATTTAAGTCACATAAGAAAACATAATTAAGCTGACCACAATGAAAGTAAGTTGTTGTTTTTTTTTTTTTTCCGAAAAAAATATAGTATTAAATAAAATATAGCGTTAAAGATTTAAAGTTAATAGTAAACTATAATACCTTATAAAAAAAGTGAAGGATTGTACCATCCAAACTTTTTCCTTATTAAAAAAGAAAATAGAGTTAGATATCTCTCCCAAAAGCAAAGTTCAAAGAAGTGGGTTGAATGGTTTATTGTTTGTGGTTTCAGTGATTTCTTATCCGTTTGGGCTAATCTTTGCTTCTTCCATGCTCTTCTATAACAATTATTCATATTTTGTTCTACATTAAATCATGCTCTCTCTATTTCTAACAACTTAAAAGGTGTGCTTTGACCCGGTGCGTATAATGATTCAACTTGTTATGTGTCTACCCTATGTAATAATATGATTATAATGTTAAAACCAAAAGACATACTAAAAAGACAAGGATGCTAGGTTTATGTAACTTATGTTCATAAGTATTGATTATAATGTTTTTTTTGCTAAAGCAAGAGTCGTACCTTCTATTCATATGATACAACTACCCAAAGAGACCTGAGGGACATAAAATCCACTATCCTCTCACAGCTTGGGTACCAAGCCTAAAGCACGACAAACAGGACAAGGGCCCACAAACTTAACTGCAAAACCTCCAAAAATCAAAGCAATGGCTAAACCACCCGATCTAATTATAAAGATCTATCTAATGAGATGCATATCGGGACAAAAAAGGCATATTCTATGATTCCAAAAATGGACCCGATGAAAAAATAGAAACCATACTAAACAGATTTCGGGTCCGAATGGTGGAAAAAACATCGCGCATGTAATCCGCCCGCAATCCACTGATTCCGACCTCTCGGATCAACATGCCCGGAAGATAACAGTGAATCTTGACCCAAAATTCAGATAACCCAAAATTGCAACCTGCCCCCAGAAGCCCGCGAGATCTACCACCTATCATACCCCGGAAGAGTCCCTTTGATTTGAGCCATTCATTCTGTCGCCTAAACCAACGGTCAAGATGTAGCACATCAAAGACGATCGAAGTTTAACGGGCCGCCCCTCTAAGTTGCATGAACCATCATGACCGTTGATCCACACAGAGAGATCCAATGGTAGAGAACCGTATCACACCACACAAGTTAACCAGACGTTAGTGTGCGATGGAGGGCGGTTTTCCGAACCCTCACTCTGCCACATGTAGGAAGATGGATGGGATCGTTGAGAAATCACTAAAACCATTTCCCACTTTAGAGTTGTGTGATAATCCAAATACCTCCAAGGAAGCGGTTTTCCTCTTCGAGTCCCAAATTTGCGAAGATTCCGGCCGCCGGTAAAACAATGATTCCTTCCACGTCTACCCGACTTTCTTGCCTGAACCTGCATCTTAGAGAAGAAGAGAGGAACTATGGTGTCCGCTGCAATCCTCCCGAAGAACAATAATGACCATCCCGCTGACTCCGGGGAATTTAGCGACCATCCATGTTCGATCCCCCACCAAAGACCTGTTTGCTAGAAACTAATGACACATACGAAGGCCA
This sequence comes from Pinus tabuliformis, assembly GCA_031772625.1. Lineage (NCBI taxonomy): Eukaryota > Viridiplantae > Streptophyta > Pinopsida > Pinales > Pinaceae > Pinus > Pinus tabuliformis. The sequence continues at coordinate 586,476,648 of CM062814.1, read as the reverse complement.
AAAAGGTTAAGGGCTTGCCTCCATGGCTTTGTGTCTGAACACTATCCTATATTCTTCCTCTTGCTCACAGCAAAGAGTTCTCAGTCTGCTTTGACGCAAATCCTGCCACTCCATCGAAACCTTGACCTCTATACTACTGACCCCCTGATTGGCAAGAAGATCCACCAACTTGTTGGCCTTTCTGCGAACATGATGGAAGCTGACAGTGCGCAGGTTTTGTAGGTGATCCTGAATTCTCTGGAAAACCCTGATTAATTTCTAGTGTTTGGAGACTTTCTCCGGCGTTGTTCCACTATTTATTCTTTTCACTGAGTTAATTACTAGTTCAGAGTCCGCTTCTACTATCACATTGCAGCAATTATCCTGACTTAGAAAATCCAGGCATTGCTCCAAAGCCATTAGTTCAGCCATGTTATTGGTAGTTGTTCCTAGGTGACAATGGAAGATGAAGATAATACTTCCCTTGGCATCCCTAAGGACTCCTCCATACCCAACAGATCCCGGGTTTCCTTTCGACGCTCCATCAATGTTGTATTTTAGATATCCTTCTGGGGGAGGATGCCAGAAATCCTTCTCCATGTCCCTTGTTGTAACCTTCCTATTAAGACCTTGAGGAGTTAGTCCTTGCAACCCCAGCTGTCTGAGAATTTTCCCATCCAAATCTGAGGGAGGATTATTAGGGTGGTTGCAAACAGTGGTACCCACTGTCTCCTTAAGTTGTTTCAGGATAGTCTCAAACAGGCGATAAGGGGGATTCTTTTCCTCCTTGAAAGTTCTTTTGTTCCTCTCCTTCCAAACATTCCATATGATGAAGCTTGGTGTAAGGGCCCAGGCTAAGTTGAGAATTTCATAGTCCGAAAAAATTTCCCTCCAACTATTGAGGGTATTGATGATGCTCCCTTTGTCCCTGTCGGATTGTTGAAAGATTTTGGCAAATATGTCCCATAACCAGGAGGTGAAAATGCAGTTGTTGAGTAGATGCTCCATTGTTTCTTCTTGCTCCCCATAGAGTAGGCATCTAGAAGGCCCCAGAACACCCATCTTCCTGATATTGTCCCAAGTCAGGATTTTCCTGTGGTATACCAACCACATGAAGAGTTTAATTTTCATCCACCCTTGGTGCCTCCAAAGTTTCTGCCAGATTTTGTCCGGAACCTGGGGATCCAACTCAAGGAGAATGCCTTTTGCTTCTTTAAGATTAAAGGTGCCCTCTTTATTATTGCCCCATCTTAGTTGGTCTTGTCCCTCTGAAACTAAGATCATTCTTTGTTCCACCATTTTCCTTAGCTCCTCTGCTTTTGTTTTCAAGGGGTTGTTATTTCTGCAATCAATGTTTCTCCAGATTCTCCATTTCTCCATCTGCTGAGTGTTATCCCAGAAGTCCTTTACTTTAATTAATCCTTGTGAATCTATCTCATGTTTAAGGTCGAGGAAGTCTTCTTTTAACAGTATTGGTTCTTGTTGCCACTTATCTTCCCAAAAAAGAGCTAGATTCCCTTCTCTGATTTCCCAAAAACTATTTTCTTGAACTAATCTTCTATTTTCCCAGGCTTTGTTCCAGATGTATGAGCCCTTAATATTACCTGACATTCTTATGAGATCACTAGTTTGCCAGGACTTTGCATATTTTTCTTTCCAGATATTTGCCCATTGAGTCTCTGGTTTCTGAACCCAGCACCACCATAGTTTGGCCCCTAAAACCTTGCTGAGTATTTCCTAATCGTCCAAGCCAAGCCCTCCATGGTTTTTGGGTTTGCAAAATTTTTTCCCAAGACACTAAGGCCCATTTCTTCTTCCTCTCCTCCTTACCCCAAAGGAAGTTTCTTTGTATATTTTTGAATTGCTACAGTACTCCTTTTGGAGCTGGGAGGGAAGATAACATAAAAATAGGGATGGCTTGCAGAACAGCTTTTGTAAGAACCAACCTGCTTGCAATATTTAAAGATCTAAAGGTCCATTTACTGACTTTATCCTGCTACTTATTAATCATGGGTTCCCAAATGCTTTTGAGAATTGGTTTAGCAGTTAGAGGGACTCCCAAATATTTTGAGGGAAGGGAATCCCTTTGAAAGCCAAGAATTCTGGAAATATTCCTTTGAATTGCAATATTGGTATTAAAGAAAAATATTTTTGATTTGGAGAGATTAACTTCCATACCTGTGGCCATGGCAAAGATGTTCAGGATTTGTTTATATGTTGTAGCTTCTTTGACTGTGGGGACTCCTTGTAGCATTGTATCATCTACAAATTGTTGATGTGTTAGAGCCTGACCATTCTCAGTTAGTTGAAGGCCATTAATCTTACCTGTTACTTTAGCATGCTTGATGGACCTACCAAGTCCTTCCATCATGAGAATGAAAAGAAATGGAGAAAGTGGGTCTCCCTGTCTGAGGCCTCTGGAAGGACTAAAAATCTCAGAGGGAGAGCCATTCACCAAAATAGAGAAGCTGGAGGAAGTAACTAAGGCCATCACCCACCTGACCCAATTATGATCAAAACCAAAAGCAATAAGTACCCTCTTCATATAGGTCCAGTTTACCTTATCATAAGCTTTGGCTATATCTAATTGCATGATCATTCCAGCCTACCTTTTGCTACTTAACAAGTGAACCACCTCATGGGCTTGAATGATGATTTGCCTGCCTTCCACATAACCGGATTGTTCCCCTGAAACTAGGGTAGGAAGCAGAGGTTTAAGTATATTAGCCACTACTTTGGATATTATCTTGTAAACCACATTACATAGAGCTATGGGTCTAAACTTATCCGGTGTTTGAGCAATGTCTTGCTTAGGGATAAGGGAGATAAAGGAGGTGTTGAGCACTTTCAAAATAGTTCTGTTCAACCTGGAATCCTCCACTACATTCAATATATCCTGTTTAACAATATTCTAGCATGCTTTAAAAAAATCCACATTAAAACCATCCGAGCCTGGTGCTTTTCCATTTTGCATTTCTTTGAGGACATCATCTACCTCCTTTTCAAAAACTGGCCTATTTAGATTGAAATTGTCCTCTCTGGATACCATCTTTGGTATGTTTCTAGTTACCTCACTGATGGACTGTTCTCTATCTGAATTATTTTCCTAAGTAATGCTTCGGAAGTGCTGAACTAACACAGCTTCAATATTCTCATGGGAGGTGAGAAGATTCCCTTCTTCATTCTTAATTGAAGATATTCTATTGTGCATTCTATTCGCCATGGTGGACCTGTGAAAGAATTTCGTGTTACGCTCCCCTTCTTTTAGCCATTGAATCCTAGACTTTTGTCTCCAAAAAATTTCCTCTTGTTTACACAAATTATCCCATTCTTGATGATATTTATCCACTTGGTTACTTTTGACTTTATCAAATCCATCCTTGATCAGAGCTTGGTTGAGAACCTTCATTTTGTTTTCAACTAATTTTTTCTCCACAAAAATATTTCCAAAATCATTTCTGTTCCAATCCTTTAGTCTGAGTTTGATATGCTTTTATGTTTTATGAATAAGAAACATTCTTGTTCCCTGAATCTGTAAATCTTCTAACTACCATTCTTTAATATTATTGAAGAAATCTGGGTGGGAGAGCTAGATATTTTCAAATCTGAAAGGTCTATTTCTGAGAATGCCCATACCTTTGATCTCCAGTTGAACCGGCCAGTGATCTAAGCCTCCAAAGGGGAGAAATTCCGCTATTACTTCCTTATTTGTTAGCATCAGATCCTCTGAGATCATGAATCTGTCTAACTTTGAGGCTACCTGAGACTCTCCTCCTCTTTTATTATTCCAAGTAAAGAGGCCAGTATTCGTTTCAGTATCTACAAGGTTCATATTGTCTATAAAGGTTTGAAACTCTAAAGAGTCTTTACTTAGAATTCTGATTCCTCCTTTTTTCTCCGAAAGAGATTTGATCATGTTGAAATCCCCTCCCATGATCCAAGGTATTCCTGCATGTCTGTCCCTGAGATCCACCAGTGAGTCTAGAAACTTGAGTTTGTCATCTATTCTTTGAGGGCCATAAACATTTGTGACCAGATAGGTGTACCTGTCTCCTATAGGTTGAATAACGACTGATAAATAGTTCCTGGTAGCCTCAGCATCTATTATGCTAATTTTTTGAGGGTTCCAAAGAGTGAGAATTCCCCCCGCTGTATCCTCTGCTTTAACTTCTAGAAACTCAAATCTACTAAGCCATTTACTATGGATTTGTCTTAATTTTTGAATGGAACATTTTGTTTCTTGGATAAAGATTATGTCTGGCATTTCTTGTTTCATTCTATTACTAAGAATTCTCTACTTTCTCTTACTCCCTAGACCTCTGATATTCCAAGATGTAAACTTCATAATTAAAGATTTGTAAAGGAGTAGCTGGCTAGATCTTTCATCTTACCTGAATCTATCATTAGTTTGCCACACTCCATCAAGAGTTCATTCTGCTTTTTCCTGCCTCTTTTCTTACCTGGGTTTCTTGTTGCTAGTCCTGGAGTTGTTTTCATCGTCTTCACCCCTCCGTTATCCTGCTTGTCTATATTTTTTCCTTTCTCCAACGCATTAGCCTTTGTTTTCCATAAAAGCAACTGTTTTACTCTATTGAGCTTTTCTTGAGGTACCGAATCCACTCCTCCCATAGTTCCCTGAATCAAGAACCCTTCCAGATCTAGGTTTTCTTTATCAAGAATCTCTTGTAGCTCATGGTCCTCCAGGTCCATTTCACTCTGGGTCATTTCCTGATCCATCTCAAGTTCTGTTTCACTCATCATGTTTTCTTTCTGATAATCAGTTTCCTGAGTTTGGTCACGTTCTTCTTCTTTTTTCTTTTCCCCAGGATTTCCTTCCATTGCTTGATCTTCCTTTGTGATCTCTTCGTCTTCCTCAAGAACTTGGAACTTATTTTGACTGACCTTTAGCCCTTCATCTTGATGTTGCTTTGGCCCTCTCTTGCTTCCTTTTCCTCGATTCACCACTTTTTGGAAGCTATCTGTTTCCTTCACTGTGTTAGCCTTGTTGTTATTTACCACTTTACCGAGTGGACAGTCTCTAAATAGATGCCCATGTTCATGACATCTATAGCATTTGGAATATGCTCATAGTCTACTGTTTGCACCCATTCTTCATCAAAAACTTCCAAAATCACTTCATCTGGTAGAGCTCCTGATAGATCCATTTCCACACATATCCTAGCAAAGGAAGTGTATTTCCCTCTTCTTGTGGCTTCAGAAGCTTTGACAAAACAACCTAATTTATTGCCTATGGCTGTTAACGATTCATTTTTCCAGTAATCAAGAGGTAAAGAATAGAGTCTTACCTAGACCAGTACCGAAGTAAAAGTCTCTCGTTCCGGGACAAAATTCATCATCCATGGCCTCATGTAGAGTCCAGCTACTGCATAGAAGTAGGGTCCTCCTTCAAATACTCTGTCCTTGTCTTCAATATTCATGAACACCACAGTGAAGAATCCCTTTGACCCAAGATGAAGGTCAATGCTCCCTTTAGGTTTCCAGTGATATTTGATCCATGTCTGTAATGCTTTTTCAGTGGGCCATAGTCCCATGAACTTACAAATAATAGCATATGTCCGCATGTGATCCCTGTGCGCCTGCAGAGCAAGGTCATTTAAAATAACTCTGGGAGTGATCTCAGCTTTGGGTTTGCAGGGTCCCTTTTGTTTCTTGTCTTTAGTTCCCTGTTTTTTGTCTTCTACCTCCTTGTCCTTTGTGTCATTGATTTCCTTAGTATTGGCTCCTACTGTCTCCTCTTCCATATTTCTTTTCCCTTCCTCCGAAGTACCTCTAGCATTTTCTAGAGGTTTCTTACCTCTACTAGCAATGACCTCCTTGTAGGAGGGAGTGGCTCTCCCTCCTCTGCGACCCTCCATGAGGAACACTGTCTGCGACTCACTGAAACCCTAGAAGTTCACCTTCGTTGTTCCTGACTGCCTTCCCGTCCAATATGTATGATATATATGATTATAATATTAAAACCAAAAGACATATTAAAAAGATAAGGATGCCAGGGTTATGTAACTTATGTTCATAAGTATTGAGCAAGAAGTTAATGAGTTATGGATGTGTAAAATTTTCAATTTTCTAAAATGCTTATGGAAATACTTTATGGTACATATTAATGAGTGGCAAAGATATATTAGTTTCTTAATTTATAAGTGTTTATGTATAATGATACATTGAAGAAAGTGCACACATGAAAAGGGAAGTTTAAATTTCAATGTAACCACATTTACAATTTTGGTATATAAAAGTGTAAATTTCAATAAATTTGTGACTAGAAAAAGGTATATTGTGTATAAGATTAACTTGTACTTAAACTTTACCATAGCATGTAGCATGTAGATCACTGATGTCTCTTAATTCATTACTAAACCATCAATGATTGATGTGCTTTGATTTCTTTTATATATTTGTATATATTTTGATTTCTTGTTAATTAACACTTAATTATGAGATGTTTAGAGAAACACTCTCACCATATAGATGTTTACCAAGTCTGGGATAGAACTAATGTTTTGCACATTGAAATTATCATTGATCCACATTATTTATTTATATATGATTTAAATTTTGTTTGGTGATCCTTTAGATAAAGAAGATTATGTATATTTCGGATTGATGTGTTTTGATTTCTTTTATATATTTGTAAATATTTTGATTTCTTGTTAATTAATACCTAGTTATGAGATGTCCAGAAAAACACTCTCACGGTATCAATGTTTAAAAAAATCTGTTTTCTTATAAATTTAAATTAATATATAGCACAAAATAAAATAAATATAAAATTGACATAATAAAAAGATAAATATAATATGCACAATTTATATATATATTTTACAAAACATAATATTTGTATAAAGATAAATAAAAAATAAAGTGATTATTGGTAAATCAAAAGTAAATAATTTTATTATTTTTCATTTATTAAATTTAAAATATATAAAATTAAATAATTGATGATTTCATATTAATAATATTAATATATCTGAGGTATAAATAATCACATTGGTAATATTAATTTATTTAATATGTCAATAAAAATATTTAAAATATTCTAATAACTTTCCTTTATAATAACGACGGAATATAATTTTTTATTTCATTAATATTTATATTTTTCATTTGAACATTAAATTACAATTACATCATTTGTAAATTTTAATTTACAAGAGTGAAAATTTGGACTAAATAATATTATTAAAAATACTTAATAAATAAGACTAAATTTTATTATTAAATTTAGAGGAGTGTTTGGGTAACAAATAATACAAATATTAAATTTCAAAAATAAATATGTTGAATAAAAAATTTACAGATTATTTAAAAATTAACCTGATTTCTTTAAAAAAAACATTTAACAAAATTAAAAATAAACATATCGAAACTTCCCATGCAAGGACACCAACATCCCATGCATTGAGAACACCATTTGAATACCACTTAATTGATTATGTCTAAACCTTAAGCAATCGATAGTCCCACATGGCAAGATTTTCGCTGCAGATGACGAGTTTCAAGTTTGGAAGTAGTTATTCCCGGTATCTATGCACAGGAAAATGCCATGTGTTTGTTTCAAAAAATCCGAGAGTACACAGGTACCTGTACATAGTGAGTTTCAACAAACCCGACACTCTACAGGATCACCGCGTAGCAGAAATTTGTTGCGACTGTATTATATTTAGTTACATGTATGTTGCATGTCCGAGAGATGGTCCAGCTTGCTACATTTGGCATGGCAATATAACTGTTGTGGATTCCGAGGAGGAGCAACTAAGCTGAAATTTCTACCTGCATTTTCATTCTATAGTCCTCTCCCAAAAAATAAAGTAATTATATTTATATCAGGGACTTGTTTGACAGTTTTTTCATTTCGTTTGGCCTTCTCCTTTTTTCGGCTTGTAATTTGCCAGCCAAAAACAGATACAAACGTTACACAAAAACAACAGGAAGGAATTCTTCATATCAGGAACCTGCTTGACATTTTTTTCATTTTGTTTGGCATTCTCCTTTTTTTAGCTTGTGATTTTCCAGCGCAGAGCATAGACAAATGTTAAAGAAAAACAACAACCAGTTTGGAACCCTCCTTTAAAAAAAACTTTCAGAGGTAAGAACTTTTCGAAGTTCACGAAATCAACAAATCCAATAGTTTAAGATCAAAATTTAGACGGTAGCTTTTTTCAGTTTTATTTTTATGCAAGTGTTTGGACATGCAAGAAATGAATTACCAAGGCAGGGAGTTGTCACTTCGAAAAAGAAAAGGAAGGAATTATCTATAACATAAACCTGCATTTACTTTAATTAACCTAAAATTCTGTCATATTCAACATCTTTTCTACATATGTCGTAGATTAAACGCTGAGTAGAATTATTCTGAAAATTTTAGACATAAGCACTTTTGAGCTGCATTATGAAAAATATCCAGCATTTTCAAGAAAAGCCATCAATAAATATAACATGCTCCCGGTGTTTGCTGTTTGCTCGTGTGGAGAATGGTCCACACACATTTGAATGGATTCGCTCTAGAATAACCTCTGCTCGATTGTTTGTGTCGTGAAAAAAAGATTTGGTGTATTTACCCAAAGTATACCGCTTGCATGTATCAACTAGCTCTAGTGTACCTTTGGGCAAACCGGTGGAGATCTACTGCATGATTTTCAAAGCCCTATGATGCAAGTGACCCAATCCCCTGTGCCACAACTTGCCAACGTCTTGACTCTGCACCATCTTTGCTTTCGTGCTCAAAGCAACACAATTATCTACCTCCAACTTATCGAGATTCTTCACACGAATCTCTATCTTTTTTACTTGACCCGTGGCTATGTATTGAAGGAACACCTTTCATTTCGAGAAGGTCACATCATAGCCTCTACCCTCAAGCATGACAATAGATGCCAAGTTCTTCTTCAGCACGGGGGCATACATAACATTATTCAAGGTGAGTGGAGCCCCATGCTCCCTCTCTGTGCCCAATCCAATAGCACTATACTTCTTGTCTTCACCCATCTTGATATGCATATGGAGATATTTCTCCTCTAGGTCATTGGATGACTCCTTGTTTCCAGTTATGTGGAATGAAGCTCCACTGTCTAAGTACCATACACTTCCCATCATTAATGACACCATGCATGCAATGAAGAAAAATTCCAATTCGAATTGAGAGGCCAAAGCCTCACCCGCCGCTCCTCTTGAGGACTTCTTCTTGGACTTATTGAGTGAACAATTTGTAGAAAAATGGCTCAGCTCCTAACAATGAAAGCACTTAACTTTCGTCATGTCTTTTTTCTTACCTCCATCGCAAGAATCCGATTTGGAATGGGAAGTTTTCCCTTTCCCCTTTTTGCCTTAATCACTAAGGCACAATTATCTTCATCATCAGTGTTTGATGAAAAGCCATCCCTGGTGTTCCTCTGGATCTCCTTTTGAATCAAATCCAACCATAGTCGTTACCAATCTGGCAGCGTCTCCCACCATTAACAAAGCCCTGATAACTATGCCAACTCTTTTGGACTTCCAAAAGAGAAAGACTCACAATATCATCCTCGGCAATCGTGATTCCAACACTTCCAAGTTCATCACTACATTGAGTGAACTTGGCCAAGTATTTTGGAATAGTCTTGCCTTTCTCCATTTTGATTTTTCAAAGTTTGTCATTCAGTGTTGTTAAAATAAGCTAATTACTCCTAGATGAGGAGTTGGCTAAAACTAGAGAGTCAGTTAACGAAGTGTTGAGTCAAGTCGATTTAAGTGATAGACCACTGTTAGTGTGTGGTTGCATGTCAAGTTATTTGAAGCAAGTTACTAGTTGGAAAAGGTTAAATACCCTTCATCACGTTCATTGTAAGTATCGAGTTTTGTGTGATCAATAGAAAAGCTGCAACTAGTGTTTTGTGTGTAAATTTTTGTTTTGTCTCCTCTACATGTCCATCAAATTGGTATGAAAGCGAGGTTTGAGATAGAGGGACTCTGCAACCACACCGTGCGTGTGCGAGTGATAAGATAGTCGAAAGTTTGTCAGTCGATGTAACCGAACTCGTTTGGTTTGTAGACAACATACATAGAGTTTCTTGAAGGTTGAAACCCCATCCGTTTGAAGAAGTAGCCGCAGATGCCGTCAACACCTATCTCCTGGTAAGAATTGAGTAGTCGGAAAATCTGACGAATATCGCAAAGTCGTCATGCTCAACAAGCAAGCCATCGTTTAGCAAATAAGTTAATGTTCGCATAACTCAATACGGAGTCAACGTTTTTCTTTATGTTTGAAAGTCGAAAGGCATAGTCACGTAGGCTTTAAAAGTCACCTGGTCTTTTCTAAAATCATAAAGCGAAGTGGGTACGATTTTAAATATCTTCTCACGTGGGTTTTTTGAAGGATAAGTATTATCATATGATTTTTTCAAAGAGTGGTTTTTTTTTATAGATACTTTTATATATAAATATTTTTTATATAAAAGGAAAATTATATTAAAAATAATAAAGGGTTTATTTAGAGTAAATATTTTATAAAAGAAATTTTTGAATAGGAGTGTTTTTTTAAAAGAAGCTTTGCAATAAGGTTTTTTTGAAGAGAATTTTTTTTTTAGAAAGATGGCTTTCTCAAATTTCCAGTCTCAATTCTCATCATTTACAGAGAAAGGTTATGATGTGTGGGCCATTAAGATGGCAACCACGTTACAGGCCCATGATGTTTGGGATTATGTCTAGCGTGGGTTTGCAGAACCTAAGGATGAAGTAGCAAAACGTGCTCTCAATAATGTAGAGAGGGAACAATGGAAAAAAGACAAGAAGAAGAATGCACAAGTGTTGCAGCTTGTCCAGCAAGAAGTGGACTGAGCAGTGTTCCAAAAGATTATGATCACGTCTTCAGCAAAGGAAGCATGGGATACTTTGGTGACAAACTATAAAGGTATGGCCAAAGTCAATATTGTTAAGTTGCATAATACTAGGAGAGATTTTGAAAGTCTGCAGATGAAGGAGACAAAGGACATCGATTCTTTCATGAATCAGGTCATAAATGTCGTAAATCAATTAAAGATTTATGGTGAAGAAATTAAATATCAAATAGTGGTTGAGAAGGTCCTCAGATCTTTGTCTACCAAATTTGATGTTGTGGTAGTAGCCATAGAAGAAGCCAAGGATTTGACATCATTGACAGTTGATGAGTTGATGGGATCACTTCTATCACATGAGACAAGGATAGATAGAAATAAGGATTCCACTTTAGAGACTGCTTTCAAAAGTCAGGTTTCTATTTCAAGAGACAAAGGTTGAGGCAGAAGTAGATTGAGAGACAGAGGACGAGGTAGAAGATATGGTGGTTAGAGAAATGGACGGGAAGAGCAAGAACATGAAAGTGGAAGAAACTACATAAGCTTCAACAATAATCAAAGAGTTGACAAATCAAAGGTGATATGTTATTATCGCAATAAATTTGGTCACTATGCTCATGATTGCATGAAGAAGCTACCTAATCAAGGGAACCAAAGAGATAATGTCACTACAAAGAGTACTAACTCCATGTTCCTAGCTTGCCATATCATGCATGATCCTTTTGCTAGTGTGTCGTTATTAGATAGTGGTTGTAGTAACCACATGACATGCAACAAGAATTTGGTTGCAAATTTCGATCAATCTATGAAAAAAGAGGTAAAGTTGGGGACTGAAAAGACTGTGGATGTAGATGGAAAATGAGTGGTCAACATTCTGACCAAGCATGGGGGGCCAAAGACAATCTCAGAGGTATATTATGTTATTAGTCTCAAACATAATTTGATAAGTGTTGGTCAATTGACACAGAAAGGATACAAAGTTATCTTTCAAGGTCAAGAATGTGTTATATATGACAAGCCCACAAGTAAGCAGTTGATAGCGAAGGCGCAGATGACAAGGAATAAACTCTTTCCTCTAATTATGAATTACAATGATCAGGTCAGTGATTTTAGAATTGCATGTTTTGATGATTATTGGTTATGGCACTTTCGATTTGGACACTTGCACTTTTCTAGTTTAAGATTGTTGCAGCAGAAACAAATGGCTAGAGGATTACCTCCCATCAAAGAACCTGCTAGTACTTGTGAGTGTTGCATTTCGGGAAAGAAACACTGTGAAAATTTTCCAAAGGGTCTTGCATCGAGAGCAAAGAAACCTCTTGAGCTAGTGCATACAAACTTGCGTGGACCTATGAGGACACAGTCGATTGGTGGAAGTTGTTATTTCCTCACTTTCATTGATGATTATAGTAGAAAGACTTAGGTTTTCTTCTTGAAGCAGAAGTCTGAAACTTTTGCAAAGTTCAAGGAATTCAAAGCCTTAGTAGAGAACGAAAGTGATCGACGGATCAAGGTATTGAGGTCAAATCGTGGTGGAGAATATGACTCAAAGGCATTCCATGATTACTACAAACAACATGGAATTAGAAAATGGTTTACAACTAGGTACACACTGCAGCAGAGTGGTGTAGCAAAGAGAAAAAACAGGACAATTATGAACATGGTAAGAAACATGTTGAAAGGTAGAAAAGAAGGATTTGGTTGGATACGCAGATAGTGATTTTGCAGGCAGTTTGGATGATAGGAAGAGCACTTCTGGTTTTGTGTTCCATCTTGGTTCAAGTGTGATTTCATGGGCATCTAAGAAGTAGCCCATTGTGACACTTTCGTCAGTGGAAGTAGAATATGTAGCAACAACATCAGCAGCATGTCAAGGAGTATAGTTAAGAAGAGTATTTGATGGACTGAAGCATCAACTACAATGATCAACAACAATATATTGTGACAACACCTCAATGATTGCAGAATAGTGTGTTTCATCAAAAGAGAAAGCATATTGATACTAGATATCACTTTATTAGAGAACTTGTGAGCAATGGAGAAGTTCACTTGAAGCCTTGTAAATTTAGTGATCAATAGCTGATATATTTACTAAGTCATTAGCACAAGATGTGTTTGAGTTTCATAGAAAAATTTGGGTGTTGTAAGCCTAGCTGAGACATAGACCAGCAGGCATGTTTGAGTTGTCATGAATCATGTTTTAGTTTAGCGGTGGTAATTAAGGGGGAGTGTTAAAATAAGCTAATTACTCCCGCATGACGAGTTGGATAAAACTAGAGAGTCAGTTAACTGAGTGTTGAGTTAAGTCGATTTAAGTGATAGACGATTTTTAGTGTGTGGTTGCATGTCAAGATATTTTAGGAAAGTCGCTAGTTGGAAAAGGTTAAATACCCTTCATCGGGTTCATTGTAAGTATCAAGTTTTGTGTGATCAATAGAATAGCTGCAACTCGTGTTTTGTGTGTGAATTTCTATTTTGTCTCCTCTGCATGTCCATCAAATGCCAATTTCCTTTGGTCACTTTTGTTCTTATACAAATCTTCCAATGCTTTCCACATAGCATACGAAGTTTCCTTACCATGGAGATTTGAGACAATGTGGTCTCAAACTCCCTCAAGGATTATCCGCTTCGCCTTCGCCACACACTCCTTCTATTTGACCAGATTTTGTGCATTTGATGCTACTGGCTTAGGAATGTCTTGATTAACGAATTCCTTCAAGCCATTATCCTCAAGCACAACCTCCATATTGTCCCTCTAGGCTATATAATTAGAGTTTCCTTCCAAGGCATACTCGAGCCGCAAATTGTAGAATGCCATATGCCGATCCTGAAGTATGTATTGCAAATTCGAATTTCACTTGTAACCCAAAACTCAAAACTTTGAAATCTCCTCTAGTATATTAAATTCAGTTATGATACCATGTAGAATTTCCTATATATTCACAAGCTCATGAAATGTACTAAAGCACAGGACAAGAATCTACTTCTACTTTAAACCAGCGGAAGCCGATAGATTGATAAAAACAATATGAACAAGAAGAAGACAAATCAATGGTACATAACACAATAATTTTCTCTAGGAAAAGCCACTGCTCAAAACCTTGTCTATTTGTATTTCATTAAATCAGAAATATGAGTGAAGATAAAAAAACTTGTTCACACGAGAACAATTCCGCACAACTATGTTCAACTCTCTAACTCATAGGCCTTCTATTAGCCAACACTTAGCCAATTTCCACTGCCTGCCAAGCCCCTATTTCCTTGCACAATTCCTAGGATGAATAACCCGTATTTAAAGGGAATTCATGCTTCCAAAATTGTGCAATCCAAACATAGGTCCTTCTCTCATTGCATGCATGATATTTACAACTCGCTAAATCATACAAATGATAGTACACTATCCTTGCACTCTAGTCTCAAGTGGGTCTTTCTCTGAACTGACATGCATGAGTTTCTTATGAGGGAATCTTCAGTTGAATGGAGTAACACTTATGGATGCACCAGTGCACCAACTGACTATTAGTCCTCTATTATTTCCACAAACAGTTAGAACTAATTTAATTGACCATAACTCAGTAAATTGAGTTATCTAATTACAACTCAATTTAAACTCATACTGGACCCCTAAAATTTAGGGAGAACATATACATGACTATAGAAAGACTTCCAACTCAAAATTCCTAAGCTAATTAAGTTAATTAAACTTAATTAACTATTTACAAGTTGCTATGAGAATAGAATTCGATTTTAATTCACAGTTTCATTCAAGGACAAATTAAACTGAAATTTCTTGATGTCATTTCTCAACAATAGATGTATTATATTGACTTGAATACTTCAGTAGTGCACCATGGAAAATTTTAGGGGTGAATGTTCGCCCTTTGGCGAAATTAATGGGTTTTAAATTTTTAGTGGGTGAATATTTTGTATCATAGTACATTTTTACAAATCACCTCAAATAGCCCACCCTATTTTAAGGGAGAGGGTAAAAAAGGTAAATTTAGCCCTTGAAATTAGGAGTTACAACCTTCCATTCGCCCTAATTTTCAAGAATAGGTTTTATTTAAGTGAATCCTATGGGCCAAATACCATATTTATAAAAGAGGTATGGTAAGTTAATAAAAATATAAATAAATGAGAGGTATGGTAAATAAATAAAACATTTTTTATATTTACTCCATAAGTCACCTTATATACATGCAAAGGTGTAAACAAATAAAAATATAAGTAAAGTGGAGGTATGATGAATAAATAAAACATCTTTTATACTTACTCAAAAGGTATGGTAAATAAATAAAAATATAAATAAATTAGACGTATGGTAAATAAATAAAACCGCTTTTTATATTTAGTCCATAACCCTCGTTATATTTATGAAGGCTCAAAAAAGAGGTTTTATTTAAGTGAATCCTATGGGCCAAATACCATATTTGTAAAAGAGGTATGGTAAATTAATAAAAACATAAATAAACGAAAGGTATGGTAAACAAATACAACATTTTTTTTTATATTTACTCCATAAGTCACCTTATTACGAACACTCAAAAAATGCTTTATATTTAGGTGAAATCTATGGGAAAAATACTATGGGACAAATAACATGGGCTAGAATATTATTAATACCATGCAAAAAAACATTATTAACCCTAATATTAGTATTTATAAAAATAAAAATGGCACATGGTATTGACCCATGGTATTCACCTGCAATGTAGCCTATTTAAATGGGGGAATTAAACTAGCATATATCCATCTTTACTCTGGATCTACTAACCCCATAGAGGTATCAAATATCGTGATATGCAAACTAGCATAGAGTGTAAAAATATTTGATCCTCTGGGGGCTTGGTGGATCAAGAGTAAAAATGGATGTTGTAATTTAATGTATGTTAAACATTTTAGCTTGGTTAAAATAAAAAATAAAATAAAAATCAACTATTAACTTTTATAAATTACTAATAGTAATTTTTAAGCTTCAGGTTTATGATAACCCATGGTAATACCATGGGATTCATGTGAGCATAGACTATTTAAAGGGGAAATTCTATCATCTTAGATCCATCTTAATTCTGGGTCTACAAGTGCTTAGAGGGATAAATAGATTTCATCCCCCTAAGAGTGGTAGATGTGGAGTTAAGATGGATACAGGTTGGTTTCTATGATAATGAAGATATTAAATAGGCTTAGGAAATTATATTGTAAAAACATCTTAAGGTGAATGGTTAAAGCATAGACATTGGACAAGTATATTTGTATACTTCTGTTTTAAACTGAAACAAATCCAGGGCTAAAAGGAATGGATTGATTGCACTAGTCATCTTTCTATAACTTTCCAACATAGGCTGGAGTAAACAGATTGTAATTTGGGTAATTTTTCTAACTGCAAACAGGAACATACTTGTGTATTGGCAGGGTGGTTAGTGATGAATTTGAATTTTTCTTGGTTTTATATATAGTATTAGGTTTTTTCTCATGATTTCTGTGAATGACACGGGTGAATTTTATTCTACACCCACTAGGTTATCGATATGTAATTTCGGTAATTTTGATTTCAAAAGATATTTTAAAGAAATGCAATGATTTCATTTGTGTATTCAATAAACACAATATTCTAATGGAATTATGCATTTGTGGTTTACCTATATAGATTCCATGGAGAAGTATTAGTGGTGTGACATCAATTGTCCTCAAGTAGAGGCTTTAGTTTTACTCTTTTTGGAAGCAAATACTTTCTCCCAACATTTTTTGAGTTCCATGAAAAATTTGAAAGTCCTAATAGTATTCAATTATGGGTTCAAGAGAGACATAGTATTCAATTATAGGTTAAAGAGATCCACACTGAATGATCTATTGGCCTTATCTTCACTTAGTTTAAGACTATTCACTTGGAGAGGCTGCATGTGCCCCCACTTCAAGAGCATAGTAAAGTCATGTAGAACTTAGAGAAGCTATCTTTAAGCTTTTATTGAAGATTGGAAAACTGTCTGGATTCAATAACACCCAATCGAGCATTAAGCTTCCAATAATGCTAGATTTTATCCTAGAGCACTTTTGTGATTTGGAGGAGATGCCCCCTCGTATTTGTGACACATCTTCAGTTGTGAATTGGACTATTACTAACTGTCATTTCCTTCGAAAGTTACCTGATGACTTGGGGAACCTCAACTCTTTAAGAATGTTAAGGAAGGAAAAAAAGTACATTATGCTAAGTTCTCTTATGCTTTTCAAGTTTTTCTTGGATATCTACAACGTTTCAGGTAGGAAAGTACATTCTATTAATGAAAATTTGTCTTGATAGAAAGGCCCAATTTCAAATTCTAATTCTTTCAAAAAACATTGTATAACTGTAATGTTTCTAAAAGGAAAGCATATTTTTTCAATTAAGTATCATGATCCCATATTCCAACTTATTTTTCAGTAACCCATTAGGCTTTGTAGCTTTGAATAAATCCATGTCTTTTGATAAGATCCTCTTCCAAATTAGAACGCAGTTTCCTTTTGGCAATAACCACATACAATGTCTTGATTTCGTTATTGAGAAAATAGAGGTTGTAAAACAAGCCTTTGCCATACAAGGACTTGATTCATTGATTATGTATCAATCATGGCTCTTGATGTAACAATGTCTTGATTTTGTTGCTTGAAAATAAAGGTTATGCTTTACTATTTCACAAAATTTCTTACAATCTTTCCATAAGTATTGATTTGTAATCTCAGTCACTGAGGGATGACAGTAATGACAAAGGTAAAATTCCATGGTTTGAAGTTCTCCTCTTACTAAATATTTAAATATATCACCACAATTTAATTGTTAGTTAAAGGAATTGTATTTGATTTGTAAACAATTCATTGCTTGATTTATAGATTTTGATTTTTTCCCTTTTTTATTTTTTTCTCAGATTTGGTATGAGATATCTTCTAAGATTTGGGTTCCCTAGTTTCCCCACCATAGCTACGAGGTTCAGATGTTATCATTAAATATTCTCGGAACGTTACAACTTTTCCAGTAAGTGTGCTTTGAAACATTGTTGTTGCTTTTCCATGGTGTTAATGCAAATAAGCACTGCAACTAGTGCCATTATTTAGATTAAGTGCCGAAATCTAGGTGGTCTTGCAATGATGGAGTGATTGTTTTCTAGCTACTAAGGCCATATGCATTTTTATCTCTTATGTTGTCCTGAGATATTCAAATTCAGAATAAGAATTGAGGTCTCATTTCCACTGTAGATTGCAATCAGTTTCTTGAACATAATATATAGTAGATTATATTTTACTAATCAACTGTGGATGTGATCCCTCGTAGGAAAGGAAATTCAAAGTGACTTTGATTTCACATTGACTTGTCAAAACATCCACACAGGAAAGGAGATTCAAAGTGACACTGATTTCACACTGATTTGTCAACATGGAGGCAAGAGAAAAGGAAACTTTGTATTCAACAATGCTCTTAATTTCATATGTACATGCATAGACATATTAGTAGAAAATATTGAAGGGTTGCCTAAGTAATATTTTCCATTCCACTACATTCTTTACAGCTTGTAAATAAATAACTCAAAACAATTCATTACACTACTTGTTGTTCTTTATTAATCAGTGGTTAAGATTTTGATATTGAACTGGCTAAGATTTTTCTTCCTTTTGTGAAATTGTGTGTTCTATAATGCTTCTTTTCCATTCACTATGTATAGCATATAAAGTGTGTCTAATGGAGTAGGAAGATTGGAAAGTCTTGTGATCCTTGAACGATGTTACAAGGCAGAAACTCAACAGGGCAGGGTAGGTGCATCCCCACAAAGGGGTCACAAATACCAAAGTTGGTATTGGCTAGTGCCTTGAGCTAGAAAATTTCCTTTACCCTTGTATTAATAGTGAATCTGGAGAGGATTCTAATATTATCTTTATAAGATTTATATTAGTTAAGATTGATGAATAAAATTCATGAGACATGAGCTAGGATGTCCTTGCAAGGTGGTTGTTGATTATTGGAAGCTATGATGGCCATTATGTCAGGCCAGGTGGTCGCACTCCCTTGATCGTGAGCACAATTGTGATCAAGATGGAAGAATTTATAGTCTAGATTGATTGTTTAGCAGTGATAGTTAGTGGGCTCATTCACAAAAGCTTCTATTTCACTAATCCTTTTTATAGAGTTGTCAGATTCAATTTCCAAAGTTTTTAATTACACTATAGAGTTGAGTTTTGAGAGAGTTGTGATTCACAGTGTTAAGTATAGTAGCTATGACACTTGAATGAAGACAAGCATAGTAGAGGTATCAGACTCTGTTATAAGCTTACCTGCATATCATAAGGGACTTAGTTGGCTTGTTTATAATTTTATAAACAAGTTCCATGTCGTGGAAATGTGAAAAAAAAATAGTGATATTGCCACCATGTGGCTCTTGTCATATATGGTTTTATACTTTTTCAAAAAATTCTCTAAGAGTTCACAATGCTAAGATTCACTAGGACTTTACAAAGTTTTACTATTTAGTGAAAGACTCGCCAAGATCTTACAAGATTTTATAATTGAGTAAAATATTCGCCATGCCTGGTGAGAGATTCGCCAAAAAATCATATATACATATTATATTATTGATAAAATCGCCTCCCATTTTTCCTATATACCATGGAGATTCGCCCATTTATTATACATATAAATTTAGGGGGGGTTCTTAAAATTTTCCCTGTAGTGCACACTAGTACCCATGGCCATGTTTGTTAATGTAAGAGATAAGAATTTGATCCTCATCTAGAGTCTCATTGATACTGGTAAAGGTGAATCTCTCACTGCACCGATGATGGTGAATCTCTAATAACATAAAGAACAACGAGAATTGCAGTGTGTAGTGGCAATAGGAAAAGGAAGATTGTGGGAGGATGCATGCAAGTTTCCATGCTAAAGGGAAATAACGCATCTACATCAACTACAGTAACTTGTCATGATGTTCTGGTTTATGCTTTAGACCACATAATGATACATTAACTATAGTAACCTTTTATCATGTCCTAATCTATGCTCTAATTTAAAGTTTTTGCACCGCTAAAATGTTGTTTAGTAATTTGTTTTTTTTTTTAATTATATTTAATTCATACAAAGTTAGAAAATAAATTCTCCTCCATTAGAGTATAAAGTTACATGATCATGAATTTAACCAACAAAAAATTGTGTAAACAAAACTAAAAAAATAAGAAAATAATTTTGAATGTATGAAAAATAAAAAATTACATATATATAGGGAGAGAGAGGAATACATAACTAGGAAGGTTTCATAATGGTAGTGACATAAGGTTGATTTGGACTTCTACCACTATAACCTTTAAGTGTCTACATACACCCCATTTGTAGACATAGGTTAATTGGGAGGTTCGAGCCTTAGATCTCATAGTTTGTATAATACTTCATGGCACAGTGATCGTCAAATGAGCTACCCCTTAGGAGCTTCTAAAATTGAAGGAAAATAGTGTGGGCTTTGATCCACTTATGTGTGCAAAAGTGACAAGATCATTTAATATAATCTCTCTAGGTGCAACCATATATTCAACCACTACCTTAAAGTGCCCCCATAGCTTCAAGATAAGCCCTAATGGAAATTAAACATTTCCTAATGGTGAAAAACTCCTCACTTTCCATCATTAGATCGAACCCCTTTATACAATATATATATATATATATATATATATATATATATATATATATATATATATATATATATATATATATATATATTGACTACTTATTGACTAATAACAAAAAATTATACTCCCTGAGTAATAAATAGAAATATCCATATCCAAATTGTGTGTTTCATTCATGAAGATCACAAAATCCATGCCCATAGTAGATCTTTGAACCCACCACTATCATTTAGCCTTGAGCCTTGCAAGATATGAAAAATATCTCACGAGCCTTACTTTCTTCACGGAATTTATGGTTCACAACAAACAATCATGATTTTTGAAAGAGCCATGTTGTGAGGGAGTGGATTCCAAACAATTTCTACTAACATCACCATTTAATATAACACAATAGGTTGACGACCACTTTATTCTCCCTTATAGACATCGTAAATTATTTGGAGATATACTTTATTGAAGGAAATGATAGCTTGCAGAACATAAATTAGTACTTAGCCAAATAAAATAGTACCAACATTTTAACTTAGAGTAGTATAATGAGGTTACAATTTTGCTAAGAAAATAGTGGAAATTCCAATACATGATTTTGGCAATTTTTTTGCAAAAATAGTGAGAAAAGTGAGTTACATTTGTCAAACTTCAATATGATCTGGCCTTTTTTTATGATGCTAATCGATTTCCAACATCAAAAAAATAATTCAAACACTCCTATGATCAATTTTTTTTAATAACCAAATTCCAACAATAAAATGACTTTCTAAATAAAATTATAACCACAATAAACAAAACCTTTTAACCACAATAAACAAAACCTTCTAACTTTATAAAGTATTAAGTCACAAACACTTAAGTGTGGTTGATTTAAGTGTTTCCTCTCATTTCCTTGCCCATAAAATATTAATTATCAAGTACTATACACCCCAAAGCTATGACTAACTTATTTTGCTGGTGGGAAAGACACGCAACATGTTAACACTAACATTGTGCGATTCCTATAAACTGAAATATTTACACATCTCACATTGTAATTGCTAAGATATTTTATATTTTTAAATAAAATATTAAAGTTAATTACAAGAATTTAATCAAACAAATTAATATATATTAAATTATTATTTTTTAATTAAAAAATATTTATAATTTTGTTAAATATAAAACTTAATAAATATTGGATATTCCTAGTGCTACTTGTCCTCCCTTCGGAAATTTAAGTTCTAAGTCAATAAAGTCCATGAGTCGATGCTCTCACTAATAGATTATTTACTTTGGCCAACTATTAAGCATATCATGGGCAAGTTTATAATGAGGATTTTGTTTAAGTAATACAAGTATTGAAAATTCTGTTTTTGATTTTATATTTATTTTATATATATTTTTTGAATATTTAAATCATGATTATGTATAAAATTTAAAAATTATATGTTTAAATAATTATTTTTTGAAAATATTGTATTATATATATAATTTAAGTATTTATACTCATATAAATGTAAAAGATTTAGTTTAATGGAAAATTTTGGTAAAAATTTAATTTTGTAGCCAGGTTTATATTACGACTTATTATATGAGGGAGAAGTGTAATTTTTTATATTATAACTTAGTATATGAGGAAGAAGTGTAACTTTTTTCGTGTTCAAATTTAATTTGACATGTGGCATTTTTCAAATAAGAATAAAATATTATATAAATAAAAAAATAACTTCGACTATTAAAAAAAATAAAAATGAATCACTCATGAGGTATAGATAAAAATGAATCACTCATGAGGTATAGATCGGTTGGTTTGTATGGGGTTTAGTCTTTACCAAGTCTCAAGTTTAAAGCTCATTCGAAGGGGCTAAAGATGATAGCTATTTTGGGAGAATCAGGATGGAAACCAATTTGGGGGAATTAAAGTATATATGTCTGTTGAATGCATCTTTTTCTTTTACAAATTTCTAATAAATAATTATTAAAGTAAAGTAAAATAAGATATTCTCTTTAAGATAGTGTTTGGTTTACTTTCATCTTCAATAAGCTACTCGACTTATGCAACATTGTTGTGCCACATGACAAGATACCTTCTAAACGTAAGTACATTCTTCCAACTTCTGAAATATCCTCTCCCTTTCCATTTTCTTTATTCATGTTCAAATACAAAAAAAACTAAGACTTATAAAAAGTATTTGTTTGAATTCTTATATTATTATTATTATTATTTTCACATTTTGGGTGCTCTCTTTTCTCTTTTGAGGAAATATATATCGAGTTCTCAAGTTTATAAAAATTTATACTCTTTTTCAAATTGTAATACAATATTTTTTTTTTAAGAAGTTATCATCAAAACAATAAACTAACAACAACAAAAAATCATTTTAATTTTAGTACTCTTATAATTATAATTAATAATATTAATATAAAAAACTTTCTTTAAGTCTATTCACTCTTAAAAAATTTCCTAATTAATTTAATTATAACATATTCCATAAAATACTAATTTTATAAAAATGTATTAATTAATTTAATTATAACATAACTCAAGGCCCCTACGTAACTAGCAAAAGGAATTTGGATTCAATTATAATCCATTAGCCTTGGCTACAATTCCTCAAGAGCTAAAACTTTGGGATATCTGGGTAACATACAAACACAAGCTTTAACTCTTATTGTTCATCTCAATACTTTGAGGCTCTCTATGTTTTTGCAGGTCTCTCATCTTCAAGGATCTCTTTTACTTAGGTTTGGCCTCTTATTTCTCATTCCTTGCAATTCCTTTAACAACTGGCTTCTTTTTATGTTTTCTCTATTTTCTCTTGCATCCATTTTGAGTTTTGACTCTCTATCCCCCTCCTCGGCCCTATGTTCTTCATAGGTTTTCTTTCACTTGCTTCTTTG
The DNA here is from genome assembly GCA_031772625.1 of Pinus tabuliformis. Classification (NCBI taxonomy): domain Eukaryota; kingdom Viridiplantae; phylum Streptophyta; class Pinopsida; order Pinales; family Pinaceae; genus Pinus; species Pinus tabuliformis. The sequence continues at coordinate 586,453,324 of CM062814.1, read as the reverse complement.
TGATCCTGCCTCGCCTCTCTCATTGGTTTTCAATCTTTTTCTGTTGTTGTTCTCTCCTCATTCTAAGACCTCTAGCCTTTTTTTTCGGATTTTTCTCCCTCTTTTTGCCTTATCCTTCCCTCCTCAGTATCCCCTATAATCATTCCCTTCTCCATGGTTCATTGTTGACTGGTTAGCCCTACAAGGTGAGGTTGCAGAGATAGGCATGGTGCTCCACCTCCTCCCATTTCTAGCCCTCCTACCTGTTACAGGTCTATTTGGGCACATCACTCTCGACATTCAGATCAGTACCATTAGGGCTCATCAAACCCTAATTCAGTTGTTACATGCCCTAGACAAGTCATCACATTGAATGCTTCCTTCCCTGAAAGTTTCCTGGCTTGAAGCCTTGCTGAAATGCCTCCTTGGGACACCAGCGTAGCCTTGGTCAGGGGTAAATGCGTTGCAAAGCAAGCAAGCCAATTCTGGCCTACATTGCAGTGCACTTAGGCCCTCTTTGACCTGTGCTGGGCGAGATTGAGTGAAATTTGCATAGGGTTCTGGGAATATTCCTTGATTCTAGATGATTCTAAAAGGATCCCATCTCTTATCTCCTCCTATGAGCTCGAAATTGAATAGGCTAAGGATCCATTAACCTCCTACCCTCTCATCCCTTGCTCCATGGAAACTAACTCCAAGTTTGGAAGGCCATTCAATACCCTCATTTATGAAAAAACCACCTCCATTTCCTATAAATTGAGCACTCATCATAGTGATCAAGGGGCTAGAATTTGAAGTTTGTAAGAAATTTTTGTTGGTTTTAGGATTGAGCTTATGTTAAGAAATGTTATGGCACTGGAGTGTTGAGCTTTTGATGTGGCGAGGGTTGAACTGAAGTTGGAGGAGTGGCACCGGATCGAATTGTATTGGGTGATACTCTTCCTTCTACATTAATAAAGAGCTTATTCCTTTTTTCATATGATTGTTCATATCTATGATGATTACGTGTTTCAATGTGTTCGATACCATTGTTTTATAGTCGATAGTTCATGTATGCTTTGATCATTTCTTGTTTCTATTTCTCTTGATGCAGGTACCTTTTGAGCGGATTTAGTTCAAGTGGGAGCGACGAGAGTGATTCAAAAGAGATTTAGGAAGCAAAAGGCAACAATTAAGTTCCTCCATCTCATCTATCTTCTATAAGAAAAGGTTAAACTACTTTCATTATGTTGTTCTAGGTGTAGTCACCCACCTAGGGAAGATGTGTTTATCCGTAGATGCAAATTCCATGTAACAAATTGGAGACCATAATGGGGAACAACTATCGTTCTTGGTGGCTAACCCTCATCATAGAACACCCTAGTAGACTTTGATTAGCTTTATTGATCTTATTTCAGTCTTCTTGAAGTGTTTTAAGTCAAAAATTGTGCTTGAATGTCCCTTGAATTGACTCTGTGGCACAAGCGCGGTGTTAGTCTTGACACAACACTTAGAAGAGAAGCCCTCATCTTAGAGACAGTGCATTGCAGCGCGTTGTCTCCCTCTCTGGCCTGTGTTGATTCCTCTTAGGCTAAAAATCCCACCTTTGGTTTGATTTTTCCAAAGTTGCTTCTCTTGTTGTTTGCTGAAAGATCAATGATGCTTGTGGTTCTGAAATCAAGTTGTATTTTTCCTCCTAGCCCTACTTTGGCCTTGATTGTTTAGTGTTTCTTAAATGATTTCTTTATCATTATCAATTCATTGTCAAAGTTATCTTATAGTCGATTAATCTTTTCTGAAAAGAAAGTGTCGTAAAAGTCTTCATTTCTTTCGAAAAGGAATTGTCGTAAAGTCTTCGTTTCTTGCAAAAATATTGATTGATTGTATGTGCATTAGTTTCCTTTTGTTCATCTCAACATTAAGGGAATTGAAAATAAAAACTTGCATTATGCAATTAGAGGTTTGTGTGTGCTTATAGGAATAGTTTAGGGAAATTGCATTAGATGTGCTCTTTGCTCTTTGATTAAACATTCTGATTTCTCTATCCCTTGTAGTTAAGGTTTTCATTGTTTAAAATCAAATGGAAAGAATGTTTCTCATCATAGTTTCATTCTAGGAATTTCAAATACATCATGTGGTGAACCTTGAAACGCAAATTCTTAATAAGATCAACTTAAAAGTTATCTCAATTAACCTAATGGAGCATTGTCACTTAACGCATAACATTTAGAGGTTCTAGGCTAGAGACGTGTTTCGACGTTGTAAAACATAGCAGCTGTCGTTAATTTTTTGTGATACATTCCATGTGTGATATCTCATTCCATGTACGTAAGTATATTGTAGCTCATCCACATACCTTTGGGTATATAGGGCGGTGTTACAGTACAAAAGTATAAAAGAATGCTCTCACTGTGCGGTTTCACATTCAACAACACTAACACGGATTGGCCATCCACGTACTTTTGGGTATATATGGGAGGACTACATTAGGTTGCTATCCATCCATAGGTAACTGAGTCGGGCGCCTTGTACACTGTGATACACCGAACACAACAGTCGGGGAGATTTCCTACACATATGTTAAGTCCTTGGTTTACTGAGGCAGTATATTGCAGTTCACAGTTACTTGGTAATCCTTTTGCCTATATTATCCATCTTTTGTTTTGTTATGTTATTTTGATTAAAAATAAAATTAGTTGACCCCGGATAACATCCTCCACGTCACTCCTTAGTTGATCTTAGGTTGAGACATATGGCAACAACTTCAGAGTCCACCGATCAAGGAATTCCTTTTGATGGGAATCCTAGTCCTTTTCCTCCTTTCGGAAATATTGGTGCTTCTTATATGGCTACATTGTCCCTTTTGGGACTTACCATTGACTTGCCAGTATGTTTGTTCTCAACCTCCTTGGCCCCGCAACTAAATATTCCTATAAATGGACAAAATCAACCTCCAGTTCATCCTAAAGTTGACCCTTTACCTTCTTCGTCGGTTGTTTCTTCCTCCGCTTCTTCCTCTTCGCATGGTGAAAGTGTTGACACTAGTAACTAGGTGAATAAGAAGAAGAAGAAGAAAATTCAACAGGGGGGCAACCAAGCAACCATTGCTTTGAATGCAACTTCTGATGGGAAACTGTCTTATAAGCCTCACAAACTTTGATATCCTTGCAAACTTTGTATAGGAGACCATCTTCTTAGAAATTGTTCCGGTATTCCTCAGATCTTAGAAGAATGGTCTTCTCGTCCACATCATCCTGTGTCATCAACTTTTGGAGATCATGCTAGTGATACACCATAAACTAGTGGTAGTAAAGTTCATGGAAAGAAGGGTAAAGTTAATTTTCCTTCTAGGTTATGTGAAGGGAATCACCCCATTCACCTTTGTCCCTATCTGGATGAAGCCCAAAAAGTGTTGGATAATTGTCCTACTTCTTCGCAACAACTCCCATCTGGTTACAAGAAACTCTCCCTTAATCCTTTACTAGTTGATGAAGTGGCTGACCCAAATCAGCCTTCGGTCAAACCCACTCTCTCTGAATGTGAATCCCATGAGTCTATACCCGACCAATCACAAGTCGAGGAAACAATTGACCTGATTTCACCTTCAGTTAATCGTACCTTCTCGTTGAGAGTGAGTATGATACCACTCAGGTTCTTTTCGTTTCTTTAGATTCCAATGAGCTTTGAGGCAACCCACCTGTTCCATCAAGAAAGGAGGAAATTCCTCCCATTCTCGTAACTCAAGGGGGTCATTCTCCCGTTCTTATGGTACCCCCTCCAAGTAGTCTGGTCACTTCCTTTGATTGGAATCGACTAACAAGATGTCGTCTCCCTTCTTATGTGCCTTTCCAGATCATAGTACATGTTTATAATATGATTGTATCTGGCACTATTATAGATGAAGGAGCATCTGTGAGTATCCTTTCCTCAACTGCTTGGCAAGCGCTCAGTTCACCGCCACTTGTGCCTCTTACCCAGAATTTGTTGGCTTTTAAGAGAGGAACCAGTTAACCATTAGGGATCCTCCCTCAATTTCCTATTACTTTGGGAGGAAAAATTGTTTATCTTAGTGTGATGGTAGTCCCAGGCCCTTTAGATTACAATTTACTTCTTGGGCGCGACTATGTTTATGACATGGGAGCTATTGTTTCAACACTCTTTCGAGTGATGTGTTTCCTGCATGAAGGCAGAATTGTCACCGTTGACCAACTTTCATTTCCCGGTCCAAATATGGCTTCCAGTCAACCATCTTCCCTAAATGGTCCTTTTGTCCCAATGGTATCTTCCCCACCACGGGTCAATTATGTGGCAACTCGTTCCATGCCTACATCAACTGATGATCAATTTTGTGATGTTGTACATTATGTACTAGGGGCATTGGAACCAGATCTCTCTAATGGATTCCTTGCTACGTATCCCTTCCAGAGCATTGTTCTCCCATCTGATGAGAACCTCTTGGAAGTCATGACCTCTTATGGGTTGTGATCAAGGAATCATGAGGATAGTTCATGGTCTTGTGTCAACCTCGTTAAAAAATGAAACAAAGAGTATGAGCATAGTTCCTTGTCTTGTGTCAAGCTCATTAAAAAATCAAACAAGGAATATAAGGATAGTTCCTGGTCTTGTGTCAACCTCGTTAAAATATGAAACAAAGAGTATGAGCATAGTTCCTTGTCTTGTGTCAAGCTCGTTAAAATATGAAACAAGGAATATGAGGATAGTTCTTGGTCTTGTGTCAACCTCGTTAAAAAATGAAACAAAGAGTATGAGCATAGTTCTTTGTCTTGTGTCAAGCTTGTTAAAAAATGAAACAAGGAATATGAGGATAGTTCCTGGTCTTGTGTCAACCTCGTTAAAAAATGAAACAAAGAGTATGAGCATAGTTCCTTGTCTTGTGTCAAGCTCGTTAAAAAATAAAACAAGGAATATGAGGATAGTTCCTGGTCTTGTGTCAACCTCGTTAAAAAATGAAACAAAGAGTATGAGCATAGTTCCTTGTCTTGTGTCAAGCTCGTTAAAAAATGAAACAAGGAATATGAGGATAGTTCCTGGTCTTGTGTCAACCTCGTTAAAAAATGAAACAAAGAGTTTGAGCATAGTTCCTTGTCTTGTGTCAAGCTCGTTAAAAAATGAAACAAGGAATATGAGGATAGTTCCTGGTCTTGTGTCAACCTCATTGAAAAATGAAACAAAGAGTATGAGCATAGTTCCTTGTCTTGTGTCAAGCTCATTAAAAAATGAAACAAGGAATATGAGGATAGTTCCTGGTCTTGTGTCAACCTCGTTAAAAAATGAAACAAAAGGTATGAGGATAGTTCCTGGTCTTATGTCAACCTCGTTAAAAAATGAAACAAAGGGTATGAGCATAGTTCCTTGTCTTGTGTCAAGCTCATTAAAAAATGAAACAAGGAATATGAGGATAGTTCCTGGTCTTGTGTCAACCTCGTTAAAAAATGAAACAAGTTCCATGAGCATAGTTCCTTGTATTGTGTCAAGCTCGTTAAAAAATAAAAGAAGGAATATGAGGATAGTACTTTTACTGTGTCAACCTCATTAAAAAATGAAAGAGGTCCTAGAGCATAGTTCCTTGTCTTGTGTCATGCTCATTAAAAAAAGAAACAAGGAATCTGAGTAGAGTTCCTTGTCTTGTGTCAAGCTCATTAAAAAATGAAACAAGGTCCCTTGGAGCAAAGTTCCAATTTGAGTCTTTGATTAGATCTCGTAAAATCTGAGTCGAGTCTTTCACTTGATCTCATATATGAACCTTCATTCCATCCACCTCATAGCCACGAGTAGTCTACTTAGGTGAATGAAATGAAGCTTGGGGGGCATGCACCTAGAATTGAGTCATCATGCTGGGGGCTTGTAAACCAATCCAAGCATAGTTTTTTGTTTCAAGCTTGTGTAAAAATGAAACTGAATCAAATCATAGTTTTTCGTTTCAAGTTTGTGTAAACATGAAACTGAATCCAAGCATAGTTTTTCATTTCAAGCTTGTGTAAACATGAAACTGAATCCAAGCATAGTTTCCTATGGTTCAAGCTTGTGTAAAAATGAACCCATCTCCATTTTAACCCTCGTGACTGCCATTCGATCAACCTCTTCCATCAGATGAGCCTTGGTTTTTCTCCTTCCATCGTCACTATGTGCTTGGCCAATCATACATTTTCACTTGGTTGCTTTACCCTTTCTGAGGAACAATTGCAATGAGAGGTCTTATTAGCCAGCCTCTTCTCATAAATCAACATGTTTTGAGAAGTTCCAACATCACCGGAACCAGTTGCTATCCTAGACACCACTCGTTCCTCTAACTGGAGTCCTCTTTAAGCTCTTTACAGACTCTCAAAATATGAAAAGATTGTCGAGCGCTTGTCCTTTTCAACTCATTAACGGATTGGAAACGACATCTACTCAGTATAAGTTTAACCCTTTTCTGGACTGAGATAGATTATTTATGAAAAAGGAACACGTTGATCGAATATGGTAAATAGGTTCTCTCTTGTATTATTTTACGCCTTTTCGGACTTGAGAAACAAACTTACGAAAAATAACTTGTGGAGTTTTCTTTTTGTCCCTTTTTAAACTCTCTAAACATGAAAAGGACCGAGTTCTCATTGTCGTTAAACTCGTTAAAACATTAAATAGAGACAAACTTTTCCATCATGACAAGACTGAGTTTCACCTTCACTAGGCTCGTTAAAACATCACATAGTGATGGATTCACCCGAAGGGTGGAATTATACTACAAGCATATGTTATCCTCCTCAAGCTTGGTAAAAAATAAAGAGGTACTGGTCAGCAATGACTGGGGAAAATGGGAAAAAGGGATAAATCCCTTTATGGTAGCAAGTTCCTCTTGAACATGACACTTTCACTTCATCTCCATGACTATTTTGGTTGGGTTATCTGCTTGATGGTTATCATACCTATGGTCTTTCACACCATCCATCACTTTGGTTTTGGGTCAACGCTACCAATTCATTCAGTGTCGCCGACATGTTCAAGAGAAATCACTCAGTAAACTTCATCCTTTGCAATACTCATAAACCTTCATTTTCATGACCGCCATTCCTGAACCTTGTGTCATCAGTCAAATTCCATCTCCAAAATCATTACACTCATTTCGTGTCGTTGATGTGGGATACATTAAGGCCCTCCTGCAACGAGTCACTTCTTGTCAAAATCAACACATCATCCAAGAAGTTGACTTAGAAACACCCTTCCAGTACCTTGAGACATGCATACATCAATGGCAAGTTTCTCGCTTCCAACGATAGGTTGACATCACTAGACTTCGATCGAAAGACTTTGTATGGTGTTCGACATCAAAACATTTATTCACACCATGCAGAATGTACTGCAGTACCTTTAGATCCATTATCATTATCGGTGATCTCTCTCACGTCTGTTAATGGCTTACATCATTGGCTAGTAGTCAGACGGTGTCTTCCCATGTTCGACTTCAGATCACATATTCACATGGTTAGACTTGTACTTGAGCAAACAATTGAATGAGATAGAAGACCCCGGATCTAGTTTCATCCATCTGGGCCGCGATTTCAGGAGAGTACTAAATCATATATACGATGGCTTTACATAGATGGTCAACCTATCATGGGTCTATATCTATAGACAACTATCTATGTACATGTAATGAAAGTTTATATGCTAAGTATGGGTATGACTTCTCTCAGCAGTTCATGAAAAAATTCAAAATATCATGATGTTACGTATTGTAATCAATGCAGGTCACCGTCTGCTTCAGTTCATCTCCATCACATCGTAAAGCATATCACTCGACATTATCATTTTCGAATTCATGCTTTAGGGGGCAACTGTTACAGGTCTATTTGGGCACATCAATCTCGACATTCAAATCAGTACCATTAGGGCTCATCAAACCCTAATTCAATTGTTACATGCCCTAGACAAGTCATCACATTGAATACTTCCTTCCCTGAAAGTTTCCTGTCCTGAAGCCTTGCTGAACTGCCTCCTTGGGACACCAACGCAGCCTTGGTCAGGGGTAAATGCGCTACAGAGCAGGTAGGCCCATTTTGGCCTGCATTGCAGTGCACTTAGGCCCTCTTTGACCTGCGTTGGGTGAGATTGAGCAAAATTTGCATAGGGTTTTGGGAATATTCCTTAATTCTAGATGATTCTAGAAGGATCCCCTCTCTTATCTCCTCCTATGAGCTCAAAATTGGATAGGCTAAGGATCCATTAACCTCCTGTCCTCTCATCCCTTACTCCATGGAAACTAAATCCAAGTTTGGAAGGCCATTCAATACCCTCATTTATGACAAAACCACCTCAATTTCCTATAAATTGAGCACTCATCATAGTGATCAAGGGGCTAGAATTTGAAGTTTGTAAGGAAATTCTGTTGGTTTGAGGATTGAGTTTATGTTAAGCAATGTTATGTTGCTTGAGTGTTGAGATTTTGATGTGGCAAGGGTTGAAATGAAGCCGGAGGAGTGGCACAGGATCGAACTGTATTGGGTGATACTCTTCCTTCCACATTAATAAAGAGCTTATTCCTTTTTTCATATGATTGTTCATATCTGTGATGATTATGTGTTTCAATGTATTCGATTCCATTGTTTTATAGTCGATAGTTCATGTATCCTTTGATTGTTTCTTGTTTATGTTTTTCTTGATGCAGGTACCTTTTGAGCGGATTTAGTTCAAGTGGGAGCGATAGGAGCGATTCAAAAGAGATTTAGGAAGAAAAAGACAACAAGTAAGTTCCTCCATCTCATCTATCTTCTATAAGAAAAGGTTAAACTACTTTTATTATGTTGTTCTAGGTGTAGTCACCCACTAGGGAAGATGTGTTTATCCGTAGATGCAAATTCCATGTAACACTACCCTACGTGGTATCACACTTAAGCCTCTGTCAGAGCCGTTATGGAGTGGTATAGAAGAATTATACCTAAAGTCATCTAGAGGGAAATATTAATTATTGCATACCAAGTCAGGTTGGATCGCATATTTGTTCTAGAGACTCACGTGGAGCGAGGAACTAGAGATTGGATCCCTAATGTTGGTAATTCTTCCAAGGTGAGCATTTACTTACATTCAAACAATTAATTTGTATTGGTATGTTAAAATCTTATGGGGAGGGTTCTCACTGATAGAGCATACACTCAACATGAGCTTACCATCTGCATAGCCGAACTCCCAAAGAAAATGGAAAATGTAAACAAGAAAGTCAATTTGTTGATCAAGAGAATCACTGGCACTGACCCCTAATCGTCGGACACTGATGGTGACTCTCACCCACTTGATCACACCCTTAATATATCTAAATGAGGTATTCAAGGCTCAGGCTCTAGTGAATGTTTTATTTTTCAACTTGGTCATATTTGCTAGTCCATGGGGTGTTGTCTATATAATTCTTTCTTTCTATTTTATGTTATATGATCAATAAATTAATAACAATAAAAACAATATCAAAATTTTAAGTTTATACTACTAATTTAATTTCCAATCCATATTTTATCCCTATGTTTTTGTTTAAGTCATATAACATCAGTAATCTTAAAAAGAGAGAGAAAAATTATGGCATATCCCATAAACGCTAATATTGTGGACATAACTCAGTCTCCTTTTATGTCATATGTGTGAGAGGGAGTCAAACCCATCTTTTACATCGTACAAACCTAAGATCCAAGTTGGCTCACCTTTGTCTGTCTCAGTAGATCGTGTGCAAGAAGATATATTAAAATTGTTACACTACGTAGTTGATACGGTTTAAACTGAATAAACTAGCAATTGCCCCTTAAGGTGCAAAGGTACATCGAAGAAATATAAGATTTGGGAAGATCATCTTGTCATGAACATAGCCCATTGTTGAATACATGCATATAAGGTCTACCAAACTCTCCAATGGAAGCACCACAAAACGATCCCACTACTCAAAACCTATGCATGAGCACAAAGTGTTGATATACCTTGCTCCAGGTGTGACAATCCTAGTTATCTGTCTTTTCTGTCACATGGTGACGCTAGTCCCAGATTTTTATATTATTATGGACTCTACTCATGCATTATTAAAAAACACATTTGACTTGGCTTTCAAATGCCTTTTTTCCATCTCCCTTGCTTGAATCTTTTCCTCTAGATTTAAGAAAAATTGAATAAGTGCAGAGAACAACCATCAACATAATACTCTACAACTTAACAATCAAAAAGATCATTTTTAAGTGACAATACTAGAAAGGCACATAAAATTGAAACAAAATCCTAGAAAAATGCATTACCTCTTTTCACTTCTCGGCTCGTCCATTTCATCTAAAATTACAACGAAAAGTAGAAGAAGCAATGTATGGTCTTGCTTTAGAACCTATGGTAATGGAATTCCTAGGAATAATTAAGGATCTCAAGTGCATTTATTTTGAAAATTATGAGTATAGAACAAAATTACAGTATTCATAAAGAAAACATGTAACACCATAATGAAAAACTTGTTAAACTAAATTGGTCTATTATTTCATGCTCCTGTAAATTAATCACGTGCCAGTTAAAATATATGATGAGGTAACTAAACTAGTATCTTCATACTCCTCCTTCATTTCGCCTTGCATGAAAGGTTTCTCAATTTGGATATTGGATCTACAACAAACGATTAATAAGTTTTCCTCGTGCTTAGAAGAATTCAACTTTATAAAATAATTACATTTATTAAGCGAGTGTAAGGAAAATATTTAGCTCTCAGAAATATTAACTGTGTTCTTAGATAAATATCACTGCTAATAACAAAGATAATAAAAGTGATTTACTTCATGATATTAGAGCATGAAAACTTTGTATCTGATTTCGTGGCTACCTGCTCAAGTAAGGAGTATTAAAAACCAACTTTCTATTGATATCAAAAAATAGTAAATAGTAAACACCTAAGGGCACACTTTTGAATTTTCAGAACTCAAATAGTGAAGATCACTGAAGCCACTGTCTAATATATTTCACAACTTTACCTATTGCTTTTTTTTAGTTGAGGAGGATGTGGCACTAGTTGCGTTCATGCGTCTAGCTACATTACCATCAGAAGTTTGCATTCCTGTGGAAGTTCTCTTGTTACTTGCAAGGGAAAAAGGTTGTGGAACAATGCAATTTGACTGACCAGTCACATGGTTAGATGATAAAGTAAGTGAACCAATTAAAGCAGGAGATGTGACTTCCGTGCCCTTAATCTGGGAATCTTGATTGTGATTATTCTTCTGCTTTCCAATTGTATCCATTCCATTTTTTGTTGCAACCTTTGATTCTCCCTTTGAAGAACTAATTGAGTTCTGAGGAAGCCTAGGCTTTTGAACTTGAGAAGATGCACATGAACCTCTTGAAAGCGTACTTGTGACATATTTATGTGATTTTGACCAGGTTAAGTGAGCATTTCCCTACAATACGAGCACAATGAACCAACATTGTAATTTCGCCCTGATCCCATCATGAAGCAAATTTTAGACGAGAAACTTGATGCGTGTATATCAATATTTCATAGCATTGCACTCAATATGCTTCTTTGAATTCTTTGTAAGATCTCATTGACTTGTCAATTCACAAGTGTATTTAACAATTTTAACAGAGAGATAAAGGTATCTTGCATTGCTCAATATCAGTGGTATGGAAAGTAGCAACTTCGAAAGGTCAATTTGTTTATATTTATAGAGGCTGGAAATCTTGGGCCGACGGGAGAATCTATATTGAGTTAGTCCGGAAGTGAATAAAATCACGTGACACCTTCAACATAACTGTTTATCACATATTCTACATGCTCTTTTTCCAATTAGCAATGAGAGATTTGCTAGAAGACTATACACTCTTACACGATTCAGTATATTTAATTTAGAAATTCTTCACGACCAACTATAGAGAGTCCATGCAAGCAGAGACTCAAATATGAGCCACACCTAATATGATGACACCAAGTGATAAAAAAGGATTAGGTGGAGGAGGACAAAAATCGGAAGATGTGATTAGCTAAATCTTCCTAGCCAAACCCATCATAGGAATACCTTCGGTGTAATTAGTCAAAAATGTTATTCGTAATGTTTGACACTGTAACATTCATAGATTTATAAAGTAGTGGCTCTACATATTGATTTGATAGAACAATATTAGTGGTAGTGTACATTAATAATCATCATCATATACAAATGCAAAAGTAATATGGAATAATAGACATTAGTGCCATGCACAAATTTCAAATATTTCTTTTTTTCACCTAAGAAATTGTTGTTGTAGTAGCTCTTAGGCGTACATAGTCCTGCACGGGATTGGACCAGAAGACTTGTGGACACCAAACCTTCCCACCTAACGAGTGGACCATATCATTGGGATTAAATTTCAAATTTCATTTACCAAGAAACGAATTCAAAGTAGTGAATTATAATGTTAAATTAATAAAATGATTTATAGTATTAATTGATTTTAGAATTTTCAATATTTATGTATTATATAAATTTTGAAATTTAAATTTACAAATATTAATTCATTTATATATGTTTAAATAAAATAAAAAATAAAACTCATTTTTCCATATTGGAATTTTGTAAAATTGAATAAATGAATTTAATAACATGCATATAAAAGAGACAGGTAGTGTCGATGTTCAGTCAGTGACTCAGGCTCCCATTTGTAGGTACTAGGAAGTCGAGTATAACCATTAATTTGAAATTTCGATGCAGAATCACCAGGGGCACTAAAAATAAATTAGAGAGCCCCTGGTCTGCACTCTTCATTCAGCTGGAAGAGAAACCCATAATTCTCCATATACACATATAACGGAAGAAAATCCTCTAAACTTACAGAGTCGTTATTGTCCAGATCTTCAAGAACTGAATCCCAAAATGTGGGACCTTACTTCACTGAAATCTCTTGGCCTTCAAGGCCAGATTCAACTTTCGAACAATAGCAAGAGGACATTGTGTTATCTTCAGAAGGCAGCCATAATTCTTCTGCGGGGAATTTGGCTGCGGCGGCTTGAATTTGCGGCGGACATGGAGAAGAGGCGTAGGGAATATCCACCGCGTTATCTCCCAAAGGAAGACAGATTTCTTCGGCGGTGAATTTGGATGCGGCGGATATAGAGAAGCGCGCTAGGGAATATCCGTCATGTTACGTTCAGAAGGCAGCCACATTTCTTCTGCAACAAATTTGCCGGCTTGAATATCCGGGAGGGAGTAAGGAAAATTGAAGTCGGCCTTGGATCCTCTCAGACAATACACAGCAAAGTCGAAGGCACGCGCAGCCTTTTCCGGGGTGTCGTAGGAGCCCAGCCAAATTCTGTCCCTGGAATTGGGCATTCGAATTTCGGATACCCATTTCCCCATTTTCTCATTCGAATTCCCTTGAATTGCCGTGACTTCAGTGAGCGGTTTTCGAGTCTGCTGTGGTCGTTCTGATTTGAAGAGGGTTTAGCCATTGGGTCGTTGCGAAGGTTTGAGGAATCGAAGTGAGAGATTGGTGGTGAAGTTAAATAATTATGTAGAACAAAGGATTGTGATCGTAAGAGGATTTGAACTCGGGACGCATAGAGGTGCTACTACAGTAGTGCAAGTGAATAAGCTCAAAGCACAAAATGACTCTAGCTATCCTACATAACTTTGTTGTCATGACCACTGAAGATCACAACTCCATAAATGCACAGAGTATTCAAGAGCTTTAAATATCTGAGAAGCACATGAATTTTATACACCATCAAGCTTCAAAGCATCAGTTTTGTCTTCTTGCTACATCTCCAGAATCCGGGTCATAAATGGAGATACAAAAAATTGAACAACTTTTTGTTCTTCGCAGACATTCGTGCTCCATGAGTGCGCCATGAGAAATGTCACCCAATGCGAAAATCCATAGTCTAACTGTACAAGCCAAAATAAACTCCAAAATGAAAGAACACAATGAAAGAGCACAAGGAAAGAGCGTCATATTAATGATAAAATTACTTATTTATACATGTGAAATCTAGGTATGAGACAGTTGTGTCTCGGTAACTTATTAACCATAAAAATGGAATGTAAAACTAATTACATATTATACAATATATAATAACAATCCTGAAGGATTAGTTAACATTCCCCCCTTAATCCGAAGGGACATCTAACATGCCGAGTAACATTCTGAATTTTTCAAACTTTTCACGTCCCAATGCCTTTGTAAATATGTCTATGATCTGCTCTGAAGTAGGACAATGTGTCAGATGAATAACTTTGGCCTCTACATAATGTCAAATCAAGTGATATTTAGTGTTAATATGCTTGCTTCAATCATGAAACTTGGGATTCTTGGCCAACTAAATTGCAGAAGAGTTGTCGATGAGTAGTGGAGTTGAAGCCTTTTGTTTCTCCTGCAAGTCTTCAAGTATTTTGCGAAGCCAAATGATTTCTTTTGTAGCTTGATCTGCTACAACATATTCAGCTTCGGTGGTAGAATCAGCAGGAACAGATTGCTTGTGTGATCTCCAACTGATGGTTGCTGATCCAAGACTCATTAAATAACCAGAAGTAGAGACTCCATTCTCCTTATCTCCATCAAAATTAGAATATGAATAACCAGTGAGATGGAAATCTACAACTTTGGAATATTTGATGCCATATGTTCGAGTGCCTTTCAAATACTTGAGCACTCGCTTTGTTGCATTCTAATGACCTTCACATGGCTTATGCATGAACCTAGAAAGTATCCCTACAACAAAAGCTATGTCAGGTCGAGTAGTAGTTAGAAAATTTAAACTTCCAATAAGTTGCTTGTACTTTGTTGGATCTTCAAACATACTTCCTTCAGTGGAAGTAAGCTTCAAATTTTGCTCCATAGGAGTAGCGACAGGATTACAATCCTGCATCCCAAATTTGTCTAATAGCTATCCAATATAGTTTTTCTAAGAAATGAAAATATATTTGGGTTTCTGATCAACTTCAATCCCTAAATAATAATGTAATAAACCCAAATCTGTCATGTCAAAAACTTTCAATAATTCTCTTTTAATGGACACTATATAGTCACCATTGTTTCCAGTGATCATCAAATCATCTACATACACAACCAAATATACAACTGACTTTCCAATTTTCTTAACAAAAAGAGTTGTATCATCCAGATCAAATTACTTATAATTCAACTTGAGAAGGTGTTCAGTTAACTTTTCATATGATGCACAAGATGCTTGTTTCAATCCATACAAATCCTTAACCAATTTTCATATCTTTTGCTCTTTGACTTTAACAACAAAACCTTTAGGCTGAAACATATAAACATCATCCTTCAAATCGCCATTCAAAAAATTTGTTTTAACATCCATATGGTGTATCTTCCATCTATTCTGAGCTGCAAGAGAAAACAGAGTTCTAATTGTGCCCTATTTTGATGTAGGAGCAATTGTCTCTGTGTAGTCAACGTCTTCCTTCTGAGCGTAGCCTTTTGCTACAAGTCTTGCCTTGTATTTATCAAGCGAACCATTTGCTTTGTATTTGATCTTATACACCCATTTGCAACCAATGGGTTTGACACCTGTAAGAGGATCCACTAACCTCCAAGTTCCATTCTTAATAAGTGCATCATATTCCTTTTGCATTACATCCTTCCATTCATCACAATTAGCAGCTTATTCAAAACAATTAGGTTCGCTAATTGTACAATGATTGAATTCATAGTCATGAGAAAAATTACCTGAATCACCTTTAGAAGACATTCCTATTTCAAAATCATCATACTTGCTTGGAACTTTTCGAGCATGTGTAGATCTTCGTAAAGGTTGTTGAAGTGGTTGTGATGGTTTCTCATCTTGAAAAACAAGTTCAAGAACAGGCTCTTCAAGAGCAATTTCTAGTCCTGCAGAAACATTACTATCATCCAAATTTTCTTCAACAATAACATTCTCATGAGTCAAATATGGAAGAACCACAGACTGATCCAGAATGGGAAACCCCCCTTCAGTGTGTGGAACAACATTATCAGATTCAAAATAGAACTTCTTAGATGCAAATTTCTCCAAATGAGCCAGTTGCTTATCAACAATGGAATTAATTTTATCTGATTCAAAGAAAATAACATCTCTAGAAAGAATGAACTTCTTATTCTCCTCATCATACAATCTATAAGCTTTGGAAGTAGCAGAATATCCCAAGAAAATACATTTGCAACTCCTAGCACCCAACTTGTTGCGTTGATGTTTAGGAATTAATGCATAGCATAGAGAACCAAAGACTCTAAAATGTTGAACAACAGGAAGATGATTATACCACATTTCATAAGGAGATTTATTATTGATGACAGAAGAAGGAAAATGATTGCAAATATAAGCTGCACAAAGCACTGCTTCTCCCCAAAACATCAACTTAACATTCTTAAAGAACATCATAGATCTAACCATATTAAGCAAATTTCTATTCATACGTTTTGTGATGCCATTATGTTGTGGATTATAAGGTATGATGGTCTGATGTTTGATTCCATTGTCCTTTAAGTATTGTTCAAAAGCATGAGAAGTGTACTCACCACTATTATCATTTCTGAGAATTCCTATATTCTGTTGAGTTTCATTTTTAATCATCAAATGAAAATTTTTGAAAACATCAAACACTTGTGACTTATTCTTCAACAAATACAACCAACACATTCTCGAGTAATCATCAATAAATGTCTGCACATATTTATTTCCATTTGCAGTTGCAACAGGCATAGGTCCACATAAATCTGAATATATGAGACCTAATTTTCATGTAGATCTGAAAGAAGAACTATGAAAAGGTTGTTTATAATGCTTTCCTAGAATACAAGCATCACAAGGTGTAATCTTTCTTGGAACTGTAGGAAGACCTTTAATACCTTGCTTTTTCATAATTTTGATGCTGCCATAATTGATGTGACCAAATCGAGCATGCCACAACAAGCTAGGAGACATGATATCACTTTGATGTGCCAAAAGAACAGAACTTTCACGAGAATTAGTAGATGAAGTACCATTTAATTTTAAAAGTGTACCTTCTTCCACACCGGTCATAATAACTGCATGATCAGATGCTCTTCTTATCTCGATGATGCCATCAAATATATGAATAGAATGCCACTGTTGCCGAATATGGATAAGAGACATCAAATTTCACTGAAACTGTGGAATATAAAGTACATTCTGTAGAACATAATCTGGAAAATTTTGTATCTTCAAATGAATAGACCCAATTCCAGATGGTTTAATTTGAGATTTGTCAGCAAAGTAAATAACAACATCAATATCATCACTTAAAGTTTCAAAAAAATCTCGCCTAAATGTCATGTGACAAGTGGCTCTCGAATCCAAAATCCAAGTATCTCACCATGAAGAAAATGTAGCGTTGAAAACATCATTAATATTAAAATTACAATGAGCAACAATGTAATGTGCAGACTCTGATGATTTTCCTTATCGCATGGTGGTTGATCTTTCTTTTCGTTCAACCATTCTCTCCTTTCATTGACTTTCTCCTAAGGGATTTTACAGTTAGTAGCAGTATGACCAATTTTACCACATCTAAAGCCACATCTAAAAAATTTTGATAGCTTGTCTATCATTAAAATTCTTTTGTTGTCTATCATTTTGTTGTTTGTCTCCCTGATTATTTTTTCCCCCTGCCTATATAATTTCTCCTACCATGACCTCTACTACTTTTACCACCTCTAGATGTTTCAGCATGAGACTTTTGATCCTTTTTTGCAAGGCACAAAGTTTCTACATTAAAATTAGGTGGAGCCTCTTTCTTCCCGAAGGCTTTTTCTCTCTCAGCTATTTTTCTTACTAGTTTATCAAATATAATGTCTTTTAGCTACCCACTAGCATGGAGAGATTCCAAATGGTTTGAATAGATAGGGTGAAGGACTTTTATAAAAGTTGTTTGTAAATCTCTTTAATTCCAGTGGCTTCTATATCATGAAAAATGGTTTTTATTTTAGAGGCACTCTTCAAAGGATCATTATCCTTCATCTCCAGATTAAACAACTTTAACAATAACTTAATAATTTCGAGTTCTGAGTGTGAATCATACAATTCTTTCAACTTCCTTAGTGCTTCGAATGCAGTACCAGAAGAAACAATATATCTGTTTACCTCTTCTATCACTGATGCAGTTATTAATGCATATGCCTTGTTGTCTTTTGTCTCCCAAATTGCACCTTGCTTCTCATTATCAGGCGGCTCTGGTGCAATTTCTTTTCCAGCACTATCCTTCTTGCCTTGACAAACGTCCCACAAATAGTTAAAAACAAGGGCACTTTTAAGCTTTCTAAACCACTCTTAATAACAACTCCAACTATGGAAACTATTGAAGTCATAATTGTTATGTAGCCAAATATTCTTCAAATCCTTTCAAATTCAAAATATATGCAATACTTCTAAAAATATATAAATTTGATTCTCCTCTTGTTTTAAGAAAGTTGGCTTTGTGATTTAGTGCTAAGTTTCAAAAATAGCCTAGCAAAGAGCTAGGTTCAAATCTTATTAGCCTTATATCCTCACCAGAAAATTGATCTCTCTTCAATTAAAATTTCAGCCACCAAAAAAATATATATTTCATTTTAAGTATCCTTCACAAATACTTTAGTAAAAAAATTTGTATTCTTTCTGTAAAAAACTTGTATCATTCAAACTTTGTATTCTTTCTGTAAAAAAACTTTTATCATTTTCAGTTAAAAAAATTGTATTATTTCTGTAAAAAAACTTGTATCATTCAAACTTTGTATCATTTTCAGTAAAAATCTTCAGAAATCTTTCTGTAAAAAACTTATATCATTTAAATTTTTTATCCTTTAGACATCTCCCAAAGTAAATGTTTCTTGTTATCCTTCATAAATTTTACTATCATTAAACTCATGTTTAAGGTGGTAAATGCAAATACTGTGATTAAACTCTTGTTTACTGCAGTAAATGTAATTACTAAAAAAATTTATGCCACTCAATTTCTCCAATAGTCTTTCATTATGACTAAAAGATATGAAACTTAACTTGTATCATTTAAATTTTTTTATCGTTTAGACATCTCCCGAAGTAAATGTTTCTTGTTATCCTTCATAAATTTTACTATCATTAAATTCATGTTTAAGGTGGTAAATGAAAATACTGTGATTAAACTCTTGTTTACTGCAATAAATGTAATTGTTGCACTCTATCTTCTGTGTTTCCTTTACAATAGACTTCAAATACATGGAGTTTAGGAACAACCCCCTTTACCATAGACTTCAAATACATGGAGTTTAGGAACAACCCAACCAGGGCTCTGATACCACTATACAAGCCCAAATAAACTCCACAATGAAAGAACACAATGAAAGAGCACAAGGAAAGAGCGTCATATTAATGATAAAATTACTTATTTATACATGTGAAATCTAGGTACGAGCAAGTTGTGTCTCGGTAACTTATTAACCATAAAAACAGAATGTAAAACTAATTACATATTATACAATATACAATAACAATCTCGAAGGATTAGTTAACACTAATCAGACTATTTTTTTGCCTTGAAAATCATGGAAATTCCGACAAGATTTTGATAAAATCTAGCAGGGATTTTTGTAAATCTAGGTTACAACTGTCAAACTTCTAGGTTTTGGGTGCCCTAGAGGTTTTTGATGGTGCTGAATCCATTTACACTATCAAAAATATGATTCAAACACTGCTACTGCCAGATTTTTTGAAATTTTTTTGCCCAAATTCTGGCCACTTTTAGCCGTCCAGACAATTCCTCTACCTCGGTAGACACTTTCATAGGAAAAAGGCAAACTTCCTGTGCCATTGCCGTGTGATCGGTTGTGTCATTATGGTACATTTGAACTTGTGTCATCGGTGTATTGCATCTAGACATATGTCACCCAATCATAAAAAAGGTAGACGATAGTGAGTAGGTGAACCTTTTCGAAAACAACAACTTAGGTATAAATATCATTTTGAAAAAACAACCAAATAATTGTCCATATAATTTGCAATATTTTCTTCTTTCATGGCCCTGCCATTGTTTTAATTGTCGTTATCTACTTTATCTTTATACCTTTATGGGACACACGTTTCTCGTCCTCCATAATTTCTTTTCGCATTATTGTTCGACGACTGACCGCTTTTTCATTTTTATTATTTTTGATTAATTTTATTTAAAGTATAGAAGTGAGTGAAATTTGTAAATTTATATTATTTAAATAATAAAAAACGTCCCGATATAATTTAAGAAACATCCCGATATTTATTTTGTGAAAATTTAATTCTGTAGAAAATTTCCCATCTGACAATACACCAACCATTTCAGTCTGCCCACACACCTATAGAAAAAACGTATTCTGTAGTGGTCAGAAACAACAAATTAGTTTAGGGTGTGTAAAAAGAAGTTAGTTAAATTTTAATTTGTATTATTTAAAATGATTTTTTGATTATATATGAATTTAGCGTTTTGAAAAATCTCTAGAACACTTGAATTGTGTAATGGTTATTTATCAGATTTTTTATTTTAATAAATTCCTCCGGGATTTTAGAGAAATTAAACCAAAAAACTCACTCAAAAACTTCCAAAAAAATCACATTAATAATAACTAATAACTCGAATGTAAAATCTCTATAACATTTTAAAAATTTTGCTTCAATTTAAACAAAATACATTTGTATATTTATATAATATTTTCTAAACATATTTATGGTCAACCGCAGCTCTCCAGCGTCTCATGCTTAGTTGGAGCATTTCTATAGGTTTTGAGAGATTATCATTATATTATTTCTGAAAATAATATTAGGTTATTCTAATTATCTCCACTCTCAAATGATTTAGATGAGATGAGTTTGTTTTTAGTTGAATGTAAACAAAAATTCTCTAATAAAGTATTTTTGGTTTAAATTAATATATAATTTTTACAAAAATGTAAATTGATTTTATTATTTAAAATTTCTTTACATTATATAAATTGATTTTATCATTTAAAATTTCTTTACATTATACTTTAAAAGTTGATGACTTGTAACCATAGTTTAAAGTGTTGTTTAGGTTAGTTAATTAACTTTTTATCATCTCTCTATTTTTATTAATAATAGAGGGTAAATAAGATCTACATAGGTTAGAGATGTCAAATGAAAATCTTTGACTTTAAGTTAGTTAATGAATATTTTTACATTTCCCTATTTTTATTAGTAATTAAGACAAATGAGATGATCTAATTAGTACAATTAAAAAAGTGATTAGTAATTAAAATGTATAAGCTACAAATTTTGAAAATGTTTAATAAAAATTTCATTGACAAAATGGAAATATACAAGTGACACTTTCTTGCCCCCATAAATGAAACCATTAATAGAGTAACAAGCCCATGGATCTTTAGAAACCTAATGCATACTAGAATTTCACTTAAAAGTAGTACCATAAGGAGAGGCAAAGTATTCATAGGAAAGTAGATATCCATCAATTATTAAAAACATATTTGGCATTGGCATTTGTTTTTTAATTCATGTTGAAAGATATCGTGAATGTGATTTTAGCTACAATGCATATGATTTTAGTTGGGAATAATGTTGTATTAGGTGTTTAACAAATTATTATCTTAATAGTTATAAGGAATATAATTTTTAAATGAGTATTAAAAGGGTCAAGAGACTTGGAATTTTAGATGTATAAAAGATGAAATGAATATGAGTTAATTTTAGATGTATAAAAGATGAAATGATTATGACTTAATTGTATATGTGATGGATTTGGAAATTATGTGTTATTAGATATTTGATATTTTTTGATTTATTAATTATATGGGATATACTTTATAAATTACTATTAAAAAGGTGAAGAAGTCTAGAATTTATTTACATAATATTCAAGGTAATTTTGATTATGGAGAAGTTGAAAAATTTTGAAATTATTTCTCATAGCTATGGATACCTTGATTTGTAGAAGGTAAAATGAATTGTATTACACAACCCAAGATTCATATTTCCACAAGGAAGAAGTGTGAAGCTTCGACAATCAAAATGTTTACATTATTAATTTATTAAGTTATATGAGATTTGGTATTTTGTATTTAATATAGCTCAGCTTAAGCTTGACTAAATGTAAGTACTTTCAAGATTTGAATAGTGAAATTTACAATGACACTGCAAAATTTTGGAGGGTGGTTGTAGCCTATACAACAACACATTAAGAACAATGTTTGTAAATTTGAAGGTGAAGAGAATCCCTAAACTAGTTTATGAAACAATGAACAAACTAAAGAGCATCAACCAATAATGGATGGTGAAGAACTTCCATATGCTAAAGTAGTAGAAAAGGTTGTTATAAATTTGGGTAAGAAAATTGATGCAATGGTAGTAGCCATTGGATAGTATATGGACTTCCATATATTGATATTCCATGAGTACATAATAAATAGAAAAAGAAAGATGATTATAGTTTTTATGTTTCTATGGTTGGGATTTTTGATCAACGAAGGAAGATCCACACATATAAAGAGTTTAATCGACCTTTAGGAACCACAAACCGGGTCAATCTTTAAGATATGAGGAAGAGTGAAGATAGTAAAGATAATTAAATATTGTGCATAGTATGGGAAGGGCCCTTCAAAACACTAAATGAGTGACATGAAACTAAATGAATAATTAAAATTAAAACTATATATAAAAGTATTGATACGTAAATGTTACATAGTATATTAGATAAGTAATAGCATATATAAATGAGTTAATATTGTAGTATAATATAATACTAATATAAATTATGTTTATTAGATTTATATAACATGGTGTGATATATTAAAGTGATTATATATATATATATATATAGAGAGAGAGAGAGAGAGAATATTCTAGGGGACAATATATATTGAATATATATTAACCTATAGTAGTAATTTAATAGTAGAGTAAAGTATATTTATATTTATAGGATCTATAAAACACAATAACTTATATAATAAAAAAAATTGTATATCCTATATATTATACAGAAATATCTATAATATGTATTAAATTTATAATATATAAATCATTAATAGATGATATTGTAGTAGTATATTAATTATGTATATTATATATGAGATTTATCTAGCCTAATAGTTTATAGAATTTTGAGCTAAAATTATGATAAATAAAACTAAATTGGGGTAGAAGAGAGGGGGATATAGATGGAGGGACGAAAGATGGGAAAGAGAAAGACATAGGATAAGTAAAGAGAGACATACATAAGATGTGGTAATGAGACTATGTGACTATAATAAAAATGATTCATCATCTTTTTGAGAGTGGATGTTACAAGAAGTTACCCAATTATCATATCTAAAAAGTGATCAGAGATGTTAAAAAAGCCATAAAATATTCTTACCGTGATGACGGTATGAGAAAAAGGTTGATTCCCACATGATAAATTACCCATATAATTTATGGAGTCCCAAAAATAGACAAGGGTTGTGTTCTCTTAAGGCTAATAGTGAACACTATTGGCTCTCCAACCTATCATCTCTTAAAATTTGTTGCAAAAGCTCTTAGTCCATTGGTCATCCATACAAAAATTTTCATCAAGGATTCTAATGATTTTGTCCATCTCATTAAGGAGGAAAGTATCAACCCTAATGATATTATAATTAGATTTGATGTGGTATCCATCTTTACTAAAAACTAGCTAGATTAGGCAATACAAGTTGTTAGTGGCTACCCCAGTAATAACAAGGCTTGTTGAAGTTTTCCTTCAATACACATTTTTTAGCTTTAGAGGATAATTTTAAGAACATACCAGTGGGGTGGTGATGGGATCTCTGCTTTCATAAGTAGTGGGCAACCTTTACATGAAAAGTTCTGAAAGCATGGCTCTTAATACTTATTACCATAAACCTAAAAGTTTGAAAATATTTGTTAAGGACACTAATGTCATCTCACCCCATGGTAAGGAGGAACTCGCGAAATTTATACAAATCAATAACATCTCATCAACCATACAACTCACTATGGAGACTAAATAAAATGGTCGCATCCCCTTCCTTGATATTCTTACATTGAGGAAACCTAATGGAAAAATAGATCACTAGGTTTACTAGAAGAAAACACAAATAGAAAATTGCCTTCTTTCATCCTCTCATCATCATCCCTCTCAAAAGATTAGTGCCATTAAAACCTTAGCCTCTAGAGCCTTCAGAATCACTGAAGCTAACCATCAATCTATAGTAACATAAAACTTGATCAAAGTCTTTAGAAACCTTAGATACACCAAGAAAGATAATAAGGATGCCCTTCAAAAAACACTAAGTTCTAACAATAAAACTCTTAATACTAGCATCCAAATTCCTACCTTACCTCAATGAAACAATTGACAAGATTGCCAAAATCTTGAAGAAGAAAGAGGTTAAAACATGTTTCAGACCTCATACTACCATAAAACAATTGAGGAAATCTGTGAAAGATGAAATTGACAACTTCCAATTCAAAGTTGTTTATAAGATATAATGTTCTTGTGGAAAATGTTATCTAGGAGAAACTTAGTCGTCCTTGAAAGAAAGAATCAAGGAACACAGTGGGGACATAAGACATGAAAGGAAAAATAACTCATTGGTTGTTGAACATGCTAAGAACACAAAGCATCATGTTGGATTTGAAAATACCAATCATCCTTGCTAAAGAAATCATTTGGAAATCATCAAAAAACATTTTTTTCTTCTCTTATCTTTGATTGAAATGATTTTCAATTTAGCAACAAATAAAGTGACATCGAAACATAGTTTACAACAAATTGTACACTTCAAAAAAATGATCTGTTATAAATGAGAAATAGAACCATATGAATATGGTTACAAGCATTATGATAGAAAAATGTGTCAACTTGGAGAATCAATAACTTCCTATCTTTATTTTTTGAACATGAATCCTACTAAAAGCTCTAATAATTGTCAAGAATCATGCACATGTATGCTAAAATTTAGGATAATTCAAAATATGTGATTACATGCTCATGTTACCATAGAATTGTGTAACACCCTCCTCCCACATCTACCCAAGTAACCAACCAATTGGGGTAGACATGTGACGAAAGGCTACTATGTTATGAATCATCCTCCTAGGTCACCTTAAGGAAGTGAAACCAACAAAACACCACCAAATTGACCATCCATACATCCTACACAACCTCCAGGAGCTACCCCACCTTTCTAGGTGACCAACCCCTAAGGAAACTCAGTGGTTCAAGGACCTAGAGCCCCAGTCGCTCCCTTGCCAAGCCCTCTAAGTGACTGAGCATCCCAGTCGCTCCCATGAGTCTGCTTGAGTGCAACTGTAGCCTTTTTCTGCCAGTGCTATGCTAGTGACTGCGAGATTTAAGGCTAAACTCTAGGGCTTGGACCCAGTCATTGCCCATAAATTTATGGAATTTACATAAATGAAAAGAAACATAGAGATAATGATGCCAATACAAATTCTTGAACAAGGACTTGACGTGACCCCTACTAGCCATGAAAAGAATTTTGTCAAATATGTCACAAATATGCATTCTACAGGTCATGACAACAAATCTTAGCATAGGGGTCTTATACTTATTCGAGAATCTCTAAGAAGAATTGCTTCCTTATCACATTAGCTACATTATCATCTATGAGGTCATAGATTCATTTCTCAATCATTTACAAATCAAAACATGATGAGAACCATACATTTTCACTGTCATAAAACATATTCATGACCAACATATAACCAACATAAATAATGAGGATACAACATCCATAAATGCCACATATAATCTAGTACTTTTACACATGAAATACCAAGGAAATGAACTCTTATTAATGAATGCAAAATCCAACCCGATATGGGACTACCACGTTCCACTCGACCATAGACTGGATGATCCAAATCTCTCTTCAGCCAATCACCCCCATTCCATATTCCAAGAATGAATGTGGGACTCAAATCAAAAGAAACAACCAGGGAATTCTAAGGCTAAACCACCTCACCCTCATTAATAGAATCAGGCCTGCAATCCTCACCAGATCACTAGGACATAAACAAGCATAGATGCCACCATATTTCTCCACCTGGACTAATCTGAATTGGATCATTATATTGTTTTTCATCCATCTCTATGAATTTGGAGTGGAAAAAAGTGGAGGAATCATCTCACGAGACCATTTTTATTGGCGAGATCCAGTTTGGCAAAACAGGGTCTAAAACCTTCCGAGAGCATTCTGAGGCATCAAATGACTTTTTTAGGGGTAAAAATTTTCTGCTTTAGTGTATCATCTTTTCATCCTATTATACACATAGATACCTTTCCAACGATGCAATAAGTACATCAAGCAGAGTTTGTATGCAAAAGTTATGTCACTCAGAAGTTGACGTTGATGTCGCGTGAGCCGCTATTATTTATGGAAAATGAGCTAGCTACATGTTTTTGATGTAACATACTCTAGAAGAGTCTATTTTTAACTCTAGTTAAGAGTTGATGTATTCAAACTTAACCACTAGTAGGCTATCGAGATGTGTTATAACCAGGCCACTAGGAGGTAGAGGCATTCCATTCTTTCGAGAGCATTTTGTTCCATAGTTGAGCAAAGATAGGAGGTAGAGAACACAGAGAGGATCTATGCACTATAGCAAGACATGGGCCACATGAATTACTTCTTTTTAATTGCAACCATATTTCTAGACAGAGAAAGAGAGTGAAGCAACCTCACCTTCCAGTTGGGTTTTCTCCTGACAGGGCTTCCCAAAGAGAATATATCGTGTCTTGTGTGTGTGCTTATTTTTTTTTCTCTACTTTTCTGTATAATTTCCATTCGCAGGCATGCAATAATTACAATTAAATCCAGAGATTTTAAAGTTTAATAAACTGTAATAGAGTAAAATTTTCATACTTTTAATATAATATTATTAGATCTTTTGTGATGAACTATCCAGTGAATTATCCACAACAGTTTACGGATCATTTGGTATCAGAGCCAGGTTTCATTGGGTATTTTGTGGAGATTGCAGGGATCTAGATCGGCGGTTTCGAAAATCGTAAATCCCTAATCATGGCCAATGAATCTGTAAACGAACTTTGTGATCCTACAAAGGTGAGGTTTTTGTGGCTTGAAAAATAAGTCATGGATAAACCACAATGTAAACCTCCTCATGGTGGCCCTAAGAAATAATCTGGGGATATTTGGAGAAGATGGGGGTTCAAATGTATAGGACAAATCAGAAGGGGGATCGGGAGATTTGGAAGACACAGAGAACCAACCAAAGAAAGAACCTGGAAAAGATCAACCTAGTTCGAGTGTCATGAATCAATCCTTGTTCAAAATGGAAGAAAAATTTGATATCAAGTCATACCACGACGAGATCGATGCTCTGAAGTTGAACCATTGGTTGCAACAATTGGAATTTTATTTTAGCGTCCCTCAGATCGAGGAAGGGAAAAATATCTCATTCACGTGACTGAAATTAGAGGGCCATGCACTGACTTGGTGGGAAAGCCACACCGAAACCCTAAGGTTGGAGGGAGAAACTCCAGTGACTAAGTGGGAGGACTTCAAAACCCTCATTAAGTCACAATTTTATCCCATTGGGCACGTGGAGGACCAGTGGCTCCGGTGGCATTACTTCAGGAAAAAGTCGGGCCAAAGCATGCAGGAGTACAATACATAATTCAGAAAGATAGCTATAATGTCAGGTATCTCTTCAAAGAACCCATATGTACTCCTCAAGTATTTGGGGGATCTGCACCGCCATCTGCGTGAGAAAGTGATATTTTTTCAAGCCCAAATCAATGGACAAGGCTTGTGTATAGGCATAATACCTAGAGAACATAGGCCTGTAAAGAGCACAATCAAGTGGATCGAAGAATAAGGAGCAACACAAAGCTTATAAGGAGGGGAAGAAGAATCAAAAATGGGTAAACGATAAAAAGACAAGAGCCACAACACACCAGTGAAAAGATCCTAGCAACCACTACAACATTGATGGCCATAAATAGGAGAAGTGTTGGAAGTTGCATCTAGAGATAAACTCGAAGAACAAGAAGAAATATAACAAGAAGAAGAATCTCATGGCCATTGATTCGAGCAACCAAGTTGAAAGCAACTCGGATGTGGATGAGAAGATCGTTTGTATGTCAGTATAGAAGGAGGTGAATCTGAGTAGCCTTTAACAATAGGAGGAGAAAGAAATGATCAAACTCTTCCATATAAAGATACAAGTCAAGAAGGCAAAGCATTACGGGAATTTTGAGGTCTAAAATGGGTCTCTTAAGGAAATTATAAAATAATAGTGGAAATAATAAAATAAGATTAGATTACATCATCAAATTTTAGAGGTAAAAAAGAAAAAACTATTTTTTCAACTCATATTTTCAACTTATCTCCCTATGGGTTTACTCCAATTTCGAGCAAAAACACTCGTTGGATGCAAAATTTGGTTCCTCATCAAAGGAGTGCCCATGTTGCATACTTTCGATGGACCCTACTACATGAAAAATGTGATTACAATCACATTTTTTTCATTTTTTTCTCATTTTTCGTGTCGCTAGGTCCATTGAAAGTATGCAATATGCATACTCTTTAGATGAGGAATTAAGTTTTGCATCCAACAAGTACTCTCACTCGAAATTTGAGTAAAACCTTAGGGAGATAAATTGAAAATACGAGTTGAAAAAGCAGTTTTATTATTTTGTTATTTTTTAATATTTTTACTTTTTTACTCAAAAAATGGTGAATCATCCCCCATGGTTGACATCATCATCTTGAATCCTATTGGTTCTTATATATTTTATTTTTGTTGTACATTTGTCTTAGGAGGCCCATTTTAGAGCTCAAAAATCCCCTAATGATTGATGCTATGTTTGACTCTAGATTGTAGGCAAATATCATTGTAGCAGAGCTGGTCAAGAAGTTGGGGATGGAATTTTGTGATCACCCAAACCCATATCCATTGGGATGGGTAAACAAGGATGCAAAGCTTAAGGTAACAAAACAGTGCAAAATTTGATTTTCTATTAGTGCTGATTTTATTAATGAAGTATATCTCGTTGTGGTTCCCCTTGATGTATGTGGAGTTATGTTTGGGAGTCCATACATGTACATGCGTGATGCAATATTCATGAGGAGAACTAAACAATGCCAACTCATCAAGGATGGAAAATTATTCATCCTCAACGTACACAAAGTAAAGTAAAAAATCTCACTAGTAAGCGCCAACCAAGCCAAGAAATTGATCAATTCCAGCAAGAAGTATGTTTTATTGTTTTTAAGATAAATTCAGTTTGAAAAGGAGTCAATAAGAGGCAAGGCATCCCTGGAGGGTTGTACTAAGAAACATAAACAACAATTGGAGGATTTGTTACAAGCATATAAGGATGTGTTCTGAGAGCCTAAAGGGTTACCACCTAAAAGAGAAGTGGAGCACAAGATCGAGTTATTGCCAGAATCCCCATTGCCAAATATTGGGTTGTACATACATTTTGTTATAGAAGCAAGTGAGGTGAAGAAACAATTGCAACAACCACTGAAACAGGGTGTCATTCGATCGAGTACATCACCATGTGGGTCACCCATCATCATTGTGCCAAAGAAGGATGGGACTTGGTGGATGTGTATAGATTTCAGGGCGTTGAATAAAATCACACTTAAGAACAGATACCCCCTGCCCAGGATAGATGATCTACTAGGTCAGTTGCAGTAAGTAAAGTATTTCACCAAGCTGGACCTGAAGTTTGGATATCACCATATTCGAGTCAAAGAAGAAATTACATAGAAGACCGCCTTAAAAACTAGGCAACGTTTGTATGACTGGTTATTTATTCCATTTGGCCATTGTAATGAACCATCTACGTTTTTGAGATTAATGAATGATGTACTACGCCCTTTTATATATTCATTTGTTATTGTCTATTTGGATGATATACTTGTAATATAGTGCTACCTAGGATGAGCATATGTCACATTTGATGTAAGTGCTGGAAACATTGAAGAAGAACCAATTGCTATCAAATCTCAAGAAGTGTGATTTTTCACAACAGTATTTGGTGTATATAGGGTTTGTGATCGGTGGAGGATATTTGAAGATAGATCCTTCCAATATGGAGGCCATCATGAAATGGTCGGTTCCTACTAATGTTTTTGAGGTCAAGAGTTTCATTGGGGAAGCACAGTACCTGAGGAAATTCATAGCCTCATTTTCAGTGGTAGCAGCACCGCTCCCCACCATAACAACAAGTGGCAAGAGTTTCCAGTGGGGAAAAGGTTAGCAGAATGCTTTCAAGGAGTTAAAGAAGAATATCAATAAATCACCGGTTCTGGCATTACCAAACTTGCAATGGCCCTTTGAAGTGGAGTTAGATGTGAGAAGGTATGCTATGGGAGTTGTCTTGATGCAAGGAGGAAGGCCCATTTGATACCATTCTGAAGTATTTCATGGGGTAGTTCTTAACTACCCTACCTACGATAAGGAGCTCTATGCCATGGTGCAAGCTGTGAAGAAGTGGAAGCACTATCTGATGGGAAAGGATACCATGATCGAAAGAGAACTAAGAACATACATGCATAACCATGCATGCCAAATCTAGCAAAGAAATCACACATGTAAATCGATACCTGCAAGTAAACCCTCTCTAGTTGTTTGATCCTGCTCTTCCTTGTTTGGTCTTTTGCTTCCTCTTTTCCTTCTTTTCCTTTCTTGATCCAACACTAAAGTGCTCCAAAAAAGCTCTAAGTGTCCAAGAGTGAGAGAGAGAGAACTCCAAAACTGGACTGACCAAAAGCCATGAACTTATCCTCAAAAGCCTTTTTATTAATGTGCCTCTATTTTCTTCATTTTCCATTATTTTCCTTCATTTTCCTCCTCACATGCAACCCATGACCTTTCACCTTCCTTTTCTCCTAATTTCCATTATTTTCATAAATAAATTTTCAAAATTGCCATTTTGCCTTTCCAGATCCTTTTCCATTTCCTTTGCCAATTTCCTTAGCCATAATAAACCAAATCAACACCCACACTAGGATTTATTTCCCAACATTTAGATTGGAATAAGTGTCCCATAATCATGGTTACTATTTTTCTCTTATTAACTTTTATTACATCAAATTTTCACCAGGGCTGTTACAAATTGAAAAGAAAGTTAGATGAGAAAAATGAAAAGTGCATGTTTGGCACAATGATGAGTGCAAAGGACATTAATTGTATAATCTAGTTATAAAGAAAATGATCAATAAAGATGTTGAATTCAAGAAAGATGAATCATGGCATTGGATGATAGAGAAGATATAATCCTTGGGGTAGTTGTAACATACCCCCTACTATCCCTAGCCCCTACTAAGGGTAGAAGGAGGCAGTTACTGAGATTACCCAGCCTCCAAGGTTTAGTTATGGAAATGGGGTCTAATTTTTATTTTTATTTTAAAATACCTCGGAAATTAAAATAAATTTCATCATTTCCCTTTGTCTTGTTGAGACCTTTCCAATGCTATAAAATTTATCTCACTTCAACTGCCAGATCAAAATATGGCCAATCAAATTCTAGATTATCAGATCTCACCATGTCATCTTACCTACCATGTGGTGCCCATGTGGCCACCAAAGTCATATCCAAGCCATTACCACATGGTAGCTACAATCTAAATGTTGACCCAGTCATGTTGCAAGATCCTTCCAATGAATACATACATACATACACACACATACATATATACATACACACACATACATATATACATACACACACATACATATATACATACACACATACATATATATACAAGGTATGAGGACGCAGGCCCCTCCATGGCCACATCACACCGAGAATAAAATTATGGTAGGTTCCATTGCAGTGCCCCATCGAAGCTACCAGGGAAGATATTCCATGGTTAAGTGCTCCCTTGGTGGACCCCTCCTCCAATGTGTCCCAACACTATTAGCTATAGTGGCACGCTCAGACTCCACCATTGCCACATCGTGACAGTATTTTCCCTTTGTTGCGATGTGTTCAAACCACCGGGGTTACATGGAGCTACCATGTCATGCTGTTGTGTCCACCTATTGAGGAAGTGTATCAACCAATCGCCTGAGGTATTATCACCTCTATGGACCCTCCACCTATGTGACTTCACTCTAAGAGGACCCATTAGTGCTACATCACCCTGGGACTTCAATCTTGACCACTCTACTATGCCTTCATTCAAATCCACTAGGGTGACATGGAAGGCCACTTGGCCATACCACCATATCAATCTGTTGCACGTCATCTTAGCCCATCAGGTGTGGTCAGGGCCCTTATAACTATGCAGGTGATTTCCAAAACCTAAAAAATGCACAAATTCTCAATCAAGTAAGACGGTAATTTTGAGCAATTGGACCAATGAATATTTAAGATGTTAATTTTGAAGAAATAGTGCAATAAATACTTACGCATATAGAAATACATTCAACAAACAGAGGAAAAGTTGTGTTGGGGATGATGTTACATAAGCATTTTCATCAAGTACACCATTAAATCTGAGTCCCTACACATCTAGAAAGTATAAGGGCGTGAAATGTAAGTCAAGCGCAACAAGAGCGATAAACACCCTTGCTAAGAAGTAGAGAACATGAAACTTCATCAATCGATCACACAACATTGGTTAAAGAGGTGTATAAACGCTTAGTTAATCAAGTTCGTAAATAGGAAAGTGCAAGGGAATGGTGAAAATGTAAGTGTGAGTGACCTTAAGACATGCTACATACAAGTCCTGGATCACAGTGACTAAGCCTTTGTTCTATCTTACTAAAATCCCCTCCATTCCCTTTCTACCCTTGGGTCTTCCAGCATATACCCTAGGTGCAAATCCTAGGATCCTAAGTGTCAACACCATGGTGGGGCACCTTAATGAACGCGATAAGAGAAGAAGAAAATGCTTTTTGATTATTTCCAAATGATTGTTTAGCAAGGATGTTTGGTATTTTCCAATCCAACATGATGCTTTGTGTTCTTAGCATGTTCAACAACCGATGAGTAATTTGTTATTTCATGTCTTATGTCCCCACCGTGTTCCTTGATTCTTTCTTTCAAGGACTACTAAGTTTCTCCTATATAACATTTTCCACAAGAACATTATATCTTATAAACAACTTTGAATTGAAAGTTTTCAATGTCATCTTTCACAGATTTCCTCAATTGTTTGATGGTGGTATGAGGTCTGAAACATGTTTTCACCTCTTTCTTCTTCAAGATTTTGGCAATCTTGTCAACGGTTTTGTTGAGGTAAGGTAGGAATTTGGATGCTAGTATTAGGAGTTTTATTGTTAGAACTTAGTGCTTTTTGAAGGGCATCCTTATTATCTTTCTTGGTGTATCCAAGGTTGCTAAAGACTTTGATCAAGTTTCTATTACTTTAGATTGATGGTTAGCTTCAGCGGTTTTGAAGGCTCTAGAGGCTAAGGTTTTAATGACACTAATCTTTTGAGAGGGATAACGATGAGAGGATGAAAGAAGCCAACTTTGTGTTTGTGTTTTCTTCTAGTAAACCTAGTGATCTATTTTTCCATTAGGTTTCCTCAATGTAAGAATATCAAGGAAGGGGATGCGACCATTTTATTTAGTCTCCATAGTGAGTTGTATGTCTGATGAGATTTTATTGAGTTGTTGTTAAAATTTCACGAGTTCCTCCTTACCATGGAGTGAGATGACATTAGTGTCCTTAACAAATCTTTTCAAACTTTAGGTTTATGGTAATAAGTATTAAAAGCCATGCTTTCAAACGTTTTCATGTAAAGGTTGCCCACTACTTATGAAAGCGGAGAATCTCCCATCACCACCCCACTGGTATGTTCTTAAAATTATCCTCTAAAGCTAAAAAATGTGTATTGAAGGCAAACTTCAACAAGCCTTGTTATTACTGGGTTGGCCACTAACAACTTATATTGCCTAATCTAGCTAGTTTTTAGTAAAGAGGGACACCACATCAAAGCTAATTATAATATCATTAGGGTTGACACTTTCCTCCTTAGTGAGATGAACAAAATCATTAAAATCCTTCATGAATTTTTTTGTATGGATGACCGATGGACTAAGAGCTTTTGCAACAAATTTTAAGAGATGATAGGTTGGAAAGCCAATAATGTTCACTATTAGCCTTAAGAGAATATAGCCCTTGTCTATTTTTGGGACTCCATAAATTATATGGGTTATTTATTGCATGGGAATCAACCTTTTTCTCATACCGTCATCACAGTTAGAATATTTATGGCTTTTTAACATCTCTGATCACTTTTGAGATAGGATAGCTTGGTAACTTCTTGTAACATCCACTCTCAATAAGATGATGAATCATTTTTATTATAGTCACATAGTCTCATTACCACATCTTATGTCTGTCTCTCTTTACTTATCCTATGTCTTTCTCTTTCCCATCTTTTAAGTTTCGTCCCTCCATCTTATTCCCTCTCTTCTGCCCCCTTTAGTTTTATTTATCATAATTTTAGCTCAAAATTCTATAAACTATTAGGCTATAGAAAACTCATATATAATATACATAATTAATATACTACTACAATATCAACTGTTAATAATTTATATATTATAAATTTAATATATATTATACATATTTATGTATAATATATATGATATACAATTTCTTTATTAGGTAAGTTATTGTGTTTTATAGATCCTGTAAATATAATTATACTTTAATCCACTATTAAATTACTACTATAGATTAATATATATTTAATATATATTGAACCCTAGAATATATTAGAGTTTCTCTATATATATATAATCACATTAATATATCAAACCATGTTATATAGATCTAATAAACATAATTTATATTAATATTATATTATATTACAATATTAACTCATTTGGATATTCTATTACTTATCTAAATATTTGTAAAATGAGGCAAGGAAAAGCATATCCCATGAATATTTTAAAATCTTTAAAGATATAAATATTTCAACCTCAAAGTTGTAATATTTGAAAATTTTGTTGTCATGCTATGTAAAAAATATCATTAAATCTAATATTAATATTAATATATTATAATATTAATATTATAAATTTAGTAACTTAGGATTAATATAATATTAAATTTGTTATATTATGATATATATTAATATATCATGATATATATTAACTCTAGATATATATGGAGGGAGAGTAAAGACAAAGTGATAGAGGGAGTGAGAGGAAGGGAAAGAAAGGGAGAGAGAAGAAGGATGAGAGATGATTTGAAAGACATATATATCAAGATTGTTATATATAGTTTTAATTTTAATTATTCATTTGGTTTCATGTCACTCATTTAATGTTTTGAAGGGCCCTTCCCATACTATGCACAATATTTAATTCTCTTTACTATCTTCACTCTTCCTCATATCTCAGAGATTGACCCAATTGGTGGTTCTTAAAGGTCGACTAAAATCTTTATATGTGGGGATCTTCCTCGGTTGATCAATAATCCCAACCACAGAAACCTAAAAACTATAATTATCTCTTGTACTCATGGAATATCAATCTATGTAAGTCCATATGCTATCCAATTGCTACTATCATTGCATCAATTTTGTTACCCAATTTTATAACCTTTTCTACCACTTCAGCGTATGGAAGTTCTTCCCCATCCATTATTGATTGATGCTTTTAAGTTTGTTCATTGTTTCATAAACTAGTTTAGGGATTCTATTCACCTTCAAATTTACAAACATTGTTCTTAATGTGTTGTTGGAGCGGCTATAACCATCCTCCAAAATTTTGCGCTAGGTTCGTTTAGAGCCTCCGTACCCGCCATCATCGTAATGTATGTACATATCATCATAATATATGTACACTATACACTAAGCCATTAAGGTGAGCCATATTTCCTATGCTATGGAATGGTGATCCCCATATGGCATGTGATGGTCAAGCTATATATATGAGGTCCGGTCATAGCACTGTTAAGGCATTCAATACCCTCTAACATAATTGGCCGATGTTGATTGTTGAAGCAATTATTATAGAAGCATCGGGATAGATTTGATCCTGGGTCTATTCAGAGAACTCTCACCAATTACTGATTATCCTAGATTTAAAAAAAAAATTAAAAAAAAAAAGTATTATAGAAGCATCTGGGATAAGGAGGCAGCAACTTGGAGCTGTCTTTCTCACAGTTCGAGTCGCTTAGATATCGTCAGCAACGTTCGAGAGTTCAAGTCGCTCAGACATCCTGATCAGCATCTTTTATGGGGGAACCAGGGTACTGACTTTTAATTATTCAACTCAGTTGACGACTCCATTCGTATTCGCTGGTATTTTATCTTTAGTTAGGACCGTCCGTACTACCCTGTAATATTTATCTGGGCGGCGTCCAAGTAATTCTTGATTCTAGTTTTGGCTCAGATTCCACTCCCATGTGTATGAAATCATACAGGCATCCGATTCATTAATCGGTCCGTGATCTCGGAGGTCTATCGTCTACACAAATTAATAATTATGATAACGGAATCCAGCATGCAACACGGATGCTGGCACCAAGCACCACACACGACGGGTATTCTGCCAAAAGGATTACTCCGTTTTGTCATTCGGATGTTCAGCCATTACATCGTTGTTTCCAGTATTTTCACGTCTGTATTTTGCGTAGCCCGTTGTTTGAATCAAGAAATGCAATCTCTCTTGGCTTTTAAAAACGGTCTGCATGATCCGGCAGGACGTTTGGTTTCTTGGAGTGTTTCAGTGAGCTGTTGCCACTGGGAAGGCGTTTCCTGCGACAGGCTGACAGGACGTGTCGTTGCGGTGGATTTGCATAATTGCAGCTTGAGTGGTGAGTTCCGTTCCGCAGTGCTGATTGAGCTGAGGGCTTTGGAATTTTTGGATGTTAGCTTCAATAATTTTACAGGCCCATCTATTCCTCCAGAGATGGGTCTTTTGAAAAACTTGAGATACCTCAACCTGTCCACAGCAGGATTCGCAGGTACCATTCCATGGCAGCTCGGAAATCTATCTAGCTTGACAGGACTCGATTTCTCCTCCACCTCGGCTTCTATGTTGAAAAGTCCGGACCTATCATGGCTTGCAAATCTCACGGCCTTGAAATATCTTTCTCTCAACGGAGTCGATCTCTCAGCAACGTCATCCTCATGGGGACAACCAGTAAGTCGTCTTTCTCAGCTCATAGATCTTACGATGTCAAACTGTAGACTGACGGGTTCAATTCCCCCTTCCCTGCAGAATCTGACATACTTAGAAACTCTGTATCTGGATAGAAACACTTTTCAATCCGAATTCCCTGCCTGGTTAGTGAATATGACCAGTTTGGTCACTCTGCGATTGAACCACTCCAATCTCAATGGATCGCTTCCGTTTGGGATCTCTCACATGCCTCACATAGAATCGATTTCCTTGGGAGATAATAAATTGTTTGCTAATGTTTCCCAGCTTTTTCAGGGCCCATGGAAGAAGCTGGCCTTCTTCCAGATGCGAAGATGTAATTTGCAGGGCTCCTTACCATCGTCTATAGGAAATCTATCATCCCTCTCTCTGCTAGACCTCAAACACAACAAGTTAATAGGAACGATTCCAGAGTCATTGGGGCTCCTCCGCTCGCTTACTGTACTAGACCTGGGCTACAACCAGTTGACGGGATCTATCCCATCATCCATAGGATCGTTGTCTCAGCTGATCAATATCAGTCTTACTCACAACTCTTTGAGCGGAGCAATCTCAGAATCACATTTCCGCAGTTTGAACAATCTGAAATACCTTGACCTGTCCAGTAACAAATTAACCTTAAACATCACCACCAACTGGACTCCGCCATTTGATTTATTTGTGTTGAGATTATCTCACTGTCATATAGAGGGAGCATTTCCACTTTTTCTGAAGTCTCAACGCTCTATGATGGCACTGGATCTGTCCAATAACACTCTCACAGGTAAAATCCCTTCATGGCTGTGGAGTCTTCCCAAGCTGCAGAGGTTAGCTCTATCGCACAATCAGTTGAAAGGGCCAATACCATCTCAGCTATATAACTCTACCTCTTTGAAGGAGGTGGAGCTACGGGGCAATCAGTTGTATGGGAATCTTCCTAATCCTGCAAACAGTTCTGCTGCAGGCTTTCCTTGGGAACTCGATCTGTCAATTAATAAGATTTCTGGTCCAGTTCCCCAAGAAATCTGTACAATGTTGCGGACTTCAAATTTCTTATCTTTAGCATCCAATGAACTTCAGGGGCAGATTCCTGCTTGCATTTGTGGACATACAGAGTATCTGGAAGCTTTGGATCTTTCAGGCAATAAGCTGAACGGGCAGTTGCCTTCCAATTTTGGTAACTGCTCTTCTCTGAAGGTATTGAATGTAGCAGATAATAAGTTGGAAGGACAGATACCAGTGGAACTAGGAAAATTGAAGAAACTTCAGGTATTGCACATCAGTGACAACAGGCTAAGAGGACATATTCCCTCGTCCTTACGAAATTGCAAGATGTTGGAAATTTTGGATTTGAGTGGCAACAGCTTATTGGGCAAAGTGCCTGAATGGATTGCAGATCTTTCAAAGCTCCGCATACTGGTTCTCAGATCAAACAATTTCCAAGGTGAGATACCGATTCAGATTGGGTACCTTCAGAAACTCCAATTTCTTGACCTGGCAATGAACAATTTGTCAGGGTCTATACCACGACATCTCTCAAACTTATCAACATTGATGAATAGAACTTTCACAAGTTCGGGGTCCAGTGAACTTAGATATGGAAACTACTACAAAGAAGAAATTCACATGGTGGTCAAGGGTCACGAGTGGGCGTATAAATACATCCTCTCTGCTGTGACTTCTCTCGACCTCTCGGTAAACAACTTTACTGGTGACATTCCGGTCGACATGGGATGTCTCAAGGGTTTACTGTATCTGAATCTATCATACAATCATCTTACCGGATACATTCCACATGAACTTGGGGAAATGGAGGATTTAGAAGCTTTAGATCTTTCGTGCAACCAGTTAAAGGGAAGAATACCTGAAACATTTGCAGATCTGGACTCCCTGGGTTATTTAAACCTATCAGATAATAATATGTCAGGGAGGATTCCAGATCTACCACATTTGGAGACATTTGGGCCGTCTTCATTCTCGGGTAATCCTGATCTTTGTGGTCCTCAAGTTGATAAAAAATGCAACTTTGATACTTCCTATTCCGGAGAAGGAGAAGGAGAAGGAGAAGGAGAAGGAGGAGAGGAAGGTGAGTATTGGTGGGAGTCGTGGACAGTTGGGATGGCAATGGGAATTGTGATTGGGTTTGCAAGTGTGATAGGAGTGTTCACGCTAAGCGGGGGGTGGAGCACAAGATATTACAAATATGTCGATGACATACTGAACTTCTTTTCTCAATATTGAATCTGGGCGCTGTGCAATCTCAAAATGCGCAGAGACCCAGTTT